>CM053406.1:126810188-126929346 GCA_028644305.1 Xerus rutilus | reverse complement strand
ATAGTAAGCACAAGCAGACTTTTATTTTTTATTTTTTGGTGGGGGGTACCCAAGATTGAACGCAGGGGCACTCAGCCACTGAGCCACATCCCCAACCCTATTTTGTATTTTATTTAAAGATAGGGTCTCACTGAGTTGCTTAGTGCCTTGCTTTTGCTGAGGCTGCCTTTGAACTTGTGATCCTCTGCCTCAGCCTCCATAGCAGCTGGGACTATAGGCGTGCGCCACCCTGCTTGGCACAAGCAGACATTTCTTAAATGAGATAACTTCAGTTATTTTCTAACTGTTACATTTGGAAGGATTCCTGTAATTCGGCATTCTTCACCTTACTCTTCCCATACAGCTGTCAATTAGTACACGTATACATGTGGTGTATACCATGCCAGTGAAAATCATGCCACAAGTCTCACTTTTAGCCAGCTCTGAGAATATTTTAATAATCATCCTGTTATGTTTTTCTTTAGTCCTTATTCTATCAATCTGGCTCCATGACACACGGCTCTTGCCATAGAACTAGAGAAGTACAGCAGCCCTGGGAAGGTCATTCATTTCTTCCTTTCCTCTGCCACCCACTTTGCAGCCAGACCACACACATACATCATCACGGACATTCTCTTCACCATGATGTCCACTCAGCCCTCAGGAGACAGTTTTGCTACAGGTGGGTGAATTCAGCACCAATGGCATTATCCTGTTTTCAGGAAAACTTTTGAGGGCAACAGAACCTCATGAACATCATCAGTTTCACAGGCTTCTTGTTGGTGATGGCGTTTAATTATTTCCTGTACCATTGTTAAAAAGCTGGAAATCCACTTTTTACTCACGATTCACATTCAAACTAAACGATCTCTTGCCCTACTGCTCCTATGAGGGGCTCCCTCCCTCCGTTTGCTTTTCATAGCCGGCAACTGCAAGGTGGGAAGCCAGGATTCCACTGCCGCAGGGTCATCTCTCTAATTAACCCCCTGACTTGGCGAGAGGAGCACAGCTGGTCATTTCAGTTTTTAACAATAGACAGTGATACTAGATTGCAGTGTGTAAACTGTCTGTTCCAATCTTTCACTGTTAATTGGTTGATTTCACAAATATGTATAGAGACAAAGCCTCTGGTTTAAAAGATAGGCTCAAAACACTGACTTGTGAGTGATATTTTCTTCCTAATCATTACAGTTTCAGCAGCTGATGAAGAAGGATTAAAAAGAGTGGGGCTATGTGTTTTATTTTAGGAAGCCTCCTCTGCTTATCCCTGGCACCTGCTCTTCTTCAGAGTTCATATAAATAAGGCCATGTGACCTTAGGGACTCTACAGCCTCCTTCTCCCAATGCAGAGCAGAGGCTAGGGACTTCTTGGTGGAAGGCAACACAGACACAGTTCCACTATGCTGAACTCGTCTACTGAACACGTCTACTGAACACGTCTACTGATAACTGCAATTACATCACTTGGGAATGTATTATTTGAGTGAAGTTTCTTTTACCTCTCAATGCTTTGAGAGATACAGCCTCCAACTCATGATTTTGGAGGGCAAGTCAAATTTCTCCCATATTTTATTCCTTGGAAGGAGAGGCGAGGGCAGGGATGAAGTAGTAAACATCATTTCTCTGATGTTCTAAGCGTGTAGAAAGAGATCCATCCATTTAACAAGCAATTCTCTGGCACTCATTCTATGACAGGTACAGTTCAGGCATTGCAGAGAGAAAGGAAGGAAGGAAGGGAGGGAGGGAGGGAGGGAGAGAAAGGAAAGGGAATGGGGAGGAGGAGGAGGAAACAGTGTGATCCTCTAGAGGGAAGATGACATGCTAATTGCGCTCTGGGCATGTGGGTGGAAGAGACAGGTCTACTGGTACTATTTGTAGGGGAGCAGGGAAGCCAGAAGGGGTGCCCTGGAACATGAGTTATTTAAGCCTGATCTTCACAGTAAGCCGGTGGATGTGAAGTGTTGTGGTGAGCACACCAATTCAGGCAGCGGAGGTGGCAGGCAAACTACCCAGGTGATGGAGAGGCAGCCAAGGAGCAGCAAGCCAATCACCACGTCAGGACGGTACACAGAGCTGGTGTGAGAGTCCAAGGAGAAGATTGCCAGGGTCAGATCACTGCCTGCTGAGACTCTGGGTCTTCTCCTGTAAATCAACTCTCATTTAAAAAGCTTCCTTACAAAACTGTCCTTCCAGGTGCCCCGCCCTCTCCATGTCCAGATGAATGCACAGTTGCAGGGAATAGATGCGGCTTCCTCTCATTCTCTCCTTCAGAAAAATCTGTCAGAATCCCAGACCGTGTGGCCCACAGAGGGAAAAGTGTATGACTTATATTATTTTTGTGTATTATGTATGATGTTTTGACATCTTAAAATCCTTTCTGGTTGGCAAGGAAATGCCTTCCCGGGACTGGTG
This sequence comes from Xerus rutilus, assembly GCA_028644305.1. Lineage (NCBI taxonomy): Eukaryota > Metazoa > Chordata > Mammalia > Rodentia > Sciuridae > Xerus > Xerus rutilus. The sequence continues at coordinate 126,926,955 of CM053406.1, read as the reverse complement.
AACTGTTAAAGACAAGACTCAACCTGACTAGCGGCTCAGGGCCAGCCTGTGGCCACCACACCACAGAAGGTAACACCCTCGGTCTTATTTGCCCCAAGACCAGACACCAAGCAACACAGACCACCATATACCCCAAACTTCCTAAAATCAGGAAAGCTAGCCAGTCCTGAAATGTGTGAGCTGCTGCCCCGCCTTGCCTTTCCCTGGGGAATCCTGCAAAAGCTCCGCTGTAGCCCCCCGCCCACCGCCTCCTGACCACCTGAGGCTCCCACCTTGCCTGTGTGTGAGGCATGTTAGTGTGTCCACGGCTGGTGACTGACAAAACCTGCTCTCCTGCGTCTCCTCTTGTGGCCTCCCCTACCTGGTCATCACATAAAAAAATAAAGAAAACACTGACGTAAAATTCCTTCTTCATCAAGCATGAAGCGAGTGGTCTCCAAGTTCAGTCTTCTCATTCCAGTGAGGGGTATGTGTGTGTGTGTATGTGTGTGTGTGCGTGTGTGTTGCTCTGGTAGCAACATTAAGAAGGAGTGAGGTTTACTCTAAGAGATGAACAAACCCAGGGGTTGCGTAAAGAGGGTGGTGTGTTCCATTTGCACCCTGGCCACACTGCTGTGTGGATAAGGGGGAGGCCAGGCTGAAGCACAGAGGTGGGGTCCGTTGGAGGATCCAGGACGGAGACGCATGAGGTGTGGACGGGAGGAGTCTGGATGAGGAGGAGGCGGAGGGAACAAGGATACCCAGAAGTCAAGAGGGTCAGAAGGTGAGAACCACAATGAAAGGCCAGTTTTGCTTAGGAAATACTGAGGCCTGGCATGGCACCAATGCATGTTTCGGATTTTTGGTTTTTTGAAGAGTAATGAAAGAAGGAAACGGAAACACTCAACTCTTGCAGAACAGGGTTTGACAAACTTCTTCTGCAAAGGCCGAGAGAGTGACTATTTTCGAACTTGAAAGCAGCACGATCAGTGTGTCAGCCACCAGACCTGGCTGTGTTCCACAAAACCTCATTTGCAGAAGTGGGCGCTGGGCCAGATTTGGACACACCCACAGTTTGCTGACCCCTAGAACTGAGGCCGCCTGTGCGCCAAAAGGATAACGCAGGGAATATTTTCCCTGGTATTTTGCAGGAAGGTCACATTCACTATCATTAAATCAGATGATTTTTAATTGACTAAATACCAAGGGCATGCGCAAAGCTTCCACCAATTGTTGAGTTTCCTTTCAGGGCAGACTCCTGCCAGACAGGTGTATTTCTTATTAATTAAAGACTGTGACAGGCTTCAACTACAAAGCATAAGGCATTTATTAAGAAACATCTGAGTAAAGGCCAATGATTGCTTTCAGTTGAGAAGCATGTGTGTACATACATACATCTCTGTATGCGTTTGTGTGTGTGTGCAAAAGAATATCTGCTAAAGAAAAAGATGAAAAATAACAGACTCAACTATGGCCTGGTGAAAAGTCTTCCTAGGCTAACTGGCTCATCTCATCTAAGAGTTAGAATTCAAGAATATTAATAAAGTTTTAATGTGATTTTTAGTGAAAAGTAATTCCTAATAAAAAGAAATGTTGCTAACAAAATCCCCAGAGATGATCGTCAGAACTGAGATAATCCCTGCATAGCAACTGGCTTTTGAAAGCCAAGAAAGGCTTCCCTGTGTACCCGGTAGGCAAAACATGATTTAGTCATTAAAGTGATGCATTTGGTAACATTCTCCATAAGCAGCCCGAAATAAGCTGTCTAATAGAAGATCACTCTGAAATTCTATTCCCCCTAGTTATGTCCTCCGTGGCTTCCTGTCAACAGATGGAATGAAAAGCTCTCTCTCCTCCTTTGCTCATCCTTAACATAGCTTTTTATCTCTTTGCAACCCCAAAACTGCCATGTAAAGAAAAGGACTGTAGAGCTTGTGTGGCGATGCAATCGAAGCCCCTGTTTCCAGGGTTCCTAAGATCTATTTCCGATCACCAGGGCAGAATGAGGAAAAGCCCTGAGTAGGCCCGTGGCTGTCCTTCACCTGGATACAGCGCGGTCCTACAGTTCTTCTGATCTGTCGTTGGCGTCGGTCTCCATGGCAACGGTGCTTGTTCATAAACGCTCTTGCTGTGGGTGCGATTTTAGTAGGTGCAATTAAAAAGTTTCTCTTGACCATTTACCATTTTTCCTCGGGACAAAACTTTCTTGTTTCCTGTTAGAAATGCAGCAATTCCAGTGTGAGGACGTCCCAGCTTCCTCGGGTGGTGTCATTGACCTATGAGTCTTTGCCTCTGCGCCTCACGGTCTCTTTTGCAGTCTTCTCACACGCTTTCTTCTAGCTAATTCATAAAAGTTGCACATCCTGTTTGAAAACAGGAACCTCACTCCTTATTTTAAAACAGAAAATTAATGTGCTAGGCCTTGGGTTCAATTTCATCAAAAGAGAAAGAGAGAGGGTATGTCATATTTTAAAACCGTTAAATAGGAAGTTAACTAGTAAGTGAAGAGTAAAAAGAAAACTCTAAGCAAGTGTTTTCTCAATCTCTTCTATAAAGGGAAGACAGAAACTGTTTATCCTTTGTGGTCATCCCCGCTACTTCCTGACACAGTGGGAGCAAGAAAATAGCTGCCTCGGGCACAAGGAATAGGCCTGGGCACGTGCTAGGAAAACTGCCTTTACAAAAACAGGCAGTGCTCAGGCCGAGGTGGGATTCTCTGGAGAAACTGACCCAACAGGATACAGGTAGACACAGGAATTTATTGTGGATATTGGCTCACGTGCTTAGGGAGGCCAAGAAGCCCCCTGATATGCTGTCAAACCTAAAGACTTAGGAAGGCCAGAGTATGATCAAGTCTAAGCCCAAAGTCCTGTGAACCAGGAGGGACTCTCTTCTAAGTCCCAGAGTCTGAAGGCCAGAGACCTGGGCACACGACAGAAGCCCCAGCTCTAGGAGGAAGAATCCGTCCTCCCTCTTTGTCTTCTATCTCAGCCCTCAGCACACAGAGCGCTGGACAAGGCAAGTGAGAATGGTCATCTTGATTCGCTCCGTTGACTCAAATGCTGTCATCTTCTGGAAACACACTCATCTCCGACACCCACATAAGGCTTTACCAGAAATCTGTGCAACCCTAAGCCACCCTAGTTGACATAGAGAATTTCCATCTCATTTACCCACTCCCAAGTCCATGGGAAGCTCCTGGAAGAACAGCAAGGCCTGCAGTCTGCCTTAGCGCCCCCTGTAGGCTGAGCAAGCTGGCACAGCCAAATGAGTATGCAGAGTGCCTTGGACCCATCTCAGGGGACCCTGGAAGGTAGTGTGCAGCTGAGGAACAAGGGCTTAATAACTGGCACTCACATTGGAACCCAAGTTTCTTTTTTAACCAAGGTTTTATAATTGAATTTTGACTTAAAATCCCTCAGATTAGCAGCCAATGGCCACATCAGGGACTATCCTACGTTAAAACCATGTCCAGATGCCCCTCCAATAACTATCAACTTCTGTTAATATAAAGAGTGTATGGTAGCCGGGCGCGGTGGCGCACCCCTGTAATCCCAGCATGTTGGGAGCCTGAGACAGGAGGACCGCGAGTTCAAAGCCAGCCTCAGCAATGGCGAGGCGCTAAGCAACTCAGTGAGACCCTGTCTCTACATAAAACACAAAATAGGGCTGGGGATGTGGCTCAGTGGTCAAGTACCCCTGAGTTCAATTCCCCAGTACCAAAAAAAAAAAAAGAGTGAATGGTGGTTTAGCATGCATAAAAGCATAGTTTTATACATATGTGTGTGTGTGCATGCTCACATGTGTCTGAGTGTGTGTGCATGTTTGTGACTTATGTCACTCTGCATGGACAGAAATATATCAGGAAGATTCTAATTCTTTATTATTAGAAAGGACAATACATTAATCTGAAATATATCTCTATTTTTCTTTTGATTTAACATACATTTTCTTTTATAAAGCACCTGTAATAGCACATGGTATTGGTATTTTCTTTTATTTAAATTCTTGTTTGTAAAATAAAACGTTAGCAATTATATGTCAATCCTTCCCCCCCAACTCCTTGCCTTTTCTTCAGAATTTCACTGTTTGATGAAATGCAAAAGGTCTAAAGTGGTTGTTTATGAGAATACCTAGCTTTGATTGATTGATTGATGATTGACTGAATGATGTATTGATTGACAAGTGATGAAGGATGCTGGAGTAAATCAGTCAGGCCTATTCTGAGCAACATCCTCTGCAGATATTCTAAAAGTTAGACAGTTTGTCACTCAGGAAGATATTCTTTACAATGTTAGCATTTCTGGACTGCCAGAATGGCCTCTGGTGTAGATGACCCCAAGTGCTTGTGTATACTCCGACAACAAATGATATGCAGCGTATGCACTTCACTGATGTTAGTGTGTAAATACCTGCAAGTCTTGCAAAAGCACCCAGCCCCTTTTAAATCCTATCGCCTATGATGTGCTTTACAGTTTTGAAATTCTCTCCCTAAATTCTTTGTTATTTCAACATTTTGCACTCTAGTTGGACGTCAGCCCTTTTTTGAATAATGTTTTCTTGACGCAGCAAAACTGTAGAGCATAATTGGCAGCCTAACTGTCACTCTGGCAGGGGAAAAGCCAGAGATGGACGAAAACAAATCTTCAAGCCATCTCTAATAGTCTGTGCCTCATGGTGGTTGTAGGTGCCTATTCTTATCTTCCTCTAAATATTTCATATCTTCTCCATTATGGATAAGAGTTAAATCACATGTGAGGGCTTTTCACAAGTGTTCACGGTGTTGAGAATCATTACACACTATTTTATTATGTAAGTTTGGTGGGTTCTTAAGAAAAGTTACCCAGTGAACAAATAAGCAAGAAGATTTAGGATGAATCATTCAGGACAATTCTGTGCAAGGTGCTTCATCACTGTGGCCCTTGGGGGAGGGCACACACACAGTCATTGCACATTTATTCTGGATTTTTGAAATAAAGTGCTCCCCACTTGCCTGCCCTAAGGAGACAGAGGATATTAATGGCTTAATATTTGCAAGTGGTTATACATCCTCACAGCAAAGGACAGTGTATCTCATTTGTTAAACATAACCTCAAGAAATAGAACTATATGTGAAATAAGCCACACTGAAAATACATTTTACTTCTTACTATAGGAAACCCATTTACATTATTAACTAGCTTCCAAACTGTTGATTCTGTTAGTTCTTTTCTACTTGACCACAGACTGAATGAAAAAAGGTGCTTTGATCTGAGTGGCGTCTGTGAAGAAAGAGCTGAAGGCTTCTTCCATGGGTAAGCGGTGTTAAAATCCCACAGAATTGACGTGTTTTCAGAATTCCCAAATATAAGTATTCAAAATCACGAAGATTTTGGAGGCCATAGTTTTCCCAGCTGGATGAGGGAGACAGCGCTAAGGGGCCTCCCAGATTATACCACATTGTCATTTATGAAAATGTTCTAACATAAGACAGAATTTCCGTTGTCAAGAACATTGGGTGGGGTGATTTATTAGCTAGGGTTGACTGTGCTGCTAATAGCCCAGGTGGCTTGAATTTGGGAAGGGAGACGTTCTTGTCACAGATCACGAAGGAATAAATGCCAAGTTGCCAAGAGACAGAGAGGCCCCGACTTAGAAATGACCCATTTACCTGCCACATGCTCACAATGTCCAACAGGCGGTTTTGTTTTTCTTCATGCACACACTCTAAACTCTGTCCCTTGCCTGGGGGAGCAGGGGGCGTTTTATGTGTGTGAGATGTTTCTCTGCAGGAGCAAACTTTTGCCAGTTCTCCCTCTGAGACGATGTGCTTTCATTTTCTCTTTGGTTTTTACTGCAAGTACCAAAAATATGACCTTGCCCGCGAGGCTTTTGCAACCGCGTGTCTAGAGCTTTGACAATGGTGCAGACCTCCAGTGATTTCCCGTGGCCTCGCACCTGGGAACCATCACCTGCAGCTGCCCTGCTGCCACATGCCTGCAACCTGCACGGCAGCACAGCTGTTAATGGAGTAGTGTTGACCTGCCCGTTGACACCAGCAAGAGACAGTCAGCTTGTCTCATGCACAAACGTACTGCCTGTCCAGATCTGAGCGTCATGATTGTTCAAAAATTCAGCTGAGGGTATGGGAATGAGAGCAGCAAAAATCCTTGAAAAATATGCAACTCTTCACTTTGCTTTTTCTTCCTATGTGATTTATATTTAAACAGAGTTTTCCTCAAGACCCAAATAAGTCACCCTTCCTCTCTTTTGATCTGTGTTCTATTCCTTCAAATACAGGCTCCTGGAAACCAGGACTCAGGCTGTCTCATTCTCCAGCAGCAGCTATGATTCTCTTGGGCTGGATGAATCCTTCACTCTTGCTTGCAACTCTTACGTTACAATTAAAAGATCTAAATAGAAAAAGACAGTGATGATATGCAAGAAGAGTTCTTGAAGAAATTTCAGCATGTTATCTAGTCTGAGGTGGGCTCTCTGCAGTTTACAGTGAAATATTTTGTGTGTAACATCAAGTCATCTTTGTACTAGGGATTTATTGTTCAAGTTTATTTATAGGAATATAATGAAGCTCTTGCTGTCTAACAAACTTAGATATTGATTAATTAGAAATGGGTATGTCACCTGGTGAATGACTCCCTATCAGAGGAAAAGTGCTTGTCCCTGTGGACAGATCCAAAGCTGGAGCAGACCATCTCTCTTTAAACGAATCAGATTTTACAGGTCTGTTCCTGTACACAGTCATTCTTCTATATAATGATATATACTCTGTGCAAATTTGCAGTGCTCTATTTAAGAGCTTTTCATTTTTCTGTGCACAATAGGGATAATAAACATGCACCTTTCTTTGAAGTATAAAAGAGAGCTATGCCTGAAGTCAAGGGCCATTGTGAAGGAATGTAAAATAAAAGGTGAAAAACCTGACTAACAACCATTTGGAGATGAAAATGTGTTTTAGTGGGAGGCCATTAACCGATCAAAGAGGCATGCATGTGTGCACACTTATTTATGCAGGCTTTTAAACTGGAAGGTCAAATTTGTCTTTCCTTGTGCTTTATCACATGGGCTTGGCCAGCATCTTATTGACACCAGCACTCCAGGGTCACATCAAAGCAGATTTGTTGAAGGCATCTCTGTAATTCATTACCTGAACATCCCATCTCAGCTTAGTTTCATTTGTTCACTGGCTGATATGTAGCCCTTTCTAGGGGCAGCTAATTCAAACAGGGAACAGATGAGCCTGTTCAGATGTGGATGATCATTTCCACTGGTGAAGCCCAATAGAAAAGCACATCTACCTCAAGGCCAAGGAACCTTGCCTGGAGATGCATCAGGCAGCTGAAATCCTATTCTGCAGATTTTAAGTGCTTTGCTGAGCTAGAAGTCTGGGTCTACCCAACCTGAAGCTCAAGACTGCCAGGGAACAATTTGCTTTTGAGTAAGACTGCTGGCACATCATGGCACATCAAAAGGACTAATGGGTACCATCTCCGTCATCGTGATACATTCAAGGTGGTGAGAAAGACTCACTTGCTCTCAAGTCTCCCTATTTACTCATGATGGCTCACGGTCTTCCCAAGCTCAGCCCTAGTGCCTTCACCACCAAGGTGGGGTGGGGTGGGGTGGGCAGTACAAAGGAAGCAGGAGAGCTCCCCAGGCCTGGCATTATTTCCGATGTTTCCTTCTGCTTTCACATCCTATCTCATTCAGTGATCCCTTCTCTTATGAATCCTGAATGAATAAAACCAGCCCTTCTTGCTACTGCCTTGCGTTGGCATCAGCAAACTGAAGGGTGCTCATCCTCCCAGCCTCCCGGCCTCCGGCTTCTGTCAGAGCATCCTGTGAGACCCACGCCATCTGGGGGATATCAGCAGGAGAGCTGGACGGTGTTGTCCATCACAGAGCTCAGTGAGCAGGGACTTATCTGCTACCGTGGCCAGGTTCAGGCTGGGTGTCTTCTTTTCTCCTTTTGATCATTTGGAAAAAGCAGATTTGGGTCAAGATATCAAGCTGGGTAAATTCAAAAAAACTTAGAGCAAAACAGTCAGCCTGCCAACATGATTATATATCTAATACTTTAGTTCCAGAAGGAAAAAAAAATTTTTTTGCCTGATTTTTATTTCTGTGCCTTTATAAATGGGCTCTTTTGAGGTCTTGTTTTGTAAGTGTAATGAATCAAAAATGGTTCATTGCTTTAATGCAGTGAAACCCTAGTATGGTGAACACTGTCTGGAGACCCGGTCTTTTCAGGGAGAATTTCAATTGGTGAAGGAGAACATGATCAGGGAGCAGCGAGGACCATTATAATGGAAACATCATTTAAAATGAGGCCTTCAACATCTGTTTCACTTCCTAATTACAAGTGCAACATTCCCTCCTGACACCCAGTCCCACCGTCACCTCTATAAATCACAGTCATAAAAAAGTTAAAAAGCAGAGTGATTTACATGGTTATATGTGCTTTGTATTCAGAACCACAGGCACACTTCGATTATGTCCCCATCATGGGCCAGACGAAACCAGGTGGGATGCAGGGAGGGGGAAGTACAATTTTTGTCCTAACCCTACAATTCTTTCTTGCATGGATTTTCACTGAAGGCTCGTGTAAACAACAGTGGGCCTGGGAGGAGAACAAACAGACACACACAGTGCTTAGAAAAAATCAACTCTAGAAAGTTCTTTCAGCTACTTATCAATAAATATTTACTAAAAACCTACTAGGTGGCACGCTTGGTGCTGGCCCAAGAGGACAAAGGAGTAAATAAAATAGATACTCCTAGTGTGAACATCCTGATTCTAGAAAGAAACCTTTAAAAAATGACTACACACATAGGTATGTCATTACTGCTATCATGAAAGGAAACTGCAGGATTCTACGACAAGGAAATTTTCAGCAGAAATCCCAACAAGACTGCAAACCCCTAAGGACACAGCAGAAAGACCACTGGAAACATTCTTCAGCTGACTTTCAGAAACACAAGCAGAGCCATGTTCCCAGGGCTTTTCAATTTCTGAAAAATCAGTGATTCAAACCAAAAAAACCCAGCTCAAGTGATTTAAGTAAATATTGAAGATATAATCTATAGATTTAAATTTCAAAAATTTCAGACCAAAAAAAGAGAACACTCTGTAATTCAGATGTTAGCTGTTATACCAAGAAAGACGATGGCTAATGCTGATTAGCGTGGGCCAGTCTGGTGCATAGAAATGGGCCATGGATTGTCTGGGCCTTGATGATACAAGAGGAGGATGTGGATGACTACTAAAGCAAATATCCCTAAGCTGGTGTAGGCTCACACTAACTTCTTGAAGAGAAGAAAAGTCATCATTGAAACAATATGGCTGAAATAGGTTCCATAAATTATAGCCTTTATGTGTATTGATAATTACACGCATACTATGATATTATATATCGTATAAACAGATAGCTTAAGTCTATGCTGTGTGGTGTTGCTATAAGATAGACTGCACTACCATAACAAAAAATGTCTGAGTCTTGGCAATTTGACTTGAGCTCATGCAACATGGTCATTTGGGCTCAGGGAGGAGCAGTTCCATGTTGTCCTGAGGCCTCGTGACAGGTGAGGAGGGCGTAGCTCAGCAGAAGCCTGCCTGCCTAGCATTCACAAGCCTGGGGTTCAGTTCCCAACATCCAAAGAACTCTTGATGATGGCAGTTTCTCCAGCTGAAAGATTTCTGATTCCCATGGTGATGGAGGGGCCGATGGAGAATTTCCCACTGGCTCTCAAAAGCTTCCATTCTGAGGTTCACTCCTTTTTATTTGTTAGATAATTTCCATTCACTCAAACTTCATTGGCTAAAGGCTATGTGAGAAGGCCATTATCTCCCCATATGCCCCAAAGTATAGAGGAACCAGATTGCTTTTCTCTACACCATAAATTATATATGCCATAATTAATATGCATATATATACATACATAATATGAGCATGTTTCCTTCCATCATCTATTTCAATAATGTATTGTCAAGTACTGATATCTGTAGCAGGTTCACCTAATTTTACATAGACACTGAAGCTTCTATCAGGCCAGTCTCCTCAACCGCCTTTGCTTTCCACTTGTGACTTGTAAGGGGCCTCTAAACAGGTGCTCCTAGCACACTGCTATGTGGGAACTCAGGCACGTATGCCCACCCATCAGAAATGAGAACAATAAAGAAGCTCCGCCCCGGTGGAATGATTCCTGACATTCCTTTCATGCGAGAGCCTGGGACAGGACAGACTGTGTGTTCGTGATGTTGGTGACCAAAAACCTGCAGTTATTGAAATCTGAAAGAATAGAACTGGAGGAGAGGATAAGCCAAGCTGCTGAAGTTTAATTAATACAGACTGGATTTGTTCATTGAAAACAATTTGCCTCTAAAAAGAGTATGTTATTCTGATACCAGTCAATAGTCATAAACAAATGTTTTAGAAGGGATAAAATATATCAGTCTCCATTTACAAGGAAATAGATGTGCACTTCATAGAAGACTTCTTTCATTACACAAGAGCACCGACGCTTCAACATCTGTATTTTTTTAAAAATGTGCATATTATGCCAAATAGCTTCTGTCACCACACTTTTCCAAAGCACACCCATACAGTCCTTGCCTTAGGAAATCACTGAAGATTTCCTCTCTGCAAGACAGCGTAAACATTGAGACAATAGCTAGCCAAACATGCAGACTTAAAAGGCAGTCTCACAACTCATATTGTTTGATATCTTAACGTCTTTTTCTGTTATTGCAAGATATGAACCTTGAATACAGTTATATTCTTCTTTATTTCTAGTTCCACCCATTTCCAGAGTTATTTGTAAAACAACTGGCATCTTATAATAAAACCATTGTTTTCTTAACCAGCTTTAAAAAAAATTGGCCCCTCCTGATTAGACGACTCATCAAATCCATTTGATATACATTCATTATTTTATTATGGTATAATAAACATGGCATGACATTTAGCATGTTAATGATTTAAAGGGTACATTCAGGGGCATTTAATACACTCCCAATATTGTGAAACCATCCCCTCATCTAGTTCCAGAGAACTTTGAGCATCCCAAAAGAAAGCCCTGTATCCATGAAGCTATCCCTCCCTCCCCTACCACCCAGGCACCAATCTGCTTTCTGTCTCTACTAACTTGACTGCTCCAGAAACTGCATAGAAATGGAATCAAAGAATGTGTATCCTCTTGAGTCGGACTTCTTTCAGCTAGCATATTTTCAAGGCTCATCCATGCTGTAGATATATCAGCAAGCCATTCCTTTTATGGCTGAATAATACATTGTCCACTGTGAGGGTGGACCACATATTATTTATCCATTCTTCACTGATGCACACTTGGCTTGTTCTTGTTCTTTAGCTAGTGGGAATAATGCTTCTATAAATGTTCCTGTGCAACTTGTTTGAACACAGGTGTTTAAATATTGTAAGCTTGTTAGACATAAGTTATTTCTGTATTTAACTTTGCAACAGTCAACCTGTTTTCCACAACAGACACACAGTATGACCCTCCACCAGCAGTATATGAGGCTCCATCCTCATCAACATCAATGTTTGTTACTTTCCTTTAAAAAATTTTTTTAGTCCAATCATCCCACCAAGTGTGACATGGCATCACTTGTGGTTTTAATTTTCATTTCTCTGATGACTGTTGGTATCAAGCATCTTTTCATGTGTTTTTTGGCCATCTGCATATCTTCTTTGGAGAAATGTCTGTTCAAGTTCATGCCCCATTTCCCCCCTCGAGTTGTTTGTCTTTATGTCATTGAATTGTCAGAATTCTTTACATAATTCAGCTACTAGACACTTTTCAGATATGTGGTTTGCATTTTCCTCCATTCTGTTGGTTATCCTGTGTTCATGGAGGTCTTGAGAATGTCCTTTGATGCACAAAAGTGTTTATTTTGATCAAGTCCAAATAGTTTTTCCTTCTCTTTTTGATGTCATGGTCAAAAGATTCTCTCTCTGTTCTGCTAAGAGTCTTATAATCTTAGCTCATATGCCTTGGGTCCATCTTGAGTTGACTTTTCCATATGGTATGAAGTAAGGGTCCAATATCATTCTCTGTCATGTGGACATCCAGTTATTTCCAGCACCTTTTGCTAAGGAGATGATTCTTTCCCTCCCGTGTGGTTTTGGAATCCTTGTCAATCATCAAGTGGCCATAGATGCACAGGCTTGTTTCTAGGTTCTTGATTCTATGTCATTGTTTAATATGTCTATCTTTATGCCAATCTCCTGCTATTTTTTGTTATGAAAGCTTTATAGTAAGTTTTAAAACAGGAAAATGTAAGTTCCCCAGTTTTGCTCAATAATTTTTAGGCTCTTTAGGGTCCCTTGAAATTCCATATAAATTTTAGAATTAGCGTTTCCATTTCTGTAGAAAAGGCTATTGGGATTTGGGTAGGTAATTCATTGAATCTACAGATCCCCTGGAGATTTGGTCGTCTTTGCAGTCTTAAGTCTTCTAATCCATGGTCATGAAATGTCTTTTATAGACACGTTTGTAAGTTACATCAAAGGTACTCACTTTCAAAACAGCTCAAAAATTGATAGTATCAGTCCTTACATTGGGACAATGCTAGATATTTTGAATTTTTAAAATTATTATGTAACTAAAATAAAATAAATGTGTGAAACATAATAGAATTCCTACCTAGATTGTATAAATACATTTAGAGGGCTACCTCTTTTAGACAATTATCATGAACAAATTAATTTTTCAGATTCAATAAAAGGTGTAAAGAGAAATCTATCTTGAGAAACTTCCAAAGTCACAGTTTAAAAATACTGCAATCATATTTGATTTCTGTTAGAATTCACATTACTAATGTCTTGGTATTTTGAAAGTAAATAAATAATACTCCTTTCTTTTCTAACCCAACTTGAAAAGGAAAATGAAAAGGGATTAAACACCCGAAGAGCACATCGTCAGCTGAATTGATACTGGATAAGGGGAAAGCACTCACTGAAACAGCCTTAGTGAGTTCGCTAGTGATTCCCTAGATAGAACACGTCCCCCAGAGCTTCAGAAAAGCCAGCTAGATGAGACTTTGCCTTCTGGCAGGCAGACTGGTGCTGAGAGGAGGGAGGAGAGAAAAAGGGAAAGAAAGAGGAGGGGACTGGAGGACCTGAGCAGGTTAGCGAGCTCAGGCCAGTTTTCACACTTAAGATCCAGCCATGCTTCTTCCCCGCCTGAGGATTTGTAAAGAGGCAGGAGGCTGCACTACACCTCTTCCTGCCCGCAGAGTTCAGTGTGCAGTCCCTCATTCCTGCAGGAATGATTAGGGAAGGGGCTCACCCAGTGCTCTGGCCACAGAAGCCACCAGCTCCTGACCTCCCACTGGCCTTCCGTCTAATGGATAAGCATCGCACGGGCAGGCACTGGATCTGTTCGCCATTTTTTCTTCTATATTTTCAACTATAGGATCAAAGTTGGTTCCTTTATGGCATAGAGCAAACCATCACAAATTCCGATTTATGTCTTTCATTCATCTTTCTAGTTTTGGTCTAGGAATGATCATGTTCTTACCCCTCTCCATGTCATCTCGTTGTTTCCATACATTGAGGATGATAACCTTAATGGCATGGGTTGTTGGTTTTGAGATGTGTGTGAAAACCTCAAATGTGGATGTCCATCAGGTAATCAGATGTGCTCTTATACAGCTCAGGCAAGAGATCTGGGATAAGGATGGAGTTTGGGGAGCAACCAGATACTCTGTGGTTATTGAGGCCAATAACTTGTAAACACATGACTGAATACATTGTATGAAGGAAAGGAGGAAGGAGATCAAAGCAGAGCGCTCAGATACCCCAGCAGTTGGGAGCAGAGCAGAGAGAGGGAAAGGACCTGAATTTAGAGAATCATAAGGAACATGCAGAGATATTGGTAACAAATAATGGTATGGAAGTGGGAAAACCCAGCTTCAAAAAGAATGTCGTGTAAAGCACCAGAGAGCGATGGAGTCAGGTGAGGTTGAAAGCCACCACTGGCATGGGCGTCTAGGAAAAGCATCATGCCGTTTCAAATAACGCTTCCGGCGATGGGCGAGAAAATAAACCCAGTGATAGGGAACTGAAATGGATGAAAGAGATAATAGTGCACACAGTAAAAAAATTGCTGAGACAGGAGAATCGCGAGTTCAAAGCCAGCCTCAGCAATGGCGAGGCACTAAACAACTCAGTGAGACCCTGTCTCTACATAAAACGCAAAATAGGGCTGGGGATGTGGCTCAGTGGTAGAGTACCCATGAGTTTAATCTCCAGTACCAAAAAAAAAAAAAAAATTGGAAGCCTGGTTAAAAGTGAAGGAGAGATAAAGAAGAGGAGGAAGATAGGTTTTTTTAAAAAACATGGGTGGTATATGCCAAAAAAAATGAGAAGTGGAGGTGGGAAGTGGAAGGCGTAGGTGAGGATAGGATTAGCTGCTGGAATAAATCTCTGAGAGAGAGGCAGCTATGAGACTCAGCTCAGGGGGAAGAATCCTTTTAGCCTGAGAGTTGCTCTTCTTTGGAGATAAAAGAGATAAGATCTCTGCAGACATAGACCTAGCGGCTCAAAATTGAAGGGCTTAGGTGGCAAGATGGGAGACTATCAGAAAACTGTTCGAGTTTTCAGTAGTAACTGGTGACACTGAAGAGGAAACTTATCAAGTATCACTAGTAATTCTGCTGAGCAATATGAAAGACCCTAATGACCCTGGAAATACTTTGGGTGTTCAATCCTCATGCTTGCAAGGCTGGTCGAGGATAAATTTTGCTGTTGGTTGGCAGACCAGTTGGCATTAGGCTACTAGATTCAATTTTCAGTATATTTTTGTCCCAAGTTGGATAGGAGGGAGATCAAGGGGAAATTAGGAAAATCATTTGTGAGTCAGTGGAAATGGAAAGTGTGGAGTTTTGACATATTGAGAACCCAGCCAGATCCCAGCAACAATTCAGAAGAATCCAGCCACTCTTGGGTCATTCCTGTGCACTATCCGTTGTAACCAGATATTTTCCAATATCCTCAAAACCCATCCCTTGCCCTTGTTGCGTGACACACACTCTCAATTCGATTTGATTCTGCATCATTTTCCCTGATTGCTTAAGTTAGATTCCTGGCAGGATCTGCTCTGGTTCCATATGCCAAGATCTCAGACTCAGGGCGTAGCCATGTGTGAGAAGGTATCATGACTCAGTATCGGGAGGAAGCACCTACATTTTAAGGGATTAGCACTTCCCTAATATAAGTTATGATGAAATGTGAACATATAGACAGTCTTTCTTTCTCTTTTTACATTTTTTAATTGGCAGACAAAAATTGTACATATTTATGGAATACCATGTGTTTCTATGCACGTATACATTACACAATGTTCACATCAGGGTCAGCATTTCTATATCCTTATACATTTGTCATTTCTTTGTGGTTAAAAATATTAAAAATCCTTTCTCCTGGACTTTTTGATATATATTGCATATTATCATTATCTATAGTCCTAGAATGCCTACCAGAACTTATTTCTCCTAATTGTAACTTAGCACCCAGTGGTCTCCCTTTCTCTATCGCTCTCTGCCTTCTAACCTTCCCACCTCCTGGTGACTCTCCATTGTACTCTCAACTTCAGCAAGATCAACTTTGTAGATTCCCCTTGAGAAATTGTATGGTATTTTATACACAACACTTCTCATGTTGGACTGCTTCATTCTCTCTCCTTTCATTATTGACTTATCAATTTTGAATCAGCTTATCAAAT
Organism: Xerus rutilus; assembly: GCA_028644305.1. NCBI lineage: Eukaryota > Metazoa > Chordata > Mammalia > Rodentia > Sciuridae > Xerus > Xerus rutilus. The sequence continues at coordinate 126,911,236 of CM053406.1, read as the reverse complement.
CCAGTCAGATATGCAAATCCATGCAAACATTCATAGCAAAGTTATATGTGGCCCCATTCTAGTACGCAGACCCCATACAGGGAGGTGCTGCAGTCTTTCCGGAACGGAGGTACCATCATTCTGTAACTTCTTCCCATTACACATCTGCACAGGGCACCCACAGGACAGACTCTGTCCATCAGGAGTCTCTTCTGCTGCTACTGTCCCCTAGCACCTTTCCTCTTCAGTGGTACAATCACTGTAAGTCAAGGCAGGGTGAAGGACAGCAAGGAAGACCCCAAGGAATCCAGACCACCACTCTCAGAACAACTTGGAGCCACAACGGTGAGCTCTGCTCCCTTCACCAATCAGAACATAAGTGCCTCTGTGCATTAAGAAAGATGCAGAGTTGGTTCTTTGTTTAAAACTCCTTTGGTTTCTCTAGTACCGTAAATTCACATTGTATGTTACTATTGAAAAAGAAACTCAAAAAAAATATTGACTGGCCAACACGAAGACCATGGACCAGTGGGGAAGTCAAGCATCATGGTGGTCAAGGCTAATCTGCATTTGAGAACGGGCTCTACTAAATTCCAAGGGCAGAGAATATTAAGAGACTTTATTTTCATATCCATAAACTGAAGATAAAAATACATTTCTCAAAACGTTCATATAAAAGTCAAAGGATACAGTGCACATAGACAGCCCAGCACAGCACACGACTCATAGTAAGAATATGATAAGGGTTGACATTCTTCATTATTTATTTGTAAACTATCTTTTAAGAAACTGATTTTTTGACTTAATCGAATGGTCAGTAATTGCAGTGGTAGTTCAAACACCTCAGAATGAGACAACCACTGCCTTTATCTAACGCCCTCACATAACACCATCTTCTCCTGTCCACTCTCACTGACAAAGGAGACTGGCTGGTCACCTCTACCTGCTTAATGACACAGCACATGATAGCAATTGCTATGAACTGGCATCTCCACTTACTCTTCCCCAGGCTAAAAAAAAAATTTGAAAACTACTTTGTCTAATCTTTCTAGATTGGGTTTGCTTTTCAACACCTGACTAATGCCTTACCCTGGAACGCTCCACATTTCTCTCTTAACTGTAGCTCTGGCCTGCCTGGCATTGGCTTATTCTGAGAACTACCAGCTTGGACAAGTGAAGATAGAGAAGAGCTATGGTGTTAAAGCCAGATTTTGTGCCACCTTTAAACACAGCTGCATGTTGTTGGCACAGCCCTGAGATATGACTAACGTGGCTACGCCAATGTGGTCTTCGCCATCTAAATTTCTGGTCATTTCTCTTCTTACTAGTAAGTTTATTTTTTCCTCCTTCGTTTCTTTATCCTAGTAAGGCAATGTGTAGAAAATCAAGGAATAAAATAATCATTTGCTCTAATGTCACAGAAATGCAAAACAATGTCATTGTGGCCCAAACTGCTCAGTTAATTATATCTATTTTCCATTCTATGCTGTCTCTTTTTACAGCCTGCCTTTTCAACATGTGTTCATATAATTTTAGAGCTGGAAAAGACACTAACAATAATCAAAATCAGGGTCTTTACAGTAATGTGCCATGAAAGATTGAAAACAGTATTTTTTGTCCACCTCTCGGAAACTCCAGCCATTCGCCAGCGCATCAAAGCCTGGAAATCTCAGGTATGCACAAACTGCTCCATTTCCCACGAGTGGGTCCGCCTCACAGCTACCTGGTGTTGGGACTCTGTTGGGGATGGACATCAACATCCAATAGGATTGTGTTCCTGTGAAACCCACGTTGAAAACCTTCAGTCACTCGACTCCATTACTCCATCTCTAGTACTAGATGAGAAAACGAAAAGCACAAGGTCACTTTGACATCTCAAAACACCCCGAGAGCTGAGCGGTAGTAATCTGTGAATGCACATATAACACACATACCTCACTTTCCAGCTGATCCTTTCTATCACCCAGAAAAAGCCTCATGGAAGAGAATCACAAACGTTCTTTCACATCAGCCTAGACTGTGAAGGCCATGGAAAGCATCCATCTGAAGACAGAGGCCACTGTTTGTTACAGTGTCTGACCCTGAGCGAGGGTCTTCAGTGTGTTCTCTAAAGAATGACTCATTTGAAAATCACTTTGAGACCCTCACGTGACCGATGGGAACAATGTCCCATCAAAACCTCGAATGAGAAAATGCCTGAGAATTGATTTTCTACGTGGCTGTGACCGGTCTGCTTTCCATTAGTTCCACTGACTTCAGTACTAATAGATAAAAATGGGAGCTATGTGCGTGTGTGTGCTGTTTTGTTTCGTTTGCGTTTATCATAAGGTCACACACCCCCCTCCATGCCAAAAGCTGCATCCTCCCCCTGAAGGGGGAAGGGAGGAAAAATTCTCATCATTCTCCCGTTGGTCCCAGACCTGAATTACTCCGTTTCCTGCAGTCAGCAAATCCCTGTACATCTGAGGCACTAAACTCAGTTCCTGAAAATATTGCCTGCTTGTTAAATCACCACACTGGACAGGCCCTTAAAGAGGCAGACATGCCTTGAAATTTACTGCAGCAAGCCTGTATGTCTTCCCCAGGCCTGAGATTCTCTTGACTCTTTCCCCAGCAAAGGAGGCTTCTGATGTTTGTCCCTGCAGAGGGCAACCAAGAGCCACGCTCGCCAGCCAGGTTACACTTGCACCCGGGAGGAGCAGTGAGCCCAGGTTTCCTGGCCTGGGTCTTTGTGGGACCTTGCCAGTGAAGGCAAGTCATGTGCAGGGCTTGAAGCTGCCCCATCTCTTTTCTTAATTTAACATTGTGCACAACTGCTTTGGGAAAGACCAGTTAGGCTGACACATCATTCTTCCAAAAGCCCGATTGTTCTGATGTTGGGTCAAGTGTCCACCCTACCATAGACCTGCAGGAGAAGCCAGGCTCACATACCAAGTCACGGGCATTCCGGGTCTCTCTGCCAGCCAGCCAGCTCCCTCACTCTGCAGGAAGATGTAGCCTCATTTGACACCTCGAAGTTTGGTCCAATCCCTTAGATTGCCTTTAGACCATTTTACAGCAGGTTCATTTCATTAATTAAATTCCTTTTGTAGGATCTAAGAGCCTATAGGCATAAGCCAGAATGATATTAGCTTCATAGCAATGAGTTTGGTAGGTTTTTTGCAGCATATTTTAATTTTCCAGCTGCAATTGTCTAGTGTGCTCTCCTAAACAGTTTTCAAGGTTACTCTCAGCACACTGACTTTCTTGATGGCATCTGTGAATGTCAGATCCAGAGGGATCCACAGGAAGGGGATGTAAACTGAGATGAGGCATTCCTTAGGCAGATCCTGGACGCATGGTCTGGAAGGCTTGTAGAAATGCAAACTCCCAGGCCCTTCTCCAGACCCACTGAAGAAGAAAGGCTGGCTTTGGGCTCCAGGTGGGTCAACTGTAAGCCAAACTCTGAGAACCATCGCCTTAGACAATTTGGGGGATTTGGAGAGTTTCATATTAACCTGAGACACAGTAGTTTCACTTTTCTGCATAACAAATACATTAAGTAGGTAGGGAAGATAGTTTTCCAACTATCTCAAGAAGAAACAATATTTTAGAAAGGCGCTTTGTTCAAGAGCACCCTCCTGCTGAACACAAGACCACACCACAGGACCCCAGCCCAGTGCTCACTGCACCTGCCACCTGTGCAGTAAAATTGGTCTTATATGGAGGCTCGCCTGGCTCTGGTGTCTGTGTTGCTGACTGGCCAGACAGAGTCCAGGTAGCGCCCCTAGTGTCTGGTCATCACGTAATAATGGAAAAAGAAGGAGAAAGAGAAGAAGAGGAGGAGAAGGAATAGAGGGAGGGAGGAAGGAAAGGAAGAGAGAGAGAGAAGAAGGAAAGGAGGGAGGGAAAGGACAGGAAGAGTAGAAGGAAGAAAAGAAAGAGAAAAAACAAGGACAGAAAAGAAAGGGAGGAAGAGAAAGTGGGAGGAAGGGAGGGAGGAAGGAAGGAAAGAAAGAAAACAGGAAGGAAGAAAAGAAGGAGAGAAAAATGGAGGGAAGGAAGGAAGGAACATTTGGAAATTGGACTGAGGAGAAGGAACAGAATTAAACAATAAAAGAGAATCTCAAACACCCACAATGCAGTACAGGTGTGGGGGCTGAGCCAACGCACCATGAACGTCTGGAATCCAGAGCTGGCAAGCCTGCTTACAAGATGGAAGAGGGGTCAGCCTGGATATTGATCAACAGCTTCGTGATGGGAGAGAAATCATTCAAACCGACAGCCGTGTCCATGACGGTTATGGAAGCTACAACAACTGCTTTTGTTGAAAACACCTCCAAGGCCATCTTTGTTGTGGTGGTGATGGTGGTGGTGCTCTTGTTACGTACCTTTGTGTCTCTCTTGTCAGTCAGTGTTCTAAAAGTGAGAGCAGACCAATCATTGGAGGACTTGCTTAAAATTCAGATTTCTGAGCAACGCTTTAATTTACTAAGCCTGGAGCTGGGAGGCAGAATCACCATCTTTATACTACATCTCAGGGGAGCTTTCTTAGTTTCAGGTCAAACCCTGGACCTGGTTTTGTTTTGTTTCTTTGTTTTTAACTAATAGATTTTTTAACAACTAAAAAAACAAAACAAACAACAAAAGTAAAACAAGCTGTGCCACATCATCAAAGAAAGACTAAGGAAGATCTCTGGTGTGAGCCCAGAGTAGTAGCAAAAGTGTGACCCAGCACGTAATGGAAACCTTATCTTATGTGTTGCTGCCCCTGGCCTGAATTGAGCAGGAAAAAGTGGTGTACTTCCAATTAACCTATGCTGCTTATAACGTCTACTTAGATGAATAAGTACACTTGTTTGCAAAGCACAAATATCATGCAAACGTAAAGTGCTCCAGCCTTGGCATGACCCATAAGAGAACCAAGGGAAAACTTATGGACCCAGCGACAAACTCTGGAAAGGCATCTGTCCTGCCCATTCGTCTGCTCCTGCAGCAGAACAGAAAAGGCCTACCTGGTGAATAACACTGAGTAGTTCTCTTGGGTAAGAGATCTGCACACCGTATCATCAAGCCATTCTTCATCACTTAAAGATTAGGAAGTAAAGGCTCATGAGAAAAAAGCCAGTGGAAGAAAAATAAATGGATTGGCACAAGTCTTCTGTTAAGGTTTGAAGTGTTCCCAAAGGCCCTTCCATTGAAGGCTTGGTCCCAGCCTGTGGGGATGTGGGGAGGTGATGGAAACCTGAGTAGGAGGGGCCTCGTGGAAGGAAGTTGGCCACTGGGGGAGTGTCCTTGAGGGGGTGTCAGGACCCAGCTCCCTCCTTCCTCTGCTTCCCAGTTGCCAGAGGCTGCAGTCCTCCTCTGCCATCGGACCCCCCACCATCATTGCTGTGCTCCCAGACCCAAAGGCAGCAGGACCACGTAACCATGGACAGATCAGCAGAAATCATAAGCCCACATAAAGCTCACTCATTTTTAAGTTGACTTTTAAGCTCACTTCCTTTCTCAGGTACACCTTCTCAAGTCAGCTCTACCTGCTCCAAAGAAGATTCTCTTTCTTACTTTATTCCTGAAACCAAGGGTTCCCAGCACACATCTCTAAAAGTTGTGGTAGTTTCTCTGGATGTGGTATGAGTTTTGGAATTTTCAAAACCATTCCTAGGGGATTCCAGTCTGCAGACAAGTTGGGAACCATTGCCTTGAAATAATCACTTAAAACAAGAAAAACAAATGCCAACTGTTTCTGGTACTTCAGTGCAATCCATTTCCCTCCTTAAAGCCCCTCAACAGCCATACTCTCCTGTAGGTCTTAGAGGATAAGTTTCAAGTCAGGACTTCTTTGTGGATTTGAAAAGGAAATATCATTTACCATTTACTTATCATTTACCAGATGGTTTGCTCTCATTCTCAAGGATTGATTCTCAAATTCTCCAAAGGCCTCGCCACTGTACCTCAGGGCACTGAGTTGTCCCAGGTGGGTGGGTGAATCTCCAGGTTTAACCAGGGGTCCTGGTTAAGTCATACTTGCTGTCCCTTGGCACTGTACCCACCTTCCCAGGCTAAGACTTCCACTCCTCCCAGGGTACAGGAACTGTCCTCTGAGGGAAGGTCTTACCTCTCTGTCCTGCCCTTTTTTGTTGTTTATTTGCTTGCTTTTCCTAGGAAGCCACATCTTTGTCACACCCAACCATATCCTGTCCACCTCATGTGTGAATCTCAGAATAGCCACTCCTGTGGCTAGAAATATCATGTGCCACAGCCTGGGCATCACTGTAACCGGTACCTGGTAGCTGTCTCAGCTACTCTTCTTGACAGATCTGTTTTCGTCTCCCCAGCTCCCTACTCTGTCTTCATGAGAATCTGATTTTATCATTTTAAATGTGGTTGGATGGACAACAACTAAGCTGCCTTATTCCAAACACTATTACTCCAAAAAGAGACTTGAGACTTTGAATTCCACTGTGCATATTTGTCAATGACTCACTTAACCAAGTTACTTTAAAGTCAAAATCAACAGATTTGGTGAAAAACATCAGAAATTGCTACCTTTGTGGAGAGCTGGAAGCCAGCCCTCTTGTCTATCCAAATCTACAAGTGTCCTTGCCAGTCACAAAATGGTACACTTATGTCAGATCTATAGGCATTTTCTCCACTGACTCCATTGTGTTAAACCACTCACATATATGGCAAAAATACATTTGGAATTGTGTGAACACCTCCAACCACTGAACATTATATCACAAAAATACACAAAAAGGCAAATATAGAAATTAAAATGTATAACATGAGCATGCTGGAGTCAAACCACACCATCAGACTTTATCCAAGAAAACTCAAATGTTAAGGCATTTGCTCCTGATGACACTTGTACATAATGTATTCATCCTTAACAAAGACATAAAAAAGCGATCTGGACCTGGTGCATTGCAGAAGTTGAAGTGGTTTATTATAATAGTTCAAGCAAGATGTTTTGAGTCTTTTAGTAAAAGGAATTAGTGCCAAAATCCAACAGGCTTTTGTTCTAACACAAGACAAGCAAGCACACAGAAATTAAATGTATCTAGACCAGGGAAAATAAGATGATTCAAAAAAACAGAAAAAAAATGTTTGAGTGTCTACTATGTTCAGGCTTGTAGGTACTATTCAGGGTGTATTTTAATTTAAAAAAGAGAGAGAAATACTTCCTTTTTGTTTTGTTTTTCACTTTGGGTGGCAAATGTGGGAGAACAGAGTTGAGGGTGTAGAAAAGCTTTTTTTTTTTTTTTATTTTTTTGGGTTGTAGATGGACACAATGTCTTTATTTTATTTATTTTTATGTGGTGCTGAGGATCGAACCCAGTGCCGCATGCATGCGAGGCAAGCGCTCTACCACTGAGCCACAATCCCAGTCCTATAGAAAAGCTTTTACGATGATACAGTCAGTGTCACCACCAGTACATCGAGGTGGCCCCTCTGAGGACCTAGTTTCTGAGATTGGCCAAGGGCGAGGTTTCCTCTCAAGTTGCTTCACATCCAGCGTCTTTGTTCTTGAGTAAGCCGATCATGCCAATGAGACTAAGAGCAAATAGGAGAAGATTCCTTACAATAGGGAAATCCTAGACGACAGCAGTCACTGAAACCAAAAAGAATCAAACAAGGAGGGTAAACATGTGATTCTTTGCAAGTTAGGACTAGACTGTTAATTTAAAGCTGGAAGCTGGGAGGCCTTTTAAAAAATAACTAATGGGGTGAACAGGCCATTGATAACCTGGTTATACAACTGGGGAAGGCAGGGATCTGGTTCCTCATATAGTCAGCAGGAAGGGGCAAGCATTTGTGTTTGCTCTTTCCTTTATACTGGAAATAATGCTACAATTTTTTTTCACTTATAAATAAAATGAAGATTTCTTGTAAAAATTCAACATCCAAAAGGCGTCCAGAAGATTGCATGGTATTCAACTCATTATGGGTTAGAAATATCAAGAAACTTAGTCACTATTATTCTCCATAAATAAGGAAACACATTGATCTCCAATCCAGATTATAAGGGAGAATCAAGGCATATGAAGTACAAGAAGAGGAAGGATTAGAAAATCAAGTGAGTTCTATTTATAAATCTACAAACTTTCCATCCTTGAAGAAACACCCACCACATGTGGTTGTTGAAAGAATCGGGTAAGATGGCATTTGTGGGGGGCCTCGCAAGGTGAATGCACCAAGGAAACCTGAGCTCGCTTTCACCGCCAGGAGGCAGACACGGCACCCAGGCCCCTGGAGCAAGTATTCAAGCTGAGCTCCCAGTCTCACATTTTAAACACCATTAGCACAATAAACATACGAAAATACACTCAAGGATCCATCAGGAGAGTACACATTGAGAGGAGAAACACCAACAGCCAGAGGAATGGCTGACCTTCAGGATAAAGTGTGGAGGAGAAGAGGAACAGAGCAGTCTCGGGCATTCCTGCTGAGTGTGTGTGTGCGGGTGGCTCCAATGATGCCAAGGAAGCCGTGGACAGCACCTCTCAGGTCCATCTACACACTGCTGGGACATGCCCACCCCAGACCATCTCCTCCCAACACGCAAGAGAGAGCTCAGTTACCAAAATGAGCTCCTTCAGACGCAGGGCAGAACTTAGCCAAACGAGGATCTTCAGTTTTTTCAAAAGGCATGTACTTTGATTTGAATTAGCATTCTTGATATTTATGTTATATTTGAACATTTTGAAATCTTTTGCTTTGAGTTCAGTGACTTGACCTTTCTGAAAAGGTCTAGTACATAAAGATAATTTTCATGGAACATTTATTACATGCAGATCATCCCTCATCCGAAAATCTGAAATCCAAAACGCCCCAAAAGTAAAAGCTTCTTGAGCACCAGCAGAGCCTCATGTGGGCCACCAAGGACCGCAAGACCGCATCGCAGAGGCACACACTGGATGGAGCTGGAATCTACCCTGACCGTCTTTTTCTGCTTAAGGACTGTGACGGTATTTCCCCTGCTCCTCCAGATCTCACTTTTTACTTCCACATTATTTCAATGGCTGGAAATTTCTTTGCATTTTACATCTCTTTATTCTTTTTAGTGAATACATCGTATCTCTCTTTGCTTTCCTTTTTGGATCACTGGGCCACACACTTCACTGGTATGGACCATTTGTTGATCACATTAATTTTTTGCAGTGTTGTGTGGAACTGTTTCATGTTTTTCCCCTCTGAGGGAATAAATTCAATGCTAAGATTATTGAGAGGGAACAATGTCACTTTGGGCAACAACAGCATTCAATAAAAATGCAAAAGTAAATAAAATAGAAATAATGAAGGTATCAAGCATAATGAAAGAATACCTGTTTCCCTGATTTTTATAGCTCAAGTGCCTTGGACTTGAACATTAACTCAGCGGGGGCCTCTCTGAAGAAGGAGCCTGCTGCTCTTCCTCACCATGAGAGTTAGCCATCCCGGAGGAAGGAACAATTGCAACTTAACTTTAAAAAAATAAACAGTTTAAAAAAGACCCACACAGCAGAAACAGAGCCAATCAATATGACTTGGAATTAAAAAGAGTAGCTGGTTTTATTTTTGAAGCACAATCTGAGGAAGTTGGTAAACTTGAGCATGACCATCCAAAGCAGCAGCTTCTAAGGGAACAGCACATTTTTTTCCTCCAGACTCTGGTTCTGTACTGAATCTTGGGTTAATGCAAGGTCAGGTGTCAGGACTCCATCCTCTCCAACACCAAGGACCATAAACAGTTTTAGCCTAAGAGGGTCTGAAGACTCCTGGAGGTTTCGAGGAGTCAAAGCAAAGGGCCATTTATGTTTCCAAGCCAGCTTATCCCCTCCCTCACTTTACTTTTTGTTTTGTTTTGTTTAACGAGTCTGGGTCTGTCAAACACATCAGTGCACTTAGTCCTTGAGGTTGAACTGTGACCTATGACCTCATTGCGCTTTAAAACAGACCATTCTCGTCTGGGAGAAGTCCAGCACGGCCGCCAGTGGCCTTCTTGATGCCCTCTCCTCTCCATGTGAGAGTTACACAAGCCAGAGCGATCTCCGGCCTCCACCAAGGCCGCGGCTCTGGTGGGAGAGTGATGGCTGGCGTAGGTGTTATTTGTACCTGTCAAGCAGTGATTGTTCACATCTGGCTGCAAGCTGAATAGGGCTTTACATTCTCCCAAGCAGTTAAAAATGGTGGCAAGAAAGGGGCCAAAGATGATCTTAACTAACTTTGTGGTTTGCAGGCAAGCAATGAAGTCAGCTTATCAATAAAAAAGCACAATCAAATATGTTCCCTTTAATAATAAGCGTTCCAGGAGACATATACCCACACACGCTAAGGCTTCAAATTCAGAAGGATTAGCCCAGGTAAGCAGCACAGTAGAATGCACATTCTTGCTTATGAGCTTTGTCAAGCACGATATTGATTCAAAGAGGTCAGCACATACATGTGCACACACATGCTAATTTCAGCTATGGTTTTACCTCTCATTTCCCCACACCAGGAAACAGTCATATTGAACAATTTTATTTCTACATTCTTCCTTTTTTTTCCCCTCCACCTTGGCCATTTTGTGTAATGTAAACAAGGGAATGTGTTTATGCCTCTGATTTTCACACCAGAGGATGAAAATGACCCACAGATAAAAGCTGTGTGAATACTGATGGAGTCTCTGAGACATCCTGGCCACGGCTTTGTCTTGAAAGGAATCTCCTGGGGTGAAAAGCACACACAGCATCAGTTGCTATTCAAATATTTCATCTCATGTGCGTATGGCCGCAGAGCTGCATAAAAATGTATGTGACAGAAAAATGGACGTTGGGATTATAATTAGAGTAAACCTTAAAAAATTACTACGTGGGAGGTTAGACACAGACTTGAAAAGCGAGAGGAATCTATAAAATAGGAAATTGGATCTAAAGGTAAGAAAACATCAGGATTTGTTTTTTCTTTTTCCCTGCCATATACCTTGCTGAATTCTTCCAAATGTAATTTGAAATAAGGGAGTTTGTCCATCCTACTGCAAAACACAGTAAATGTGCGGAAGAGCATACCTTGACCGCCGTTCTGGACCATCCTACAATGAGACAATGCGATCAATCAGACAAGAGATGATTAAGCATATCTCAAAAGCAAACAGTACTGCACAATGGAACATCCCAGAAGCAGTGCAGAGAAGGTTATTTTTAGGCTGCTTTCTTTACAGTTGCCCTATAACTAATTCTTGGGCCTTGCATGATACATAATAAAATAAGAGAATGGAAGATATATGTGGTGGTGCTCTGCTGCACAAGCCTGCTTTGGATTCTTACCTGTTTGGCTAAAATACCTAAGATTCGGTTAGGTTTCAAACCTTTTATTTCTATATATTTTATCATTTTTATTGAGAAATCAGCACACAAATTTTTTTTTAATGCTGGAAAGCACATATTTTTTTAATAGATATTATTTATCCATTCAGAGTCTGATATTTCTAGAGTATAACTTGCAACCAGAAAGTAAAATTCTTTGTGTTCTTTGATATTGAAAAGGATGGTGAGGCCCAGTGAAAAACCACAGGGAGAAGGGGAAACCCTGCCACTGGCAGCTGGAAGAGAGCACGGGAACCCAACAACACACAACCTGGAACAGGGTGATAGCCATCCTAGGAGGCAAGATGATCTGCCTAAAGGGGATGGGGATGCCTTGACAGTTTTAGGATGGACCCTAACCTGCTCTTGTGCTAAAGATAAAGCATTGCAAGCATCTCTTGCTGCGCAACAAACTGCCCTAAAGCTTAGTGGGTTCAAACAGCAATAGCTTGTTTGCTCATCATGATGCAATCTGGGTTGCACATGTATGGCTTGGTGTCAGCTGGAGCGCCACAGCCAACGCAGGAGGATCCACTTTTGTGATGGCTCATTCACGTGGCTGACATGTTACGCCAGTTGTTAGCCAGAAGCTGTGGGGCTGCCGGCAAGAACTTGGTTCCTTCTCATGTGGCCTCTTCATGTTGTGAGGCTCATCAGCCCTCTGACCCTCAGTGACTTTGAGTCCCTTCCACACACGAGATGCATTTACTCTCTGCAGAGACTCACAAAACCTCATCTCATTACAACACAGTCTCGGGCTTCTCGGGCGAGGTTCTCAGTCCAGGTTCTCAGGTGAGGTTGATCAGGTGTAATTCCTCTTGATATAAGGAACTGTGAGCAAGCTATCTGTCATTCACATCCCCAACATACACTGTAAACCAGGAGCAGGATAATCACTATACCCACTCAAGGTGAAGGAACATGGAAGTCACAGAGTAACTATTGGTCCAGAGAAATCCTTAGATCTTTCAGAGTACACATAAATAGTTCCTTGATTAGGGCTCAGGTCTGCTGCCTGGAAGTTTTCTACAGTGTCTATTGGCTCTACCATTCAAGATATTTCTACTTTTCCATAATAACTGACCCATATTTAAAGATAAGTAGTTTTCTCAACCTATTCCTCATCCATAAAGAGTTGAGTGTCTAAAGGCTTCTGTTAGGTTAGAGGTATATCTGTCCCTTTTAACCCAGTTGGAAATGCTTCTGCTAATACTATTACCTTAAAAGCTATGTAATTTTCCAATGAATCTTTTTGTAGTTCATGTTATTAAAGCAAAATAGACAAAAGTCACAAGTAATCTCCTCCTAATTGACTTCTCTATAATCTCAGCTGTTGGTCAATATCTTCTAAGATTTTTAGATTTTTATTTTTAGCTAAGGAGCTAGCTCTATGGGTCATGCTCCTAAGATTCTTAGGACCTCTGTCATCCAGTAGTGAAGGCCTAGGAAGTACCACCTAAAGTCTTTTGAAGGAATTTGCAAAGGTTTTGAAACTCAACATTAACTAAGATGCAAACGATATGGTTAAAAACCCAATTTGACCTTTGCTTTCAGGATGCTTCTTGCTTTGAGAATTCTTTGACAGTTGTAAAAGCTGAAAATGAGAAACAAACTTATATTTGAATGACTAGAATTCTGATTTTACGCTGATTCTTTTTTTTTTTAAATATGTTGTTTAGTTGTAGATGAACACAACATCTCCACTTATTTTTTTATGTGGTGCTGAGGATCGAACCCAGTGCCCCACGCATGCAAGGCAAGCGCTCAACCGCTGAGCCATAGCCCCAGCACCTACACTGATTCTTAAATTTGCTTAAAAACTAAAATTTCCTTTTTAAATTATCTTGCTCCTCTTGTTTTTGTCATAAATAGGTAAAGAGGCAAGTGTGTGGCTTTAACCAACATTCAGCACGATGTCTCCATACCAAGAGCCGCAACGTATTGAGTGTCCTTCCATCGTCCACCTTACTGCACTCAGACAGACGGCTCACTCATTTTCCTGCCAGTTCCTATTTTCTCAGCCTATGGTCAAAGTTTCCTTTGAGGGCCTATCTGCCACCCAGTCCCCAAAGCAGTTAATTCCACATGACTCAGTTTCTTAGCACCGCCATTCTCCACCTGTAAGCCCCAATTTTTGTTTTTGCTTTTGACTACTGCCTAAAAATATCTCCCCAAAACTCAGTGATTGAAATAAGAAGTTTATTATTTTTTGCAATCATGAGTTGATAACAGTTGTCTCTGCTTTACTTAGTGTTGATGATGTCCAGGAAGTTAAAAATTGCCAAACTCAAGAGGCAGACTCACAGCAACTGCCTGGCTCCTAGGAGTAGCTGGGCATCTGCTGGGGACCTTAGTCCTCCCTGCTGGCTGAATTCCTCAGTTCTCTTCCATGTTGCCCTGCTCTGGGCTTTTCTTCAGCTTCCTTGGACATGAGGGTCTCAAGGTGGTTAAATTTTTATGTGATGCCTGCTTTATAAAAGCAGGACAGTAAAAGCCATGAGGCCATCTTAAGGCTTGGCGCATCGTAAGGCTTAACACAGGATCACTTCTGCTTCATTCTGTGGTTTAAGCAAGTCGCAAGCCCAGCCACATGCACACAAAGGGCATTGGCACCACTAGGTGTGATGCACAGCGGTCAAATATGTTAGCAGACTATCACTATAAAATCCCGTGGCCGCTGTTACAAGGGAACCCTAGGACTGTGATTCTTGAAGTGTGGTCCCCAGCCAATAGCATCAGCCAACCATGAAACTTCCCAGATACAACTTCTCAGTCTGCATCCAAGACCCACTCAGTAAGAAGCTCTGGGGAGACGCCCACAAACCTACATTTATCAACCCTTCTAGGTGGTTCTGATGCAGACAAGATTTGAGAACTCAATGGCAAAGAAATGTATGAAATAAGTTTGTGTTGCATATGCATAGCTAATTAGCTAACTTTTAATATATGTTGTCATATCCTTAAATGACATTAGTTATAAAAAGATGGATCTTGCTAAGGATGTTCATATAGCTATTAATATAAACCTCCTCTAGAATCAAGGTAGCAAATTTGTCAGTCAAATTAATCAGCAATTCAAAAACCAAAATGAAAATATCTATGAATTAATTGGCAATTATCCTTCTTATCTTACTCTCTCTACCTACACTTACACACCCTTCTTGTCTTTTATTTCCTTTTGCTCTTTGGCTATTTTTATAGTTGCTTTAATAGTATTTTATGTTTGAATAATAAAATTTCTTACCATAAATACATGTTTATTGCCAAGGATGTGAACGAGGGTAAAAGAGACACAAGGATACTTGATGAGCATTTCTAGGACATGAGCAATTTTTCAGGAACATTATTTTTGAAAGAAACCTGGGAATGTAAACTTAAGATAAAGATACGAGTCAGTAGGGAATTAGCGAGTTGTTCGAGGACATTGGGTAGAAAAAATATTTCCCTCATGTGTGGATCGTTCCCTGCTCAACCCAGTGACCTGATGCATGTGCTGTGATTTCAGGCTGCTCTACAATCTTCTGAAGTATTCAGGTATTTGCAAAATTAACCTCTCAAAATATTGCAAGTGGAAGTGGCCATTGAACTCCATTAATTGATTAAATTCTGCATGCCATTAGAGAAGCCCTGGTTGGATTGCCAATAAAAATGAATCATGGGAAGTGGTTTGTTAGGAATGAGGAGGTAAAAATAGAAAGGATTCACCTCTTACCGGAAGCATAGGAAACATGCATTGCTGATTTCTGTGCGAAAGTTCTCAGATCACATTATATCTGTAGCCTCGGACACTTGGCTACAATACCAACGAAAGTGCTTGTGCAAATGAAAAACTGAGCAGGCCACCTTTTAGTTCATTTTTAAATTTGTCTTCATTCAACCAATGCTTAGGAGCCCAGCGTGTGCTGTCGGCATCGCTGTGAGTCTGTGAGTCCCCTCCAATCCCCAGCTGCAGGCACTATTCATCCACATTCTGCAGAGAACGAACGTCAATTACGAAACTGGGACTTGGACTCAGACTGTCCACAGAGTTCCTGCGCCTATCGGCAAGGTGATGCGTGTTCTTGACCTTGATTTCAAGTTCTCACTTGAAGAATCTGGTTATATACTAATGTGATGAACTCTGAAGAAGTTAAAGAATGTGTTTACAGCTGAGCCATGTTACCCTGAAGTAGCAGATGACAATCCCTGTGTACAGTCACTTAACTTTTAAGTGTTAAACACAGCTCACCTCATTTGGTTCGCAAAATTCCCCAAAGGGATTTACTTCAATTGTACCACTGTATAAAACAGAAACAAACCCCCAAGGGCTTAGGAAAGCTGAGTGACCAGGTTCCTACCACTCAGAGGTGCTGTGGGCAGGACTGTAATGCCAGGACCCTGATGTCAAGCTTCATAACTTCCTGAAGCTCAAGAAATTCTCAGAGGGTCAATAACAATTCACAAAGAAAGGGAAGTAATGGGGATTTGAACTAGTCTCTTCTGCCTTATGTATGCATCTGAACAGCAAAATTCCTGAGAAATACAATCTTTAAAGTGCAGTGTGAATTTTGACTTCATTTTAAATAATGGCAGTTATACTTCCAATACAACTACTCCTGTGTTTTGATTTCTTTCTTTGAACAGGAGAGACAGGGACGTAGTTAGAGCTGGAGATCTGGGACATGACCCGGGCTCTGCATTATGGTCCACCCGTGCAAGCATGCAATGCTCAGGACTGAGATCTTCCCCAAGTGCATTCCAGTGGACAGTTGATGGGCCGTCGCAAACAAGGAGATGCGACGTCATTTTCCTATCTATAGAACACGTGGACTGGCACCTACAGATAGGTGGCCTTCAGTGGCTTTGTCTCCTGCGTATGTTCCTATTTCTAACAAAGGCCTGCATCCCATGACCCCATTCCCACTCTGCATCCCTTCAATGCTTCCTGAGCAGCTGCTAAGTGACAAGACTGAGTGTTGGAGAGGGTATGCGGCCAGAGAGCAAGAAACATCAAGAAGAACCATGAGAAACAGACGACTGCAAACGGGGAGGTGGTTTGGGAGAAAGGGCAGAGCTGGAGAAGATGCACATCCCAGGCGTCAACGAAAAGGTCAGACGCACGCCCCGTACCCTTGGACTCGAAGCTGTGTTTACCGGCATGACCAGCCGTAATTCTGAACTCTTGGCTGAAGCTAAGTGGAGACTTAACACTTTTTTGTGGTGTGAATCCACATCTGTCATTTCTGTGACCTGGGCATTCAGGGCAAAATCTGTTTCCATTTCTTCCCAGTTCATGCATCGATTCAGAGCTGTGCAGTCACTGTGTAGAAACTGTGGGTGTCAGTTTCACCAGGGAGGGAAACAAGGATGGCTACGCCCCCACGGCCTGCATCTGCTTCTCCCGTGTCCAAACCAGAGGACGGGAAGTAACAAGGGTGACCGCGTTTAACAACAGCGGCGCCTGTGTTTGCATAAGGGTCCTGTTTTAACTAAGAGGCATGTGTGTAATCCCTTCAGAGAATCACATTGCCGGCTGGCAGGCCTGCGGGACCAGGAACACCTGCGCAGTGGGGACCACAATGCCCGCCCAGGCTGCCAGCCCGGCCGTGCACATCACATGCTCAGCATCTGACCGAGGATGTCAGCTGTTTCCGAGGGCCAGTTGGCAATGCACAGTAACTGCAGCTCTGTTGAGACTCCGTCTCCCTGGGCTTTTCACTGTGGATCTGACTACCCTCTTTCATGCTTTGCCCTGTCTTGTGTAGCTTAGGCCAAAGCCTGAGACATTTAACCAACTTATAAATATTAAATGCAGAAGGCATAATCTTTCAGTTCCTGGAAACATCCAGAGAGCTGTATGGATAATCGAAACGGGGAGGCACTTTGTGGAGCTCCCTCTCCAGAGCCAAGCGCTCAGGCAAGGGTCTCTCCTGGGGTTTCAAAACATTGCTGTGCAGGCCTTTCCCAGCACCTTCAGCTCTCAGCCCAGCCTGAGAATGAATGAGTGAGCTAGAGGCACACAAAGGCACGGACAGAGGACTGAATGCTGATTTATGCAAATGTGACTAGATCTGGACTTACATTCTGCTTTTATAATTAACCTACTTGGATAACTTTCAGGATGCAGCTTATTCTTAACTATTCTCTTTCCTTCCTTCTTTTCTTTTTGCTTATTTTCTTTTTATTTTCCCATTAATGTATTATAAAAGGGCAGATTCTTAGGTAATAGAACTGATTCTGCCTTTGCTAACATATTTTTTGGAGGCAAATTGGGCCACTGGATCCAAACAGATAGGCATTTTTTTTAAATGTGAATTTATTTTCCCCAATGTCAATTTACTTTTTTACTCTATTGAACCTGCTAGAAAAGGATGTGTGCATCGTTCTCTCACTCTGCTCTGGATCTAAACCAAAATTATAGCCACTAGGTTATAACGAGCAATCTTCAAGAAGTTTTAGAAGTCTTCCAAGTATAAACCAGCCTGAGCAAAGACAGAAACCTGCACGGCCAGCTCCAGTCTGGGTGGCTGACCGCTGGCCAATCACTAGGTATTTTTCACATCCATTAAGTTTATCCCTGAGCCTGAGTATTAGAAGAGAAAATGGCGTTAGTTATTGCATGCTAGACTGAGATAAGTGGCCAGCTCCATTCTGGATAAATGTATCCCTTTCTGGAAAATTCTCAGAAGTTACAGAAAAATTAGTCAGATCTGAAAAACACCTTGATTTGCCCACATGGAGTCAATGTCATTCCATTTCTAGCCACTCCCAAATTGGAGTTTGCTGTGCATCCAACCCAAAGGTTTAGTTTAAAATAAGAATAAAGTTGCAATGTTCACAAATTTGTAAGCCTACAAACACTGAAGCCATCCCAAGTTCATATGCTGTATATAATATTTAAAACCAAGAACAAATTTTGTTGTTTTGAGCTGATCTTTAGAAACCATAACAGAAGGTCATGTGACCTAATGCTGCATCACGATCCCTCCCAGAAACAGCCATTTCCAAACCACTTCCCATGGCATCTATATTTCTCCCTGCTGTTTGCCCTATTTGTCACGGTACCATATTTCCTGTCCTGAGACTTTGGCTGAATCAAGATGAGGAAAACACAGGCAAACGCCTGAGCTTTTCTTTCTCTTTTAAACATTGGCTCAATTGCCCCTAAAAAGAGAGACATTGAGAAGTTGCAACAGATTCTGTGTTAAAACTCAACTGATTCCTTTCATGTCACATGGACAATTGGACACACTGATCAGCAACTTACACATGATCTTAAGCCAATTTCCCTGGGAGGGGTATTGAAGGGACTGGCTGTGTAAGATAGAATAGCAGAGACATACAGATCAGAGGGGCTGGCCAACAGGAGAATCTACCTTCTGGCCCCTGGCTCCTCATCTCTCTGGTCCAAAGCAAGGTTTTATTCTACAGTTCTGAATATGACATAGAGCTTTTAAACTCACTAGCTTCTACACTGCATGAACATCTCTAAAACCACACTGGTTTGCAGGCTATTTCTTTAGAAACACCACCTGCTAGAACAGCATAGCATATTTAACTATATGATTGTTTTGATGTTTAAATACAGACAGCAAGAAGCAGAACCTTTAGGGCCTGTGGCAGTTTCTACTCTGGATAAAATTTGGTGAACTTGATATCTGGAATACTAATCAGAATATTTGCTACCCATGAAAACAGCAAGCCAGCCATGGAAATGCCTGTCTTATTAACTGTGAAAACTGAAACATGGAGGGAAAATATAATCTGTTTTAAATATATTCTAGCATGCAGAGAAGCGAATGAATTTGGAAGGTCGTGATTGGCATATCTCCTTGCTGTTTTCTAGGATGTGTTTTAGAGTAAACATGCTCCAAGAAGAGGCATAGAAAGGAGCCCAACACACCTGTTGGGAGAGTCTGGGAGAGAGATATTTAGACACAGTACTTATTTATATTTCTAGGATCTAAGGCAATAGCTTAAAAAAAGAACCACAGTTTTTCCTCCAAAAATACATGCAAAAGGGCTACAATTAAACTTCCTCACTAAAGAAGTATGTTACATTTTCCACCCTTGAGACTATAGCATATGTATTTCTCAAAAAGAAAAATTTATATATATATATATGTATGTATGTACGTTAGTAAACCACAAACATGTGCGTAAATTGGGAAATTGGATTGCTTTACATGTCTGAATGAATGTATGCATTTATTTACTTCTGAATCCCTATTTGAATATAAATGGGTGATACCTAATCATTTTTGTTTAGAAATGAACAAATCAAACACCTGCAGAGGTGGAAGTGGATTGAACCTGGGACTGTCAGTCAGGTGGGTCTCGTTGCTGCTGTCAGCCCTAATTAGGGGAGCTTAGACTGCCTTTCTGACTTGGAGGCCTCCAGCTGCATGATTCTACCACTGACTGACATGGCTATCTTTATAGTCTGCGTTAGTCCACTGTGTCAAATCAAAATGGACATATTTGCGATTCTGAAACTTTCTCGCTAGTTTTCATCAACAAGGAAGCAGGAAGAAGTCGTGCCTGCAACTTTCTCGCTAGTTTTCATCAACAAGGAAGCAGGAAGAAGTCGTGCCTGCTGCCGTCTTTCCAGTGTATACAGATCATCCAGCAAAACAATTGCAAAGCTTTGAATTTCTGCTATATCTATGGTCCATTTTAAGCATGAATTCTTACACAGCTGTGTGGCCATCTGAGTTCCCTGTTATCCCTCTTTTGTCTTTTTAAGTATCTTCAGAGCTTCTTGGTGACAGAAGCTTCATTTTCTTTGTGAAGGTCAGGGAGCCTGGGTTCAAGACGTACTTGACCATCTCCCATCTTCCCTGCCTGAGGCACCCTCACCAGTGTCTCCTGAGTTCTCCCTCCCCACAGGTAGATACTCTGCACCCCGAGTTCAATCCCCAGTTTAAAAAACAAAAATAAAAGCAAAAAACAATGAAAAAAAATAACTGGCACCTGAAATCATGAAACAATTAAACCTAAATCAGACTTGTGGGGCAAGTTACCAGAAGCAAGTTTGGACATGTTTAGGGGCAGTAAGGGTGAAAAATACACGTGGGCAGTTAGAAGCCAGTGAGCGGCTAGAGGTGGAACAGGGGCTTGGCAGAACCCCTGGGGTCCATCTGCAGCCACCAGCAGCACAAAGAAGCCTGGTGGCATTTGACAAAGTCTGCACATCTAGCACGTGAGATTATAAGTAATCTAACTCTAGAGATTTGACTTGCTGAGGGGACACAGTTGGTGTGGTTGATACAGCTGGCTTCTAGATACCCTCCTGGCAATCCAGAACTTCCTCTCCTTCCTAAGAGTCCTAGTTCTTGAGTCATCAGCTTCCCATCACACACCTAGACTACATGCGGGACTTGCATTGCCTCTAGCCTTTTTCCATGTTGCCCCAGGTGTGCGGATTTCTCTGCCTTGGCACAAATCCTAAGTCATAGGCACTTAGACCAGCCCGGTGGGCTCCGTTTCAGATTGGAAGTGTATACACATACATGCAGCTTTTTAAATAGAGACCGTGACCCTGAGCCCACGCTGAACTGAACATGGAACAGACACAAATATAAAAACTGGAGCCTCCAAAGTTGGAAAAACACGCTCTGTTCCGAGTGCAGTTGCTGTCTGTGTCTATGGGTTCCACGTCTGTGCATTCAACCAATTGTGGATTAAAATGCCGAGCCCAGGCCAGCTGCTGTCTGTCCTTCCCACCTACAGACACAGGGTAGCCCCTCCACACGCAAGGCCGGTGCTGCGCTCGGTATCAGCAGCGAGCGAGCAGTGTTAGAATACGTGGGGGGGCACAGCAGTTCATGCTGTAGCTGCCCGTCGTACCCAAGGCCAAGAGTCCTGGTGATACAGGGGAGCCTCACAGCACAGAGAAGAAACCAGCCATTGGTTTAGCCCCATGGGTCCCAGTGATGAATAAATGGCACTAAGTCCCTGGGGCAACCTTCCTAGATCCACAGAGGGATTTCTAAACTGAGAGAGGAACTCGTGTCCCCTAACTGATCTGCTGCTCTTCCTTCTGGTCCTTTACAGGCGTTCTCATTCCTCTGGATTTAGCTCTCCTGGGTCATCTTTCTTTCTGCTGCTTTGCTTAAGTTTTGTATTTTCCAGTTTCTGAACACGGATGGCCTTCCCTGCTCAGTACCTCTACCCGTCCCTAAAGCCTCGTTTATGCTGTTACTAACAGCCTTCTGGTTACATGTAGAACAAAATAAACAATTCAGTCCATTTTATCCAAAGTCCAAATGAGTGTAGTTAATTAATCACAATAAACCGCGGAGTCACAGTCAGTTCTGAAGAGGAAAATCCTATAAAAGTAATTTACTTAAAATGTTCTATATTTGGTTTCTTTGCTTTGTAAGATTGAAGCCAATAATGACACAGTTATCTTTTCATAATTAATTAAAAGTTACAGTAAGTTTGTGGTTTTCTCAGGATTTGCTATAAATGAAAGTAGCATAAAGGACCTGAGACATCTAAAGTGAATTTCCAACAGATGGAAAAGGTGAAAATTTCAAAACCACAGTGGTGATTAAAACAATATAAAGGTCTTGTTTTTATCATTGTAAGAAAGCCCACATGCTTTTTAATTATTAAAAGTAGCCACTTGAGTACTTCATTTTCACATTTCTAAAATAAAGTTTAAATCAACAACCTCACCTGAATGAGTTCAAATTTGATACTCAAAACAATATTTAAATCAATGAAGCCATTGGGAAGCCCCAAAGACTATGCATTTCATTACTTTAAATCATTACTGTGTATGATTTATCCCTGAGCTTTGTGTTATTATAATACTAAGTCAGTGGACTAGGTTTGGCATTTGAAATGATAGAGTCAGCGTTCATAGCAATGCCAATAAGTGTCTGCGAACTAAAAGTTCAGAGCCAGGCCCACCCTTTAATCCCAGCTACTCAGGAGGCTGAGGCAGGAGGATCACAAATTTGAGACCAACTTGGGCAATTTAGCAAGACCCTTTCATAAAATTTAAAAAATATTTTAAAAACTATAAAAGACTGTGGAAGTAACAGTGATAAAGCACTGCTATGTCTCAATCCCCAATACAAACACACACACACACACACACACACAAAGAAAGAAAGAATATGGAAAAAATAAAAAAAATTAAAGTCTAGTAAATTAAACTGAAATTTTACCATGTCTAAAATATATGCAAAATATATGAGTGAATGTATGTGTGTATGTGTGTGTGTATGTGTGTGTTTCTGCGTGTATGAGAGAGAGAGAGACAGAGAGACAGAGAGAGAGGGGACAGAAAAACCATACTCCTCAGAAGCTGATGTAACTGCTGAGCTGGTGTCAAACTGAGGTGATTCCAGCTCTACACTCAACCAGTCAGTGAGGAGCACGGGATGCCAGGTTTGGCTCTCAGCTCTGCCACTGTCTCTGCACCTGCTACTGAATCCTCGGACTCTGGGTTTCCTCCTTGATACAATGGCCCCATGGCGATTCACTAGCTTGTAGCTTGTACTATGGGGGCGTGAAGTGCTTTCCTGATAGAACACAGGGATTGGGACACTCATAACCACCATTTAAAAAGACTTGATTTCTAAAACAGCAGCTGCTACTTGTGAAACAGGTTCTTTTAAAATATTTAATTTTCCAATTATTTAACCCAAATGTCAAAGGCATATGAGAGAAAAAATAGTCTTTCCGCAGCTGAGTTTTTGAAGGAGGGACTACTGACTTACGGAAGAGTAAAACTAAATGCCCCAAAGCCTCCTGCTGTTGTCCCCAGTGTGTGAGCGTGGACAGCGTAGGGAGAATGACAGACTCCAGAGGAAGGGGACGATGGAGCGCACACCTTCCTGCCCCGCGCGGCCTGTGCTGCCGGGCATCGCGCTGGCCTCCTTCGCTTTCCCTTGGCAGGTCATCATCACAGCTGCCTTGCTGCAGCTCAGGGGCGTCATTGCTTTTTGTCTTAGATAATTTAGAGACTCAAAGACCTGCTCAAGTGCATGTCATTCCTTGATCGTCCCTGGCCAGTTCCATATCCAGCACGCCAGCCTCTAGGGTCCACCTGGGTCCCGGTGACAGCAAAGGTCCAGGCTCAAGGCCGAGTCAGGTGCTGACACCGCTGTGATCCCCATGGCCAGGTAGCACTCTGCTGGGACAAGTTTCCTTCCACACCTTTAGACATTTCTCCACTAAGAACTGGGAAGGGAAATGAAATGTATCTGTAGTGCTTCTGCCCAGTGGTGGAAGCGTCACTAGTCATAGTCTGGGGCCATTCCTCAAAGGGAACAGCGCACAGTCTGCCCACCAGTCATGGAGGTAGCAGTTTCAAAAAGGCCACTGCTATAAAATCTCCATATGAGAGCAGGAATATTTTTATTTTTGTGGAAAGTAGCTCAGGTGACATTCAATCCTATTTGAAAGAAAATATGTTTCACTCCCTGATGCAGAACCTGGCCAGCTCTCCTTTAGGGTACAGCTACCTTTTAAAACATTAAATAAAAATTAATGCAAATATCAGCTAACTTTCTTTTTTTTTTCCTTTCATTTTATTCTTTCTTTCAAAATTTCCATATGGCTAATAAGACTGGCCCCATTAAACCCAATAATATTTCATGGAATAACAGCCACTCCCTTTGCTGGAAAAAGTAAAAACTACATAACACTTCCAAGCCACCAGGGGGGAAAGAAAGATCAAGGTTATTACTAGAAAGTCGGGCACGTCTCTGTATTCATTCCAACAGCTGTTCACCATGAACAGAGGCCAAGTCGGGGAACTTCAGGCAAATATTCCAACTCACTGTACTTAGCCCGGGGTCAGCACTCTGTGCTTTTTATGGAAGGGTGGTGTTAAATTTATCCTTAAAAGGCAATTTTTTATATAACAAGTGAAGTCTCTTATTTTACAGATCTTAATATATTTTAAGCACAACAACATGACAATTCCATGTCTATATTTTGCCAGAGAATGAATAGCAAAATTAAGAGCCTGCTCAGGGCCTCTACTTGCCCAGGAACCCATAAAACCAGAGACCTAGTCCCTTTGCTCACGTGACCAGCCTGGCTTTCTTACCCCTGTGGGTCCTCTTGCAGGGCTGAAATTCTAGGCAGCTGAGTTATATGTTTACCAGGGCAGTGATTCTTCATCGGATGCACACATTAATTGTAGCTCCTTACCCTTCTCTACTCAAGAATCTTCCCATCGGTCTATTTAAGAACTGGATTTTGAAGACTCAAGAAGTGATGTTTCAATATAACAGCAGATCTCCTCCTCCTTCACCCCAATAAACAAAATTTCAGAAAACCAAAGCAATCATTTCCTGAAAAACATCTTGTTTCTGGCATGAAAAAAATCAATTTAACTATATGAGATGTGTCTTATGTTTTAATTGTTGTTAAGTACAGTGCCTTATTGATAGAGTCTCCCTAGATCCCAGTTTATGAGCTTTTACATTACTCAGATAAGTTGCGGAGGAGAAAAAAATCCATCGTGTCATTCAAAAGAACTGGAGAGGCTTTGTGCCCAGTCGTCAGTACCCTTGACTGTGCTCCTGATGATAAATGCCTCATTTTTCTTGCATGAAACTCTGCTAACAAATAGCACAGCCAAGTCTTTTCCAGTGCTGTTATTCTGTTTTAAAAAACACTGACATTTTCTTAAACAGACATAATTTACAATTTTAAGGAGCACAACAGTGCCTTGGTGTTTGAGGGCCAGGAAGCAAACAACACTCCTTTCAGTTCGATTTTTTAGAAGGGAGTCTCGTGCTTCATGAGCTCACTATAGCTGAAGGCCAGAGAGCCCCAGCCGTGGCCACATGTGAGGGCCATGACTAAGTGTTCGCGTCACAGCTAGGGTCAGAGCAAGACAGGGAGGTGAAGAAGCAAGCAGATAGCAGGGGCAGAGCTGGCCACGCCGTCCTCAGGAGACGTCCAGCAGTGCTGTTCCCTGGCCCAGACAGAAGCTCCTGGTGGATGGCCCCGGGCTTCAGAACTCCCTCCAGCAGGCTCCTCTGTAAATATCACACAAAGAGGGCCTTGCCTGCATCAGGCACCCGGGTCGATATCTCTAGCAGTGTTCGATTTCCAGCGGGGTCAGCGCAGCCCAAGTAGCTAAACGGAAGCATGGGTGGGTGCTGCAGATATGGAGTTTGGATGTGACCTTGGAAGCTAAGGTTGTGTGCAAGGATTAAAACTCCCAAAGTGCTATTGCTAAGGCCATCGATGTTTTCCAATGCCCTTGTGAGGTTTGTCACCCTCTGTTTTCTAATAATCCTTGATTAAATAGCTGTGTGTGTCTCTGTGCATGTTTCCTCCGTGCGCCAAGTGATGCTATTTCAGTGGACGAGGGTCCACATATGTGGCCATGGTCCCTAAGCTTGCAATGGGGCTGGCAAACTTCTGTGACTAGTGACGTGTGACTGCTGCTACATCCCAGCACCCCGTGCTCTGGGTTCATGCATCTGGGGGACATGGGCCTGCGGTAGGTACTGTCAGTCCTATAGAGGGCGCCATACGCGATACCCCACTACAAGCAACAGGTCACTGGGCCATGTGTCCAGTGTGCTACGCTTCCTGTTGCTGCCTTAGAGTGAGCCTTCTACTTATGAAAAGGTATTTGGCTGAACAAACAGAGTGCAGCTCACACTGGCAGCCTCGCCCACCTGTGCCCACGGCCCCGTCTCCTCGTGGCAACATCGTCTCCTGGGCTTGATTTAAATTCCTGTTGTTCTGTTCATTGCAGCTGCAGGAACAATGGGCTATGTGGGGGGGGGGGTGTGAAACGCATACCACGTAGACCACACGTATCCTCCAGATTTGTGTAAATGTGCACGGCGACGACATCACCTAAGGAAGCATTTCTCAGAACATGATCAGAATGTGTCCCACCATTGAGCCACATGAGGGTATGTGTGAGAGAGTCCCTTTCATCTGTACAAGCCGCATGTGCACGTACGACACGTGTGTATGTAGATGCATGTGCAGACGTGCGTATGGGACATACACACGCCCTATGCAGCTCATGTCCTTACGGGAACATTCCACAGTGTGTGTGTGCACATATGTGTGTGTGCCATCCATGTTAAGATATCCAAATCAAGAGGAGTTCGGGACCCAAATGACATTAGCTCCGTATGGAATGTGGCGGAGCATCAGTCCATCCCCTACCACGTTCCAGGTGCCACCTGAGTACTTGGGCGCAGTCAACACCTGCCATGGTTGGACTCACAGCCCTTTGACTCCTTGACTGCATGAGACCCAAACCTAATTATAAAGTGGGACGGTGACTGAACTCAAGTGCCAACATGGGAACGAGGTGGGTAAGGCATGGGGGGAGCTGCTGAGTCAGCGAAGGACCCTCTGCAGGAGGCATTTCTTCCGGGTTGGGGAAGATGGGAGGAAACAGCTCTCACAAAAGGAGACCAGGGAGGCACTGGCTCTGGCAGAGGGATGGGCAGCCCTGGAGCCCAGGGGAACGTCCCCGGTAGGGTCACCTCCTCGGTAGGACACAGAGGGCAAGCTCCCAGGAGAGGAAAGCGAAGCTGGGCAGTCCAGCAAGCGCCACGTGGGGACCTGCCTCGCGCTGCGGGTTGACCAGTACCCTCAGGGCCTCTGGAAAGTAGGACTGTAGATACTTAACACTAAAACTTGGAAAACCAATTCTGGTATGGAATACATTAAGATGAATCTGGATTGAGCCAGTTCCTTCCCTGTAGGATTCTCCAGAGTCACCGCAGCCCCAAATGAACACACTTGGAACCTTCAAGGGGGATTCCACCGCAAATTTCCTAAGGCTATGAATGTGCCTTTGTGTATTTGCTGAAATTTCTCCCTAGTTCCACCTCCCTTGGGGGATGCTGATGCAGATGCCCATGGGCAGTGAGATGTTGTGAGCAGTGAAGCCAGAGAGCTGCTATCAATCTTGTATTTTGACATTTCTGACATTATCCTCTGGTGACAGTGTGAATCACTGTCCCCTTGGTGGCAGCAGGGGGACTAATTGAGAGGTTATTAGAGATCAAGAACAGGCTCCTGGACTAAGGCAGAAGGAATGAAGCTAGGATTCCAGGGTAACAGGTGTGGGTCGTCTTCACCAGTGCCCCAGAGCATCATACTCTCTTAGATGTGGAATGAGTTACAACTCGTAGACAACAGCAGTGAAGTCTGTCTCATTGGTTTGAGCTTTATCAATTGTCTTCTTGAGAAGTTGGATTTTGGGCTAAGAAAGCCTATCCATATCATTTCCCCAAATAAAGAAAGAGATAAGCAGATGGGGGATGAAAGCCACTCTTGTCACAGTGGAGGGCCACAGGCTGGACAAAGAGCAGAGTCCCAGGTTAGAGGCCCCAGAAAAGTTCAAGGTCACCTTGCATAAGCGGTTAGCTGAGAAGCCTTGTCCTGCAAACGCAGAGTGACCCAAAGACCAACAGAAGATAGGACACCCCTCCCTGGGGTTAGAGGTGAGAAGCAGAGGCTCCTGTGCAGCATCATTGAAAAAGTGTGGACCTCTGTCAATTCACAGAAATTCCAGATATCATCCTGTGTTCCAATGTTGATGAAATTCCTCCCACGACCAAGATCGGCGAGGCGCTGGCTGATGCACTAGCATGCAGGAGGCTGTGGGAACCGAGCTGGGAAAGAAAACTCAGCATATAATTTAGGCGTGGCCATAAGACGAGCCCCAGCAAACACTGCTCACCAGATCAAGCCTTCCATTTCTAACCAAAAAATATGGGCTCAAGAAAATCAGCAACCTTGCAAGGCAGCCTAATATGTAGAAATGAATGCCTATTTTCATCCCTCGCTCACTGCAAGTTTTCTGGAATCCTCCATAAACACAGTACAGTTCATCTGCGCTGAACACCAGTTGAGACCCTTTCGGTCTTAGGCACTGAAAGCACACATCAAGCATTTTGCTCTGTTCTCCAGGGATTTCTACTCCCCACCGCTGCTACCTGCAAGGGTCTGTTTGATCTTTGGGTTGCACAGACACTGGAGAGGCATCTCACTTTCTTGCTTTCCTGTCTTTTCCTGTAAAGATTATAGGAAATTTGAGTTTAAATGAGAATTTTAAAAGCGGCTGGAACTGGCCTGAATCAGAGTTTTCCACGGGAACACCTGCACTGGATAAGTTTGCCAGTCAAAGCCAAAGTCTGCTCCATAGGAGCTTTTGGGAACCATTTAGAATAAAACTAGGCTGGGGATGTAGCTTAGTTGGTAGAGTGCTTTCCTTGCATGCACAAGGCCCTGGGTTCAATCTCCAGCACCACAAAAAAAGAAAAAAAAAAAGAATAAAACCAATTGAGGGCAAGTCCACTTAGGTCTGACTGCAGGCTGCCACGTGAGCTGAGGACCAGGGAAAGCATGCAGTTTTCAGGTACCAGACTCCTGATTAGGAGCAGCAGCCTCTGTCTGGATTTTTTTTTTTTATCTTTTCCTTCCTAAAAAAGAATGAAATCTCCAATCAAAATGCACCACCTGCCCCTCAGAACTCCCTCTGAACCTATGTGCTTGCCCAGTTTATGCTGTGTCAGCAGCTGTGTGGAGAAGTAGTTTGGGGTAAAGGAAGTTCTTAGTAGCGAGTTTAAATCAGGAGGCAGTGCTCAAAGATGAGGCCTATCCTCACATCTGCAAGAGCATCACAATGTGCAAGTTGTCAGCAAGAGGCTTCCCAAGAGCTCCTGCCACTGCCTGTTTTGCCCTCTTGACTTTATTTGGTCCAGGTGAGCAATGGCTTCCATGCCGTGGAAATCTCTAGACTCTTCTAGAATCATCTGGATACTGGAGAACTCAAGAAGGCCACAGGACCAGTTCCTGCTCAGCAGGTTAGACACAGAATGAGAAAACCCAATTCATTCTCTCCACTCACTGAAGGTTTTGATAACTAAAATGAGAGACCAGTTCAGAAACACAGTTTTTCAATGCAAGGATGTCATGAAATGTGGAAGTGAGCTTGGTTCATATGTGATTCCCTCCATCCTCACCCCCAAGCAAGGAGGGGCTCCAAATAGCAGGAGCAGAATTATACCCCAAGGAGGAAAGGGACACCTCAGTTCAGCGGCTGCTCTCAACAGGAATGTATTTAGGGACAGGTGGAGATTGCGAGAGCCCAGGCCAGGCTTGGAGGCCTTCCTTAGGGGATCTCCTGCCCACCCCTTGCCCATCTTCATGAAAGCCTGGGGTTGCAGACCTGTCACAGCCACCATCACTACCCTCAGAGAAGCGTTGTCAGTGTTTCTGTCGTGTTCCACTCAGCTTATGCTTAATACCATGCTTCGTAGCTTTCAACAATGCTGAGCTGTCTGCTGGAGCCACCTAATTTAACTCCCCAGGAACACATCATCACCATCACCATCACCACCACCATCGCCATCACTATCACCAAAGTCACCATCATCACCACCCTCATCACCATCATCACAGCCATCATCAACACCATCACTATCATCACCACCATCACCACCATCATCACCATCATCACCACCATCACCATCATGACCATCACCATCACCACCATCATGACTGTTGCCATCATTTTGTGCTTTGATTACAAAGGTGTGCAGGCATGGGCTCTTCCCACAAACTCCATTACTGAATTTGTAATTTTCTAGGAAACACATTGTATTATGGGAGAAAGGCCAGTATTCTCATTCCACTTAATGTATGCTCACCATATTTACACATATTGATTGGCATTTAAATCATCAATGACCTTAATTTTTGAGCAAATGTTGTGTGTCTGTATACTGTTTAATTCAATCCCTACAGGTCAACCTCATGAAGGAATCAAAAATCTGAAGGCATTTCTTCTGTCTGACTCAGCTCTAGAGGATGGTAAAGCCAGGATCCAGAGGAGGCCAGGGACTATGCTAAATGTCATCCACTAGCAAAAGCATCAACTTTGGGTTTGGATAAGGGTAAGTCTCACTGTAACAGGAAGGTACCTCATGACCACTCAGATCGTGACCTGCAAAGCCCAGCATCAGCACCATCTCAGAGCTTGTCAATAATGGAAATTCTTAGACCCTTCCCAGATGTCTTGAATCCTATTTTCTCATCTTGTTCAGTCTCAGGCTGGACCTTAGAAACAGAAGAGGAAATGAAGTTATTTACAAGAGTTATGAATCCAGAGAAAGCAGCAGGCATTTTCTGTAGCACAAATAATCTTGAAAATTCAATTTTTGTAAATGTATAAAGACACTTTTGAGCCATTTGAATGCATACTTATATGACAATATTTCTGTACCTAAACGAGATATTTTTGTCAGTAATATATATTTTTGCTCAAAATAATGGATACCAGAAGTATATTTGTGAAGACTCATGGACTCTTTTTTTTTTTTTTAGTGAAAAAGATCTTCACAGTTTAAAATTCAGGAAAACGGATGTGTTTCAGACTCCTGCCTAAGGCGGCATTTCCTTTGCACAGTCGCTGACAAGCAGTCACTTAGTCCGTTGTGTAAGAATTACTACTAAGAACCATATTCTCATCGGGCAGCACTATTTTTGTTTTCTTTTTTTCCCAGAAGATCTCATTTTGAAATGTTCTTTCGATGTATTGATTACCTGTACTTTAATGGGATTGGGGACACAATACTTCAAAACGTGGCCCTTGGGCATATTGGATAAAATGTTAAAGCAGGAAGTTCCCTCTGACCTTCTCCTGCCCATTTTCCTTGAAGCAGATCATAAAACTTAGGCAGGACTGTCTGACCTTCCCTTGAAGCAGGTAATAAGAATTTCATTGAAGTGGTGTCTTCATTACTCCTAGGGGAAATGAGAATAGGAAGGGACACAGAGAAGAACCTTAGACATGAGGCTTTGCTAAGTATTGCCCGTGTATTTCCATTATGTCCTGCCCCGGTCCCATCAGGCTCTACCCAGGTCTACTCTTCATCCAACCTACTGCAGAACACAGCCAGCGTCAGCTCTTTCCTTGGATCTTCGTTTCCCCTATGAAGGCTGCCATGATATGTAAAACCTGCACCGAATACCTTTGTATGCTTTTCTCTTGCTAATCTGTCTTTTGTTGTAAGGTCTTAGCTGAGAACCTAGGATGGGGAACGAAAAAGATGTTTCCTCCCACCAACATCATTGTATCAAGTTCGGTCTCTAGAGCTCATGATAATTAGAAGCCCTATCTCACACCACTTCCTTAAATACCTAAAGACATAATGTGTCTTTTTATGCTAAACTTTTTAATGAACTTCTTCAACATTTACTCATTTGACATGATTTCCAGATACTGAGAGTTTCGGTTTTCATCTCTTTAAAATATAAGACAAAGAAGGCATCTCAGTGCTCAAGATGGAACCTTTGAAAGGTAAGCTGCTAGCGTCCTGATTTGAGGTGACACATGTCTGTTAGGCTAGCTAAGGGACAATTTGGGGTGTTTCGTTGAAACTTAGGATCAACTACATATCTGAGAACTCACTTTCACTGGTATAAAACTGGACCCTCAATATCCTTCTACTTATATTGTTGATTTGACTTTTTTAAACCTACGCATAGGATTTTACATTTGCACATTTCACCTTATTATTTCAAAACTAAAATATTTATTCCATTTTAATCCTGTTCCAATTTATTAGCTTTCTCTAAACTTTTTGTTCCCTGAAAAATAAAAATATAAATGATGCCCTCTTAGTGTATTATTGCCAACTCCTTCTTGTGACTTTTTTCCGCACTCATTACTTGTAATCAGTTTGGCTGAGTAGCTTATTCTAGAATATCTCAGGAATCAAAGAGAAAATCCCTGCACTATCCTGGTCCTCGTGCACTTCCACTGTGTGCAGCGACCCTTCACCAGTTCTTCCAAGTTCCTCAAGATTGCATGTGGTGACTCTGTGATAACATCTGGAAGTCATCTGGGTATCCTGGAATACACAAGGCCTGAAGACAGGAACACATCGAGAGCTAATGGGTATTGTTTAGCATCTCTCTCATCTGTCTGAATCTGATTTCCTCTTTACCACATTTGTTATATCCATTTTTTATTTGAAGACCATTCTGTTGTGGAGACAGTAAAAAGGGACTATAAACTCTCCTGCGTCAAAATCATTTGTTAATATGATATACTCCCATCTCTGCCTACTTTCCATTGATCTCTGCATACATATCAGAGTATTTTTGTTGTACTTAAGATTTTTCCCTGTCTCTACATAAAACACAAAATAGGGCTGGGGATGTGGCTCAGTGTTCGAGTGCCCCTGAGTTCAATCCCCGGTACCAAAAAAAAAAAAAAAAAAAAAAAAGATTTTTGTATAATTCCCTGTCTTTCTCCCTCTCAATATTATTAATACTGCTCTATGCCACATCATCTTATCCATCCTTTACCAGGGATACCTTTTGTACATTTCATACCAGTCTTGAAGGACCTCTTCACCTAATCAAGCTGGAATTATGATTTTGTGACTCCTTTAAGCTTAAATCAACCATATATCCTAGTTTTTTTTCACTGTTATTACAGTAAGGACAGATCCCCAACATTCACTCATAACCGCTTATGTCAGCATATCCAAGGTGGAGGCTATTTTCCTCTTCTCCATTAATATTTATCCTCTTTTAATTTTTCTCCTAGTTATGGAACCACAATTTAGTCAATTGTCCAAGGCAGGAATTGGGGGAGGGTACTTTGGTTCATTTCACCCCCCTGAGCCTCTATATCTAATCACTCAGAAAATCCTTCCAGTTCTATCTGAAATCTAGCTCTTCCCTCCATGCTCATGGCCTCTGGGTTAGTTTGCCTCTGCATCATTCTCCTTCCTTGAATATTGCATTCACTTCCTTGGTGATGTGTCTAATTCCTGATGAATCCCTCCATAAACTCTCCTCCACATCAGCAATATGCTAATCTCTCCAACAACATATTGTATATGATACTTACACTGCTGAAAATCCCTGAAGAGGTTCTTATAGAATACAAGATAAAATTGAATTCTAACTTTTGAAAATTTAATACATTTTCCTGTTTTCTTTTAAATATTTCTATGATTCCATACTGTTGAATTTGGGACTCCTTTTTTGGGCCATTAGTAGGCCATGAAGATGCTTTTGTTATAGTAATTATTACACTGTATTGCAAGGATTTGTTTGCAAATCCATTTCCTGGAATAAACTATGAAATTGTTGAAGAGAAGCCATGGCTGCTTCATGTCTGAATCCATTCTCTACAGACACTTGCCAGCGTGATAGATACAATGGTGGCCCCCTCCCCAAAGCATGTCCACATCTTAACTTCCCCAACATGTAAATATGCCGTGGTACATGGCCAATGGGAAACGAAGTAGCTGATGGAATTAAGGTTGCTAACTAACCACTTGATTTTAAGAAAAGAGATTATCTTGGATTAACATAATATAATCATTATGGTCCTTAAGAGAAGAAGAGGCAGAAGAGAAGGCCAGGTCATTGCAATGTGGCAAGGCCTGAATTGGCTCTTGCTGGTTTGGAGATGAAGGAAGGGGCCACAGGTCCAGAAAAGTAGGTGGATTCCAGAAGCTGGAAAACGTAAAGATGTGCTATGGTTTAGGTACGCGTTCCCCAAAAGCTCGTGTGTAAGACCATGCAAGAAGATTTAGAGGTAGAATGATTGAGTTGACTGAGTAGTAACTGGAGGCAGGTAGCATGGGTCCTTGGGGGTGTTCCTTTGGGGTATGTGTTTTGTATCTGACAAGTAGAATCTCTTTCTCTCTGCTTCCTGGCATGGTGTCCTGAGCCATTTTCCTCCACCACACTCTTCCTTCATGATGTTCTGCCTCATCTTGAGTCCCAAGGAATGGAGCTGGCTGTTTATAGACTGAGACCTCTGAAACCATGAGCCCCAAATAAATGCTTATTCCTCTAATTATTCTCATTGGGTCTTTTGGTCAGAGTGATGGAAAAGCTGACTGAAACAATGTTGATTCTCCTCTAGGGCCTCTAACAAAGAGGGCAGCCATGGAGGCAGCATGACATCTTTAAGTTTATTTTGTCTCATGGTTTCACAGGCTCAGACCATGGTCAGCTGACTCCATATCTCTGGGCCCAAGTGAGAAAGAACATCTTTGCAGAAAGGCATGGAAGGGGAAAGCAGCTCCAGACATGACAGCCAGGAGGCAAAGAAAGAACTCCAGTCATGAGGATAACTTATGAACTGCAAAGGCACACCCCAGTGATTTACTTTGTCCAGTCACATCCTAGCTGCCTACAGTTACCACCCAGTTAATCCACATTAATAGATTAATCCACTGATTAGGTTAAACCTATCATAATCTAAACATTTTACCTTGGAACATTCTGGTACTGTCTAACACATAAGCTTTACAGGGACAACTCATATCTAAACCACTACATTCTGTCCTTGGCTCCCAAAAACGCATGCCTATCTCACAATGCAAAATACATCTAGTCCATTTCCAAGAGTTCCCATAGTCTTAACAGTTGCTGCACTGCCAAAAATCCAAGTCCAAAAAGTTCTCATCTGAGACTCAAGGCAAATGCTCAGCTGTGAGAGTGAAGATAAAAAGCAAATTACAAACATTCAAGATATATAATAGCACAAAGCAAACATCTCCATTCCAAAAAGTAAAAATCAGAGGCATAGAAGGAAGGGATGGGACCAAAGCAAGACAGAAATATAGTTGGGAAAAAAAAAATCCTATACTTCCATATCCTGCATCTTCGGCACATGGTATTGTGATGTTCTCTCCAAGAAGCTTATGTAATTCCACCCTGTGACCTTGCTAGTTGCAGCCCACATGGCCTCTCTCTTGACTTATTTCTGCTCAGTTCCTGTGGCTATCCTTGGCAGATGTTCCACATTACTGGTGTCTCTTAATCTCCAGAGGTCTCCACTATAGCTTTAGCTTCTTTAACACATCTTCACCCACTGCCCTCACAGGGGCTGCCTGCAGGGATTATCATGCTGCCACACTTTGCATTACCTCCCAGGCTTTTGTTTGAAATTTCATGGAAGCCTCCATATCTCCCTAACTCTGGTATCAGGCAGGCATTCCTGCAGAACCAGCATCATGTGGTTTAAGCTAAGTTCTGCCATCATCCATCTTAAATAGTTACTAAGCCTTTTGGGACCATAACTGCAACAGCCTCTGAGTGTCTGCATAACTGAACATAGTAAAACAACTTTCTAGGCTCCTAGGCCTCCCTTTACAAGCAAGGTTCTCCCATGGTCTCTTCTCAAAAGAATTTTTACTTTTACTCCCTTGAACCTGTGACAGGTGTGATCTTGACAATTCCTGAGATGTCCTCAAGCCATTTTTCCTATTGTCTCTGTGTAAATTACTTGGCATCTCTTTAGTTATTGTAATCTCTTTAACAACCAAAGCTTCATTAGCCCAATTTTACTTGCACTTTCCTGATGAAACTGCAAGTTTTCAAACCCTTTCTATTCTGATTTCTGCTCCTTGTTATCATTATAACTTTGGATAAAAGCTGCCAGCAATATTCATGCCACCCCTGAGTGATGTGTTGCCTTAAAATTTCATCAGGCAGAAAAATTTGTCCATCACCTTTAGATTCACCCTCAAATTCTCAGGACATGAGAAAAATGTAGAAAACTTCTTTGCCAGCCTGCAACATGCATGGCTTCTATCTCAGTTTTCAACAGAGTCCTCTTTCTCTCCTGAAATCTCATGAGCCCAGTCTTTACTGTCCATAGTAGTATTGGCATTCTGGTCTTTTGCACTCCCACAGAATTGCCCATTAAGTCCTCCCTACAGCATTCTAAATCTTTTCCAGTTTACGTCTCTAAAGTTTTCAAAATTTCTCCCTCTTCAAACCAGCTCCAAAGGCTTCTGAACTACATAGTTAGGTTAGTCATAGCAAGAGACCCATTTCTCAGTACAAATTTCTATTTTAGTTATTTTTTTTGGTCACTTCAACCAAAAGACTCTACAAGTACAACTCAGAGAAGGAAAAGTTTATTTTGGCAAGGTTTCAGGGATTCAGTCCACGGTTGGCCAACTCTATAGCGCTAGGCCCAAGGTAAGGCAGAACTTTACGGTAGAAAGCTATGGCAGAGGAAAACATCTTAAGACATGGTAACCAGTAAGCTGAGAGCTGACTTAATTTTTGCCAGTGAGACCAATGTTAAACTTTTAACCTCCAGAATCATAAGAAATTTTTGTTGTTGAAGCCACTAAGTTTGTTATAATGTGTTACAAAACCATAGGAAACTACTATGACATAAACCTTTGTAAGTTGATAAATTAGCTTCAGGTGGATTTTTGGTCTAACTTGGTTAATTTACAGCTCTGATAAAGTATATGTTTAGTATAAAGGGCAAATGAAATGTAGGGGTAATTTCCATATTGAATATACACTAATAATGTCTTTGTTAAATAAGGAAATTCAAATGTTTTAGGCAAATAGATTTCACATCAACCTTGTGTTCTTTTATAAATCTTGTTGCAGTTTTTCTCTTCAATTCCTTTAGAATTTTTTTTTTAGTCAACTTTGTGTCACTGTGACCAAAAGACCTGACAAAAACAATTAAAGGAGGAAAAGTTTATTTTGGCTCATGGTTTCAGAGGTTCAATCCATGGCCAGCCAACTCCATAAGCATGGCAGAGGAAAGCAGTTCAGGACATGATATCCAGGAAGAAGAGAGAGAGTTCTGCTTACCAGGAATAAAATATTAACCCCAGAAACACGCCCCCAGTGACCTACCTCCTCCAGTTACACCCTTCCTGCCTACAGTTATCACTGATTTAATCCATATCAGTGGATCAACCAACTGATTAGGTAATATTTCCAATTATCTAATCACTTCACCTGTGAAAATTCTTGCACTGCCCTACATATAAGCTTTTGGGAGACACTTAATTATCTAAACCATAACAAATTCTTAAGAATTTAAAATGAAAACTTGTTTTCCACAATTTTGGTTCACTCAAAGAAAGCATGCTCCATATTGAAGTACATTACAGGGAGATGGATTTGCATTTTCCAGGTATGTTGAGAAATCTTGCTTTCAGTTCCCCAAGATTCTGATGTGGCTGACTGCTGAACCCACTGTCCTCCTGGGGGGCACTTATTGTAAGAGGAATGTTAAGTGGGCACGACACTTCCAAAGTTCCTATAGAGGAAAGTGTTTGTTTTCCTTGAGGCTAAGGACTTAATTTGTCATTTAGTTTTGCACTGATTTCATGGATCTAAGGCCTGGGGTAAAGACGAGAAAAAGTGATTACATTCGGTAAAATGGACAAATAATGCCAGAATGAGAAATTCTGTTAAAATGTTGGATGTATTCCCCAAGGCAAGCAATGCTATAATTATCATAATATACTACCTCTCTCACATTGCTGCAAAGTATAAAACACAGCAACTTACCTACCTTTAATTAGCTGTATTTAGTGTTTTTTATGGCCACTGAACATAGTACTTAGATTACCATATATTAGCATATAATTTGCATACACACCTCAAGGTATTTGGTTTTATTGCTATTACCTTTTGTGGTCCTATTTCAGTAATGACTGCGATAGAATACAAAGGAGAGATTTCTGACTCAATTCACTTTACAATCCCAGGAGTTTTACAATGGAAACTTCCATGTTTACACAGAAAATTCTTTGGAAAAAATGACTGTTCCTTCTTAATGTGGTCAGTGAGTATAGGTGCTCACATGGCAAAGGCCTGGTGCCCAGGTGAAAGCATTTCCTTTCACTCTGGGCTCAATAAAGACATATTTTATAAGTAAATGTTGAGTATAAATTGTTTCATGTTTGCTTAAAAGAAAGTTGCACACACAATTTAATGAATCTTACCAGTCTATCAGCAGCTAAAGGCCCAGAGAAAGAAAAATAACAGCTGCAGCTAGAGAATTTGGAGAAAGGTCAGAGGTCAGTGCCTGCATCTGCATTCAGGAGGAGACAGGGAGGAAAACTAAAGGGACCCTCTTTGTTGCAAGTCAGGCTATTTTAGAAAGTGCAGATACTGACTTAATTACCAATGTTCCCTTTTGCTCTGGGGTGCTACAGCGGGCCATAAATCAATACCTAAGGTCACATTGCTAAAAGCAGGAAAAACTCACTCTTTCTCACACTTGGGAGCATTGTTTTCTGCTTTTCTCTTAGTGTTTCTAGTGCTGGAGATCAAATAAAGACAGAGGGCCAAGTCATTACAGACAGAATTAGAATCATGAAAACCTGAGTGGAAAGTAAGTCTTTTGAACTCCAGGCAGCTCGGGGTCCAATCTGTTATCATGACTTGATTGTGTGTTCTTGTTTCATTTTGAATCTTTATATCCAATCCATAAGCTTAACTGCATAAATAAATTGAATTGTGAATTACATGCCATTTTGGAAGTAAAACTAATATTTTCTTGTAATTAAAAAAAATTTCAATGTGTTTGGGGCTACTTACACAATTTTTTTAGTAACTTTTTTGGTCAGCATGCTGTGAAAATTCCTACAAATGATTTTATAAAGTAGAGGAATGTTGTCTCTGTTTGGTAAAAATGGCTGGTGCTCTTTTTATTGAGAACTGTCTTTGTAAACCTAGAGAGAATATAATTCTTGGATAATAAAATATGGACAAAATAGTCATTCTAAGGTAAACCAGTCTTAAAGAAACTCATTTGAATGGGCTAACCGGTCAGAAAGGATTTATGATTGGCTTGAACCAAAGGATGATATCCGAGGCACCACAGAGAAGTTCCCAGGGTGATCTCTGACCAGATCTGCATGGGCTCACCACATCAGTTTTGACTCTTGCAATAACCAATGCTTCCATCAGGGATAAGATCAACCATGCACCAGAGTGAGTTGGTTGGTAAGACAAATGTAATGACTACATTGCTTTCGCCAGGGGTAAAATGAGCCACATAATGGCTGCAACATCTTCACTAAAGTCTCAGGGCTTGGTCTACACAGAGTGTCTCTAATGGTTTAGTTTTCAATGTTTATTGTTATATGGCCTTATATAGTTTTGGGAAATAGGGAAGGTGCAAATTATAAATATTTGAAAGTAATATCCATAATTCCTGAAAGACATCCCAAGTTCACTGTTTTTCTTTACAGTTAAAAGAAAAACAACTTTTAATGCTAATATATTTTTGAAGTTTTTTCATTTTGGTCCAACTTTCTATTTTACTTGTGCTGTTTAGATTGGTTCTTATGGAAGGTACTTTCTTCTAAAGATCACCAATGTCAAGCATTCTACAATATGTGAAAATGCCCTTTGATGATTATTTCATTGTTCATACGATTTTTCACTAGAAATATCCCTTAATAGTCACCTAGTTTAAGTCATGAAAAAAGACAGAGGCCATCTCATTTTGCTGCAAGGGCTCCGCTAAGAACAAATACTGCAATTTGGTAACTAATTTGTTTTCAGAGAAGTTTTCCAATAATTAAGAGGCACTGCTCAATGCCTTGCTTTAGGGTGGCAAGTGTTTATTTATCTAATTATCTCTACCAAGTGTCCCTCTGATAATGCAAAATCTGGTACTTTTTCCAGAGTGGACAAAAAGAGATTTGAACTTAAATAAAATGTTTGCACACAGCAGCAACCAGACTTGGCCATCAGAGAAACATGAAACTGAAAGAATAGCTTCATTTGCTATTCTCTTATGAAAATGGGAAATAGATGGAGAAGGCTGTTCATCCTGTTACCACAGTGAGTTCCCCAGAATGAACACACATATTATTATAACTACTCAGATTATAAAACATGAGTCATAATTGAAGGTAGTATCTGCCCTAAATACTGAGGGCAATCTGCCCTGGCATGGAGCTGCCCATTGTGCCTTCAGGGACCCATTGAGCATATGCCATTCCATCAGCCTGAGTCTGCCAGCATGTAATGTCTCTCCAGGGTTTCCCCATTACTCGATTTGAACGCTGAGAAGATGCTCATAATTGCTTATTATGACATTAGACAAGAGAATTCAAGTCCCATTTGATTGTAATGAGTTCGTGGAGGCTCTGCCTTTTGTGGGTCCAATCACATACAGAATTGAACTTGAGGCATGTTTGCTGAAACAGAATTACACTTGAAGGGTTGAGCACAAGGCTTGGCCCTTGTTCATTTAAGTCTTTTTTTTTTTTTCTTATTACTTTTGTCAGTCTGTTGATGGAGACAAAAATAATATCAATTATTAAATCTTTCAGCAGGGAAAATTTAAATTTCTTTCCAACTAATATATTTTTCCAGGTTATCATTAAAATAATTCAGATTTATAATCTCCACATGTCAGATAAGCAAATGAAATCGCAAATAAATATATTATTTTACACCTACTGAGAATGATGTAGAGAGGAAGTAGCAGAATCCATTAGTTTTACGTGTAGAATAAAAGTAGTAAATGGTACATCAGATGCAGATATGTACCTTGAAGCCACCTATTTAAAATTAGGTATAATATCTCTGTGGTTCAATATGGAGTAATTTTTAAATTACCAGAAAATCTCTCTCCTATTTCTACAAAGATAGAATGTCAAAGGAGGCCTGTTGAGGTGACACACAATGTGGCTACAATAAAAAGGCACAAAAGAAGCGACGGGCTTGCATTTCATTTCTAATGGAACACGAGGCCCCATTGGAGGTGCTCGGGGTTTCTTGGATGAAGCACCCCGATTCCCCTTCACTCACAGTGATAGCCAGATGGCCAAAGGAGGAAAACAAAGACGAATTGGATTCTAATGGAAAGCATACTGAGACCCTTGAGTTTTCCACTCAGAGCTGAATCTGAAACTGAGCCCGATGCAGGAGCCCCGTGTGTGTGTGCCACGGAGGACCCCTGCCAATACCCAGGTGCATCTGGGGTCCCACAGGAGCAGAAGATCCATGTCAAGTGCCCATCTGATAGACTGTTGCCTCTTATAAATTAAAAAACGCTATTGTGGCCATTCTGAAACCAGTATGCATCCCCTTAATCTCAATCTGGTTATGAGTATTCAAATAAGTATCTGATTCCCAGAAGAGGAAAGCTGGAATTATGATTCTTTTGAGGGAAGGGACCCTGGTAAGTATAGAAAAGAGACTATTCAATATGTGTCTGTCTCACAAACTTTAGCAGGTCATTTGACTCATGCATGGAGCAGTTAGATGTAAAAATTACCTGGGCGGCCTCAGGCACTCTGTTCAATCTCTTAATTTGGTTTGGTTCTAACTAGTGCAAAGCACCCTGCTTTCAAGTTCAGCGACACACTGATGGGCTGTAATTGTGCTACTTCAGGATGCTAGGGTGAATGCATCACAGAGTTGCTTATCTCATATCTCTTTGCTTTTTAAAATTAAAAAAAAAATGAGTGAAACCAAGCAGCATCAAATCCACAGTGTATTGATACCTAGCAGCTTTTTGAGACACAGAGCTAGAATGTTAGGAATATAAAGCTAAATAGATGAATCTGCTGTGCAGGAGTTCAAAATGTGGGGTTTACCCTGGCCCCCGATATGCTGCCTTGCCTGGCAGTGCTGATTCTGTTGGGCAGAATTGCAGTCTGCTCTCTGAATGTCAGTCTGCAAGGCTGAATCTCAGTTTCTTCACCAGCATAACAGGAGTCGTAGCAGCCGTTCATATGTTCACAGCAAGATTTAAACACCACAATTCACATAACTAGTGCCACCTGACAGAGATCAGTACACAAATACCAAATATTAATGATTGCTGTAATCAAATACATACTATAAAATGTTGTAAAATGACAAGGAGGAGTATATAAAGTGCCCTTTGATAATGATATAAAGGGATTTACATATTCTGCTCTAAGCAAGACAACAGAAACTGGTATGACCTGAGCTGTCCCCTTCCCTTATAATTTGTATATTGAATCCCTGCCGTCCAGAAGTTCAGAACCTCAGCTTGAGACTATACTTGGAGACAAGGCCTTTAAAGAGTGTTTAAGACTAAACAAAGTTGTTAGGGTGGCCTCTAATCCAATCCAACTGCTGACATTTCAACAAGAGGAAATTTGGATGCACAGAGACATCAGGGATGTCTCACAGAATGCACATAGAAAAAATACTGTGTAAGGACACAGCAAGATGGTGGCCATCTGCAAACCCAGGAGGCCTCCAGAGAAAGGAAACCTGGTCACACCTCGATCAGCCTTTAGGCCTGGAGAATAAACGTCTGTTGCTTAAGCCACCTCTCTGTTTTGGTATGGTATCCCTAGCAAACTAATAAAAAACAAATATGTTAATATAAATAAATGCTCATACAACAATGATTTAAAAATATACATATTTTTCTTAAATAGCTCTGAATATACATACATTCTAAATTTAGGTTTTTTAAGTAAAAGTAATACACATTATTTTCATCAGCTCATGGAATTTTGTCCAAAATAGATCATATTTTAGACCCTATTTTAGACTATAAAGCAAATTTCAACAAATAAAATAATTGAATTTATTCTATTTTATAGGATAATAATGGAATAATTAGAAATTAACAGCAAGAGAAACTACAGAAACTGTACAAATATACAGAGATTGAACTATATACTTTTGAATGATCCATAGAACACTGAAGAGATTGAGGGTAAATTTAAAAATTCCTAGAATCAAATGAACATGGAAACACAATATACCAGAATCTGCGGGATACAGGATAAGAGAAAAGCTTACAGCTATGAGTTTCTACATTTAAAAATTAGAAATATCTCAAAT
Organism: Xerus rutilus; assembly: GCA_028644305.1. Classification (NCBI taxonomy): domain Eukaryota; kingdom Metazoa; phylum Chordata; class Mammalia; order Rodentia; family Sciuridae; genus Xerus; species Xerus rutilus. The sequence goes on along the minus strand of CM053406.1, from coordinate 126,868,352 downwards.
AAATAACCTAAAGATATCTCAAAATTTCAGAAAAACAAGAACTAAACAAACCCCAAGCTAGTAGAAGAAAAGAAGTAATAATGATCAAGAAGAAATTAATGAAATAGACATTAAAATACAAAGGATAAAGGAAACAAAGCACTGATTCTTTGAAAAGATAGGAGAGATTGATAATCATTTAGACAAAATAAACAAAAGAAAAATAAGATCCAAATTAATACAATTAGAGAATAAAGGGAATATTAAAATAGATACCACTGAGATCCAGATTAGCATTAGGAACTATTTTGAAAATTTATATTCCAAGAATTTGGAAAATCTAGAAGAAATGGATCAATTTCTAAACATATGCAATCAACTGAAATTGAACCAAGAGGGTATAGAAAACTTAAACATATCAGTAACAAGCACTGAGATTGGAGTAGTAATATAAAGTTCCCCAGCAAAGAAAAGTCCAGCACTGGTTGGATTCACTGCTCAATTTTACCAGAACTCTACGGAAGAATTAACACAATTGCTCTTCAAACTACTCCATGAAGTAGAATAGGAAGAAAGACTTCCAAACTCATTCTACAAAGCCAGTATTACTCTAATAAATAACAGATAACACAACAACTACAAAAAATAAAATTAGTATCTTTTAATAAAAATAGAAACAAAAATCCTCAATAAAATACTTGCAAGCCAAATTCAATAACACTTTAGAAATATCACCTATCATAATTAACTTGATTTCATTGCAGGGATGTAAAGATGATTCAACAAATAAAAAACAATAAACATATCACATAAATACAATCAAGATAAAAATCACATGATCATCTCAATAGATGCATAAAAAGCCTTAAAAATCCCTCCAAAAATTTTCTTAAAACATTTCAAAACTCAGTATCCTTTCATGATAAAGTTCTGAATAAGCTGGGTATAAAAGGATCTTAACTTGATATATTAAAGGTTATACACAAATAGCTCATTGTCAACATCACACTGAAGGGGGAAACACTGAAAATACCTCCTTTAAAAATAAGGCCCGAGATAATGTTATTTATTCGCACTGCTCCTGTTCAATATAGTAGTTGATTTCTTAACTTAGTCAAAAGAAAGAAATGAATGGGATACAAACAGGAAAAGCAAATTCAAATTATTCTATTTGCAGATGATATGATCCTATGCTTAGAAGAAAGTAAATACTACACCAGAAGAACATTGGATTGCATAAACAAATTCAGTGAAGTAGCAGGATACAAGGTCAATATGAAAATTCCCCAGCTCTTCTACACAGTAATCACCAACCTTCTGAGAAAGAAATCAGAAAAATAATTCCCCTGATAGCTTAAATGAAGAGAGAGAATACTGGGGAATAATCCTAAGCAAGGAAGTAAAAGACTGGTACAGTGAAAATTACAGAACACTGAAGAAACTGAAAAAGGCAGTTGGAAAGACCCCATAGTCATGGATAGGCAGAATTAATATTGTCGAAATAGCCATGTTACTGAAGGCAATGCAGAGATTCAATACAATCTCCATCAAAATATCAATGACATTCTTCACAGAACTAGAAAGAAATCCTAAGTAGAAAAAAATCCTAAAATACATATGAATATCAAAAACAATCTAGAGTGAAAAGAGTAATGCTAGAGGCAGCACGGTGCCTGATTTCAAACTATACTACAGAGCTATAGTAACCTAAACTGCATGGTACTGGCATAAAAACAGACACGCAGACCAGTGGAATAAAACAAAGGGCCCAGATAACTATGCACAGCTACAGCCACCTAATTCTTGACAAATGTGCCCAAAACATATGTTGGAGAAAAGGTAGCCTCTTTCACAAATGATTCTGGGAAAACTATATATCCATATGTAGAAAAATGAGATTAGATACTTATCTTGCACAAAAAAATCAACTTAAAATGGACCAAACACTGTGAGATCCAAAATTTAAAACTCCATAAGAAAACACAAGGGACATACTTCATGACCCAGGCATAGGCAACAGCTTCCTGAATAGAACTCCAATAGCTCAGGAAATAACAACAAATAGGATGATGTTAAATTAAAAAAAAAAAAAAAAAAAACTTTTGCAAAGAAAAGAGCACAATTAACACAGTAAAGAGACAGCAAAAAAATGGAAGAAAATCTTTGCTAGCTGTTCTTCCAAGAGGATTAATATCCAGACTATGTAAAGAACTCCAGAAACTTAACACCATCTTATTGAATCATAATGAAATAAAATTATAAATCAACAGCAAGAGAAACTACAAACACAGACAATTTGAACAACACATTTTTGAAAAATCAATAGGTCACTGAAGAAATTGAGGGGAAATTTAAAAATTCCTAGAACCAAATGGGCAAATGGATGGAACAGATGCTTCTAAGAAAAAAAAAGTACAAATTGCCAATAATTATATTTAAAAAAAGTTCAACATTTGTCACCATTAGGGAAATGCAAATCTGAAACACAATGTGAATTTACTACATCCCAGTCAAAATGACCAGCATCACAAATACGTGAAACAGTAAATGCTGGTGAGGATGTTGGGGGAGGGGAGCAGGAAGCCTCATATTCTGTTTGTGGGGATGTAAATTAGCACAACCACAGTGGAAATCAGTATGAATATTCCTCAAAAAATTAAAAATAGGATTACAATATGATCCAGCTATAGTACTCCTTGGTGTATACCCAACCAAGCTAAAGTCAAAGAATGATAGAGATACCTGCACATCCATGTTTACCATGCACAATGTACCATTGCCAAATTATGGGTAAGCCCAGGTTCCTGTCGACAGCTGAATGGGTAAAGAAGATGTGGTACATATATACAAGAGAGATTTATTCAGCCATCAAGGACAAAATCATGTCATTTGCAGGACAATTGATGGACCTGGAGATGATAATGTAAAATCAAATAAGCCAGGCTCAGAAAGACAAGCATTTCCTGCATTCCTGCATGTATGGAATCTAGTAGGGAAACAAGGGTAACTTGAAAGCACCAAGGAGACTATTGGAGAATAGAAAGGAGATCAGGGGAGAGAAGGAGAGAGAAAGGGCAGTAATGGTGGGCGAATAAGATCTAAGTACGTTATCTTCATGGACGAATATGCCATAATGAAATCAATTTTTCTACAAAATTAAGATGCACTAGTAAAAATGCAAATAATAAATGTATAGAGTAATATAATATTCAATCAATTAAGGAATATAAAATAAAAAGTAAATTCCCCTCTTTATTTCCATTTGAAATGGATAGATAATTTATGTTGATAACAATGTATCCATATATTTCTGGGCAAATTACATTTAGCAGAAATATGGGGTTTTTTGCCATTATTTGCTAAATATGTTTTATTTTGCTATATTTTTTATTGGCCATATATATGGCCAATAGTTCATATGCTCTCAATTGTGCACCACAGGTAACCCAGGGTGCTCAAGTGTCCATTTCTACCTAGGAGGAATATCCACAACATCCCAGAAATCTAACCTGACCAGAAACCAGCCCTCTACATTGTGGTTACTATGTAACCACAATGTTGGATCCCCACATCCAACCCGGGGATCCTGTGCAGGATGAGCTCAACAAATAGCTCTCTGTTAATTTGATTTGCTTGATTCATTATGCTTTGGATAATATGCTTTATAAACCAGATTCATATGGTTTCATTGAATGTAATAAATTCTAATTGTGAGCCAGGTCTATATATGTGCAGCTAGAAAGTGAAAGAGTATCTATGTTAGTGCAGGCATTTGCTAAATACTTTTCCATGTCACTTTATTGAGCTCATTTGACATACGTTCATTCCATACTCTGCCAAAAAAAAAATTTGCATTTAATTTTCACTGCTCTAGGAGTGTCAGAGAATCTAAAAATTAAGATTAACTTCACTGACAAATAAAATCTTTGAGCCCAAGGGTTAATCCAGATTCAATTACAGTTTTCCTCAATTTTCTGAAGATTCTCTGCAATTTCCTAAGAAATAGCAGAAAAGGCAACGAATTATGGAAGCTTTGTTTAATATCAAAATGCTTGCCTACAGTGATTGTATTGCAGAGAGCAAATAGTTCATTCTGAGTTTCCCTCCTGTTTATTTAAGTGGGAATAATAGTCTCCTAAATTCTTACTATTATATTATTGCTTCTTCAAATTCTATGTGTTGACTGGTTGGTCCTTTTGCTCACCTTCTCTTGGTTGTCTCAGGAATGCATTTTACATGAGAGTACCAAGATCACCACAGCATTTAAGAAATATTACTCCAGCGTATTCAGTAAGACCATAACGGAAGCTGGTCTTCCTGTTCTTAGGCGGTGATTTGAGCCTTATTCCAGAGTTCCAATTCGACACCACTCACATCATCCTAAAATAATTGGACTGTCTCAGAACATTCAGTTGTGCACAATACAAATACAACTGAGTTGCTTTTACTATTTCCCCAACTTCCAACAAAACCCTTAGCCTTTGTATGTATGATTGGACTTCGTCAACATGAAGCCATATTTCTCCCAGAATGACACAGTCTGTCCATCAGTGTGGTGAATTTATTCATAATGTTTTTTATTTAGCTATATGTATGTAGGCTTTCATCAGTTCTGTAATCCCAAACCCTACAAATATTAAGGATGAACCCAATTACAGAAATGTCTTAAGCAAGATCATTAATACATTTAAGAAATATTTCTCCAGTGGATTCGATCCATTAGGAGGCTGGTCTCCCTCTTTCCAGGCAGTGTCTTGACTTTCATCCTGACCTTTTGAATCAACACTATGCATCTCTACTCAGATCATGGCCCTGGGGAAGTTTTGAGGCTCTGCTATTACATGCTTCCAGGCCAGGAATTGCAGCTGCAGGCATGTACATTTTCAGACCAGGTGTCCTCAACAGTTCAGTCATAGGTATAGATGGCTGAGAGCAGGAGCCAAAAGATATCCCCAGGCCTACACTATGTCACTAGCAGGGTCACCCTTTGTACAATCTGTTTGTGGCAAGAAGTCACAGGGTTGGTCCATATTCAAAGTGTAGGTGTTTTAGTCAGCTCTTTTGTCACTATGACTAACAGACATCACAAGAGCAATGTGAAAATTTATTTAGGGGTTCACAGTTTCACAGGTCTCAGTCCATAGACGGCTGACTCATTGCTCTGGGCTCCAGGTGCAGCAGAACATCATGGCGGAAGAGTGTGGTGGAGGAAAGTGGCTCAGGCCATGACAACCAGGAAGCAGAGAGAGCTCTGCCCTCCAGGGACAAAATATAAACCCCCAAAGCAGGCCCCAAGTGATCCACCTCCTCCAGCCACACCCCACTTGCTTATAGTCACCACCCAGTTAATCCATTCCAGTGGATTAGGCACTGATTAGGTTAAACTCCTAACCCAGTCATTTCACCTCTACACTTTTTCTCATCGCCTCATGATCTTTTGGGGGACACCTCACATGTAAACCTTAATAGCAGGCAAATAGAATCCCTTCTACATGGGCAAGGGAGCAAAGTCAAGCACACAGGGGCATGTGAAGAATAAGAGGCTGTCACCAAACCCCCACAAAAATCTATCTCATAGTATAACATGACTTCTATGGAATCAATGTGCAGCACATTGGAGCCCCAGCTTCCCACACTGCAGGCCCCATTGAATATACTCTGAGGGCATCCACCAGTGAGAATGAAAATAGCCATGTTAGGGGTAGACTCCAACTCTGAAATAATCTCTAAGTGCACAGGCATTCCTTGGCCTTCGTTTTAATTTAAAATAGCATAAATTACAAACCACTAGTACTTGAAAATGAGCCAAAAATAATTGCTGAATTTCTCTCCAGATTTCACTGAAGATATATGCAATGACCAGGTCTTCATGATGGGGCACCATTCCATAGCCCAACACTGTCAGTCTGGGGAAGAAGGTGAGCCTATTGTTTGGTGTAAATAAGTAGTTTGGCTCTACATCATTGTTCACAGCACAAACCTTATAAACATTCACAGCAGCTATTTAGCCAGTTTATATGTCTGTGTCCAACAGAGACATGTGTAGGTCATTTGATGTGCCTATTACCAAGAGACTGAGCCTGTTATAGCTCATGCTGACACAGCCTTTGTGGGGAGAGCATATCTTTCTGGGAAATTGTTATCTTTCCATTAGATGAGCCAGAAATTTTACATGAGAATTCATCCTCCATTAAGGTTATAAGATTTAGAAAAAAAAATTCATGAGACATAAACTCGTATTTTTTGTTATTTGTTTGAAATTCAATTTAACTGGCTGGTGTGTCCCCATCTGGAACCCCACCCTCTATAAACTTGGGGAGTGAGGATTCAAAAAACAAACATTACTCTTTTTATGTTTATTATTACTACTATCCTTGCTTTATATTTCTGAAAGAAACTTTCTTCCCTCTGTCTTTGTAGCAGGTATCTTAGTTCATTCTTTGTCATTATGTACTTTGGAAGACTTAGCACCTACTAACTGATTTATTTTTTAAGTCCATCTGTCCACTATTTTGCTCTATGCAAAGCCATATGAAGATCTTTCTGAAACTGACCCTCCTAGAGTCATGTTCCTTGGAAGTCCAGCCCAAAGAGATACTAGACTCTACCAAACACTGCCTACTGACCAGAAACTCACAGTCAATTGGTACTAAAAATATGTAAAGTTAGAAAGAACTTGAAAAAAGTGTGTGTTTATAAAACTAAAGATGTTTCAGATCATCTTCTTCTTTAAAAACATTCAAAAGCTCTCTACTGTCCATAGGAACGACTCCCAACTTCTCAATATGTCCTCCCAACCCTGCTCCAAGCCCATCTCCAGCCTCCTTTCCATTCCACTCTCTGTAAATTGCCCTTCTTCACACCTGTGGCTGAGCCAAGCATTTCCCAAGACAGTCGATCTATGGAATATTTAAAGGTGTGGGTGAAAAAAAGATTCTGTGAAAAAATACAGCATTGGGAAATACTGGATTTGCAAAGTTAGACTTCTAAACTGCGCAGCACTGAATTAACTATGAGTAATGAATGCCCTGGATTTTTCTGTTGCTTGCAGGGTATTCTTAAGGCCTTCCATCTACTCATGTTCATGTACCAAGCAAGGAGCTTGCTTCAAGGTCAAGCTCAGTTGTGTGTGTGTGTGTGTGTGTGTGTGTGTGTGTGTGTGTGTGTGTGTTTTCAATCCCTTCCTGGCCTTCCCTCAGCCCCCAAGCGCATCCGTTCCTCATCTCTGTTTCCTACTCGTCTGGTTTGCCCAAGGCCTTCTGCTTTTAGTCCTGAGAGGTCCACTTTCAGGACTCTCCCCACGGCCAGGCCCAGGCCCAGACATATCATGGTGGCCAGCCACCTATCTTCCCTGAGGATCTCTGACTCTTCAAAGACAGTGCCAGCAGGTCCTTCACCGTTAGCAGTTTTCTTTGCATCCCCCACACAGGGATAGTGCCAGGAATTTATTAAATACATAATAAATGTTTCTTGAGTGAATGGGTGATGGTATAAAAATGTCACTCAAGAGTAAAGAGAAGGAAAGTCAAGAGTAAAGAGAAGGAAAGTCAAGAGGAGAAACGCGCTGTACGTGGTCAGAGAGCAGCGTAAGTGTTGCAGAGAAGCGGCTCCAACCTGCCCAAGCCAGAGGCCTCTGGAAAGCTTTATGAAACCGTTAAGGCCTGTGCTTTACCCTAGCATCACTTTTTTTTTTTTTTTTTGATACTGGGGATCGAACCCTTGGGTGCTCAACCACTGAGTGACATCCCCAGCACTTTTTATTTTTTGAGGCAGAATGTCACTAAATTTTCCAGACTGGCCTCAAACTAGTGAACCTCCTGTCTCTGCCTCCTGAGTGGCTGGGATTACGGGCATGTACCACTGTGCCCAGTTAGTACAGGGTTTTTTGGAAAGCTGCCCAAGGTATTTCTAAAATGCAGCCAGAGTGAAGAGCTAGTGGCTTGGGGCCTCCTCAGACCAGGTCAAAGCCCTGCACAGAAGGAATCTAGAAAACACAAACTATAAAATCAAAGGCTGTTCAGAGAAAGTGTGGTTCTAACATACTTGTCTAATAACTTCACCGTGGAGGGTCTCTTAATGGTATGGTTGATCCTGTTGCCTCTTCTGATCCATAATTATCCTCTCCATCCTGTGGGTTCCCAGCTAATTTCTAGAGGGAAGAGGTGGAAAGTCAGAGGAATGTTGCGGTCGATCATCCCTCCAAGCTAACGGGTAGAGCGAATCTGTCCTAAATTCATTGTTTGGAAAAATAAATAGCACCCAAGGTCAGGTAAAGAAAATAGTTAACGTTTGCAATTTTGTTAACACATCCAGGAAAAAGACTTGAGACTTGCAGGCTCAATAGATGTGTACCACACATGACCTTCAAAACCATTGATCTCAGAGTTTATGAACAATACATTGGTCTGTGTCCTTGGATTAAGAGAGCTTTTGACGAAGAGAGCTTGGATTAAGAGAGCAGTGTGCTGCTGCCAATAAGGAACCTCCTGTACTTATATATATATATATATATAGCACGAGGGCATATGTGATCATTAATCACAGACTCTGCCCAGGACAACCGTCATAAATGCTGCCTCTGCATAAAATCTCCTGCATGAAATTGCTTTGCCATCCTTCCAGGCTTCTATGAAAAACAGACATATTTGAAGGAAAAAGAAAATAAAAAGGCACAGAGAAAAGAAACAAACAGGAAATGTGCTACCTTTCTAATTTGTTATTTGAATATTTTTGAATGCCTTAAAATCTTTTTTAAAAAAATTATTTTGAATTTTATTTAAAATTGTGTTACGGGAACTTTCCACGTGCCTGTACCGTATCTCACAGCACTATCTGATGGTCAGCCTCAACACAGCACTTTCACTTAGCATTTTACATTTTGATTTTTCTGTGTTACCATATATGTCTTCAGGGAGCAATACCATATTTTGCCGGACTGGAAACTTGTACAAAATGACAAATCCAACATCAAGCCCTGGGTCTGGGAAGGGTCTCTGAGCTTAAGGTTCATCAAGGTTGTAGTACGTCTGCGCTGACCCACCGGCACGATATTTGGAGACAAATCATATTTCTTCTCCAATGTTTATTGTTTTTAAAATGACATCAAATTATACGGGCTTGCATAAAATCCCAATAATATGGAATTGTTAAAATAAAAATTGAAAGGCCCTTTTATTGCCTCTCATATTCTCCTGTGGAGTTTATTGCTGTCAGCGCTCAATATGTGAAACACACCCATTTTTAAATAGCGCTTCTCAACAGTTATTTAAAACTTATTTTCTTCCTAGGTCCTCAGGTGCACGTTTTCTTTCAATCATTTCGATACTTAGGTACAGTCAGCTCTCGATGATCCAGGGCTGCTATTCCAGCATATGGGATCCCCGGTCCTTCCCTACTAACTTGTCCTTCAGGAGCGTACTCCATAGGGGGACCTTGATCTGTGGCTCCCATAAGCAGTGGTAAGATGGGCAACTGGAGGCAGGCCCAAATGGAATCCCCACTGAGCTATTTAAAACCTGCCTGCCAGAGGGCCAACTACTGACTTACTTGACCTTCTTCATCTGAAAATCAGGACAATAATGACAACCAGCGGAATATTTGTGAGGATTTAAGCGAGTGGGTGCGTTCAAACAGCTGGGCGCCGTCCTGGAATGTCACACGTGCGGTAAACATGGAACAAGCCACACTCACTGCGTAGTCATGAGCATTGCTAGCTTTGTCTTTGTTTTCATCCAGAGGCTAAAGAAGAGAAGCTATAAAAATTGAATACAGTTTTTATTACTTATTAGTAGCTTGGCAGTGATATTTGGTGTGTCCTCTGGGAATCCCACTTCTAAGTAGCCTCCAAGAATACCAGCTGGCGAGGCATCCCAAGCTCACAGGACAGGGGTCAACACAGCAAGTTGCCCCTGCTTTTGGAATCAGTGTAAACTGCAGGAGGAGCACAGGGAAGGGACAGGCCTTAGGAACCTGGGTAGCATGCACATAAGACAGAAACATCTCGAGGGGTCTGGGGACACTGTGTGTCCTTTCTTGCTGCCTTATCAGCCTTCCGGTAGTTGCAAGGACCAGAGCAGAGATTTGGAGCAGGGCCTTGGTGGATGAAAGATGTTCAGAGCCAACCCACGTGGTCTGTTGCAGCAGCTTGCTAGGTAGCCTGAGGGGCGGCTCTAACTCAGGCAGGGGACACATGGGACAGAACAGGTGAACCCCAGATAGTGACGTAAGGTCCCATGCGCTTCCATCCCATCCCACCCGTTCTTCGTGTGCCCGGGCTCCACTTGTCTGCGAGTGACTTCCTCCTCTGCTTAGTCTTCTCCCTCCTTCTATTTATTTCTCCTATTTCCGACAGTAGAATAGCATGTTCTGAGGTCATGACGAGACACTCCTTATGCACAAGCTACACTCACTGAGGTCCAGTGAGGTAGCTGGGGCTCTGCTCTCAGACCCGAGCAGCTGGATGTGAACCCCAGTGCCAACACGGCAACCCTGTTTGCAACGGAGAATTTCAAGCTCTCATTTTAAAATCTCAGATTAACTCCACAAAGTGGGCAGATGGATGGAGGTGGTTTTGCAGATCAGGAATGTAAGCCTGAAGTGCAGAGGTACCATGGCTTTCTCGGAGGAGCACAGGTATTAAGTGTTGGGTCGACTGGAGCCCGGGGCCTCCCACCCTGCCTCCAGCTCTCTCCATACGGCAGCTGCACCCAGGAAGCCTGCGATAACCTCCCCTGCCTGGAAACAAAGGGTTCTGATCCCACTACCTCCCGCTACCACACACCTGCACTGATGCTATGAGATTCTCTAGCCTTGAAAACTGCTTGCAGAATTAACACTATTATCCAAACCCCTCAAAGCTCATTATTTCAGATAATTTCCTGGGATAAAGTGTTCATATTTGAGAGAATCTGGGAAACTGGAAACGTGGAGAATCTAAGCAGAGGCATCCCATGAAGGGTGGGCTGACTTTATCATTTGACTTAGGATTGCTAGCATGGTTAGATGTGGGACAGGTATGAGCTGGAGGTGTTTCCAGGTGTGAATCACAGGTCTGAATGTTGTCATATTGAAAAAATCATTGCGATTCAACCTCTCAAAATGTATAACAACATAAGTAAAATATAGGCACAAAGGAACATGTGAGAGCACTTGCACCAGAGTGTAAGCACAGCCCTGGGAGGAACCTCGTGGGCTCACGTTTTCCCTTGGCCTGCCTTCTGGGGGCATTGTGTTCAGTCAGTTATCAGCAACTCCAGTTAATGAGGTTGAAACAGTAAAGTGCTGAGCAGGTACAGGAAACCCAACCAGAAGGAAAGGACGCGACTGACAACAGAGAGCAGAACACCACACACACACACACACTCTTATGTACACGCTCACACAGGAAAGTGGGTGCATATTTAAGGAGCCTCCTTTCTCTAAAGACGGAGTGTGTCCACTCAGTTGTCTTACATCAGAGGATTGTTCATTCTCACGTTCCAGGCAGTCAACATCCCCACAGAGGGGACCCACATCAGTAGGATTCCTTGGACCCCAGGCCCCGTCCTCACCAAGTCGACCATTTTGCATGAGGGATGAGCTGGGGTTTCTCCTCGGGACGTGGAAGGCCTCTACAACTAAATCAGTTCTGCTAAATAGGGAAAAAACGGTCCTTTTGTAGTTGATTGAAAACTACATCGCCTTTCATACAGGAAATAATCCTGAGGATGCTGTGAGGGAGGATTCTTTGTCCCTGAGGGCCTCTACCCTGAGAAGCCCTTCGGGGAGGCCAAAGCTAAGTGGAGGTGGCAGGAGCCTGCTGCTGCCTCTGCTCCTCCTGGCTTCCTCTATCTGGTAAGTGGCCTCCGCCCTCAGGGTCGTTTCCTGTCCCTTGCTGCCTCCCAGCAAGCCTCAAGCCTTGCCTGCTCACAAAGGAAAAACTCTGGGCTACTGTAACCACAGCCTTCCTAGTGCTGCAGGTCGCACGCTGCGTATATGTGTGTTTATGCCATCCGTCTGGCTCAGCAAGAGACGCGGAGAAGAGATGGACATGAAGAGAGCAGTCCCTGAGAGTGGGGCTGGCTGGGCGGCTGACATCAGGACAGGCGTTTTTTCTTTTCTTTTCCTTCTTTCATGTAAAGCTATATATTTTTAATTGGCAAATGATAACTGTATATGTTTATGAGTCTAGGGTGATGTTTTTATATACACTTACACTGTAGTGATTAGATCAGGCTAATTAGCAAACATCACCTCACGTTCTTATCATTTTTTGTGATAAAAACACAACCTCGATTCTTTCAGCACAGGGTCCTTGATGGTTGAGCCACTCTGCACAATCGGTGCCTGTGTATGATGGAAACCTTGTCCCCTTTGATCAACCTGGGCCTGCTCTCCCCCCACCACCTGCCCCCAGCTCCTCGGGCAACAGTGCCCCTTGCTAGCCACAATTTCTCCTTCAGGGATTAGACTCTCTCCTTCAGGGCTGCCCTTGTTTTTCTCTTAGGGTATTTCAAATGACCAAATCAGGCTACTTAGGAAATCTAGGACTGTCCCCCTTATTGAAATCAACTGGTCAGGGATTTAATCACACCTCGAAGGACCTTCACAGCAACACCCAGATTAGGTGATTTAACAACCCGACACTATAGCTCAGCCACACTGACACAGCAAACACCACCCTGGATATGTGTGGGCCCGACTCTGAGAACTTCACCTGTTCGTGCATTGAAACCTCCCAATCACGCCGTGAGGAAACTGAGGCATAGGACGTAGAATAAATCCTTCAAGAGGGTGTAATAAATAAGTGCTGGGTCAGTATTTCAGCCCCGGAGGTCTGGTTCCAGAGACTGTTCCTCAACTGCGACTTTACTGATTATCTTTGCCTACGAACTTCCCAGGTGCTTTGGAAAAATACTTTCTCTAATGCTCAACGATATTTACATCAAATGGAAAAACGCTTTTCCTAGTACAATTTATTTTACACTATTCCTTTGTTTGCAATGATACTTTTCTTTAAGGTCGTGATATTTCTGAGAAGTAGAGTTATAATTATTCTCCTAAAGCATAACAAGGGCTATCTATCTATTTCCATATCTTGAACTAAGTAATTTTGTTTGAGCTTCAATGACACTATCCGAACATAGCACCTATATTATAGATCTATTCTAAAACATATTTTATATGTGGGGCAACTAAAGCTTCTCAGTGGACAGACTGGTGATGATGTCTTCCTAAGCTAACAGATGTACAGGTGGGCAGAGAAGCGTCAGTCCCTGCATCCAAGAAGGCACTGTTTCGGGCCTAGACAAGCCTCTGCTGCTTGGGACTGGAAACGAATCATGACAGCTGGAGCGGAGTGTGTGTGTGTGTGTGTGTGTGTGTGTGTGTGTGTGTGACGAGGACCAGCTCACAGATAGTCTGGAGATTATTTGGGAGCTTCATCATTTTATGTGGAAAATATTTCCAAGGGCAATCGCAGAGGATGGCCAACCTTCCATTACGTCAGGACTTCATGGTTTGAGGAAAACACTGACGGCCACACGTGGTATGTTCTTCCAAGCTGTCCAGGGTGGTAGGAGCTGGGCTGTGCTCGCCTGTCCTGCTGACCTTCACGAGCCCACAAGGAAAAGGCCTGAGCAGGCGAGCGTGAGCCCTCGTGGGTGCTGGCCAGCCAGGGGCACTTGCTCCTACAGCACTCCACAGGGTCCCCGGGTGCTGAAATCCTGCAACCTCCAACCTGCAGACCCTGGGGCGCAGCACAGCTGGGGAGCTGTTTGCGAGCTGCCCCCCCAGAACTGGCACTTGGAAGCCCACGGCCTCCCCTCCCTCGCCAGCCCCCATGGAGGCGCAGCTCCTGCTCAGCTTGCTGCTCAGGAGACGGAGGATGAAGCAGCTGGCAGAAGGAGAGGGCGGTTTATTACCCCTCGCTTTTCTACCGCTGGCCTCTTTCTGCCCTGCTTTCTCCTTTGCTTTCCTGTCAGAATTATTCTAAATTATTAAATATGGCCATAAAAACAGAGTAACAGACAGCTGTGAAACTGCTGGGGGACGAATCAGCTGTGAGCCATTGGCCCTGGTTGCTTCGAGATCTTTCAGAAGGTAGAACACCCTGCAGTCAGCCAGAGCCTGGCGCCCACCTCCTGCTCCCTTGTGGCCCAGGCCTACCAGGACTGTGGAGGGCACTGTGCGGGGTCCCCACCCATCCTCTGGGCTTCGGGTCTCCATCCTTCAACCTGTGGGTCTATCCAGCCATAATTTGCCCAGACGACTGGGGATGCCTGGCATCTTACCAGTCTGGCATCTCAGGGCACAGATCCCTCGTTTTTAACGTCATTGCTTCCGTGTTATATTGTGGGCTTGCAGGTGACAGGTGACGGGCTTACAGATCTAGCTCCGCCCCCCACACCCTTTGTTTAGTGGTTGCTTGGCTATCAACCTAGGGCTTCCTGGAGACACAGGTCAGCGTCAGGAAGGAGGTGGCCTAGCTGTGGAGCCGCGACCTCCAGGAGCACAGAACCCTGCAGACGCAGCCCGTTCGCGCTCCCCAAGGTGGACCTGCGTTTCTCCGGAGCTGCGCAGGCAGGTACACGGCTGAGTTCCTGCGTGTCGCCCCTGCCCAGGTGACGCGAGTCTGCAGCCCTTCCCGTGACGATTCCTCCCTCTTGCCATCCGCACCAGAACTCCTTGTTTCCTATGTGTTCGCATGTCCCTGATGGGTAGTGAAGTCGACCATCTTTTCATGAATTCACTGGGTAATTTTGATTTCCTGCGTTGCGAATTGTCGCTCTTTCCATTGGGTTATCTTTCTTCCTAATTACAGATTTTCTTTACTGTGGTATTAATCTCCAGTTATTTGTTTATAAGCACCAGAATAGTTACTCCAATTTGTAGCTTATGTGTCTTTTACTACAAAAAAAATTAAAGTTTTAATGTAATCAAACATATCAATTTTTTAAAATGTATTTATATATTTTCTTTTATTTCATCTATGTATACACATGTATATAATGAATTTTAAAATATTCTAAGAAGGAATTCATAGGCCTCAACAGACTGAGACAGAGGCTCACAGCACAAAAATGATTGATGGCCCCTGCTCAGAACCTGGTTGAGAGGAAAGCCCCCATAGGAGAGAGGAAGGCTGAGACCTGGATGCAGCCATGCCTGAAACTACCCCTAGACTTTTTAGTAACCTAATAAATTATTTTTAATTATAATTATGAGTGCATAATAATTGTACAAAAGAATGCTTTTGAGGGTGCAGATGATCAAAGTACATATGTGCATGCATGGAAATATCAATCTTTATTTTAGGAGTTGTACTATTCAGTTATACTATTCAGTCGTACTGTTCTTTATTCTAGGAGTTGTACTATTTCTAAAAGTTTTCATTTTTAGAAAATTTCTACCTACTCAAATGTAACACAAGATTTTGTTGGGCTTTTTTTCTTATGGTTTTTGTAAACATTTTTATAATTTTGCTGTTTATATTTAGTTCTTTATCTAACTTGGCTTCATTTTAATGAATGGTGGAAGAAAGGGACCTCATTTTCTTTCTCTATACAAATAGTCAGTTGACCCAGCGCCCGTGTTTCATAGTGCCCTTGAGTTTCTACATCCTTCCTCCTTCCTCCTCGTTGCTCTACTAGCATATTTTTCCGTCCCTGAACTATGGTACTGACAATTACAGTTTTTGAGTAGCTCTTGATGTTTTACATGTGATTTCTACTAACTTGAGTTCCGTGCAAACCTTATTAGTGATCTAACAGAAGGACACTGAATTCATGGATGAATCATGTCACTTTTTTGCAGTGACACTGATCCTTCTCCTCTTTACACCTGGTATATTTCTCTATTTTTTAGGCTTTTCCTTTTCACTATTAATGAAGTTTCATAATCTTTGCTATGAATCTGTACATCTATTATTGAAACTACTTGTATATAACTCCACATTTTTCTGTTTAAAATCACGTTTGAGCTGTATGTCATGGATTCAAGGGAAGTGGCAAAGCTAGCAGAGAGCTCCAGCATTCCCGCCTCCACTAGGAGTGCCTCATGCCCACATCAGAACCAGGAAGCTGACAGTGTTACACTTACTCATTCGTGTGTCTGACACGTGTGCGGCTGGCTCTGTGCAGTTCCAACATGGGGGTACACTCGTGTAACCGCTGCACGATTCAGAACTGTTGTGTTATCCTGAAGAGGGCTGCGTCTCTTTTTCAGGGAGGGGGCAGGGATTGAACTCAAGGGCCCTCGATGACTGAGCCACATCCTGAGCCCTATTTTCTGTTTTATGTAGAAACAGAGTCTCGCTGAGTTGCTTAGCGCCTGGCTGTTGCTGAGGCCGGCTTTGAACTCACCATACTCCTGTTTGCCTCCTGAGCCGCTGGGATTACAGGTGAACGAACACCACTGTGCCTGGCGCTGTTGTCTCTTTTTAGTTTTGAACTGTCCCCTACCCTCGTTCCAATAACTGACAACCACTGTTGTGTTCTGTGTCTATAATCTTGTCATTTTGAGAATAAGGCATGCATAGGGTTGTTTTTCTTTGTACGCAGTCTTGCTAAGACTGGCTTTTCTTCAGCCAGACGCACCCTCTAAAGTCCAAGGAAGGTGTTCTGTGTGTCGCTTTTCAATTTTTTATTGCTGCATAGTGTTTCATAGTATATTGCTCCATAGTATTTCATGTCTTTGTGGGAAGCACAGTCTAACTACAGAATGTCTTTTTTCTTTAACATATTTTGGCATCTAAAATAGATTGTTTTCAACTAACAAACAGAAAGTCAGTGTAGACAACTTCTTATGCTAGACTATGATCCCAGCAACCACTTATACTCTCTCACCCACACTTAGGAATTGACTACACTACCACTACCACGGGGTGGGCACGTTCATTTATCCACATCCCTGTCACTGTTGGCTTCCTCGTCACTTCCAACAGCACATGCCAGGCATTGTGCAGTACCCAGCATGAGTCCTGAGCTCTGGCGTCTTCTGTGCAAACATGGCGCCCATGTTATCAGCTCGGACGTCTGAGCTGGGGATGAATGATGGTGTGTGTCTGGGGATTCTCCTCCAGCAACCGGAGCCCACCTTTACACAGACAGCAAATGCAGCACCTTCTCCTCCTTGTTGCCAGATCTCCTCTCCCAGTGGAATGTCTCGGCAGCATAGCCACAGTCGTGCTATTCAAAGCCAACCATTGAATTCAGGTTCCATTCTTCTGCCAACTCAATGCTGTATTGATTTTTTCCTTATTGTTTCCAAATATATTGTGCAGATAAATGAGTGGTGGACAGGATTTTTAAAGTTTGTATAAGGATTTAGGGAAGATAAAAATCCAAATGTTTGGGTATTCATACATTGCTTATCCACTCTCTTTGGAAGCTAGTGGGAAACCATCCAAGAATCTTGTATTCTTGCCAACATTTCCTGCTCTGAGTTGGGGGAAAATATCATGTGTTCCTACTTGAATACTTATATGTTTTCCATTTTAGTTATAGCCAGAAACTGCCTCAATAAGCAATTTGAGGAATAAACAGGTAAATCAAACTCAATTTGGAATCCCAGAAAGCTTGTGTTGTGTTATAAATAGAGTATGCTCCATGTTTGCTCAAAATGATCCATGTGGTCAAGGTGAACAGAGTGAGATTTAATGCAGAGGTTCAAGAGTTTTGAGTTTGTTTTTACAATTCTGTGTGTGTTTGTGGGTGTGTGTGTGGGCGTGTGTGAATCTGTGGGAATACTTTAGTTCCTGGGTTCTTTCACTGGTAAACTTTACATATTTTAGCTAACAGTTTTCTTAATAAAAAAGCTTACTGCCTTATAAATGTGAAAGAAGCACTGAGGATGTAGCTCAGTGGTAGAGCACTTGCCCAGCATGTGCCTGAGTTCAATCCCCAACAATGCAAAAAAAAAAAAAAAAAAAATTAAATACATTTAAAAATATGAAAAAAAATTAGAAAATTCTTGGTAGTTCATGACTTTCTCTGGGCCCACACATGGTATGCAGAATTATCTCAAGGGGTTCACATTGTGAATCCACAGTGTCTGTAAGAAGCCAGGATCTATGTCGTTCATATCCATCCCTAAGAGCCTAGATCGGCCTAATGTGAGAGAAAATTTGACCCATCGCATCTGATGGTCAGCCTGTATTGTCTTTGTAGAAACTTTTCGGACAATTTGAGTGTCTTACTCCTTCCTCTCCTACGTTGGTTGTGTGTTAAGGCATTCGCTCTGTTACACTCCAGCGAAAGTCCTAGTACTTATAAGGGCGTCAGAATCGCACTTGAAGTCTGACAGCAGCAACTACCCTTCCTCTCCAACACCTAATGCCGTGGTTTTGTGTAATGTTAGCTTGCTGTGGGTTACATTTCCCTAAAATTCAGTCACAAGAAATTTTCACCAGAGTATCCCAAAGGTCAATTGGGTATTACTGCTGATCCATTGATTATAAATATGCTGACATCTAATAATCACAGAAAACTATATCAGGCTAGACCTTGGGCAAAAATATCTATAAATAAGCCTATAGATACTTTACATTGTCTATGGTGAAAGCATAATAGCTACTTATAATAGCACCATTGATTGAGTTTTACTCTGCGAGACACTCATTTAAGCACTTATTAATATGATTTCATTTTATACTTACAATAACTCTAAGAGGCAAGACCACTGTTGTTTCTGTGTTGAAGATAAGTTAAATAACATTCAGAGTGGTTGAGTGCTTCTCCCAAAGTTGCAGAACCTGTAAGGGATAGGGTGGGATAAGATGGGATTGAAACTCCAGCTTGGGCACTTGTTTCCAGAAGCCATTTCCAACGGGTTGTGCTCTCACTATGATGGCACTTTATACCTTACGGTGTAAAGCCAAGGTTTTGGAAATGGTGTGTCCACGTCCTGATGGCCTGGATACTCTGCTGAGTTCTCCTAACTAGTCTTTGCGTACAGTAGGCACTTCCTAAATGCTGACACTCCAGATTTTAGGCTCCATGGACTTTCACACAGCAATTACTATGGACACAAGTCCCTGCTCCCAGGACTAGAGTGTCCCTGCCCTACAGATGGGACAGGATAGTGTGAGGTTTGGGGAGATTCTAGAAAGCCATGTTTACCTTTTGCTCTCTATCGAAACCCTCTGGTTCATACTCTTGGGCCCAGCCAAATGTGCTCTTTAGCCAATTACCCAATAATTTAAAGCTTAAACTTCGGGAAGTAATGTGAAAAAACCTGGGTAGACCTCTAAGTGCTCACGGGAATAATAAAATATTCTGTTAGTGACTTTGTTTACTTCTTTTTAAGTATACATTGCTGAGGGTGTAATACTTTAAAGATGTTCTCCAAATATTTCAGCAATTTCTAAAATTAAATTGCGAGCCAATTCTTCAATATAAGTTTTTGTTACATTTTGAACTTAAGAAGACAGAATAATTTGTGAAGTATATGTGTGCCTGCCTTTGCATTCATCTCAGGGATGACATTTAGTAGAATCTGCTGATGACGGTCAAATATTTATTTAATTTTAGACAATACCATGTTACCCTCCCAAAATCTAAACAATGAATTAATTATTATATCTGAGAATGGTGAGAATGATAATTGTGCTTAATGTATAAGTACACAGAATCTATCAATGTATTCATAACAATCATATTGCTAACACCTGCTGGATTCTGGGAATAGCCAGTTTCCCATTATTAACTTAAGTCCTTCAGATCAATATAAGCCAGTAGACAAACGCCATGAAATTCACACACATGCCTTGGACTCTTTGTTCTGATGGGACCATTTTTCTCCTCCTGAGACCAAATGATACTTTTTCCTTCTTTGAACCAAAATTTTGAAATTAGCCAACATTCAAATGCCACTCAATGAAAACTGTCAGGATATTATTGTAATCTTGATAATACGGATGTATTTCATGCATTGGTTATCAGTGAGAGAAAGTTATCTTTATGCTACTTTGTAGAAACCCACTCAACTAATTTCTATACTGTTCCTAATTTTAACCAGGACATGCAGAATCACTTAGTGCGAGCTAAGCTGAATTTAGTGAAAATGGTAAAAATCATCTGGGCACAAAACCAAAGCTTTTTGTTTGGTTGATGTTGGTCGTGAGCTTCACATGCTCTGCAGCCTTTTAAGGAATTTGAATTGCAGGCTTCTCCATGGTCGCTTCACCCAGAAACACACTTCTTATAAATGCTGGCCTCTGCAAGCAAGAGAAATGATGACTGCCATCGTCCCTGAGAAGGGCCTCACCTCAGCTTTATGTTTCACATTTATTATTCACGTGCATTCTAGGCACCAGCAGTTTTCTTGCAGGAATGCAGAGAGCTCTCCTGGAGGAACAGCACTGAGGAGCCTCTCTCCCTGGCCTCCCCCTGGCTTGTCCCTCCAGTGTTCTGTGGCCAGTGGGCACCTAACCGGCCGGCCTCTCATTGAGTGTGGCTTTCATGGCAGTCGGCACGCTGCAGCACGTACCCAGCAAGACTAGCTTTGCTTTCAATGGTTAAAACTTGCCCCGACAATACCAGGGAATGTACCATTGTATCTTTGCTCTATTTCTTTCTGTTTATGCTCCTGTCCACTCTTACTGATTGTGATCTAGAAGAAAAGTGTTAAATGTGAATATATGTATATTATTTTAAACTGCCACAGGTGACTTTGAAAGCAAAATAATTTGAAATTATAATATTCTCAATATTAATGTGTCAGGGATGCTCAAAGGAGACTTCTGGTTAAAAGATTTAAGGAAACTCCTTAACATAATATCTAACCACACACACAGATCAAGAGGGGAACCCTGAGCAGCACCTCGAGGATTTTTCTCTAGCTAATGTCATGGGAAAACATCAACTTGTTCTAAAGCAGTAAAGTCTGGTGTATCAAATTGTTATAAAACCAAAAACTATAAAGAAGATCCAAATTTGTAAAAATAGACTTGAGAAATAACTGTTCAAACAACTAAATAACATAGGAGCCAATGTCAAAAAGTAGACATGTTATGTGAGTCTAATGGGAATTTGAAATTACTAAATTAAAATTAAACTTATAAAAAGACTCTAAATTTCAAAAAGATTTTGAGAACATAAAAAGGAAATATTCCCTGCTGTGTTATGCTTTGTAAAATACAAAATTCAATACCGGAAATGGATCAGAAACTTTACAAAATTAAGCAACAATAAGTTTTTCACCCAAACTTGATTTTTCCTCAAGAATCACTTTGAATGACATTACTAATATTCAAAATTATATCCTATTGCTCATATAGAACATCCATTTTTTACAAAATGGTTAAATTGTGATATGCATTAGTGTGATATTTTTTTCCTCTTTGGTTATTTTTTTTTTTAAATTGACTTTCAATGGATCAATAATAATTGATCCATTTATAAAAATAGGCTTACAATGTAGAATGATTAAATAAGGCTAATGAACAAATCTATCTCGTACTTTTGTTTTTGATGAAACATTTAAACCTACTCTCTTAGCAATTTTGAAATATGCCCTGTGCGGTTATTTATTAAGTTGCACTGAAACTCACCCCTCCTAACCCCAACTCTGCCCTGTGGTCAGTAGTTGCTTTCTCCAACTCTCCTCTACCTAAGCATCTGCTCCCATGGTTCTACCCTCTGCTTCTGTAGGTTCAACGTGCTAAGATTTCACATGTGGATCATGCAGTATTTGTTCTTCTGTGTCTTATTTTACTCAATGTAATCTTACTCAATGTAATCTTTGAGTAAGATCATGGATGGACCTAGAAAAAATTACTCAATGTAATCTTTTCTAGGTCCATCCATGAGGTTCTACATGGCAAGAGTTCAACTTTTTATAGTTGAATAGTATTCCACTGTATGTGCGTACCACCTTCTCTTTATCCATCCATCTCTTGATAGATAGTGGCCCACTTAGGTGGAGTCCTTATCTTGGCTACTATGACTAGAGCTGCAATAAAAAGTGTTCAGCTCTCTCTTCGACAAACTGATTTTGTTTTCTTTGGCAACATCAGTAGTAGGATTGTCGGATTGTGTTAAGTTCTACTTTTAAACTTCTTAAGAACTTCCTTTTTTGCTTTTCAAAACAGCTGTATTGATTTACATTCCCACCAACAGTGCACAAGAATTCTCTTTTCCTATGTGCGGTAATAACTCATTATGGTTTTAATCAGCATTTCTGATAGTGATGTTGACATTGCTTCTGATACCTGTCAGTCATATGGTAGGTCCTCTTTTGAAAGATGAATATTTCAGGTCTTTTCACATTTTTGATTGAATTATTTGTGGTTTTGCTATTGAGTTATCCCTATAGATGTTGGATATTATCCCCACATCTAATGTATGATTTTCAAATATTTACTCTCTGTTTCTGAGGGTTGTTCCTTCACTCTACAGTTTCCTTTGCTGTGCAGAAGCTTTTTAGTTTGATGTCATCCCACTTATTTGTTTTTGCTTTTGTTACCTGTGCTTGTGGGTCACATCCAAAACATCTTTGTCCACACCAATGTCATGGAGCATTTCCACTATTTTTCTTCAGTAGCTCTATAATTCAGGTCTTTGTGTTTTACATTTTTAATCCATTTTTGAGTTTATTTTTTGGACAGAAAATTTTGTAAGGGTTTAATTCAATTTCATCTTTCTGCATGTGAATGTCCAGTTTTCCCAGCACCATTTATTGAAGAGACTACCTTTTCTCCACTGTGTGTTCCTGGCACCTTTGCCAAAAATCAACAAACAAAAGCATGTTTTATTTTGTTTTTTTCAGGGTTTTCTAAACTATTCTCCTGGTCAATACATCTGTTTTTGTGCCAGTACCAATATGGTATCTTTCATACACTATCTTGAAATGCAAGACACATGCCAAACAAGGCCACATCACAATGTAGGAAGAGGATGTTTTGACATGAGTAATGACCAAGCCAAGGTCATCACCAACAGGAAAGTCAGCCTGCATGCTCAATTGCAGTCCATCCTCTGGAGTATTGAAAGATCCACAACTATGTCACAGACAAAAGTATATATCATATACTAAAACTTCAAAGAAAACACAAGAAGAAGGAGGAAAAAATAAAATGTGTCTGTGAAATAATTCTACTTCTATATGATTGAATTGGCATAGTATAATATTCTTACGCATAAATGTGGTAAGCTACAATTTCTTTATTCTGTAAATAAATAATCTCCTCACAGCAGATAGTCACAAAATGTGGAACCAAGTATTTCAAACTGGCACAAATAAGAAAAAAAATAACAAAATTTTGATATATTACCATACTGAAGTGGTATTCTTTCTCTCAGTCAGAATATCTATATCTGTATTTATATCTGTATATACATATGGAGAGAAACAGAGTCTCATGATATTTTACAGTTTCTTTCCTTGTAATGTATGCCAGTTGCCTATACTTTATAACACAAATTAATTGATCAGTTTTATTTCTTTCCAAACTAAAACAAACATGTGAAGGGGAAACTTGCCAAGATAGGTGGGCACTTATCTCCAGTCAAGCACTGTTGGAACAACTCATGGTTAAGCAAAAGGTGCAAAGAATATGAAGAGATCATGAGGAGGGAGTATGTGTATTTCAGTAGTTGCTGCTTGTTGGCCAAATTAAACATCCATGATCTTTCCAGCAGGAGTTCCACTGCAAAGCACTCTCATTTGAGAGCATAAATAAAACTTATCTCAGAAAATGACATTATTGTCTTACCAACCTGTTGTATGAGGAATTCTCCAAAGAAAATTGCAAGGAGATTCCTAAGGAAAAGACATTTCCAGAGAAATATTTTGTTTCCTGGTGGAACCAAGAAAACTGAAAAGTTGAATTGAAAATTATGCCAACAGAATCTTGTTGCCCCAACCACAAGGCTACTCTGGAACTCTGCTTGTTTAGTAAGAACACAAGTGCCACCCAGAACGGGCACCAGCAGCCAGACCTACCTGAGGAGGCAAGATAGCCCAGGGCTCCAGGGCATGGGTCAAGAAAGGATGGAAATGCCACGTGCAAGGAAGAGGTGTGGCCAGGAGCCAAGCAGCAAGTCCAAAGGAAGCATCAGTCCAAACAGGCAGGGGCCCTCGCAAGACAGCTGCAAGCACACCAAAGGCAAAACTCACTCATCAGGTTCTGAACACAGTGGCCTTTGACATCACACATGGGTGAGAAGGAAATGACTGAAATCACTGACCTGATTCACCAGCATGATGAGCACATCATCAATCTGGGATAAAATAGACAAAATCTGTGTGTGATGCACACACACACTCCATAGGTAAAATAGCAGCCAAAGAGAACAGAATTCCATGCCTCTTTAGAGCAGGGTCTGTGGTGTCTTCCCCCGCCACCCCCGTTTGGAAATAGAATCTTTTTTAAAAAATTATTTATTCTAATCAGGTATACACGACAGCAGAATGCATTTTGACTCATTGTACACAAATGGAGCACAACTTTTCATTTCTCTGGATATACACCGTGTAGAGTTGCAACATACGTGCAGTCATACATGTACCTAGGGCAACGATGTCCATCTCATGCCTCCGTGTTCCCTCCCTTCCTCTTCCTCCCTCCCCTTTGACCAAAGTTTCTCCATTCTTCTCATACCCCTTCCCTCATTATGGATCAGCATCCACTTATCAGAGAAAACATTTGGCC
The DNA here is from genome assembly GCA_028644305.1 of Xerus rutilus. Taxonomy (NCBI): domain Eukaryota; kingdom Metazoa; phylum Chordata; class Mammalia; order Rodentia; family Sciuridae; genus Xerus; species Xerus rutilus. The sequence goes on along the minus strand of CM053406.1, from coordinate 126,843,742 downwards.
TTTGGTTTTTTGGGATTGGCTTACTTCACTTAGCATGATGTTCTCCAACTCCATCCATTTACCTGCAAATGCCATAATTTTTTTTGCTGAGTAATATTCCATTGTGTATATATACCACAGTTTATTTATCCATTCATCTATTGAAGGGCATCTAAGTTGCTTCCACAGTTTAACTATATCAAAGTGGCTGTGTCACTGTAGTATGCTGTTTTTAAGTCCTTTGGGTATAGACCGAGGTGTGGGATAGCTGGGTCAAATGGTGGTTCTATCCCAAGTGTTATAAGGAATCTCCATACTGCTCTCCAGGGTGGTTGCACCAACTTGCAGTCCCACCAGCAATGTATGAGCGTGCCTTTTCCCCGACATCCTTGCCAACACTTACTGTTGTTTGTATTCTTGCTAACTGCCATTCTGACTGGCGTCCTGTTTCGTTTTGTTTTAATCATTTTCCTTCAGCATCTGATACATTTTATGTATTATAATGAAGGTATGTTTAATGAATGAATGTGAAGAACTTGTTTCTTCTACTAAAGTGTGCTTTGCATTTCTGTTTATCAGGAATGAACAAGTGTCCTTTAACACACTGATGCCAAGGTGATACGATTGATAACCACACCATGTCAGACAGTGGTCACCACCTATTTAATAGTAACTTTGCTTTCATTAAGCAGAAGAGAACCCTGGCCAAGTGACCTGTGGAAAGCATGGGTACTGGAGAGAGAGGGCCGGAGGGAGCCCCGGGGAAGCGGGAGCTGCCCTTCTCTATCAGAGAGCTCATTTCCGGGTGTGTACCCAGTGTGATCCGTCACGCTGGGCACTTGTGATCTGCGTCCCTGATGGCATGTGAGTTGTCCCTCCAGGGCTAGCACCAGGGGAGACAGACAAAATACAACTTAGGCCGGATCTGGGGGAAAATCTGCTTTTATCAAAAGAATTCACTCTAGAAATCTTTTGGCTTAGCCAGAAGGGCATTATAGAGGTAGATTCTCAAATAAGCCGCTGGGGGTGGGAAGCCGGTCGAGGCTTTTGGTATTGAGACCTGACGGCACTCTGCAGAAGCACAGGGATCAGGAACCCATACCATCACATGCCTAAGAGCTGTCAGCATGCCTTCTAGAATCCTCACTGGTGTCGCTGAGGTCACTGTCCTTACAAACTCACCTCCTCAAGGTGGACTGGATCCTCTCTCCCCTCCATGAGCATCAAAGCACCGAGGGCTGTGGGGGAGCCTGCCCTGTCCTCCCTGCCAAATGCTTCAGTGCATCTGTCCAGCCCCTGGCCCTGTGCTGTCCTTTCCCCCATTCTTTCTTTCCTTTTCCTTTTCTGTCCTCCCGCCTTCCTGTCCTCCTTCCCTTCCTTTCACTCATAGTTCGTTAACTCTCTTCCCATGCCCTTGAGAAATGAGGCTCATCCGTGTGAAAACACCCAGCACAGTCCCGAAGGGGAGCTGCCCTGTGGCCAGAGCCCAGCCCCACAGCTCTCACTGCCACGTGTCCGAATGGGGAGGGATTTTTTTCAGAATCCAACACCAGCAGCAAACCAAGTCATCGCATCTTAGTTCACGTGTAAGGCCTTAAGAAAAAACTATTAAACAAACAAATAAGGATTATTTTTATAATGAATGCAATCTTCTTAAACTAATAGCCAGAGAAGAGCTATGATTGTTATATGTCGAAAAATCCCAAATGGCAAAATATAATTAAAGTTAGAACTGTTGAACAAATAAACCTGTTAAATACATAATATTACCAGGCAAAATAGCTCTGTGTTTATCACTTTGCCACTGTGATTACGTTCACTGCGACTCTTCATGCATATATTAATATCTTGCTAACATTACAGGGGCTAAGACATAACTCACAGAGCACGGAGCGCACTGCAGCCAGAAAGAGCATGGTAAAAATGCTGGCTACTCAAAAACAAAAACAAAAGACTTGGATTTCAATTTCATGTTGCTACTAATTGCTTTGCTGAGAAATAAAAGATTCTCATACCTAAGTGTGTACCAGTTTTAGATGAATAACCATTACTTACCTCCATAAGGGTACCTGGTTAGAAGAGTCAGGAAATTATCTAGTTCAGGTTTCCAGGATTGACAGGCACAGGAATTGTTCAATTTAACCTGAAAAATGAAACACCAGGAAATGAACCTAGGTTGCCATTCCTATGTAAATAGAAGACAAGTATTTCTTAAGTAATTTCACCTAATTTACAAAGATTGCAAATAAACTGTAATTGGGCGGATGTGGGTTAGGTGGGTGTGTTAGTTATTAAGAGTCAGGAGAGGTCAGGAAATGAATTCCCATGGGCGAAACTCTATATCCAAAAACAAGCAAGAAGAGACTTTGAAATGATTTCTGAAGTCTTAACAAAATCAGTGCCAAAGATTACATGCGGGGGGTGGGGGGATGATTGCTTATAATGAACAGCAAATGAAGAAGGAGCTAGAGGAAAGGAAAACCCAGCATCTGTGAGCACAGGCACATAATGAATCCTTATTCTGAGTTCATAAAATGCTGTCAATACCACCAACAAATTATAGAAACAGAAATTGGAAAAGTTTAATAAAAATCATGAACCTTTAGAAACACCACCACTAGTAATAATTAAAACTTTTCGCCTTGAAAACTTTCCATTGTTAATTGGTTTACTTTTATTCTGACATCAATTAATTTCTAGAACTTAGTTTTTGCAATTAGAATATCCAGGAAGTATGGAGAACCTAGGAACTGACGTGGCAGGGTCCACTTATTCTCCAAAGCAACCTGGTGGTCCGAGGGTCCGTCATGACAGAAAATGTCTAATCCCAATACTAATCGTTTGGGGAAAGACATTTTCACCCAGAACTGTATTTTCTTTTGAAATCATATCAAAGAATTAAATATAAAGTGGAGTTAATGTGTCTTTCCTTATGACTGAGTCATTACAAATGTTTTGCAAGTTCAGTTTGAAATCAACACCATGGATAATCTACGTTAATCCCTGCACCTATTTTGTCTATGACCCAATGACTGTGACTGCCCTAACAGGCCCAGCGGGAAGGCAGTTGTGCTTGCCATTGTGTAAAGTTCTATGTCCTTCATCTGGATTTTCAGCAAATCGCTCCTTCAAGCCAGATCACTGAACACCTACCGACTTTTAGCAACTCAAACGATTCCCATTATACCTTAACTAAAACGTAAGTCATCTTTTTTGAAAATCAGTGCATATTAACTATAAAGAAGAATGGGTTCACTTGTGGCATATTCGTACGTCCATGTAACACACTGCAGTCACACTAGCCCCCAGGAGCCCCCTCGCCCTCGCCTTCTCCCTTCCCCATCCCCTCCCCCTTCTCTAATAGTGTCCCTCTACTTAAAACTTGAATCCTGTTGAAAGATATCACTAACGTGTACTTTTACATATTTGGGTAAGAGGTGGTGTGAATCTAGGAGATCTCAAACCAAACTATGGTGCAGCTGTCGGTCCTCATACCCCGTGTATATGTCACATCCAGGACACGGATTCATTCTCTACTCCCTCCCTAAATGGCAATGAGTCACTGTTTGCTTCAGTCTTGGACAAAGACTAAACCCCTAATGTGATCCGAAGGAACCCTGACACCGTCCTAGCCCCTCACGTTGTGGTGCCATAGGAACAAGCCCACCCGAGTTCCTGAGTGCTTCGTGCTACTGATCCTTTTAACAGTCATAAGCTTCTTCTCCTCTTCAACTTGCCAGCCTCCGCATGCCTCGCTTCAAACCTCTTTGAAATACTGAGAAACTCTTCCTGGAGCCCCGAAGCCCATCTGGATGCCCGTGTTATGGTTTAGATGTGGTGCCCCCTAAAGCTCACGTGTGAGGCAGCGCAAGGAGGTTTGAAGGAGAAATGATTGGGTGATAGCCTTAACCTACTCCTCGATGGGATTACCTGAGTGGGAACAGGAGGCAGGTGGGGTGTGGCTGGAGGAAGTGGTTCATTGGGGTGGTGGCTTTGGGGTATACAGTTTGTATCTAGAGAGTGGAATCTCTCCCTCTGCTTGCTGATCATCATGTGAGCTGCTGCCCTCTGCCACACTTTTCTGCCATGATGTCCTGAGGAATGGAGCCAGCTGTCTATGGACTGAGACCTCTGAAACCGTGAGCCCCCAAATAAACTGTTCCTCCTTTACAGTTGTTCTGGTTGGGTCTTTCAGTCACAGGAGCGAAAAAGCTGACTAAAACACCGCTTTGGGGTCTCTCTTGTGGGATCAGAAGCTACTGAAGGATAGAGACCTGTAACGAGTCTCCCAATCCCCAGAACTCTCCATCTATGTGATATGCAGCTGGAAGTCACAAGTTCAACCAAGTTGAAGAATGACTGTCAGTGCAAGCAACCGAAAGGGGAGAAAGGAAGACAAAGTGAAAAGCAGTGACTGTTCCGGAACAGTCGTATGTCACTCATGACCCTTGTACTGTTCTGCCCCTAAAATGTTTCCAGACTCTCTTTCCCCTGTTGCCCACACACTATCTCAGATATCTTGTTGAGCTTGAGTTGAGGGATCTGCAGTTCTAAGAGATTCTGAAGATTTGTCTAAATGCAAACAGGTCGTTAGCTAAAGTCAGAAGCAGACCGTGCAACCTCTCATTTCAGGCTCCCTCTGCTGCAGGGAACATGTCCTGTGCTTCAGACCAAAGATTACTGGGAGGCAGAAGCAGGGAATCAGAAAGTGCCTCCCTGGAACAATTCTTTGGACAACCACCTTTCAGTTCATGAATGTAGGAGCAGACATCTCCTAGCTTGAGTACATGTAGTCTCAGAACACAACTAGATAGACTTGCTAAGTTAGTTGGGGCACTGATTTTTAAGAAAGAGGAAGGAGAGCTATACAGGATCTGGTGTGGCAGTCAGGGTTCTGGGCAGGACTGTCCAGTCAAGCAGTACCCACTGAGCCACGCAGACCTGTGGAGTTCCACGTGGAACACACGGGGTGCACAAAAAGCCATCAGACCTGGTTTCACTTTATCAGCTAAGAATGAGTTCAGGCATGGAGCAACACTCCAGGCCAGATCACTTGGCTGCTGTCACAAAGAGGCCATGCATGCACAGGCCGTGGCTGAAAAGGTGGTTTGAAGTCTTTCCAAGGTGTTGGCAGTTTCTGTAGAGCCATATCCACAGAGGTATGGGTGGAAAGTCCTGTGAGGTCATTCAATACAGACAGCCTCAAATATTTTCAGCCATTTTTTGAAGATAAGACCAGAACTCCCAGGTTCCTTTTACTAGTAACCAAATCCCAGTGACTCAGTAAACATGGTCTTTTCTCTGCAGAATATAACTAGGAACAGATATTCTCTTCTCTTGGAAGAATAGATTTCTTCTCACTTCCTTGATAAAATCCCTGTTTCCAACCTTTGGAGGAAAGACTCAAGTTTAAGACTCGGAGCTACAAGGGGCTCCCTAACCTTGAGGGAGCTATCCCAATCCCAACAGCACTGAGCTTCCTGCACCAAGTCCCACGAAGGACACGGGATGTTGGAACCAGCCCACCCTGAGATGATCCACATCTGCTTCCTCCTGCGTGTGGGAAGCTTTAGCTGTCAGAGCTTCCTGGAGGACCCTCTACCTCTCCCTAACAGTGCTTGGCACTGTCCACCCTGTTTCTCTCCCTGGGCCTCAAGAATCTCACCCTTCAACTTACCCATGACATTCTACTGCACTGCAGTGTCAGGACTACGGTATTGTCAATGCTGGAGGTTATTTAGCAAAGATTGGTCAGAGGTGGGAGTGGATTCAACACAGGCAACAGAGAGAAACAAGCAGATGTCCTTATGGGGCCAGGGATGGGTCCTGCAAGGCCCCTTATCAGAAAAGGATAAATAAAATTAAATAAATCAGAATTATTCTGCACTGACTATGTTTAGGCCTATAAACATTTTATTACCTGACTATAAAACTATCTTGAAATATGATCAGCATCAATTCCAGCTGAGGATAGTGTCTTAATGGGCCATAATATCCAGTATTAACATTACTTTACTACCTTTAGGAACACTGAATTATTGCTCTCCAGAATATGGATTAGAAATGTTTGAACAATGTCATCCCTTCATCTCATATTTCCTAATTGAAATTAATTAAATTAAACTCGTGTTTTCTCTCCCCACCTAGCCACAATACCAAAAAAGTAAAAATAACCCCACTGACTCCCTCGTTTCCAAGAGCCTAACGTGAAATACTGAAGTGTAGTAAACCCACACGTAATGCCATTAGCTATTTGGAGACTATGTGCTAGATAAATCTTGCAAATAAATGCATAAATAATATATTAATGCCCTGGTTCCCTCTTTCACCAGATTTATACAGTACAAAAGTGATATGGACGACTGAAAGGAACTTTAATACATGTAAATGCCTAAATTGGATAATTCAGGCACAAAAATATATTGTAGCTTGGTGCTTATTATTTTAAATTTATGTTTTATGCATTTCCGTTGCATGAGTTAATATATTTCTTGGTTTCCACATTTTCATATCTCCTACAATACCCTGTCTTTAAAGTATTATACAAAACATCAAGTAAGCATTAATCCATAAAGTTAAAACACTGTTTGTTTACACCCAAAGCAGATTTCCTTCTCATAATGAGGTGTTTCCTAACAGCACGAGAGAGTATTTTTAAATTGGCTTTGACAAGCTTATTCTGAGACTGATTTCTCCCAGTCGCACACCATCTAGATCCACACCGTGGACACCACTGTGAGCTCAGGGTGCAATTCTTCACATTTCTTCTTGTTTGATATCAATGACCTGAGCTGCTGAAAATTTTCCTGGAGCTTGCAGAGGAGAGTTATTGTTGATTTCTTTGGTTGGCGCACTCTATTTTCTCACTTAATAGGAGGGATGAAAGATGAAGCATCTTTGTTTAGCTCTACAATGGATGATTTTTCAGGCCCTTTAGTGCATTCTGTTTGGAAAGAGAGGCCTGGAAATCATTTCTTGCTATATTTAAAATTTGCTTGGTGTTTTCAGGGTTTTTTTATTCAATACAGCTTTCAAGTTCAAATATGTGAGCTCACTCCTCATTTTCCTGAGGCAAATATAACAGCTTCCATCTTGGTCATTGAACCGATTCTTCCTTGACTCAGGCAATCGAGCAGGGGTCATGTTTATGACCATGTGGCCAGCGTTGGACTAATGAAAAGCATGAGCCCTTTCCAGTCACCAGAGTCTGAAGAGTTTGCACAATTGTCCCAAGACCTCTTGGCTCTAATTTCCTTACCTCTATTGTTCTTCTTATTTTTCTATAGGAACAGATGACCCTTTTGCATTATCGCATCACATATGGAAATTATAGAGGTAATCGTGTTAGCATGGCTCCGCTCCTCCCTTGAAGGAGTCCAGGTTGAGGCAATGTTTTTGCACATGCGTGGGAGAAAAAGTATTAGGTAGTGGTGTTTTTTGAGAAAGAACTCTAGGGTCTGGAGACTGGTCTAGAATCATGCCTGAAAGACATTTCTGTGAATAGCACATCAAATTTCATTTTGCTTCTCCCTTAATCCTCAGTTTCTGTTCTACACACACCTGTCTCAGGTGTCTTTAGAGGACTCTGGAGTTTAGGTACAGGCAAGTATAGAAGGGCTCTTTTATGGAGGATTGTGGTTTACATTTATTTTATTGGGGCTACTCCTGAGACTGCCTCTGCAGTGAACGATTTCCTCATCCGTGCAAGAACAAGTACCCTCAGAGCGGCTGCATGAACGGAGAGTTGGCTACAGAAGAAATGCTGAACCAGCGAAAATGAGAGAATCAACTGGTGAACGTGCCAATCATGGAACACATCAGCAGTTCCCCAGGTGAGGAGCAGTGCAGAAACAGCGGGCTTGTTTTTGTGTCTGTGTTTCTTATTTGATTGAATCAAAATAACGCGCAGGATGTATTCCTTGCCCCAAGCTCACAATTTCAATTCATCACAGAGATTGGATAGTGACATATAAAGAGATGGGAATAAGGTAGCAGGGCAGGGGATGGGAGAGAAAGAGGAAACTCGAGAAGCCCGGAGGAACAGGAGGCAAGGGTGGTGGGTCACCGGAGGCAGCTGCTAGTGGGAGCGCTTTTGGAACGCGTCACTGTGCTGCACCATTCAGATCAACGTTGCGATTCCTGCCATTGCACTCGATCCATCTGCTGCTTTCCCCCTCCTCCTCTCACTTTGCTCCCACTTTTCTGGCTGCTTATTGAGCGTATATCCTGTGTTGATTAATTATGTTTATGTAGAAGGCGGTGACAGCCCGTCAGAATTCCATTAAGGGGGCTCGTCATGGGCTCATCACACCTGGCGGGTTTGTTCTCCTTTCCTCTAGTGTGAGCCCAGCAGATCTGTGATGCAGGGAGGCAGCTCCATGTCAATAACCAGGAGCAAAGACAAGCCCACGGGTGTCGTCCAAGTGTGATTTGCAGGTAGTGGGGTAGGAGAAGGAGAATGCCAATTAAGCACCGTGCCGTGTGTGTGTGTCCCAGGGTGGCTTGGATGGTGAATAATTGACACCCCTGTGGGTAGATCACTGTAATTGTCCCCATCACGGGGGAGGAAATTGTCGTGTGCCCTGGAAGGGCTCATTCACACTGCCTTTGCTGTGTACCCAGGTACTTCCCCAGGGTGCTGTGAGGACAATTGCTAATTATGCAGAAGAGCTCTTGTCTCTGATGAGATCCTGCGCAAGGCAACCCAGTCCATGAGATCAGGATGATGTGTCCCTCGGGTCCCTCGCATTTCCTAGGACACTCGGCAAAGGGCCAGACTCCTTTGGTCCCCTGATCAATGTTCTCAGAAGTAAATAGAAAGGGAAGAGAAAGATACAAAAGAAAGGTCTTTCCACCAGCCATGATCAGAGTGCCAAGCCCAAGCCAGGAGAGAGACCATCTAATGTGACCGTCCCCTACAAGGATAAAGAAACTTAAAATGTTAGCAAACCTCAGATTCCAAAAGGGCCTTGTGTCCACCAGGTGCCAAACCATGGGTAATACACATGTGGCAGAATAGCCAAACAAAAATGAACTAGAGACACTATGTTGTGATGTCTAATGAAAATGGTGCAAACTTCTCAAGAGGAAGTGTGATGGCAAAGCTATTCCTGGCCCTTAGATGCTGAGGTTAGTCTGGGAAGAACCTGAGAATTCTTTTGCCTGGACATTCAACATGATGACGTGGGCTAGGCATCATCCTCAGCTCATCTGTCTGCATGGCCGTCGGCAGGATGGTAGCATGGTGATTAAGAGCAGCCTTAGAAGCCAGGCACGGTGGCTCAAGCCTGTAATCCCAGCACTTAGGGAGGCTGAGATAGGAGAATCGCAAGTTCAAAGCCAGCCTCATCAACGGCGAGGCGCTAAGCAACTCAGTGAGACCCTGTCTCTACATAAAACACAAAATAAGGCTGGGGATGTGGCTCAGTGGTCAAGTACCCCTGAGTTCAATCCCCAGTACCAAAAAAAAACAAAGAGCAGCCTTAGAGCCAGCCTGCTGAACTGGCCCTGCAGCCATGGGTAACCTATCTCCATGATTCTCCTATATAAATGGGGGAAATAATAGCAAATACCAACAAAGATTTGCACAAGATTAAATGTGACAATGTATGCCAAAAAGCGAAAATAAATACCTGCACATATTAAATCATCTGCAAATCCATGGTCCACGGTCATGGTAAGTGAGGTCCTGGCAGGAAGTCCATACTCAGTGAAAACTCAAGGACTTCACTCACGCCTGGGCAGACCCTGATAGAGAGGAGAGGAGGGAGCAGATGCTGAGCCAGTCCTCTGGCGCCCCTGGGTGATCGGCCCGCGTGTATCTGGATTCTGCACTCGTTCTATCCAAATGCCCCAAATGGTGCAGAGCTTTAACTGAGGGCCCATCGTATCTTCCCACTCTGGAGCCCGTTTATAAAGCACCAGGCCTGGTGGCCGCGGGTATAAGAGCACTGGACTCGGAGCTTCGGGGATGCGCCCCAAGGGGTGCGCTGGAATCCCAGAATTGGAATCCAGAGCCAACCTGGAAGGCTCTGCCTCTCGGGTCTTGCTGAGAGTTGCCCCAGCAGTCGCGGCCACGGTGGGGGTCCCACTGCCTTCATTAGCTGGGGTAGGGTCACATCATTGACCCACCCAGAGTGAATTCTCTCCCCTCAGTGGCCTTTTACGAATCCCTCCTTCCTGGGTTTTTCCCTGTATTGCAGGCTGCTCCTTCTACACAATTGCCATCCACCCCCTGCGCTGCTAGTGTCCAGGGTGCTGCCTGTGCCTTGCTCCCCTAGGGTTCCCGCGAGGAGCCCCAGACTCCCCGGCCTGTGCCCCGCCTCTGCTCCTGAAGCAGGGCCTGCTCTCAATTGCGTTGCGCCTGGTCCACAACATTCCCATAGTTACGTGGGTTTTATTTCTGATCATCCTTCAGGTCTCAGCTTGGATGTCATTACTGCAGAGACTTTCCTGATTTTAAACAGCCCCTCCACTTGCATAAACTCCCTCAATTATAACACATTAAAGACCATTTTCTTTATTATTTGTAAAAGACGATATTTGTATTCCTGGCCTGGGTCCCCATTGTGACACGGTCCAGTTTACACTACAGGAAGGTTCAGAGCAGAGAGAGTGAGGGCTGGACATCTCACCTGTGCTGTCACACCTGATAGGGGACAGCTCTGGCCAGAGGCTCTGCCCTCATTTAATTTGCATGGAGAGAACATTAAGGCCAGCAGAAGCCCTACTGCCTAAGAACCCATAAGCTTAATGAAGGAGAAATTGGCTGTCATTCTCCATTGAATTCTCATCCTGTAACAGTGACCAGAATCTCTCAACTCATAATGGCTAAATATATAAATCCTGTCCTTTAGCAAGTTCTAGAACTGCCCATGTACTGTGGTAGTCCCTAACCTACATGAGGCTGCTGAGCACTGGAAAGACGGCTTGAGATGTGCAGAATATAAAGCACATATAAGTTTAAGACTTAGCAAGAAAAGAATACAGAATGTCTTACTTGTAATTGCATAATGGTTTCAAGATGAAATAACATTTTAGGTGAATATATTAAATAAGCTGTAGACTAATATCATGTGTGCCCATGTACTGCCACTATACTCTACATTCAAGGCTGGCTGTGGGTCTTCAGAGGATAGCTTGGCTCTATAACTGCAGAGACACCATGCCATCTCTATTCATGGAACACACCCAGTGGGAGCCCCACCAACACTTTCAACAGAACACAATCAAATGCATCATCTTCCCTGGTGGCTCACACACTGTCCCCAGAATTTACCAAGGCACAGTACTGGGGTATTTCTCTACTCATTACTTTTAGGAGAGTACGCACTCCAATTTGCCCCTTTTCTAATTTACCATTTCAGTGCTGTGAACACAGCCACCAACCTCCATGGGCAACAGTCCCTTTCTGATAACCCGTGTAGCAGCCTGTCTTATGACCAGCGGAACCTAGATCGCCAGTGTCTGCCTCTGTGTTGTCCCACCACGAACCCCTCCATTTAATAGAGAAAATAGCTGACATTTACTGACTAGGTTCCAAAATGCATCCTCACATATTTTATCCTGCTCATTTTTACAAACTGAAACCGGGCAAACAAACTGAAGCCGGTAGCAGCGGTGCACGCCTGTAATCCCAATGGATTAGGAGGCTAATGCAGGAGGATTGTGAGTTCAAAGCCAGCCTCAGCAATGGCAAGGCACTAAGCAACTGAGAGAGACCCTGTTCCTAAATAAAATATAAGAAAGGGTTGGGGATGTGGCTCAGTTTTAAAGCACCTCTGGGTTCAATCCCTAGTATCAAAAATAGATAGATAGATAGATAGATAGATAGATAGATAGATAGATAGATAGATAAACCTACATGTAAATTTACCAGACCGTACTGGAAATGTGGTATAGTTTAAATATGATGTTTTCCCCAAAAACTCATGTGTGAGACAGTACAGGAATTTCTGGAGGTTCAATGGCTGGACTGTGAGAACTGTAACCTAATTGGTAAATTAATCCAATGGTGTAAATTAGCTGAGTGATAGCTGTAGGCAGGTAGGGTATTCTCACTGGAGGAAGTAGGTCCCTGAGAGTGTTTCTTTCTCTTTTTTTTCCATATTTAATTTATTTATTTTTTCTATTTAGGTTTACATGATAAGAGAGTACAATTTGATTCATCGTACACAGATGGAGGATAACATTTCATTTCTCTGGTTGTAAATGATATAGAATCACAACATACATGCAGTCATACATAAAGCTAGGCCTATGATGACCATCATATTCCACCACCTTTACTGTCCCCATGCCCCCCTCTCCCCTTACACCCCTGTGAACGGAGTTCCTCCATTGTTCCCGTGTCCTTCTCCACATTATGGATCAGTATCCACTTATCAACGAATACATTCAGAATTTGGTTTTCTGATATTGGCTTACTTCGCTTAGCATGATATTCTCCAACTCCATCCATTTACCTGCAAATGCCATAATTTTATTCTCTTTTATTGCTGAGTAATATTCCATTGTGTATATATACCACAGTTTCTTTATCCATTCATCTATCGAAGGGTATCTAGGTTGGTTCCACAGTTTAGCAATTGTGAATTGAGCTGCTATAAACATTGAAGTGGCTGCGTCACTGTAGTATGCTGTTTTTAAGTTTCTCTGTAGTATGTTGTTTTTAACTCTTTTGATCACAATGAGGAAAAAGCTGACTAAACCAGAATGTTTAGTACTTTTTCTGTGTTTGACTAGCATTTTAAAAATTGCAAATATTATGTATGTTCAAGGAGAGGGATAGCTGGGTCAAATGGTGGTTCCATTCCAAGTTTTCTAAGGAATCTCCATACTGCTTTCCAGATTGGTTGTACCAATTTGCAGTTCCACCAGCAATGTATGAGTGTGCCTTTTCCCCACAACCTCGCCAACACTTATTGTTGTTTGTATTCTTGATAATTGCCATTCTGACTGGTGTGAGATGAAATCTTAGGGTAGTTTTGATTTGCATTTCTCTGCTAGAGATTTTGAACATTTTTTCATATGTCTGTTGATGGATTGTATATCTTCTTCTGTGAAGTTTCTGTTCAGCTCCTTGGCCCATTTATTGATTGGGTTGTTTGTTTTTTTGGTGTTAAGTTTTTTGAGTTCTTTATATATCCTGGAGATTAGTGCTCTTTCAGATGTGTGTGTGGCAAAGATTTGTTCTGGGAGCGTTTCTTGAGGTTTATATTTTGTTCCTGGTGAGTGGAGCTCTTTCTGCTTACTAATGGCCACATCCTGAGCTGCTTTCCTCCTTCACGCCCTTCACATTGATGCTCTGCCTCACCTTGCCAGAGCTAAGGAGTTGCCCAACCATGGACTAAGACCTCTGAAACCATGACCCAAAATAAACTTTTCTTCCTCTATGTTGTTCTTGTCAACTCTTTTGATCACAATGACGAAAAAGCTGACTAAACCAGAATGTTTAGTAGTTTTTCTCTGTGTTTGACTAGCATTTTAAAAATTGCAAATATTATGTGTGTTCCTCGTTAGGAAAATTCTTCCTCTCTTCCTGTCTTGGTTTTTCAACATTAAGTACAGTGAACCTAGACACCTGGGCAGTTGCCAGTGAGTAACAACTGGCTTTTTGGCTGCAGAGGGGATGGAAGAGAAGCAGGGACGTTTCAACCGGTCAACCCTTTACTAGGAGGTTGTGAGATTGCTGACTCAATTAACACTGTCTGGACTCTCGAGGTTTCTGATTGTAATTTGAAAAACACTAGACTAGACAAGAATGAAGTTCATTCTACCTATTCTGGGTTATCTATTAGTTCTATTATTAGAACTATAATAGATAGTTCTACCTATTAGAACTATCTATAATAATTCTATTCCTAGAACTCTTTTTAGCAAATAGAATTTTTGGATAGTGTTGGATCTAGGACAGTTTAATAGTTTAATCTTTAATATACCAAGAAGTAAATCAAGACAAGAAAGACTAAGTAATTTACCCACAACAACACTGCAAGTTAGTATTAGAGCTTGCACTTGAATGTGAGTCTCCTGACTTTAATCTACAGCTGGTTGTTCCCTGAGGACACACAGATGTCACACACACACACACACATTCATTGCTAATAAACTGCTTCAATAAATATATGGGTTTATCACAACAAAAGCATAGATTCATTTGTGAGAATAATTAAAACTAATTGAAATTTATACAGATTTCCTTTTTTACTTTTATACTAAGCTAAGAAACATAAGACTTCACTTCTTCCCAGGCCAGGGAAATTCTATCTAGCCAACAGTTTTCAAACCATACAGTCAATGCAACAACACCAGAGGTACCCAGGTCTGCCAGCTTCCTCTCCCCAGTCTGTGCTCCTCCTGTGACTACAAACGTAGCAGCTAACATTTTTGTGATAATCATTCTTTATCATAATTTCTTCAAAATGCTTTACATGCCTTACCACATTTGATCCATACGACAACCCCATGAGAGAGATTACTATTGCCATTTTGCAGTTGAGGATATTGAGACTCAAAAAGATTTAATAAATCCCACAGGGTCATAGAAAATGTTTAAATGTCAGAAACTGCAGTGTTTTAAAAGTCAGCCTGACACCAAAGTCTACACCTGTAGCCACAGATCCAGGCCATGTATCTGTGCCAGCAACTTCTTTTCTATTTAGAATGATGAAATCATAAAATAAAAATCTAGAAATAGTGTTAAATACTGTCTGGATTTTACAAGTTATTTGAAAACAAGCAAATCAGCTTCTCCTGGATTTAACTTTCTTACAGCTTTTTACATGTTTTTTTATATCACATAATAAAGTGCTTTTCTTGGTGTGCATACTTAATAAATATGGATGACATACCCTAGCGAATTCTTCCATAAATATATATAACCATAAAACACATACATATGCATATATGTATATCAATGTACAGTCCATGTATGTCCAATGTTATAGTCTATTGGAATAACACCCTGCCTGTCAAAATATAGTAAAAGAACCACAGTTTGGGGAGAATTCCAGTGTCATTATCATTGGCATGAGAGAATGGATGAGTGTCCCCTAACGGCTGACTGTCAGGGCCTCCTCCCATCTCAGCACTCAGTTTAAATAGTACTCAGCCAGCTGCCTGTGGATTTAGCCAACACTGCATGTCAATGCAAAAGTCTGATTGCCCAGATGGTTATTTCTAGGTCCTTGATCAAAAATAGCAAGTGAGCATGGGCGGCAAGGGTTCCTACCCCACAGGCTAGAGGCTTCTTGCTTTCTTCATGGATCCTGCCTCTGTGCAGAGTGAACACATAGACAGTGGCTATTTTGGTAACTCCCACTAGGGACAGAAAGAGGGAAATGGACAACTAGGCAGCAATTGTCTAAATTGTTAAGGGAAACCTCTGTCATAGTTGATCCTCGAAACTGCTGCTGCCTTTGTCCTTCCCTGTCATTCTGTTGCACTTGGAGCATCCACCCTGTGGACTTCTTTGAACAGTCTCTTTCCCTCCTTTCTGTATTCCCCACGCACCAGCACAGTGGCATTGCTCTTAACAAGCAAAATAAAGACTTGGTGAACTGTCGCAGCCACAGTACAAACAGACCAAACAAGCTTCCAGGGCCCTGAGGGAGAACAGTGGAGGAAGTCCAGGTTTTGGACTCGCCCTCTGTCTGCCTCCAGGTAAGAAATTGCTAGCATATTGCAGAAAAACAGGTCTCTAGGGCAGTTCTTTCAGACAACTCAACTTGTGGCAAGGAACAGAACAGCCGTCAAGATGTCATCAACAGAAACATTGCCAAGTCTGACTGTCTTTCATTAGGATCTCTCTCTGTGGGGGAGCTGAGGGAGAAGGCCTTGGACACCATCTTTGCCTTGGCTTTTGGAAGCTACTCCCAATGATACCTTGGGAGAGAGATCATTTCCATCATCCTGTAGGAGTACCTATTTTCCTACAAATTAGATTAATTCAGACGTCCATCAGTCTTTCCTGGTTCTGTTTCAATAAGCAGACCTAGGACTAAAGCTTGCTTTGCTTCTTCCAGTTCTTTCCTCAACCACGTCCCTTTTCTAATCTCTCTGTTCCCATAGGCAGAGACTTTTCACAGTGTAAAGCCAGGCATTTCAGTCTCAGCACTTTCTCTACGTTTGGAATAACTTGGCTCAGCTATTCTGACCTTGGAGTACAGCACCCCCTCACCGTAAGAACGAGCAGGAGCCCTAAGATGGAGACCACGGACGTCTCATTGCTTTGCAGACCTATATTTGCCTGACGAAGGGCATGCTGGATCCAGAAGCAGAGAGACAGCCTATCATCTCAAAGGAATGATAGATAAGGGTTAGGTTTAATACTAGAAAACATTTAGAAACTGAAAGAAAGACTGCATTCATGGCAGAAATAAAAAGGGCCATTCCTTGGCAAAACATAAAACAGCATCTGGGGCAACAACTCTGGGTCTGAGATGCTCTGCATGGCATTCTTTGTTGCCCAAGGGTGGCAGCTTCTCTCAGGCCTTTGAAGACATGAAATGATGACAGATAAAGGTCCTGTGCCAAGAAGCCAGAGAAAAATCACATTTTGATGTGCAACTACTTGGTTCTCAGCCATCTGAAAATACAGAGAGGAGCCTGTCAATGACATTGAATGAACTGCCTTGGTAGCACTGGGTGATTAATTTCCAATTTTTACCCTGCTCTGTCAAACAGTGTGAAGAGTGCAGGACGAGAGCTGTCTGGCTTCGAGGAGAAGACAAACCCCAGGTCCATGGTGGACTCCAGGTGTGCTCGCGTGGGCTCACTGCCCCTCTGCCTGGTACTATGCCCTGCCCCAGTGACTTTCTGGAGTGATGCGCTGGCTTTTTCTGTGTGGAATAGTCATACTAACAAAGCCCAGAAAATTACTATTCGACTCACATACTGAGAGCAATAGCTCATCTTTGTCAGTACTTTTAACATGATAATTTTGGGTATAAAATAGAGCAAAAAAGACCAGAATCTTGGTCAGGCCTGAAATCAAAGAACTAAATAACTGAGGTCACCTACCACTCGTAGATCATTAACAAACTTTTAATACACACAGCTGATTGTGAGTCCTATTAGAAACAGAGCCAGTGAACATTTTAAATGATCAAGGTCACTCTCATTTGTCTAGTATAAAAAACAGTAGGCATAAAAGACGTGCATACTTTAGTATTTCATATTTATTCACCAATCTTCTCAGATATGTCTGATTAAAGACCTAGTAACATTTTTTTTCTCCAGTTATGAGGTAACTAATAGATACCAGCCATGCCATAAAAAAATTGACTTTGTTTTACTGCAAGTAGATTTTATGACTTGCTCTTTTGATGTCTGAACCATGAAATATGCCAGGGGTGCTTTGTGTCTGTTTATAGTACCTATGTACACTCTTAATGAGTGGCCAACTTTTACTTCCTTTAAGGAGCCCTAACAGTAAAACATTTATCTACACACTGAAAAATTCACTTAAGCAGATTCTGCATTTCCACAGAGGCAGAGGCCAGTGGTCATTATAATTAAATGTTGGTTCCAGAAACCTCTCCATTATCTAAGACTGCAGCTCAGCTTGCTCACAGTAAGTCACAGGATGAGAGATGGGAAGTTTAGTTCAAACCAAGATCTTTCAGGGCAGATCTGAGTCTGGTTGTTTTAAAGACAAGAGCTTAAGAGCAACTCATGTATTAATTCTGAGACTTCACTGATGATCTTAATTCCATTTGATGATCTTAATTTCATCCTAACTTCATTTCTGCTTCTCTAATATAGTGTAGCAGGTGGAAACACTCATCGAAGAGGAAGATCTTGGGGACGACTTGCCTTGGTGGAAGAGAATTATCTTTGTTAATCGTCCAGAGGCAGCGGAAGTGGGGTACCAAGCCTGGGAGAGGGGGGAGGCTCGCATTACACCAGGGCCTACAGGATGGTAGGGGTCATCTGAGATATCATTTGCAACAGCCAACAGGGTAAGTTGCCCAGCTTGAGATTCAACTGTGCTTGAAAACTAGGGAATGTTGCTACTGTTGGAGAAAGTATTGGTGGCCAGAGAGGACAGTGTTGAGACAAACTTAAGCTGGGGCAGGACTTGGAAGAGAATGCCATAGACACCCAAATCCCTTCTTCTGACGATGTGAGAAGACCAGCAGACACTTGCAGTGTGAACTCAGTTGTCACAGGCCATGTGCCCTTGAAATCCATGGAGCCAGAGGGCAGCACTGGGGCTCAGGAAGCAAAGCTGCGTAAGTCAGGGGGGCATTTTTCTTCTCTTCTTTGGTGAGTTTCTTTCCATTTCTGAAATGACAAACAAAAAATTATCTGTCTTCACCTCACTGTTAAGAAAGAACTAGATCTTTGCTTAGACAGATCATCAGCTCCTCTGATCGAGAAGAGACAGAGTTCTTTGTGGGGCTGCCCAGCAGAGCCTGATCTGGCTGTGTGTCAGGGGCCATCTGTACTAATTACTCCTTGACAGGCGCATGCACGAAAGTAAAAGTTCTTCGAGTTGATTAAGGATCCTGTTTCTCACTGCCTTCCAGGAGCTTCATGTAAATGTTCAAGACAAATGTTGTTGTTAATCTCTGGAAGAATTATAATAGATGGTCTCTTTAGGTCCAGTTTTCCAAAAACTCCCTTTTCTGCCTGAGCTGGAATAGTGCATATGCACAATATTTAAAAACTGATGATTTTGCTGTTCATCCTGGATTTTGGTGCTTGGATTTGCTTATATCCAAACTAAAAGATGGTTGGATATGGAACGTCAAAGGAACCCCGGTGCTTCTGAATAACACTGTCAGAGCCTGAGAGAAGTTTCTACAGGAGTCAGCAAGAGGGAAAAAAAATCTCTCATTTCTTGTTTGGTCCATGGGATGTCCATGGCCCCCAGATCCCCCCAGAATACAGTCTGCTTTAGATAAAATTTTGTTCTCCATTTAAGAAAGATTTACTAAAATATTAATAAAATATTAGAGAAAAGAAAAAAAACAGTAGTTGTGTATACAACAGAGCCTATCCAAGGGGGGAGATAAATAGAAGCTCTGAAAACATCGTAGGACCCTCAGAGGCATTAACATTTATTAAGTACGTTATGTCAAGTACTTTACACATTTTATTTAGTACACGCAATAATTATATGAAGTAGACATTATTATTTTAAATTTTACAGATAAGGGTCTGGAACTCAGAGAATATAAGAAATCAGCCTTACCAGCTGCTAAGTAGGAGAGGAATAGCTTGAGCCCACGTGTGCCCATTTCAGCACGTTCATTTTCCCCTCTCTCATGCTGGCTCCCCATCAGCCAATTCACGTGTCACTAATTCAGATCTTCTGATCTGAGGTGATTTTTAAGAGTTGCGTCCTTCAGAAAGCCAAGGGCAAAGCTGCTCGGATATCCAGTACTTACAATGTTCCACTTCAGGAGAGCAGTATGATGCAGGGCTACGACTGGGATCCAGACTCGCCTCCACCTGCAACCCCTCTCTTTCAAGGCAGAATCTCAGACTGAGTTTCTGTGCAGCATCTTCCTGCTGCACCTGGACATGCAGGAGCGGAGTCCTCTCAGGCTAGACCCCGGAGGGTGAGTGCGGTCCGGCCCGCCCGAGACTGCTGCAGCAAGGTGTTCCATCGCAGTGACACGCGACTCCAAGGAACAGAGAAGCCTAGGAGCATGGAAAGGGGCTTCCTAAGTCTCTCAAAGGTGGCACCAACCAAAGCAAAGAGTTTCTCAGAAGAAACCCTTGCTCAGCTGTGCCCTGTCCAAACAGTTAATGGTGCAAAGGGCACAGCCACCGAGGAAGGATAATTGCCCCTTCTCTCAAGTTAGGGGACAATGGATGCTAAGAGATATTTTGCAAGTCCTTCCCCGTAGGACTCTGGAAACAGCACCCGTTCAGAACCAAATCGCGATTTCAGTACCAGACACTGAGCCACCTGGTGCTTCAGGAAGCCTAGTCTAGGTCTGTGTGTCACCGCACTCACAAGTGTGCTTGTCTGTGTTTTTTCTGCTGGAGAGGGACACCTCACTCTAAAATCCGTGAAACAAGCCAGGCGCAGTGGTGCACACCTGTAATCCCAGCACTCTGGGAGGCTGAGACAGGAGAATCGCCAGTTCAAAGCCAGCCTCAACAACGGTGAGGCACTAAGCAACTCAGTGAGACCCTGTCTCTACATAAAACACAAAATAGGGCTGGGGATGTGGCTCAGTGGTCGAGTGCCCCTGAGTTCGATCCCCAGTACAAAAAAAAAAAAAAAATCCTTGAAACAATGGCTTCTTTTTAGACCTGGAATCTGAATAGTGATTCACCACAACAGAACTATGTTAACCTGAGAGTTCTCTCCAGTCACTGTCCTCTATGTCCAAGTCATTCCTACTGCTATTATAGTTTAAGCTTCTGATTCCTGCTCCCCGTAGAACTGCTATTTCCTCATCTCTCCCCTACTTTTCCATCAGTGGAGACTCATATACTCAGAATCAAAAGTATGCAAGAGAAAAGGTAATGTTCTATACCATGGCCTATTTTTGTTTGGTAAAAGTAATATATTTGAAAGTTTCAAATCCTGCTGGTAACAACTTACTACAAGCAGTGGAAAAAACTTTGAATATTAGAATAAGTGATAAAAAAGAAGCGAGGTTTTTGGACAATCTGCCACCTTTTTGAATAGTAAATGATTTTATTTTACTTCATCAGGACTTGGTCCATTGCGGTCCTCTGTGGAGACTTTTGGGGTATTGTTACAATGTGGATTAGAGTGGGCATTTATATTTAAGTATATTCTTCTATTAATGAAAGTATTTCTAAATATCATATGTATACTTAACTGAGATGCTATGTTATAAAATATCATTTCATAATGAAATTTCAAAATAAGCAAAAATATGTATTTGCTTCACTTTGTCAGGTTTCATTAGTTCAGGGATCTGGATGGAAGCTTCTTTGCATGTTAGCTTTAATGGGTAATACCGTCTCAGGACAGAATGTTGGATAGTAGTCTCACTCCAAAACTCACAGAAGAAAGATTTTTCCCTAGCCAGCCTCCACATTGTGGTCCACACTGTACTCTTTATTTCTTTCAGTTAGGTCTCTGCACGTGAAAGAAACCTGGTACTGCTTCTTTATTCCTTGTGACCACCCTGACCATTGACGTGGTTGGTCATGTGATCGACTGGGTTTTCACTGATTGCTATTGCCTCGTCAAAATGAATAGATGAAGCTCAGCTTAGCAACAGTGTAGCTCTTATTTACCTTAATCATGTAATACTGTGTTTCAGTGATTGACTAGAAAGTAGGCTATTTCTACAAACTCAGACCAATCACTAACTTGAAAGGCAAACTTCAGACTAGAAAAGCTCCAGGTCAATGTCCAAAATGCAGAATTAATGCACCTGACCCAAAAAAGTAAAAAGAAAGTAAAAGAGCTAATGATTTAAATTGCATTTATTCACCATATTTTGTAATAGTTTGCTTTGTGTAAATGCACACCTTTAAGTCATTCATTGGACTTCCATGATATTTAGGAATATTTCTTAAGATGACAAACCTTCCTAAAGCTTTGGTATCTTTTCTTCTGGCAAATGCCAAAGAAAGAAGAGGATCCTTCACCTACAAATGGTCTTAGAGTCCTTTCAGAAACTGAGAAGCAGAACCTACCATGTACATAGACCTTTGGCGGTCCACAGGGAGCTCCCAAACTTCTAGAATCAACCAAGCACTGCCAGATATGGGAAGAGGCCAAACTTTTGTGTCTCTGCTCTATTTGGATAATAATTTTTTCCCTAGAAATCTCTTCATTCTGGCATAAAAGATAAATTTGAATCAGGACTTCAGTGTCAGCTTTTCTTAGAAAGTGCAGAGGGCATGAGCACAGCTCCCCCACCCTCACCACTTGCTATTTGCTTTTTTCTTTACCAGAATGTTCACTACCTCATGGGCAAAGACTTTCTCTTCCTTGTTCCTGAAATAAAATTCTTTGTTGATGCTGTTCATCCTTTCCTTCAAATTATCAATTTGAAAAAAATTCCACTACTCTTCTGAAACAATGACTCCCTTGAAATGAAATCACAATATTTACTAAAAAAGGTACTACAGCTGACAAATTTGGACACTAAAAAGGGAAAGAACTACTTCAAAGCTGTATGTCTAGAAGGCAATTGGTGAGTCCTGCCTGAAATTAAGAGCTCCTATGCCCATAACAGAATTTAGTAACACCAAATACCTTTGCAACATCCTTTCTACCTGGGACCTGCATTCCAGCAACAACAAAGTAAACCATTCAAGGGACTATTAGCAGTCTAAAACATGTATTAGTGCTGCAGGATCACAAATATCTGAGGTTCTACTGAATACTGAAAACCTAGACAGATTTTCCAACTGTGTAAGAGGAGTCTCACAGCCCTCATTTGGTCAGAATCTCCACATCTCTAGATGGGTAAGGAGTCCAGGTAGGTAAGGTAACTAGAATAAATTATTGGACTGTTGATTTGCATTACAGGATAACAGATGAAAAAACTGTCTGTTTTTATTAAGTCAAACAGTTACCTAAAGAGTGCCCACACACTTCATTCTTTCCTTCTCTGTCTCCCTGTCTCTGGATGTATATGGCACTCAGCTCACCTTAGGTGCAGTACACACATTATTGTAGTTTCTCTGGTGCTGGAGTACTTAAAACTGTTATTTGTCTTCATTTATTGAAATATAATTTTATTCATGGAAGCTTAAAATATGTAAAGTATACCAATGCTAAGAAGGTGTGATGTAGTTTCTTTAAATAAATCATAGTTAAGCAATACATTTAATTGCTGAGGTTCAATTTCAGACAGCATAAAATGAAAAGAAGCTAAAATGTACTGCATAACAAAAGATTAGTGTGGTAGTGGATTTATTTATTCTATAGCAGTGGTTCTCAAGATGTAGTCAGATGACTTTCAGGGTTCCTAAGACTCAGATCCATGAGATCAGAACAATTTTCATAATGAACTAAGATGTGAAGTTTGCTGTTTCATTCTCCTTCTCTCTTGAATATCCAGTAGAGTTTTCTACAGGGTTTGTGATGTGGGTGGTCATAGCAGACTGAATCAAGAAGCAAACCTAAGAAAGCAGCTATCCTCTATTAAATCAGATGGTGAAGAAATTTGTGAAAATAAGTAAAAATGTCATTTCTTATGAAAACGTTATTTTTCATAAAAATATGCTATGATTGTTAATCTGTAATGGAATTACTACTTTTCAATGAACTGGTAATTAAATTAACATAAAGTTCAGCAAAACAAGATTGGCAGGCGTCACTGTGGTGGTCACCAGGGCACCTCCATAGCCACATCAACTGGCTGAACTCCCATCTAACATCTGCTCTCGTGTCAGGACAGGCTTGAGTTCTTTGACCTCTCTGTAGCTCAGTTAGCTCACTTTTAAATTAGGAATCAAAATAATACCTTCTAACCTTGATATTATGCAGAATAAATAGGCTAACACTTGTAAAAATCTAAGAACTAAACTGAGCATGTAATAAATGCTACATAAGATCACTAATAAAGTAGTATCTAATTTCATCTGCTGTACAAAACAGTGCAGATACAAAACATGACTCAGTTTTCAGGGAAAACGTCCCAGATTGCGCTATTGTGCTCTTGAAGTATGTCCAGAGTCAAGAACTCTTTAATTCCATGTTATTCCCACTGCTAAAAGTTAGGAGTAGTGGGTTAAATATGAGTGACAATCGCAAACAGGCTAGTCACAGGGAGAGCAGAAAGACAGCAAAACAGCTCAGACTGGAGACCATACACTCAGAAAACCACAGAGAAACTCCAGCATCTTCAGCTGACGAAGCACCAGAGCCAGAGCTGGGAACTGCCTAACCAATCTGTGCAGAAGACAGAAGGTCGAGCCAAGCCATCTAACCAATTTTTATTTGTTTTAAAATCATATGAAAGATGACATACTTTTACAATTATCATTAGTATCTTTAAAGGTGTCTTAAAAGACAAACACAAAGAATTGGACAGCTCCTAGAACATTCTCTCATCCTTTTTCCTGCAATATCATATGGATTGATTTGTCAACTCTGATTTTCCCATAAGATGCATTTCCCATTGTACCCACCATATTCTAAGTCCCCAAGAGGTAGAAACCACAGAGAAGGGACAGACAGTGCTTCTGGACATTGGAGTGTGCTCAGCATCCTCCAGGATAGTGCTCCTCACAAGGGGCAGAATATCCCAGTCCTGGAGCTTTCTCAAAATGAATGACAATGCGTAACTTTTAATTTTCATTCCTTACATAACAGTTCTTTTAAAACAGTGAAGTTTAATATCTGAAAGAAACAGAAAGGCAAATATTGAAGCACATAAATACTTAGGAAAAAAATCAAAATTTGAGATTCAAGAGAACAATGTAATTGAATTATCAAACCCCAGCATGCACCATTTTCTTGTGGATATTCAGGCAGGTGAGCTCCAGGTGAAGGAAGTCCAAGCTCTGTGAAGATGCTCACTGAAGGCTGTTCCATTTGGGTTCTCCTTGTGGTGACCTGCAGTGCTTGGGGACAGCACCCACAGTAACTTGGGAAGAAATAAAGGGACTGCATGGAGATGCTTATCCCAGTGTCCTGCCCTGCTGCCAGCAAGCTCCCATCGCTGCCTCAGTCTTGTTACCACACTGAGATTGCTTTCCCATACAGCTTTATTTCAATGTGAAACTGGAAAACTGTCAATCATTTTTCTTGCCGTGCTCAGCAGGGACTTCAAAGCAGACTGAACCTGTCAGTCTGACATTGGGAAAGGTCCATCTTACAAAATGACATCACAGAACTGAGAGCTTTACACCCTGTCTACCCTTACACTGTCTCTTAAACTAGACCAGCTGAACCTGAAGCTCCCTGCATCCCCCTCTGCCTTACCATAGTCTGGAAAGCAGGGTGGACCATGAAAATGAGCAAAGATGGGAGAAAGCTACTGCCATTTCTCGAGGGAAAACTGTTCAAATTATAGTGATGAGCAAATTGAAGGATAATGTATTTGGCTATAGGAGAAATAACCAAGAAATACATAATATAATGAAAACCCTGAGTGTACATATGTGAACTAAGCAAGAAAACTATAAAAAGAGCAAGATTGTTCTCTTATTTCAGTTTAGCACCAGTGTGAATTTCCCTTGCTAAAGCAGAATCTGCTTCTGGGCCCGTGAATCCACTGTGGAGAAGCAACCGTTTGTAGCCAAACATTCTGGATTGAACAAGTTATGAGAAAAAAGGTTCTTCTCAAGCCCAACTTGAAATCTGTCTTCTGAATTGGGGTACATGTGTCTGTGCACATTAGAAAAGGCGCCTCCATTTGCATCATGGGAAAAAAATAACATCCTGCAAACTAATCTACAGTATATTTAAAGATAATGATCAAAAATCAATTGTTAACTCAAATCAACAAGAACAACAAGAACAATAGCAACAAATGTGCTAAGTGCCTGCCACTTAAGCCACTCCATGCAGAACAAATAGGAAAGGGGAAATCATCTAGAAAGGAAAGGGTGGTCCTCAAGCTATTTGTATTTCCATTTCCCCTGCTCTTGGAAGAGAGCATCACTAATTTATTACAGACTAGGTTTCCTTGGTTTTTAAAATAAACAGAAAATTTCCAAAAAACAACTAAATGTCTCATAAAATTATAAATAATAAGCATTTTTGTTGCAATGATATTCAGATTGCTTATCAATAAAAAATCTATAACTATTAGAAAAGTAGTCATGGTTGTGATTTGGATCTTGAAGATTTTATTTGTGAGAAGACACAGTCAAATGGATATGGCATACACAAAAAGTTTAATTATATGATAAAATTGGTCAAAAATTACTGATTGATAAAAAAAATTTGATTTGACTGAACTTATAATATTCAACCTGATCTATAAACATAGTATACATTTCGTAGTAATATACATACCTTCACTTTATGATGCTTCATTAAATTTTCTCAACTACATTGAGATTCAACAAAAAAATTTATTCTTTTCATTTGGTCAGAGCTGGGATCTAGCTCATTGGTAGAGTGCTTATGTAGCATGCATGAGGCCCTAAGTACAATCCCCAGCTCTACAAAGCAAAACCAAAAAGAAAAGTCAACTAAAGACCATGAAGAGTAAGTTAACTTGCTCAGGGTGGCAGAGGAAATAAACTGAGAAAAGAACAGTGACCTTCAGGTCTTCAGGTTCCTTTCGGAAGCTCTGTGTTATGGGGTGAGTCTGGAACATCCCCATAGGCCCAAGTGGTAAACGGGTGGCCACTAGCTTGTGGTACTATTGGGAGGTGCAGGAAACTTCTGGAGCAGAGCCTAGGCAAGGAGGTGAGGCCACTGGGGCGTGCCCTGGAAGGGGACATGGGGACTTCGGGTCCTTCCTGTCTCTCCTTTGCTTCTCGGCTGCTGTGAGAGGAGCTGGCCTCCATCACTTGTTTCTACCATGATGTAGCCACAGACTCAGATCAACAGGGCCAGCTCACCATGGACCGAAAGCCCTAAAATTATGAAGTAAAATAAACTCTTCTTCCTTATGGGTTGATTTTCTCAGAGACTTTTGTCTCATGGGGATGAAAACCTGACTAACTGCTACATTACACCTTTCAATGCTGCTTCTCTAAGTTAAATTTCAAAGACACTTTATTCATGGAATGCCTTGAGGAGTTTCTATGGGCACCTAAATATCATGAGTTGTTAAGCATTCTCTCTCCCTTTCCATACATATATAGATATAGATAAAATCTTTAACAATGTTGACATACAGTTACGTATTTATATATGCCTGTGTGTATGTCTTTCTCTTACTGTAGAAAGTCATATGTGTTTTCCCAATGGTTTTCTGCTAGAATAACAATAAACTTCTACAAAGGAATGATATGAAAACAAGCTGAACCTTCAAATTGATCAACCAAGGGTCCCTTGGTTTTCTGAGATGGGTGCCAGGTTGGCACCCTCCAATCAGGTGTGCTGTTCAGTATAGGTCCATCAGGACCCAGGCCCCTGAGCCTTGGTACAGGCCCTCAGTTCTTCACCTGACATCAGCTGACAGGGACTGGGCTTCTCAGAGGGCATGCTTTTGTGCCAGCAGGGCAGGCAGAAGCTCCTCTGCTAGTGGCAGGCAGCAGATCAGTTGTAATGACCTGAGTTTGATCTTCTCACACTGCAAACCTCTTTTCACTCTGGCTGGAAACATGAGGTCAGATTTTATTTCATAAATCAATAACATATTTTGGTTTTACAAGACTTTATTGGAAAAGTACTTAGTCCCAAATATAAGACTTTCTGAGGTCCCCATAGAGTGAGACTATTTATATTTTTTTGCTCTTTAGAATAAATATGTTACCTTCTGTTACAGTCTCTGAAAATAATAACATTTATAAATGAGCTTTTAACCAATATTGTTCATATTAACTTCATCATCCCAACTACTGAGGATATAACAACCTTAACATCATGCTATATACTATGCCAGTTAAAAGTGGTCTCAAATAATAATAGCCATTCTGTGCACTAACCCAGAAAATTCTTCACTAGACAACATATTGATGGACCTATAAACTACCAGGTAGATATTCCTTATGGAATGGAGTTTGAAAAGAAGAGTAGCACTTGAAAATTAGCCTGTGTTTTGGGTGAGGATACTTCATCCCTTTCCTTCAAGCAGTCATGTCCTGGTTCAGATATAAGATGTTCCTCAGAAGCTCATGTGTGAGACAGCACAAAATTTTCAGAGGTGAAACGATTGGATTATGACAGGTACAACCTAATCAGTGGATTAATCCACTGTAGGCCGGTACGGTGTAGCTGGAGGAGCTATGTCACTGGGGGTCATGTCTTTGGGGTGTATATTTTGTCCCTGGTGAACAGAACTCTCTCTGCTTCCTGGTGGCTATGTCCTGAGCTACTTCCCTCTGCCATGCCCCTCTGCCTGACTTTGGGCCCAGAGCTAGGGAGTCATTGAACCTCTGAAATTGTGAGCCAACATGAACTTTTCCTCTTCTACATTGTTCTTGTCAGGTCCTTTGATCACTACAATGAAAAAGCTGACTACAACAAGTCAGAAATGCTTTAGTTAAAACAATCATGAATCAAGAACTCTGTGAGCGGTGACGGGCAGCTTGAGCCTGGCACCGAGATATGCTGGAAAATGCAGATCTCAAGAACCAGGGGATGGTGATTCACTTCTTGTACATTCCTCACATGGCTGGCCACACTCCTGGCACTGTTCCTTGTCCACCCTTCCTGCTGCCTTTTGCCTTCACGCTGCGTAGTGCCCGAGGTTAACGCTCATGACTGGTCTGTGCCACTGTCCTCCAGGAGCTTTACTGGGTCATTAACTGGCAAGAACAAGGAATGTCTCTACGTCAACTCCCCTTGTTTTTAAGAAGAACAAATAAAATCCGCCAGTGTAATCCTGGAGAGAATGGATGCCTGAAAATGAATCTTTTAAAACAAGCAAAGCAAAGAAAGATGGCGTGATGTGCAGATGGAAGCACGTGCTCTGTTTCCCTGTTTTTTACTTGTAGGGCAAAAATCTAATCGCAAAGTAACGTTTCCCCAGGCATATTGCATTCAGCAAACTCAGCCTTACCCAGCCCACAGAAACGAAGCAAGGTCAATAACTATTCTCAGTGTGAATTTATTTTCCACCTCTGTTTATCCTTGATGGTACTGGTCATTTTAAGGAAATGATGGTGTTAGTGAAATGTAGAGAGATCATAGGAAAGTAACGGTAACCCTCCTAACATGAGCACTAACACTTTGTAGAGCTTGCCTTGTGCTTGCGCTAAGGCAAGCAGGACCCTGATCAACACTGGATATAAGTAGAGCCACGTTTACCCTGTTTTTAATTGATGAGAAAAATGGAGGTGTAGGGGCTATGGTAGAGTTAAAGCAGAATTATCTACCAGCACAGAAAAATCCTGACTTCTTAATGGCTAAAGTAAGAGGAATTTCTTTCTTTCTCCTACACACAAGTCCAGTGAGAGTGCACTGGGTGGTCCTCTATGCAGAGGTCCCAGGCCCAAGGGCTACACTGCTATGATACCACCATCTTCCACGCTGACTTCCAGGCTCTGTGCAGAGGGAGCAGAGGGCAGGGATGCCTGCTCCTTAGTCATGTCAGCCTAGAAACAGCACGTGTTAGTCCTGTCACCTTCCATTCCCAAAAATGAGTCACACAGCTTCACAGAAATGCAGAGAGAATTGGAAAAGTGAGATCAAGCCCTGGAGGCCTCTGAAAGCTTCTGCAAGAACCATCTCCACACAGTGGAACAGAGCACAGATTTTTGGTGACGCAGCTGCCCACTGCTATCAGAGGGGGATGCTACTTCCCTAAGAGCACTCATTAGCAAGAGATGAAGTTGGAGTTTGAACTCACTTAGTCATCTGGACCTCGGCTCCTCCTCCTCCTCCTAATACCGTATTTGTGAAAATGTGACTCATGGTTTACTGGCACCTCTAGTGACGTGAACTGAAGCCTTGATGATTGTCACTGGATATAGCTTAGTAAAATCACAGCAACTCATATTTTAGGACATTCTGCAAACAGCCCATGACTTCCTGAAAATTTGCCACCAAGATAACCTTGAGAACTTCTATTCTAGGGTAGTGAATACTTAGGCTCTAAGATCTGAATGCAGGTCACAAAGAGAGCTAATTCTCAGTACTCAAAGGACAGAATTTGTCCTTTGTCACTTTGCACTTTGTCAATGGCATTCTAGTAGAGAAAGAAATTTAAATGTACAGTTTGCCAAATCAAACGTTTTTAATTGTGCTTATGGCTTAACTGTATCAATCTTATTCAGTGGACTCATGTGCGACTTGGGCAGAACCGTCTCTCTGACCACAGTCTTTTCTAGCTCTTCACAAAGCTTTAACCCTGGAGGCAACTGCTCTCTATGAACATGCTCCTACAGGTCATGTCCAAGCCCGACAGAATCAGAAAACCCATCGCCCTCCTGCTACCCAACAGACGCGGTGGCTCACAGACACTCCAAGGAGATAGAAGATGTGCAGAAATGAGAGCATTTATAACATCTTCCTATTTTGTGTTCTTTAAAGAAAACATTCTGACGAGATTCTCTTCCTAAAATGCTTGGCAAGTTGAGCCCCTCTAAATCCGTGAACAAAATAAAATTGTCATGTAGCTCTTTAATTCAACAAATTTAGTTCTATATCTATTCATTCAACAATGTAACTGATACTATAAACAGGACTACCCGGCTGACGGTCTGCTGAACGTTAACTCCAGGACAATGCTTCGCTATCTCCAACCTTCCTATCGGTGACAATGTAATCAGAATGTCTAAATCAGAGGCACCAACGATGTACACTTATTTTTAATTCACATGAAAAGGCCAAAAATAAGAACCATAAGTAGCTCCAAATATTATTCCTTTTAGAGTGAAAAATGGAGATGAATGTTACAAAATTGTAGTAGGAAATTAGCCCTTTTTGATCATTAACAGGCACATGTAGTTGTCAATTATATTCAGCAAAGATTTGTTGAGGCTCATGAGGTGCGTGTGGGTCCAGCAGACAGTAAGATGTCACTTTGCTCTTCAAGGTGCTTTTGGGTGCTGGGCACAGAGCCTCCCACTTCCAGAAGCATGATATAGGTGCCATCCACGGATACAGCCCTTGTCACAGAGCACCAGGGACCCAGCCTGCAGGTTTCCATCACCCTCATAGAAGTCTGAAAGTGAATAATTAAATGGAATCCACTGAAAATGGATAATAATGAAAATATTAGGAAGCAAAGTGACAACAGATAAGAGGGGTCTCAACCTGGGGGAGAAGAGAAAAACAGCAGCCACTCTGGTCTCCCCAGGTTGATGTGTAATGGAAAGGCATCCCTCCTGCCTCAGGACTCCTCCCAAGAGGGATGGTATTATAAGGCTGTGGAATCTTTCTGGTGTTTTAAACTGTTTTCCCTGCACTCGGACCTTCCAGGAAACCGGGGTGAGTGACAGCCTGTGTGAGTGGCGGGTGGAGGAGCTGGGCTGTCTTCTACAGGCGCCTCTTGCCTTACCCAGGGCTTTGCTCGCTGGTCGCTGTCCTCAACAGCACATCCCCAAATGTCGCTTATTGCTGGATGAAGAAACAGGTTGTGCTGCCCAGCATCTAATAGCTGTTAATATCCTAATGACGTCAACATGTGCCATATTGAACTGAAGCGTGAGGCTGACAGCAGCCTCCGAGCGTGGAAATGTCATTACCATGGAAGCCCAGTGATCAATCACCAAGGTTTCCCTGGGCCTTAATAAACTATCAGGTATGACCAAAGAAAGTAGAAGCAATTAAGGGAAGCCACAGGATCTCAGGTTGAGGGGACAGGAGTGATGGAAGAAACCGAACCTCTCCCTGCACACCCCCACAGCTGGTGGTGCCTAATCCTGGTGGACAGCACAGCTTGCCTCCTGCCTCACCCCCTGGAATGCATCATTTCGACTTCTCCAAGGAAGGTGCAGTATTTTCAACTTTTATTAAGTACCTCAGACATCCGAACAGCTCGTTAAATTTTCCCTGTTATTTCTGGGTTCCCCCCAGGATCTGTTTGAAGAGGCTATTTATTTAGAAAACAATAACTTTCTATTTAGTTTGATTCAAAGGCAGGATAGGAAACTCTCTTGTTTGCAACAGCACAAATGGACCTGGAGGACATTATGTTAAATGCAGCAAGTCAGGCACACAAGTCGAGAGCAGAACACCAGTTGCCATGGGCTGGGAAGGGGCTGGTCCAGGGACATAATGCCTAGTTTGCTCACAGGAAGAAATCCTGGTGTTGAAAAGAGCAGCAGAGGGAATTAGCCATAATGCATGACCACAGAGAATGGTTACCCTTAAATTTGTGCAGTGCACAACCATATAGCCACAAACAGCAGCCCTAGGCGCACTTGTTAGAAAAACATTTCTCCATTTTCACTTCCCTGGATATTTGAGAGGCATTTTCTAAGCAGAAATAGGAATTATGATAGGAGCACAGAGTCAAAGTGCTAAAAACAAAGGCTCTATCATTCCACTGGTTTTATGGAATCAGACCAACTGAGCCAAACTTTAAAAAAAAAATAATTCCCATAAATATTTATCCAGCTCTTCTGTAAATTTATATACTCTAGAGTACTGCGTTAGTGGAAAAGATAAGGTGAAAGAATTGTTTTCAAGGAATAAAATTTCATCTCAGCCAGGCACGGTGGCTCACGCTTGTAATCCCAGCACCTTGGGAGGCTGAGACAGAATTGCTAGTCCAAAGCCAGCCTCAGCAGTGACAAGGCACTAAGCAACTCAGTGAGACCCTGTCTCTACCTAAAACACAAAATAGGGCTGGGGATGTGGCTCAGTGATCAAGTGCCCCTGAGTTCAATCCCTGGTACCAAAAAAAAAAAAAAAAATTCATCTCAAACTTGAGTCATAGCAAGAAGTCAGCAAACTAACCAGAGACAGAAAGAGGTGGCAGGGTACCAGCAACTGGAGCTGGAGTCCAGGCACTGGGTTTAGCACAGTGGGGCGGAGGTGTTCCCTCAGGGCACAGAGTGATCTTCATCCTGTTGACCAATTTGGAGGAATGGATTTGTTCAGTGACTCATGAACCCTCATTATGTTTTAGTGCCAGAGTTCTTACATAATGTGAGTTATAGCTCCCAAAATAAAATGTAGAGGGTTATGATCGAGTTGACATTGTAATGTGAATTAGAGCATCATCTCTGACCATCTCAACCCAGGGCCGCTCACTCTCTATTTAAACGATGGTTGTCCAACCATTTGTATCAAGATTTCTGTTCAGAAGGGGACAACTTGGGTGTTTTCATAAAATTGCTTCTAGGGAAAGGGCCAAATGGGATTAGAATGAGGGAAGCTAGCCAGAAGCAGGAAATTAGGTGTCAGGGGAACAAAGGGACAGTACAGAAAAGTTCAGAGACGTTACTGTGCGCTTCCACCAAGAATCTACACGTCGGGCTTCACCACAGCCGAGTCTTTTGAGATTCGTCTGTCACTAGACAGTACTAAGCACACTGCCTTTAAAGGAAATCTTTGTTCTAATTCCCTCCTGACAGGAAAAAGCTTCTGGGTTCACTCAACCCTATCTTTATCCTTTACAAAAGAAAACTATAGAGAGAATGCATTGATTCCCAGGGGCTCCTCCTGCTCCTGGTGTTTAGCAAGCTCTATCTAACCACACAGCTGCCTGAGACTCCCAGATCACTGGCTGAAGCCCTCACACAACAAAAAAGCTGGCTCAGATGCTTTTATTTTCTTTCCTTTGGGGTTCCTCAAAGTCTAGGTGTCCCAGAAAGGAGTGCTTTGTAACTAGGTCACCTGAATGATGGACAAAGGGGCTGGGATATTCCAAAGATAGAATGGCTGTGGCTTCTTTCCCCACCCCTACAACAGGAGAGAGAAGGTGACCCAGATTCAATTCACCAGAAGCTGAGAATTCCACTCCAATATTAAAACAGTGAAATGGAAATAATTCCCACATCAGACTTGATTGTCAACACAACACACATGATTTTAAAAGATTGCAGACCGAACCTTGCTTCAAAGCAGGGTTGCATCTACCTTGTTTTAGAAAAATGAG
>CM053406.1:126743275-126809688 GCA_028644305.1 Xerus rutilus | reverse complement strand
TTATATGTCAGTTAGAATTTTTAATGGATTAAACAAGTATAGAAACCAAATAATAGCTGTGATTATTACCACTTATAGCATTATGATATTTTTACTTTAATAAATTATCAATAATTATGCCTTCCATTGCTTATATTACTTAAATTACTACAATAATTGTGCCTTACATTAATAATCAGGTACAAATGCAGATTTTAAAGAAATTGACTATCCTACATAATTTGAAGACAGACTCACCAACATGTAGATTTGGGTCTGATGATACCAAAGTAGAGATTCATGTACATTGTCTGAGCAATTCTTTTTATCTTACCCAGTTTTCTAAGTGTTATAAACACCTTCAGGGCATCGTATTTAATTATGTCATTTTAAAAACATAAAGCCCCAGATTGCTTTTTCAAATACAGTTTGAAGACACTTCTTCTTATTTGTATGGTGGCAAAGAAAGAAGGAGGACATTAAAAAAAAAAGCTGTACTGTGATACTGTGATGATTATAGAAACTTGCAGGTAACACAAAGGGCTGCAGAGGAATAGGTGTCCCTAAGGAAGAAACATTCATTTCTGCTTCAATTGATTGAAACATTTAGGTTACTTTCAGCATAACACTTGGAGAAAATAGTTAACATCTAGAGGAAGCAAGACTCAGACAGTTCAGAATGCACATGGTGTATCCATGAATGTGTGTGCATGCACGTGAGTGTGTGAATTCCATCTAATTCCACATAGCTTGCATTTGCCTTGACATTTACCTGGACTTTCTAATGACATTTATACTTAACAATTTATTCTTCACACGTATTTTACAATGTTATTCTCAAAAGAAGCTCTTAGTAAATATTGGTCAAGGATAAGGAATAATGATATGTCAAGGAAGCTAATATTGGCTTTGACTTTTAGCAAATCTACCTCATTTCTATATATAAAATATCAGAAAGCATTAGCATTCACAATCTGAGCTCTAATACCTGTCTCAGGAACAATCCTAGGAATGATTTCGGTGCTGTGGAAGAATTTTAATAACTGTTAAGATAGGTTGTTGGGCAGCACAACTTACTGCAATGGCTTAGCTACCTTCCACGTACCTAGAGACTCCAAGCTAACAGCCTTAAAGTTATAGGACAGAGTCCTAGAATATTTAAAGTCACAAAGGTGGGACACTGCCTTGACAAAAATGTATTATCTTCTTGCTAGATTATATGTTTCTTAGAAAATGAGCAAGATAGACATGTTTTCTGCCTCATGAGCTCTGCACTTAGTAAGGAAGACAGCCAGACACATGCACAACTGCAGCACAAAGTGTTAGCCTTTTCTAAATGATGATTCATGATTGTTCTGCATCCATTTCACCCGCAGGGCTCTTTAAAACTGTATGCTCTCAGGACTCTGCTCCAGGCGTCCTGAGTCGGGTTTTAGAATGCCAAACCTTGGGAAGCCAAGAGAGACAGCTCACTTCCCAGAGGAAATCAGACTTTAAAATGGACAGGAAGTTACCTGCGAAGAGAGGCTTGTGTGGGGCTGGGGTCAGGGTGGGGCGGGGCAGGAGGGTGTCACGCCCTGAGGAAGCGGAATGCAGGAGACCTGAGACTTTTTTTTTGGTAACAAAAACATCCTAGCACAGGTGTGCAGGGAAGCAGAGATAAGAACAGAGTTGAGCTGGGCGCAGTGGCACCTGCCTGTAATCCCAGCATGTTGGGAGGCTGAGACAGGAGGATCGCGAGTTCAAAGCCAGCCTCAGCAATGGCGAGGTGCTAAGCAACTCAGTGAGACCTTGTCTCTACATAAAACACAAAATAGGGCTGGGAGTGTGGCTCAGTGGGCAAGTGCCTCTGAGTTCAATCTCTGGTACAAAAGGAAGGAAGGAAGGAAGGAGGGAAGGAAGGAAGGAAGGAAGGAAGGAAGGAAGGAAGGAAGGAAGGGAGTAAGGTAGGAAAAGAAAGAATAGAGTTGAGAGAACTGAGACCAAAGAAGTCTGATCTAGCTCAGGCAGGAACTTGGAGGGCCAGTTAAAGAGTTTACACTGTTCCCAAGGCAATCAGAAGTCACAAAATGTCTCAGGCCCTGAAGAAATTCTCTCAGTGTCATCATTATGGGGATGCTGTTTCTGGCTTGGGCAATGATGCAGACACCTTTAAGTCTTGCCAAAGTGTGGAGCACAGAATAAAAAAGAATAGTCCCACCTTAAACTTAGCTTTGCTTTCTGTAGGTTCAGTTACCCAAACTTAATCGTGATCTGAAAATATTAAATGGAAATTTTCAAAAATAAACAACTTATGAGTTTTACATGGCATATTGTTCAAAGCAGTGTGATGAAATCTCACAACATCCTGCTGCCTTATCCCTGGCGTGAGTTTTCTCTACCCAATGTATCCATACTGTGTATGCTACCTGCCCATTAGTGCTCCTAGGTTCTCAGATCAACCATTGCAGTACCATTGCACTTGTGTTCAAGTAATCCTTACGTAGGTCACCAAGCTGGCCTCACTCATCTGATTGCCTGTCCTCGTGTGGGCATTACCCCACATCACCACAATAAGGGTGAGCACGGTGTGGTAAGACATTTCAAGAGGGAGAGAAACCACATTTATTTAACTTTCATTAAAATATATTATTATCATTATTGTATTTTCTTCTTATTATTGTTAATTTCTTACTGTGTCTGATTTGCAAACCAGACATTATGGAAATAGGTAAAACATGGAAAATAAAGGCTTGCAGACTCTCTGCAGTGTCACCTCCACTGGAGGTCTGGGAACATACACCTCGTGGATGAAGGGGGACTACTGTGGTTTGGGGACAGGTGAGAAATTCTGCCTTTAACACACTTTGAGATTCCATTCAAGTAGTAGCTATACAATCCAGGGGGAAATCATGAGTTACAGAAATAGATCTTGGAATCTCCAATCATTCATTGGACAATTATTTATGGAGCCCTTCCTCTGTCCTACAACACGTACTAAATCTAGTCATACGATAGCTACCAAGAGGAGACAGGGTTCCCACCTCCCATCACGCACGAGATGTTTTTCAGAGCCCTTCAGTATAGGAGATCACTAACCGTGTGCATGACTAAATCGTGTAAAGGATTCAGACAGTGTTTGACACTGGGTAACTGTCAACTATTAAACAAGGGGAAAAAACGTCAAATGATGATCATTGGAAAGCAGAAGCAATGTGGTTGAGTTTGGGCAATGGGGCTGGCATGGAAAGAAGCTTCTAGAACAAGGGCCTTTACTGGGACCTTTTGTCAGTCTGGTGGTTCCCATAGATCCCCTTCCCCAAATAGTATTTTTAAATGCATAAGATTAAATATATAGAATTAAAATGAAAGCCAATTATAAGGAAAAAATTTCAAAATATTAAAAAAGCAAATTTAGCAATTCATGCAAACCTTTATTGACACATTAAATAAAATGATGCAGCAGCTGGTCAAATAATAACCATAATTTTTAAGTGCTAATGATCATAAATGATATTTAGTGCTATCTACAAAAAGTGTGTAAAACATGAACAGCCTCTGTGATTCTTACAGCTAACAAAATTGCAGGTACTTCTAGTGATTTTTTTTACATTTAAAAATAAAGGAAATACTTGGAGCTGGGGTCGTGGCTCAGTAGTAAAGCTCTTGCTGAGTATGTGTGAGGCACTGGGTTCTATCCTCAACACCACATTTGAAAAATAAATAAAATAAAGGTATTGTATCCATCTACAACTAAAAAAAAATTTTTAATTAAAAATTTAAAAAAAGGAAATACTAAATTATATTAGGAATTAACCAAATTAAAAATGTAACTTCCCCCCATCCAGAGTCACATACCCCTTATTAGAGTCCCTGTTTTTGAGTTACAGTACTGGAATCTGACAATAGGAGGATCATAAGTTACGTATAACCTACATATCTGAAATCTTTCCAGGTTTCAAAGGTAATACTTTAATTCCAATATAAGAATAATCTAGTGCCCTGCTTTCCTGAAGCAATTTAGACAAGAACAACTCTTAAGTTACTTTTGGTGCAGGAAGTTAATCCTCAAATAGCTTAAGGTGAGTGGGAGTTAGCTACTCCTACACGACCTTGTCTCCGGAGGACAATGAAAGTAAATTTTAGGCCAAAGTCTGCTACAAACATTGAGTATAGCAAAGAAACTCGCATCAGCCATCCAGCCTCACATGGTTACCTGCTCTGTAAAGTGGGTGAAACCTCCCCTTTCGGCCCTAAATTTCACTCAGCAGATGGTTTCGCTCTTGGCAGTTGTTAAAACATCCTGAAGGTGGGAAATTTGTGATTTTTATAGTCAAGGCCAAGCCACAAAGCCTTTAAGGAATCAGTCCTTAGGTGCCACCACTAACAATGCTGGTTTGAGGCCTCCCTGAATTTCTACATCCTGCTACTGTGGACGTGTGCAATATGGATATTTCAGGCAAGTCCCATGCCTTCTAAGATTCCTATTTTGTCTAATCAGTTAGAGTACAGTTCTACCACTGATCACACTGTCGAACAAGTCATTGACATCCCCAAGCAAACCCACATCGGGCACTCCTTGTGCTAATTAGGAAATGTCTTGTGCTGAACAGGTGTGGTCGTTATAGGCTTTGGTGGCCACCTTTGGAATTCGCCTGTCATACGCTGGCTACTCCCTCGCAGTGTGGATGCTCCACGAGAGAAGCTGGTCCGGGAGTGGAGGCCCCACCCGATATGACTGCGTGCCCCAGAAGGGGAGTGGCTGTTGCCAACACTGCAGTGGTGCACTACCCAGCCTGCATACGGCAAAGCAATATTTTAATAAGCTCTCTCCCATTTCTGGAGGCCCGGTTAATACTCGCCTGTCCCCAGTCTGGCACGTGGTCATTAGCTACCTCCGTGGACCACTCCTGAACCCCTCTGTGCTTTCTTCACTATTCCTTGTCACTCCTCCTCCTGTCCCTACTTCACCCAACTACCAACGCCTCGGGAACATTGGATGAGACTCGGGATAGAAACGAGGTCTTCCTTTAGCAAACTCTGGTTTCAGTTGAGGATCTCAGATTGCCTTGTTTGGGGAGAATGCCAGTATATGAAAGTGTGAGGTGTGTGTTTACTATTTCAGTTGAGTCCGTTTTGTTCCTCATGAGGAAGGAAATTAAAAAGTAACCTGAATTCCAGTTATTGCACAGAATTCTACACATATTTTCTTCTGTCCACAGCAGCAACAAAACGCAGTCATTCTACAGGAACCTGGAAATATATGCTGGTAGCACTCACAAGTTATTACAGTGCAATTGTACTTAATTTCATTCTCTGGGACAACTAATCTCTCGATAACATTTTCAGCGATTGATTAAAATCCACTCCTTGCTAAAACAAGGTCTTTAGGTAATTGATGTGCTACTAGACCTGCAATTATTTGAGGCCATGCTTCCTCACAGAGAGAAAGTCAAGGAATGGATAAAGTCCAAATAAAGTCCCTATTTTGCAACAGGAGTGATGATAATTGCCAGGATACAGCCTGCTTATCAGTTGTGAGAGGGTTTCATCCTTCATTAATATGTAGTTCAGTTGGACATCAGAGAAACCAGCCCCCACGGGAGTCTTCTCTGAATCTCCCATTATCTCGTTTTCCATACACTTGGCTTGGCCCACTTTTTATCTACACTTGCAGAAAGATCTGGCTTTTCACATCTGGACTTTCTAAACAATCAGCTAGCTGTGAACCTGGGTCCCCAAAGCTCTGTTCAGCGTCGGCTGCTGTAAATTTGGACAAGTGTGTACACCAATAAAGTATCAGTGTAAATCTCCCAGACTAAATATTTTAGAAGCAGACAAAATAAATATTGCAAAGTGCTAACCTGTGAATTTTCCATTCTGTGCCTGTGTGTCCATGGGCTCATGGCGTTGTGCTCTGGATCAGGGCTCAGCATCTTAAATGTCTTCATGTATCTCTGAGAGCAGCCCTGTCCACACCTGCTGCTGGCTAACTCCGGATTCATTGTGCCTCAGGCTGAGCTCTCTGCTGAGTGCAAACTTACTCCTGGTAACGCTGGAAGCAATGCTCCAAAAACTCCCTTAGTGATCCTGGTGTGGATCCCAGGGACTTGGAGGTTGAGGCAGAAGATTGCCAAGTTTAAGGCCAGCCTGGGCAACTTAGCAAGACTGTATCAAAATAAAAAATAAAAAGGGCTGGGATGTAGTTCAGTGGAAAAGTGTCCCTGGGTTCAATCCTGCACCACAAAAAAAAAAAAAAAAAAAAAGTGAAACAAGAATGTTTTTCTCTGTTGGCCAAACACGATCCAGGTACCTAAAAAGATGGAGCTGTCACATGAGACCAGTCAATTTTATTTTGTCCTGAGGCTTGAGAATGTCTAAGTGAGGCATGATTCTTTGAGGCCTCTGTTGCTTTATATTTGCCCTCATAAAGAATATTTTTGCTCCTGAGTTTGTAACTGCAGTGCACTAAGATGGTTATGTACAATTGCAAGAGGGGCAACTGGTTTATCTTTTTTAGTCTGACCTCATCATGAGGACATGATGGCTCAAAACTAGTATCCATTGTGATCAATATTGTGGATAAGTAGTAAGAAAATACAGCTGTCTGAGTATTAGAGTCAAATGCAATTTTCAGGTGCTAGAACAATGGCAGATTCACAGTCTGAGCCCTTTCTATGTACCAGTAAGTGCTTTGCCCAGATGGTGCCGCTTAATCCTTGCACCACGTAAGGGCTCTGGCTTTTGTATGAATCCCAGCAGGGGTTATTTTACACTTGCCACATGGGTTCACTGAGGAAGGGAAAAGCTGACTTGACCAAGGACCCACACCTATCAAGCCCAAACCAGAACAGCGAGCACCCTGATGAGAACACACGTGGGTCTGACCTAGGCTCTTCTGAATGAAATGCGTCACTGGACAACTGGCCATTGGTCCTGTCAACCACGGCCAACTTTTGTTGTTGCTGTTTAGTGTGGTTTTGTTCCAGGAAACTCACAGAGCGTGATGCCACTGCTCTCCTCGTCCGCGCGTCTCTGCCTCTTTGGTCGAGAATGTGGATCCTGCATGGAGTCCTCTTTGGAGCTGTTGAGGATGCCGCCCTTCCCGCTGCTGCTCAGGAGGCTGTGCCTGGAATACAACAAAATGTGTTCCAGCAAAGTGGAACCACTGCCTGGAGTAATCCCAGGCCCAGACTTTAGAATCATCTTAGATCCAGTCTTAATTATATAAATCTATTTCAGAATTCCTACAGATATGATGAGAAATTCATAAATTTTGTGCAAATCAAGAACAGAAATTATATTGTGTATTAAAATATTACTGTCTCCATAGCACCATATGTGTAAATTTATGCATATACACATACATTATACATTAACACATATAGACTTGAGTTCATCAGAACTACTCAATTTCATCTCCCTGTTAATAATTTAATACTAACCTTCAATATTGCCATCAAGATACCATCTCCTGTCAAATGGAATAAAACATAAAAGCATTCTAGGATTACAAAATTTGTTCCCTGTTTTGGAACTTTGACGTCACCAAGGCACCACCATCTAATTTAACTTCTCTATTTTTTCTTCACAATAAAAATAGAGAAGAAAGCTTTCTACATGCGTCAGTCCAAGAAAAACTTTAATTAGAATCCCTGGCTCTGACTTAGAAGGCATTCTACATCTTATTTCAGCTTGACAGTAGGCAAGAGGCATCCCTTCTGATTTTAGGTCAAAGTCAGAATAAAATATACTTTGGGAAAAAAAATTAACTGTGCTTTCTAGTCTCATAGTTCCCTTCTGCCCATAAAATGAGCCTATGCAGAATATTTGAACTAGCATCTTCACCACATCTGCCTCTTCCATATTTCTCACTGAGGACACCAGCTGGCCACTCTTCAGGAGCCTCAGTGGATCAGAAAGGAAGGCTGCAGCCTGAGAAGATCCAGGGCAACCTGAAGTATTGGATGAGTGGTTAGCAGGAGGAATCAAGTCTCATTTATCTTGCTGTGCAAATCTGGAGCGTTTCCCTACCAAAGGGTATGTTATGGCCTTCAAATATGTTTTTGCCTGAACAGTCCCTATAGCTAATGACTGGTGTTAGATATTGCACAACACTTGAGTTTTGAAACTTTTGGCTCCTGTGGGTCCTCTACTTTCCTTTTAGCTTGAGGCAGAAAGCTGTCAGTCCACCCAGACTTGGGGCTGAGGTGTAAAAAGTGCTGGTCTAAAAATGGATCCGCCCATGGCGGTTTAAAGTTAAAGAGCTTCAAACTTCTCCAAGGATGTGATATGGGATGAAGTGAAGAGTTGATTCAGAAATTCAGGCCACAGTTGGAAATACCACTCAGGAAAAGAAAACCAGCCCCTGAGATGCTCCTGTTTCCTTTGGAGAAACCTTTCTCCAATGCACTATTGAGCATGCTTATCGGTAGTTTGGTAACCAGACCTATCCTTCTTAAATACTTCCCAGGCCTGGAACAGAGTGCAAATGGGCATCCATAGCTAAATACTTAAGAGTTATTAAGTATTTATCAGTTTAACAGATTTAATAAATAGAATGTGTCTGCCTTCTGTGGAAAAAAAATGCCTTCATATTGATGAAGTTTCAACATATATGCAAAGCTATTTTTTAATGAGTAAAATCTGGGAACGTACTCAGGTTGACTAAATCGTATGGTAATTACTTATTATTACACAACAAGTAATGTGCGTATTATTACACACATTAGGAATGTACAATTGTGCATTAGGAATTGTGCATTCCTAATGTGTGTAATAATACGCACATTACTTATTCTAATATCACTAGGCTCTTTAGAGTAATGTGCGTATTATTACACATTTTGTGACGCTCATTTTAGTAAAATTACTAATTTTTAATCAAGCTTTTAAAATATAATTTATGTTCTAGAGACTATACTCACATAAAGTATTAAAGATACAAAAGTCCACAAAAGTGGACTATATTTTCATTGAAGATGTAGATTAAATGTGAAAATGAATTATTTTTCATATTTTCAGAAAGTTTTTTCTTCTAAAATATTCAAAATTATCTACAAAATTTAAAAAGATAAATTACAATAAAAATATCAAAATATAAAAGAAAATCTTTTTAAAGGTGAAGTGTTTTTAATTTTTAAGAATTTCATATTTTCCACCCCTGTAATCCCAGCGGTTTGAGAGACTGAGGCAGGATGATAACGAGTTCAAAGCCAGCCTTGGCAAAAGTGAAGTGCTAAGCAACTCACTGAGCCCCTGTCTCTAAATAAAATACAAAATAGGGCTGGGGATGTGGCTCAGTGGCTGAGTGCCAGAGTTCAATACCGGTACCTCCCACCCAAAACAAAAACAAAAAAAGAATTTGATATTTCCATACAAGTAAAGCTATTCAAATTTTACCATTCAACATCAAACTATCATGCTTCGTGTGTTTTTATGTGTATATGTTCTTTTGTATGTATTGAGTGTATATTTGTGTATAAGTATACATGTATTTGTTCCTTTGTATCAGAAGGGATTGGTTCCAGGAACCCACTCTCTCTCAGAACCTGCAGGTGCTCAAAATCTCTATATAAAATGCCATTGTATAATTTCATATAACATCACACATTTTCCTATATACTTTACAACCTCTTTAGAGTTCTTATAATGCCTAACACAATGTAAATGCTATGTATTTATTATACTTAAGTATTAGGGAGTAATGAGGAAAAAGTCTGTACATGTTCAATTCAGACATGACTTTTTTCAAATATTTTTGGCTTGCAACTGGTTGTATTCTCAGACGGCAGAACATGAGGACACAGAAGGCTGATCATAGATGTGCACAGAGGAAGAGCATGCTTAAGTTATATAAACATCTCACTGTGTAAAATACTCCTTAGTCCTCGTGTCTCTATACCACCCTGACTCCTGCATATGTTTTTGACCACCTGCCGGAATGCGAAGAGAAGTAAATGGATGGTCCTTTGGTTTTGTTGGAAGCTGTCCTTCTGTATGCAGAAACGAACTGCATGTGTGTTAACTGAGCATTTTTAATCAATCAATATGCATGTATTTTTTTTAAAAAAAGAAAACTACTTCCAGTTTTCACCTCTCAGACTCTTCCCATGCTTGAAGCATTGTCTATTTCCAGTGCTGGCAGAGGCATGTCCAGGGCTCTGTCCAGCCTGTGGACCCCATTGTCTCTAGACATGGTGCCAGAGACATGGAGACGTGTCTGCCTGGCCCAAATGCTTGTCATGAGAGCAGATGTTTTGTATTATGTGTTGAACCGGAGCAGCCATGAGTGTGAGTCTAGTATGGAGGTGGCCTGCTATTCCCTAATAACTTTTCTTCTTTGTGTGACTGAAAAGCAGGCCTTCTAAAACATGGATCCCAGAGACAGCGCCTCAAGCCCCCAACCCCAGAGCAATGACATCGATCACCACTCTGCCTGTGGACAGAATCTGGGATGTTTAACACAACACAAAAGACCAGACTCTGATGACACAGCCCCATTTTCACGTTCTCTCTGGCCAAAGAAAAGTGCCTTTATCCCCCGGTTTCCTTACTTTCCCATACATTTGGTGCTTTGAAAATCCTAGTCCCTTTGCTTTGACTCCCTTTCACCTGCCTGATTCCTGATCAATTGATCTTCAGTAACAAACCAGACATCAGATGGCACATTTCTGATTAGGGTCCCCTTGAGCACTCCCACAACACCTGGGCCTCTGTCCACCAAAGCATTAGACACACTGTGTTTTAATTTTGTGCCTGATAGAAGGAGACACCTCCTACTGATGAGCTCCTGAAGGGCAAGCACTGGTCTTATTGATGTCGTAGTGCTTTTCTGGGGACCTTGCCTGCTCCT
The DNA here is from genome assembly GCA_028644305.1 of Xerus rutilus. Taxonomy (NCBI): domain Eukaryota; kingdom Metazoa; phylum Chordata; class Mammalia; order Rodentia; family Sciuridae; genus Xerus; species Xerus rutilus. The sequence goes on along the minus strand of CM053406.1, from coordinate 126,798,875 downwards.
ACCTCAGTGATGCTTAATGAATATCTGATAAAAGGATAAACTATTAAACAACCAAAGGCACTTAACTCTGTCAAAATTTCACCAATATTTAGCTCTTATTAACTTTGGTTATATTCATTTGTTGCCAGAAAGTACAAGGCACTTGCTATGTAGCAACCACCTATGGCCTATGAAATTCAAGCCAGCCCCTGGACTGTCCATTCGGAAGCCACAGAAATCCTCTGACATATCTGAGCCCTTCAGGGCTAATCAACTATACTTTCTCCTCAAAATGCACCATCTTGTCTTCAAATCACGCACGAGCTGGATGGCGTCAGGTCCTGCGTACGTCCAGCATCTATTCTTTCCCAGCCTTAACTGCTTCCTTTTGTCACCACGTGTGTGAAAAGACAGCTGACGCCAGTGTTTCATGCGGTTTTCAAAAAGGTCAACCAGCATTCAGATTTCTGTTGGTAAAATCCATTCCTTCTCTTTCAAAAATTTAATGAGAAAGGACAGCTTTGTGAAATGGAGGAGCAAGAACAATATTGCTTAAATAAATTGGAATTTGCACTTTGATTACCCTGCAGTTTCTGCCATACTTTACGGGAAATGTTCCCTGCGGTGCAGGTCCTCTCTGGAGTGACATCATCCTATGAAACCATCCTCACTACAATTATTTTCATCCATATTTGCAGAGGACATAGCAAGAACGTTCAGTAAGGAATACTTGATGCATATAGGACAATTTAAAACCATAGAGTCAAGTCACCAGAAAGTCCTGTTAAAAGGCAAATGATATATCTTTATGCATGCCTCTGACCCCAAAGGAGGTATTTCATATTCACATTAGGACAAAAAGTCTCTTTCAAGCAGTGAGACTCTGATAACAGCAAATATCCTATGCATGAAATAACAAACGCCACCTAACTTTAGCTGCTTTTCTTGGAATGATATATCTTAAAGGTGTAACAAAGAATACTAAAAGGAATATTTTAATTCATATCACCAAATTTAAATCGTTTTGAAGCTTAGGCTCTGTCAATGCCAACACCAAGTATGGGGATTTTAAAATCTCTTTCTTGGCAATTCTGGTTTCTCTTTTGGTGAAGTTGATTGTTCTTTTTAGACTCTTTTTGTTTGTTTGTTTCTTTTTTAATTGTAAGGAAAATAAAAATGCCAATATAGAAGTATTAATATTCTCAAAAAAATCACTGAAAAAAGAATTTTTTTGATAACTTAGGTATTATTAAAACTGGGAAGCTGTCAGTGGCTTCCCTGACAGTCTGATTTACGAAGGTTGGCTTCACCCAGGGGGGAAACTGCAGCCTCCCAGGGCTGTGAGCTAAAGGGCATGGGCAGGCTCTTTGTCTGCTAGAAAATAAAAGCTCCCACCATCTGCTCACTGAGGCTTTGATTCTGTATTAAACATGGAAAGATATGCATTTGCCTCTGCAGTTAGTGAAAAGGCCCCAATTCATCCATTCATTCATTCATGCATTCATTCATTCAACATAACAACTATGCAAAAGAAAAGTCTATGGAATAGGAGACTAATTTGTTTACTTCATACAATAGAAATGTGATTTTTTTTTTCTCTCTAACCACTGTTTCTGAACTCATTCTGCAAAATCTTCCTTCTGTGTTCTTTGGTGTATCTCAATCGAATTCCGTCCTCTGTCCACCATCATGAGCTGTTGGAACGTCTGAGCTGACTTCACCTAGTCCACAGTTGCAGGACACGGTCCATGCAATACTCTTTGTCCCCTAATCCAGCACAACTCTCAGCCTTGGTGACCACAGCGTGGTTCTCTCTCCCAGCTCCCCTGTCTTCTGGGCTCTGGTCTTTCTGTGTTGTAGCCAGGACGAGAGTTGGGACACAGGGCAGCAGGTCGTCTTATGTGATCGCTACTGGACATCTCTGAGCTGAGGGCAGAATCGGTGGCTCCAGCCAGCTGGTCTGGATGCCCGCAGCTCCAGGGGCCGCGCCCACACGGGTTTGGATGGGCATTCATTTTCACATCTCACAGAAGCTGTCAGTCTGTCTAGTTGACCCTCTATGACAATGCCATCAGGATCCGTCAGAAACACACCTTTCCATAATTCCCACATCCCTGTTTCCTTGACTGGAATTTGTCTATGCTAAGTGGTGGCAAGTGGGTGCTGTTCTCACTTGGGAGCCAAGTTCAGACCTCACTTACAGGAGAACACAAGGCCTCTTTTAAAATGCGCTGTGTTTTCTGTTGTTCTTGAGGGTGACTTGCCCAGCTCTAGGAAAAGCAAAGTCACCTGCCCTGGCAGTGCAGACTTCTCACTCGCATTAAGCACACGAGGATCTCATTTAGAGTTCACTATCAGAAACCAGAAACGCTGACTCTCACGGAAAACTGCATTCCTGGGATTTGGGTAATGAGTTATCCCAGTCACTAAATAATGCTCTGTTTGCCATAAAAGAAGCAGTTACGTTAAACAAGCCAGCCTCACTTAATGCTTTAAGTACAGGGGGAGCATTAGGATGTTCAGGTGAAGGACCTGTTTTAGACCATTGCGACTTAGGGCCCTGTTGGCATAGGAAAGCGTTTCAGTAAGTCACCTACACCTTCCGCCTCCATGAATCTCCTGCTGCTTCTGCACATGTGTAGAGAAACTTCACACCTCTTTAATTATACATTGTAAATAATATTGACCAGGGGGCTAGTAAGTGATTGATTGTAGGGGAATGTTTTTCAAATTTGGCTTAAATCACTATGCTTTCTAATTTTTTGAGGGGATAAGGGGTACCAGGGATTGAACCCAGCAGCACTTAACCACTGAGCCATATCCTCATCCCTTTTTAATTTTTTTTTTTTTATTTTGAGATAGGGTCTCCTTAATTTGTTTAGGACCTTGCTAATGCTTTCTGAATTTTTTGAAGGACATTAGAGCAATGCTCAAAATCCATTCTTAGATTTCACAAAATAGACCCCTTCCAATCATAATGCAAAAATATTCAAATGTTGAGCTTTTAAAATTTTTCCCGTAAAGTTATAAATGCAAATCTACAGCTTTTAGACACTCTTAAAATTTTCCAATGTAAATTTATAACTGGTAACCACAAGAAAAGAGAACAAAAACATATTACTATTGCCACCTTAGAAATGAAAGTGGAAGAATTGATCGTAGACCCGAGGCTCTTATGTTATTTTAAAAAATTTTTCTGAACATGTGCTATTATCCACATGTAGAGAAATGTGTTGCTCCTTTGTAAGATGGGATCATTTTACATGAAAATACCTCTATAGCTGATTCATAAAAATGTCTCAATGAATGTTCCAGTGACTCCACCTGAAAATATTGGGGACATTGCTCAATCAGGCAGGAGGCAAAGCCAGGTGCAGCGGTGGGTCCCACCAGGAACCAGCTAGGAGAACTGGAGCTGGCGTGGGGTCAGAGTCACTTCCTAATTGGACTATCTGATCCTCTGCTTGATTCCACAAAACTTCCCCAGACCTCCTTTTCTGCTTTTCTTTAAGATAATCCCACTTTCATTCTTTTCATCTTTAGCTCCAACTTTTGCTTATGATCAGAACTGTTAATCAAGTGAAGCAAAAACCAAAAGGACTTCATAAGGTTGGTAATATGTTTTATGTACTAGGAAAAACCAACTGTATATTTACAGTTATGGTGGTGAAGGCTAATTAGAAAATGTATCGATTATCCTTTCTGTGCATATTTACATTAAAATGCAATTTGACTCCAGTTCGGCCGTATTTAAATTCCAGATGAATTATGCTGGTGTATGAGAGAGTGGATCAAGAAAGCTAGATGAAATCTTACTTTCAATAGAAGAGCTACGAGGCACACACATATCGTCCCAATGAAAGCACACACCACTCATAAGGATTGTAATGATTCTGCTTTGTCAACATTAACCTTAAACTTAGCAATTCATGGAACATCCATTAATTTGCAATGGCACTGGTGTTCTGTGGTCACACTGTTAAATGAAGTCTTTCCCCTTGAAAAAGCACCCTTGCCCATTTTTTGGAAAACCAGCTTTAAAAAGAGTCACAATTTGGGGCTGGGATTGTGGCTCAGTGGTAGAACGCCTGCCTCGCATGCGTGAGGCACTGGGTTCGATCCTCCGTCACCACATAAAAATAAATAAAATAAAGTTAGGTTCATCTACAACTAAAAAAAAAAAAAATTAAAAAAACAAAAGAGTCACAATTTGTACCAAAACCTTTACAGAGACAGTGAAGCAATCGCTAACCTGAGACCTCATTGAAGTGAAGGCCTTTCAAAGGTCTGGATTCTGCTTGGTTGCTGTCCTAGAGAGGCACTACCTTCCCACCAGCACAGCCAATGCTGAAAGAGGCTGCCGATGCTGGCCTCCCTGCACAGGTTCTTTTGTGTGTGCAACATTACGCGATTCTCTGTTAATTAATTTCTTTAGTAAAATCAAGCTGCGGACTTTGAAATACCATAAGCAATAAACTTTTCATTTACTCATTTATTTATTACCTCGTTAGGCATTTATTCTGTGCATATCACACCCTAACCTGTATATTAAGTGGTAGGAATTAATTTCCATCTATAGCTGCCCCAGTGTAGCTGGAATCTTGCAGACAGTTACCAACAGAGAGGAAGACCAGAAGATTCATCTCATATTTGATGCATTTTATCAGGCTTCGGGAGCACAGCAGGGAACCAGGGTCTTTGGTGACTGACTGCATGCATAATGAGCAGGGCAGCAAGGTTAAAAAGACAGCCACACGACAATGAATTCAGCAAACTGCATCTCACTAACACATTTGGTTCTTTAAAAAAAAAAAAAAAAAAAAGATGAATTCTGAGCCACCTTGAATCTACAGGCTCCTTCTAATTACTAACAATGAGAAGCCTGCCCTCTCAGTAGCGGCTGGATGCCCCAGGCATCTTTACAGCAAAACCAACAAATGATGGGAATACTATGATTTAAACTCAAAACCAAAGCACAGTTGGAGATTTTTTACAAGGCTGCTTGAAAGTTTTATGTCTAGGATTTGCGAGATCATAGAAGATAGCGAAGGACAACACAAGGTCAAATCTACATCTCCTACACAAAGAATAAACTGGTTCCCTAATCTGTGAGCTGTTGCTCATAGTCCAGGGAAAAATTCAGGATGAATGGTAGGATCCTTCTCACAAGTCCATGCTAGTGACCTCCGGTGCCCTGCTATGAATAATGGCCATTATTAGAGGAGGTGGCAGCAGCAGCAGCAATATACCACAGTCTGTCCTCCTGAACCAGAGGGGGACGTGCAGAGAGAGCAGCCCTGCCTGATATATGCGAAGCTAATTATTTTTGTGGTATAACTCTTGGGGGCATCTATTTATTTGAAGAGCTTAAACAACCTTCCAACTATAGCATGAGGCTCTATCTTGTCATCAGCCATCTGTGATGGGGTAGTTTCCCACTCCCCTTCAAAATTGATAGATAGGTGGCATCTATCCTGGTCCTACAAACTCAGAAACAAAGACTCACCAACAAGAAGCCTCTCTGACCCTGGGTGATAATAGGCCCAGTGTGCTATGACGCTGGTTTTCAGCTTCTGGGTCGCTGCATGCCATCATTATTCTTTATAGTTAGCCTTGAGGGGCTCTCTTTAACAAGTGCACGGGGTGACCACAATCAAAGGCCAGAGGTTTGTTCTCTTTCATGGTGTACCATTTGTTTCTGGGAGCTGAGGTAGGTGGTGTTTTCCTAAGGAGATTGGGGGTGACTCAAGGGAAAGTAGAATTTTTTTTTTTTTTAGTTTTAGTTTTTACATTCCACACTGAACACTCAGGGTGTAAAATACCATTTTCATTCTTTTCTTTTTAATTTCATGCCAGAAATATTTCAGAATACCTGCACTGAATTACATCTGCATCACATTCAGACATTTATACCGGCGTGACTAAATATGGCTGTGGTGTTCATGGCTCTCCATAGCCAGAATGACTATGAGGAAGGGGTGCTGCAGGTACTCAGCCACCTCAGTAATTGATGTGGCCCAAACAGCTCAGACATATGTTCACTCCTTGTTCTGCCTCTCGCAGGGACCTGAAGGTGGGTTTTTATCAAGGCGGTGACATGCAGGCCTAATGGGAATTCCTGCTCACAGGTGAGCCGTTGCTAAGAATGCCAACGAAGTGGAAACAGCAGAAGTGTGTGTTTTCTCTGTATTGTGCAAAGAAGCTTATTAATTTATTCCACATTCTCCTCTTTGTGTAACATCATCCAAATCAGGTTTGTACCATTCATCTAAAATAGTGCATTTTAGATTATATTTTACAAAGAACCAGGATTTCACAAGGCCTCTCTTGGATGGAATAGAAGACACTGGAAACATTTGATTTGTGTCTATTATGCCAGCTGCAAATTCTGCTCCAGCAAGGAAGTAACAATTCAGAGAAAAAAAAATTGAAAAAAGGAAAAGGCTTTCAAAGTATTAAGATGATTTAAAAGTGATAAGAAATTTAATCTAAAAGTATCCCTACATAATCTGAGCAAAAATCTGACCTACATATTATTGAACAGAAATTTGCATTCAGAATATCCCCTGCTCACACACACACTTACCTCCCTGTGCGTGCTCCAGTGTGAACAGCCCAGTTTGCATTCCATAATATTAGTGGAGACCAGTTCAAAGGGATCAGGCCAACGTACCACCCTGCAAGCCTTCAGCTGGAGGCCTGCCGTAGGGAAGGACCTCATGGGCACTCCCTCCTCCGGCTCAGTGTTCATCGCCCTGCCACGCAGCTGCCTCGCAGGAAGCTCACATCCCCTGAGCTCAGGCTCTCTGGCTTCTGGGTGTGCCATCCTCTGCTTGCACTGGGACCTCATTAAGTGAGGTTGGTGGAAAGTGCTCAGGTAGGTATCTCAGAGCTACAGAAAAGCAAGCCTGAAGGTACCTGGGGCCATTAAACTGTAAATATGTTCTGTTTGGGGGAGAAACACATGTATAGTGAATGCTAAATAAAATAAAGTGGTAGGAATTTATTTCTATCTGTAGCTGCCCCAAGGTAGCTGGAATCTTGCAGACAGTTACCAGCAGAGAGGAAGACCAGAAGAGAGATCAGTGATTCGATGCAGTCTTTGGAGCACAGCAGGGAACCAGGGTCTTTGGTGACTGATTGCACCAAAAATCTTGGTATATACCACAGTTTCAAAGCCATCACAAGGATATAGATGATAAATTGCCAAATAAAGCATAACAAACAACAATTTTGTATTCTAAGTATTTCCCATATTCTAAGATCTGTGTGTTTCTTTCTACAGTGAGGTGTACCACTACTAATATATTAAATAACAAAATATTTTAGCTTGTTGACTGCTTGCATTTTAATAACTGCATTGGTTTGGGTCTTCTTTATGAGGAGGCCTCCCTGTTCCATGACATTCTGATGTGATGGCTTAAGGGAGGAGAAGGAGCAACCCCAGGTGTTCACAGTGCCTTGGCCTCCATCTCCCTCCTTGAATCCAAATGGCACAACCCCGGCCAGTGACTCTCCAGCCGTCCTAACCTTGCTGTGTTCCTCCCAGTAGCATTCATAACTTTCTAAGATACAAAACAGAATTCCTTTTTTGTTTTTATTCTTAATTGCCTTTTTTGAGCTGCTAAAATGGAAGTACCAGAAATGCAGGGACTTTGTTTATATCCTTCACCAGCCTCTCTCCAGCCCCAGGAAAGTATGTGGCACACAAGCTCTCAGTGGGGGCCCTGTCACTGAGCTTGCTGACTGGCACTCTGTCTCTGAGACCTTTCCCTGTGCTTTCCACAAAGCAGGAATCACTGGTATGGGCAACGATGGCATGAGCTCCCAGTACTACAGAAATATTTTGTTCTACTAACATGACTGAATTTGAAATCCACTTCATAAGAGTCCTCTAACATGCAAAGTTTTACTTTTACACAATTGAAAATATATATTCCTGGTACCACATAGGCACACGCTATCATTCTCTTACCCAGATGACTTTTCCTCTAGTCCTTACTCCCTAATAAGCCAAGGAATGTGAAAAGAACATTATTATTAGGTTACAAATAATACAGTGTAGCCAGGTGTGGTGGTGCACGCCTGTAATCCTGGCAGCCTGAGAGGCCGAGGCAGAAGTACTGCAGGTCCAAGTTCAGCCTCAGCAACTTAGCGAGACCCTATCTCAAAATAAAAAGTGCTAGAATGTGGTCCAGCGGTTGAATGCCCCTGGGTTCAATCCCTAGTACAAAATAATAGTAATTATTATTATTAAATAATTATATATCATATTAATAAATTATATTATTATATAAATTATATTATTGAGTATTATTAAATTATTATTATATTAATCATCATCATTATTATAATTCAGCATATTTTTTAGAAAAAGAAACTAGACTCATGATGAAAAGCATCTTTGTCTTTTCCTATTTTCACTTTTTTTTTTGTACTAGGAATTGAACCCAGGGGCCTTTAACCCCAGGCTTTTCTCTTATTTTTATTTTGGGACAAGCTCTCCCTAAGTTGCTTATGGCCTCACTAGGTTGCTGAGGCTGGCTTTAAACCTGTGATCCTCCTGCCTCAGCCTCCTGAGCTATTGTGATTACAGGCGTGCACCACCACGCCCCTCTTTGCTTTTGTTTTAGGAGACTTTTTCAGGTACAGTCGTTGAAGTAGCCACTGAATCACATCAGTGCTGTGGCTTGACATCCAAGGGTAAAAGGTAAAAGAGAAGGGGAGGGAACAAGAGAGGCCACTGAAGCACAGGTGGGAGGCTCTGGCAGAGGCTGGCTGGAGGGGTGGACTCAAGATTGGAAAACTCAGGGCTCCAGAAGAATCAGAGCGAGAGGAGAGGGGCGAGTGGGTTTTGCTGACAAGTGCAGGGCGGGAGGAGGGAGCTGAGCTGAACACCTTTTTTAATGAAGTGTTAAGTAGATCACCAGGAGAGGTGGATAATGACTGTGATGAAGACTTGGCCAAGGTGCGAAAAAGGAAAAAATGGAAAAGCGAAATGAAGTGACACTTGGTAAATCACAGGAGGACCTGAAACCTGAGAGAGCATCTGGAAAGAGTGGTCAGTCCCTGCGACACTGCAGCACCTTTGAGTAACCGAGGTGGGCGGCTCATTAAGATTATGTGTGAAGAGATGGGTGCAAGGGAGAAGAGGCCGAATAGGGAGAGCAATACAATTGCCATTTCTACAGCGGAAAAAAGGGAGCCAGGAATGCAGAGGAGTCAAGGAAATGCATTGAAGAAATACCCACTGGAAATCTGAGAGTGGATTCTAGGGAAATAACAAGAGCAATAAAACGGCCACGGGAGGGACGAGTCATGCCAAAAAGAGGAGTATTTAAAATTGGATATGTCTGTATAAAATAACTGAGCTGCCAGTGAGGGAATTCAAAGAAGCTATTGAACGGCAATATCGGGGAAATGGAAGAATGAAATTCTAGTATCTCTCAGTGTAGGGGCAGCCTAAATATAGAATTATCACTGTGAGCTGCTTGCATCTGCTAAAGGCCCCGGGGCTTTCCTAAATAAAGGTGACCCATTGGGCTCTAATCATTTTGAATGGTGAGCTTCTCTGGACTACCTGAGGGACGTGAATGAACACGGATCTGGTGCCTGCTTTTGAGCTGGCTTCTGTGCCGGACATTTGAACACATTCGAGCTCCTTTGCTTCTGACAACAAACCTGCCACATGAAAGTCATCGCCACAACTTTCAGTCAAGGGGATCTGAGATCACACAGCTCCACGACAAGGGAGCCAGGATTCAAACCTGAGTTTGGGTGCATCCAGAGCCAACGCCATCAAGCTGCCTCCCACAGAAAAGCAAGTGGAAAATGAAGCATCAAACTCATAAAGAGAGAAATGACTTCCAGGGATGGATGCTCTGTTTAACGCCCTTATTCACACTCAGATGCAGAGGGCAACTTGTGTGATTTGATTTATCCTCATTGAGCTTCAGGATTGCTAAGGTCTGTTATTTCTGTGAGATGAACACATATATAATAATAAAACAACTTTTTTGAGTAAATGGCATACATTCATTTTACAAATCCCCTCAGGTTCCCCGTACTGTGTTTCCTTAGGGCTGGCAAAAGTCCCCAAGCTTCCTCTGAAGGGTGGGGCAGAAATGGAGGGGCAGGAGGGGCAGCAGGTCCGGCCCTGTGTACATTCCTTTATCAACAACCATTTGCTGAGTGCTTCATAGGAACAAGGCACTTTGCTAGGGTCTGGGGATGAGGAAATTGATGCTAGTCCCTGCCCTCGTGGAACATATGACTTATTAGTTTATCAAAACCAATAAAAAGCTAATTACAAGAGAGTGGAACAGATGCTATTTGGGGGGAAGAAGGGTCTCACGGAAACGGAGCCGGAGCCCCCTGTGATTCTGGTAGAGTCATTCAGGGAAAACTGCATCAGGAGGAAGAAAGGGATAAAGCCAGGCAGAGGGTTGCACTCCTCCAAATGACAAAATCAAAGAGAAAAGGGCACTCGCCGAAGACCCCTGGGTGCTGCCCACACATCAGGAAAGCCAGACGCCTGGCATTTGCTCTCCCCAGGTCCCCAGGCCAGAGCCTTGACCATTTTACCACCAGGACTGCCCCAGGCAGCAGGGCCCCACCCTCCTGCAGCCACCCAGGGACCTCGCTCTGGTCCTTTCTGGGTATCCTCTGGTTTTCTTAACACAATACGGCTCTATAGTAAGCCACGTGTCTACACTGCAAGAGGGGAAAGAACTCATGTGAGTTCTCTTTGGCATTCTTGTCCTTTACTGTTGTAAATATTTGGCAGAATAGTCCACACGTGGCTCCTATCTGAAGGAGGCAGGAGCCGGCATGTCCCTTTGCCTGCCTGGGACGCCATGCTCCGCACCATGGTGGAAAGTAAGGGCTGGGTGTGGCTCCCAGGGCCGGGGTTCCAATAGTGATCCAGCCCAGAAAGCTCTGCCTGCATGAAGAGGGGGCTCTCTCTGGGCCCGCGAGAGAGAGCCTGAGAGCCAGCAGCCCTTCGAGTCACCTAAGGCAGGCAGCTGCCCACAGGGGCTCGGAGTCGTCCCAGACAGCACTGTCATTACCCCGCAGGCCAGTGCACCCCGCTCTCTGTTCCCAGAGTCAGAATGTGATCAACGTCACATGGCCACCAGCACCGTGATACAAAGAGTGCCAGATGAGGAAGCTTAGAGGATTTGGGAAATATCAGCCATGTGATTACTGAAGCGCGCCTTCCAAGGCGGGATGAAATATCAGTGAAACACGTTTTCTGTCACTAGTGGAAGTGCAAACAATATCCAGGGAATTAGAATATGATCGGAGTGTATAGAGACGGGGCGGGGAACGCACGGGCGGGGTTGACGCGGAGCGCTGGCCAGGCTCACAGGGGTCAAGGACCAGTAGCGTGTGGCAGTTTTCCCTCATCAAGAGTGTGGACGGTGACATGAGCAGAAGATGCCCTGCTACCTGGAGCACCTGCTGCCTTCTGGGGAGAGGGAAAAGGGAGGCCTGGACCATAAATAAGAGTCCACACCTCTGTTGAAGATGTACACGATGTGTGAAAGCTAAGTTCTGGCTGAGAGAAAGCAGCAAAATCTGCAGCCTCAATGGCACCTTTGTGCTCTGCGCAGGTGATGTTGGTGTGAGATGTCACGTATTTCCAACATCAAAGCCTTACAGGAAGGAGCCCCAGGAGCGCCGAGTGTGTCTGCCACACTGGCATGGCACACTTGGACGAGATCTTAGAACACCTGGGAACACGTCCAACTAGCGAGGACGGCTTCAGCAAAAGGTGGAGGGGTGCACTGTCTTCAGGAAGGTAACTGATCACTGATCTGCAGTCTTCTCACTGAGGCACACATTTCAAGAGGAAAAGAGAAAATAGCATTGGCATCATTGGGAATTTTAAACCACTTCCTTTTCAGTGCATAAAAATATCTCTTGGCCACTAAAACACACAAATGGGGCCCACTGCCTGGAAGAGAGGGCCGAGAACATAGACTTGTTTCCACGCCTGCCTCCTCGATGGGCTGCTATTGTGTTTGGAACCTGGGTGCCGCGTTCTTTACATGTGCTATGAGTCAGATCACCGTTCCGCCATGTCACAGTGACCGGGACGGCAAATGTGCATGCCACTTCTACGTAAGCAGCTTTTTCTATTCCCAGCACTTGAAACACAAGAGAAGGAAAGACACAATACAGAGAGAGAGCCACTCAAATGGTGGCGATTCCATTTTCTATCTTTCAGGTTATTGGATCATTTCCGAAGATGTGCCTCCATGAAAACCTTATCGAAATCGCATGCCTGCCTAGGGCAAATACACTCATCCATATTCAAACTCCCTAGAGTCATTTAAGTCTTGAGAAAGATTGAATGTACAACTGTCCTCATCATTTCACCAAGTCATTTAAAGACAAAGCAATTGTCACGCGCTCAAATGATCTTTTACATACCCACAAGCAACGTTTGTTAATGTAAGCAGTCTTTACCTTTCAAACTTCTAAATGTTCACTTCAAAATGGTAGAAGATAATAAATACTTCCATTTTTTTTGATAGGTTTTTCCCCCCAGTGGGAAATAATATAATGAAACAAAGCACCAATGATTTAGAATGAGAAAGACCTGCATCTGATCTTGGCTTTGTCATTTACCAGTTATATGACCTTGGGGAAAATGCCTTAACATTCTCAACCTCAACTCCCTCAGCACTGAAATAGAGATGGTAGTTGCCACCTAACTGGATAGTTGTATTAATGAAGACATCAGGTGTAAAAAATAGTGTACCCCCTGACTTGCTTTAGAGACTGAATGTTAGTTATTGTTTGACTTGTTATTAATACTAAAATGGCTATTTTATTAACTTCTGGATTCATGGCTAGTGCCTTGTGAATGTGCAATTCCAAAGAACTTAGACCAGAAAATTTTGTGTTTGAATTCTGAGTATTCTGTGGAATGTGGGAAAAGCCATTTAGCTTCTCTGAACCAAAGCCTCATTCAATGAAAAATTTGAGCACCAACACATAGCTTGCTGGATTTCTATAAATATTGAATGGGATTATTCTTCAGGGCATATGCTCCTGCTAGACATTCAATTATAGTAACTTCTAGTATTAATATTATTACAAGAGCAGGAGTTGGAGAACAACTATCTAACTTAGATACCTTGGAGCCAAATGGTATTTTTAAAAAATTTTTTTGGCACTGAATTTTTTTGACAATTGAACCCAGGGATGCTTAACCACTGAGCCTCATCCCCCAGCCCCTTTTCTACATTTTATTTAGAGATAGGGTCTCACCGAGTTGCTTAGGGCCTTGCCAAGTTTCTGAGGCTTGCTTTGAACTTGGGATCCTCCTGCCTCAGCCTCCCAAGCATCTGTGATTAAAGGTGTCCACCACCATATCTGGCTCAAATAGTATTTTTCACAAGGATGGAAAACAGGGTTGTGTTCAGTTGCCTTCCTACTGGTTCGTGATGGTTTGGCATGTTAGTACTTCGGTATGTATGGAAGCCTCTGTGTGCATGCAGTGTTGATGGGTACAGAACCTGGGACCCCAACATGTAATGATAATTAACACCATTTAAATATCCTCAGATATTTGCACAAAGCCACCAAAAAGATGCAAAATATTCTACAGATACTACAACTACCAATAACTCAGCATCCCAATTTGTCATCATCCAAACATTTTAAATCATGTTGTGTCCATCATTTCAATCAGCAATAATGACTATTGCAGACGGAGTGAGAGGTGGAGAACTTAGGATCACAAAAGCTTCTCAGGGAGATCCTAAAATCTCCCTGCATGTAAATTGCTTTTAACAACAGACATGCAGAAAACAAAAGGAGCACTGCATCTGTGAACCAATCTTTTTTGAGTGTGGTGACACCTGTAACCACAGCAACTTGGGAGGCTGAGGCAGGACGGTTTCAAGTTTCTGGCCAGACTTAGCAACTTAGTGAAGCTCTGTCTCAAAATAAAAAATAAAAAGTACTGGGAATGAGTTTGGTGGTAAAGCATCCCCTGGGTTTAGTCTCCAGTCATGAAAAAGTAAAATAAAATAAAAAGAAAGAAAGAAAAAAAGAAATCACTAAGAACCAATTCTTCAGAAAACAAAGAACAGGACTGAGAATATTTCTTTTAAAGTCATCAACGGGTTTTATTTGCTAGAATTGAAATAGTCTACGGTTCTCAGATCTAAACTTCCAAAGCTACAGTCAACAATTTTTCATCAGAGCCCAAAGGAGTGAAAGAGACAAGAGGTAAGAAGGGCATAGAAAGGTCACTAGGAAGAGGCTGGGAGGGGACACTTATTTGTCTTCTCAGTAGATTACATATTGAGTCTGGTGACAATGGTCAGGGGACCCAGCAAAGGCATGTTGATGGAAAATAACAGTGCAAGGAACGCCAAAGCCCTAACAACAAAGAGAAAGTCAGCAGACTCCAAACAAAAAGGGAGCCTCCAGTTCTCTCAGAAACAGGTGGCATTGGGACATCCAGGATCACAATGGAGGCGCGCCCAGGGGGAGTTCTTAATGTTTTTAGAAAATTAGTTTCATTTAAAAAGCTTCCTAAAACGTTTGCTTTTTCTTGTATGTCCAGTGGTATTTACAACTTTAGGGTGGCCTTGAGGCTGCGGGGAGGTGGACGAGGGAGGCAGAGGTCTCCCTGGGGCCTTCCCTCAGTGACCCCAGAGATCTTACAGGACAACTATTTCTCACCACTTCCACCCCAGAGCACAGCAAAGCTGAGCCTTCCAAACGACCCTAGAGCCTCAAACGTTTTGATGGAAAAAGGCCAACTCCCCAGAACTCACTGGGTCAGCCAAAGGTCGGCGCAAGGGACACCTCCCCTGACTGCTGCCCCACTTTCCCTGAGTCTGTACAACCAGGTAACAGGTGCGCAGGAGGAGACGGAGCTCGGGAGCTCCTGAGATGGCACCTTCTTGCCCTCCAGCAGGTCCCTGGGCGTCGCCCTTGCTCTGTGTCCTCCACCCCTGCCTCTCCTGCCCCCTTCCCGAGGCAGAGGTCCAGAGCGCCTGGGGGCCGGAGCGCGGCGTCGAGGTGGAGGCAGTCTGTTCCGTCGCCAGGCCCTGGGAAGCAGTTCCAGGCCGCAGGGGCGTGGTGGCCGCGTCGGCCCCGAGTCACTTGGCGGCGTGGGCCCAGGCGGTGCAGCCGGTGGCCTGTCCCTCTCCCGGGGCCGGGCAGGGGGGGCGGGGAGGAGGGGGGCGGTGCGCGGGCCCGGGGTGGCTGGCGGGGCTCTCGGCGCGGCGCCTAGGGGCCGTCGCCAGCCCCGGCGCCCAGGGCCGCGGCCCGCTGCTCGGCCGCCTGCTCCCGCGGCTCGGGCTCGGGCGGGCCCCGCTGGGCTGCGGCCTCGGCCTCCGCCTCGCGCTCGCGGGCGGCCTCGGCGCCGTCGGGGGCGGCCTCCCGGGGCCGTTTGGCGGCGTCCTCGGGCGCGCCGGCCGCGCTCCTCTTGGGCGGCCCGGGCTGCGGGCCCTGCGGCTCCTCGGCGGGCGGCTCGGCGGCCTCGGCGCGGCCCGGCCCCGCGTCGCCGTCGGCGGGCTCGGGCGGCTCGGCCAGCGGGGCGGCGGCCTTGACCATCGGGTCGTGCTCGATCTCCCACAGCCCCTCGCTGAAGCCGCGCCTCTTGTTGGGCTTGCCGAACTTCTCCTTGGACTCCTCGTACGGGAACAGGTGCTTGGGGCCCAGGAAGGCCGTCTCGTGGGTGCCGAAGAAGAACACCTGGTACCGGTTGGCCTCGGCCATCTGCTCCACGCGGGCCGGCCAGTGGGCGTAGCCCTTCAGCTTGGCGAACACCAGGTCCCCGGTCTTGAACTTGCGCCCGCTGTAGCTCGACATGGCGGGGCGGCGGGACCGGCTGGGCGACGCGGCAGGTGCGCTGCGGGGCGGCCTCTGAGCCCGCGTGAGGCCTCGAGGGCGCCGCAACGCCCGCGCGCAGGGTTCCGCCGCCCAGCGGGCATTGTCTCCGAGCTCCGAGGACAGTTGGCCCAGCCCGGACGCCGTGGTGTCCAGTCCCAGAGCGCCGCGCAGGCGGCCTGGCCGGACCCCTGGGCCCCTGGGCCCTGACCACTGCGGAGCTTGTTGGGTGCCACAGTGGCTTGCAAAGCCGCCGCTGGGGCCGTGTGGACAGAACACAGTGACACAACGAGCACACATTTCCGTGAAACTTGCAAAACGTAGGGGAAACTTGCGGGGTCCCTGTGGGCACTCATCTGAGCACCACAGAAAACAGGAGCCGAGACGGATGTCCGTCGCGGTCAGTGGTTTCAACCCTCTGGTGACTTACTTGGGGACCAGCGTGGGGGCCTGCAGTGAGGCTCAAGAACAGGGTGAAAGTCTGATCGAGGGATGGATCCACAGTGCGGTTGGGAAGGCTCAGGGCACGTCACGTTTTCAGGGTCACCAAATGCATACAGCAAGGCCCTGATCACGGCCAACCAGAGTTATTAAAATTTGCTACATTACATGGAAATTTCCAATCGTACACAAATATGAGCAGCGCATGGCTGTATGGTTGTAACAGGGCCTGGCAAACGAACCCAAGGGAAGAGAACCGGGCTCCTTGCGCCTGCGTTAGGAAGAGGTCTGCCCCTAGCAAACCTGTTGGTAACAAGGGTTTCCTCAGGGCTGCACACGAAAAAGGCATAATCTCAGTTGAGAGACCATTTTTAAGAGAAATTTCTTCAGATACAGGTTTATTAGAAGTGAGAATGAGAGTTTCGATGCCACTGCAGATCTGGTACACCTTTCCACATTTTTTTTTTTTTTTTGAGTTCTACTAGCTGTGAGCATACACGGACAACTATGACAACTAGCCAGGTTTATCCCAAAAGGACTCTTGGCTCTTAGGCTGGCTTTTATGAAAAAACCTTTTGATACTAATCATGCGTTTAACTGGACAGATGTCCTTTTCTAGTGTAATCAGTGGAGCACTAAGATCATTCACCCATTTTGTGCAAAAACTCAAAATTTGCTTTGGTTTGCTAGGTTGGATCAGCCATTTCACCTTTGGATCAGAGAGATCCTGCAGTATGCAAAGGCGGATAAGTTGTCTTCACAGGTGGAATAAAAACAACACCTTTGCTGATTCTAAACGGTTTCTTTTAGCTTTTCTGCTAAGTCATCTTCTTAGAATGTCTATGTGCCTCACAAGTATCTATAGCTTTTGTAAAATAAGTAACATCAACAAGGAACCAACAATCTACGCTCAGTTCTACAGTCAGCTATAAAATTATGGCACACTTCCTCCTCTGAATTTCCTTCGGAAAGTGCTAGAAAACTCTACATGCTTAGTAGCTGTAGAAAATAGGTGATCACGGGCAGTTAAGGAGCCCACAGTAGGAAGGAATCTGGAGTTCCTGTATATGAAAGTCCTGCTAAGTGATTTTTTTTGCTTTCTTTTTCTCAGGTCCTGAATGTGCTGCACCATGGAATAGAGCATGCGTGAAGGTCGTGCAGGCAGGAAGGAGTCTGGCTAGACACTGTGTCCAGGAATGGCATAGAGTTAAGTCATCAGCTCAGTCTGAAGAAGGACCGGACCTGAGACCCAACAGCACAAGCTGAGTGTGATCAGAGGCTAATGGCAGCTGCACCAGAGCAAGCCACGCATCCGGGTGAGTGGACAAACCACAGGGGTAAGCAGCCAAGGGGGTTTAATCACAGTGCCACTCTGAGGGTTAGAGCAAGGGACCCAAACCTATCTGAAAAGTGCTGTAGGAGACAAAGGCAGGAAGGTCTCATAAGGAATGGTCTGGGTCTGCAGAGGGCAGTGCGATTCTCTTAGGCGAGGAGTGTCATTCCCCAGGTAGAGCTGGCACCTCTGATCTAAGACCCAGTGTGGGGCTAAGAGGCTGGCAGGAAAGATGCTTGCCTCTGAGGCATTTAAAATGTAATTCAGAAGCTGAAGCACCAGAAAGTTCATTACAGGGCAATGCAAACTAGTCTTCAAATGCTAAATGATGTGTCCTTTGGAAACACCAAGGGGATTCCAGGAGAAAGCAGCGAGCAAGTGGCTGAGAGGGCAGACGTAGGGAAGTGGTGGTAGAAGGTGGTAGAAGATAACGGGAAAGAACTCTGGCACCCTTCACTTGTTTACCTGCCTTTTAAAGTCGAGAGTAAATATCTTTCAGGGCTCTGGTGTATGATGTTGAGATACTTAAAGTAATACTTAGATTTCTTTCAGGGCTGTTACACATATTAATGGCATCATTGGCATGAAAGTTCAGCCAGTGGGCGGGATGGTTTATGATGTACTGATGACTGTTAAGTAGAATTTTATTACAGATAGGACTAGCCTGTTATTATCTTTAGGCTAAATGAGAAAAAAGATACATCAAAAGGATTAGAGTCATGAATAAGGGCATTGAAAAATGAAGGAATGACCCTCACCAGACAGAATTACATATTGCATACAGAGGTGCATACCCAGCCCTCCTTCCACACAATATAGACCTAAAATTTCTTGTTACTGGAAAATATGATTTTGAAAAGTAATATTCTTCAATTTAACTTCTCAACTCATGGTTACTTATTGCAGAAAGGGGGAAACAGGAAGAAGGTCGAGCCCTGTGAGGATGCACTTGGAGGTTACTGGAGACTGCGCTCATGGATGCCTGATTCCTTTACTGCCTGAATTCTCTGTAACACAAGTATGGTGATCTTAGCTCCTTTTACCTTGGAAACCAACTTGTTTTCAAAGTTAGTGTCAAAACACTTTTGTTATTTGACTCAAAGTGATGAGAGTAGGAAAGCAGTGATTCGGGGTTGGATCTGGAATGTCCCCAGAAAGCTCATGCGTGGATTGCAGGCTGCCCATGCAGCTGTGGTCAGAGGTGGGACTTTTAGGCAACAATTGGGTCACGAGGACTCTGGCCTCATCAGGGGATTAGTCCATGGATAGCTGGCTGGACTGCTGGGGGGTGGGACCAAGTTGGAGTAAGCGGCATCTCCAGGAGTGGGCCCTGTGAGCCTCTGCATTCTCCCTGGCCAGTTCTCCGCCACGAGCAGAGCAGCCTTCCTCTGCCATGCCCTCCCGCCATGATTTCTTTCTCACTCAGACCCAGAGCGGTGGGAGCCAGCTCACCGTGGACTGAGGGCTCTGAGACTGTGAACCAAAACAAGTCTCTCCTCCTCCAAGTTGCTCGTCAGGTATGTTGGTCACGGTGACAAAAATGGTTAATTCAAAACAAAGTACTCATGAACAATTAGAATGATTAACTTTTAAAAATCAGATCTCCATGAGCTCAAATGCTTTTAATAGGTCAGTATGTTTCAAAATTCCAGTATACTGAGTACACCTGTTTCCAAAGAAAACAATTTGAGCATCCTCGTACCTATCAAAACAACACCTGGGAGACCAAAACACAACAATTTACAGTTTCTTTTCTAGAAAACTAATGATGGGATTTAAAAACTGCTTGGCAACAATTATGAAGCATGGGCAGTAAAACAATATAATTACACAAGGGAGTAAATAGATATCTAATTGATATTTTCTTGTTTACCTTTAAATTCAATTAGTTTGCTTTAAACTATGATTTAAAAGAAATGTAATTATTTTCTGTGTGCTTTTGTCTTCATTAAAAATATTAACTGCCTCAGGGTTTATACAGAAGTGTTTTTACATTGGTTGATATTTAAAATCAAAGCTTTACTCTTTCAAATGTTCTAGATATAATTATGCAGAAAACAAGCTCCACCCTCCCATCATAGGTAGAAAATCTGCCTTTTCCTTTCCTTTTCTTCCTTCCTTTCTTTCTTTCTTTCTTTCTTTCTTTCTTTCTTTCTTTCTTTCTTTCTTTCTTTCTTTCTTTTTTGTTTTGGAGATTGAACCCAGGGGAATTTTACCACTGAGTTACATCTCCAGCCATTTTTATTTTGTATTTTAAAAAGAGTCTTGATAATTTGCTAAAGCTGGCCTCAAATTTCTGGTCCTCCTGCCTCAGTCTCCTGAGTCACTGAGATTATAGTGGTGTGAGCTACCACACTGGCCCCAGTGTTCTTTTTTAAAACATTCACATCTAGCCGAGAGCAGTGGCACATGCCTGTAATCCCAGTGGCTCCGGAGGCTGAGGGAGGAGGATCTTGAGTTCAAAGGTAGCCTCAGCAAAAGCAAGGTGCTAAGCAATTCAGTGAGACCCGTTCTCTAAATAAAATGTAGAAAAGGGGCTGAGCATGTGGCTCAGTGGTCGAGTGCCCCTGAGTTCAATCCTCGATACTCCCTCCCACAAAAAAAAATTCACAGCAAATCAACTACCCTTATATTTTTGTCAACTCTACATTGTATCAGTGTCCACTTAGCCTGAATTTTAAAGCCTCAGGGATTTCTGTAATCCAAGGGAGCTACTAGAGGGAAGTTTGGTATCAGTGGGGATGTCCTGAAGCTCTGGGGTAATCTAGGAATATTCCCTAGGAGGGGCACCCTCATCCATTTGAATAGTGAGTCAGATCTGTAGCTGACCTTATGATA
Source organism: Xerus rutilus (assembly GCA_028644305.1). NCBI lineage: Eukaryota > Metazoa > Chordata > Mammalia > Rodentia > Sciuridae > Xerus > Xerus rutilus. Next base: position 126,778,423 of record CM053406.1, on the reverse strand, counting down.
GAGTCTGGGGAGGAAGAGATGAGGATGCAGTTTTTCTGAGAAGTCTATATGTGTGCTGGCGCCTGGGTCTCACTGGCTCGCCATCAATGCAATGAATGGCGTGCCAGAGGGGAAACCTTAGGGATCAAAATTGCTTGCTGGACCACTGATTCAGTGGCCGTGGAAGGAAATTGTTAACTCTGAAATAAATGACAACAAATTTATTGTGGCTGGCAACAAAAAAATATATTTTATTATACTGACTTGGGGATTAAAAGATTTAAAATTTACTTACTCTTTGGGGAAAAGTTTATAAATGAAATGTTTCAATAATGTGAACAGTTTTTCTAAACTTGCATGATGATATCTTTATATACAGGCCCCACCACAGGAAAATGTGAGTTATTATGTATATAATTAGCAAAGTTTAAGCAAATAGAAGTTACTAATGCTGGTAATTGTTGGGGATCAGGTGCATATGAAAAGGTGGATCCACATAGTAATTACACAATTATTTGGCCATGCCCGAGGTCTGCAAAATTTTTAAAGTACAAGTCAGTGACTTCAATATGCTCACAATTCTAAGCTGAGGAAAAGTACTGAACAAAATATATAGCACTGGTGACTTATAAGCCTGCATGAAACCTAATTCTTTACCTCCAATTTGGATAGTTCTGGACCTGTTTGAGAGGAGGCTGTTGGAAGTAAAGTGGGCAGCCATATCACTGTTGGTGCCAGGTGCCTGGGAAGTGTCCGGTTGCCACTGGCCATTAGTTCTATTTGGTTAAAGGGCAAATCTCTTTTCTTTTCTCTTTCTTTATTCCTTTCTTTCTTATTCTGTTTTTCTTTTTCATTTTGTGATCCATATTATAAACGTAATATTTTGCTTACTTTTGCAATTGGTCTGTATTGTTCACACAATAAAAACAGTTTTGGGATACGTTATAACAGCAAAGCCATGTCTGCAAGTAAATATGGAACCCAGATTTAAAATTTCCATTTCATGCTCTTACCGTTACATATATAAGTGCTTAAAATGACCAAAGTTTTCAGGTGCTCACATTAAGGTTGTTGATGATATAATCTCATCTGCTTCTTACTCATTTTCTTACATAGTTTGCTAGCTTCCAAAATAATTACCAAATTATTAAGCTTCAGAAATAGGTGATCTGTACTGTTCCCACTTAAGGAAGTCATCAACAACATGCATGCTAATGAACAGGATGGGATGTTTAATGAAAGGTCTAACTTTGAATTAATAAAATGGCATTTTGAAGATGGACAGTACTTTTGATTAATCAAGTTTTTCTTATGTCATTATTGGAAAATACCTTTAAGTCTTCAGTTAATTTTCATTCAAGGATATCTGTACCTGTTGGTAGTCGTCTTTGAGTCCTCACCACAGAATCAGTTAGGTGACAGCTTGCTCTTTTTAAACACGGTGAAAGAAGTATTTACCCTCCAAAACAGTTTTGGTTGTTCTGTGCTAGGAAATGTGTATTACTTGTTAAGCTAAATATAGGCTCTACGGAGTCTAGTGCTTTTGTATAATCTCAAAAACTCATGAGGCATGGACCAGGGACCATGTGCAAGGAAACAAGAGTGCTGGAAATTCAGTGTGATTTTGCTAAGCCAGCCAGAGCTGGCGGTGAGCCCCACAGCCTGTGCCTATCAGGAGCAGAGTGTCCTCTTCCCAAGGATGGAGGCGAGGGTATACTTGTCAGTGCCTGAGTGAGACGTCCCATGTAACCTGGAAGGCAGCTCTTCCAACAGTGTCCTTACCACTTGTGACTTTGGTCATTTTTCATGGTGAAAAACCTTTTTGGAAAAGGAACTATTTTTATTACTTGCCAAACTGAAATATGGAAGTAAAACATTTAAGATAGAGTCTTACAATCTTTGCTTTTCAAAATCTGAGAGAAGTCCCACACGCTATTTGCTTGTCAATGTCTAACCCTAATGAGAATATGTCCTGTGAATAAAACTGCAACAAAGCTGCTAATTGTTTTTTTTTTTTTTTTTATTTTTTTATTTTTTTAAATTTTTTTTCTTAGTTGTAGATGGACACAATGTCTTTATTTTATCGCTTTGTATGTGGTGCTGAGGATCGAACCCAGGGCCTCACGCATGCGAGGCAAGCGCTCTACCGCTGAGCCACAATCCCAGCCCAAAGCTGCTAATTGTAACTGCCACAAACTTGGTTTCATTCCGTTTTCTCATACTTTCTCTTTTATCCTGTTTGCCTCCTGGGCCTGCTATCGACAGAGTTTTTGTTTTGTTTTGTTTTTTTGGTACTGGGGATTGAACTCAGGGGCACTCGACCACTGAGCCACATCCCCAGCCCTATTTTGTGTTTTATGTAGACACAGGGTCTCACTGAGTTGCTTAGCACCTCGCCATTGCTGAGGCTGGCTTTGAACTCGCGATTCTCCTGTCTCAGCCTCCCTGAGTGCTAAGATTACAGGCTTGAGCCACTGTGCCCGGCTTTTGACAGAGATTTTAGGCTGAAGACTGTAAAAAGCAAGATCTGGGATGCAGTGTACCTTTGGAGCACTGTTTCAGGCCCCCCACTGTAAGTATGTGCGTGCTTACAGTGTGCCCCGCAGAGAGCTCAGTGTTGCAGGGAGGACAGCATCAGTACAGAATGTTTTAACCAAGAGTTTTACCAAATGGTCTGTGTTATGTTTATTCTTTGGTATTTTTTTTTTTTGGAACATCATTTGAGTTCTGCTATGTGATCTATTTTATAATTTATGTATACATTGTTTTTATATATGTTAAACATTTCCATGTACTTGTTGACTTTATATCTGCTTTGTGTATTTCTGATAGACCTATGTTCAGATTTTACCAAAATCCATGATACTTACGGAGTTGCCAATTCTCTTTAAATTAGGTGCATTTCTGTTTTATGCATTTTAGGGCTATGTTGCTAAGCACATACATATTCTTTATATTTATATGGCTCTGCTTCCATAGCAACCTTCATTTTATTAAAATGAGTAAATGCTTTTGCCTTAAATTCTATGCCATAGAGTCTTTGTAATTAGTATTTGAGCGTTAATAGTTGTTTTACTTTTCTATGCCATTTTAATTAGTCCTACATCTTGTAACCAGTATACGAGTAGATTTCTTTTGATCTAATCTCTGAAGGGAGAGTTCAGTCTCATGCTGAGTGGTCAGACCTGTGCCTCCCACCTTCCTGTGTGTTTAGTTTACCAGGCCTTTGAGGAGCTTCCCACTTCCCGCTCACCTAGGTACTTGTGGGTTGGTCAAGTTAGTTTCATCGTCATTATCATCGCTGCAGTATTATTATTTGTTTTTCCCCTTTGCTGATTTGGAGGCTCTAATTCTCTTCATTCAGTAATTATGCTTGAGGAAATATATTTAACTATAAATTTGCCTAGCCCAAATCTAAAGGTTTCAGCTTGCTCAAAATAGCCCCAACACTTTGCCCTTTAATGGCTGTCTAAGTTTTATTTTTTTCTTTTAAATTACATGTAGTTGTTTTTACCAATTAGCTTATTTAATTTATTCATGTATTTTACCATGAATTATTGTTCCTTATATCTTTTCTTTACTTTTGATAAAGGATATATATCATTTAGAAAATTCTTTTGATGAAGTTGTGGAGTGGTAGATAAATTCTCTAAGCACCTGATAGCTAAAAAGGTATTGTAACTTGACTCAAATATAGTGCGGTATCATGCATGTGATTCGTGTCTTAAATTCCTTGAGGAACCTAAAGGGATGGCTCCATCATCTTCCAGCATCTACCACTGCTGCTAAGATGTTTCCCAGTGGCACAGTGTCCCTTCCCTTTGAGGCAGCACACCTTCTTTTTTCTTTATCCTTTGATATCTTCCAGTTTCACTAAGGTGTGTGTGAGTGTGGCCTTACTTTCGTCTACCGTGATTGACAGTTGCGGAGATTGATTGAGAACCTTCGTCTATCCCCAATTCTGCACTGTCTTTGTTGCCCAGTGTGGCTGCAGACATTTGCTTGCAGTCTTCCTTCAGGACACCTGCGTAAGGATGTCAAGTCATCTCTATCTGTTGCCATGTTCTCAGTCTCTAACTGTTGTGTAACATCCTGCATTATTTCTCACAACTGTCGTCCTATTTATTTATTTATTCTTTGGTTGAGTCTGACTTTAAGATTACCCCAATGATTATTTCATTATAATAGAACTTAAGAATTTCTTTTTTTTTTATTTCATTGCTTCTTCTATATCTGTTTTGGTTCAGAAATTCTTGTTCCTTTTTTTTGGATTTATTCATTTCACTATCCCTTCAGACTCTAAACATACTTATTTTAAAAATATTGTGAATGTTTTTCTCTTATTTTCCTCTAATCTGTCATGATTTCATCTCCTGTTGCCCAGTGCTGGCTGGGCCCAAGCTTCCCGGCTGTTTCTGTGCTGTGCAAGGCAGTGTTGTGAGTGTTGAATCTCCCCGGGGTGACACAGCCAGGGCTTGTTCTGGCCTCCCGTCTGAGCAGCACCGGACCAGTGCCAGTTCCCTCTGCATGTGAGGGATCTTGTTCTTTTCTGTCCCAAGAATGTCACCTCTGCTTGTGTCCAAGCTCAGATGTTGAGTGACCTAAAGTGTTAGTTTCTTTTAATATTATTTATTTTATTCCATATATGGTTTATCAATTCATTTAGGACTTCTAAGTTGTTTAGTTGTATCTCATATATTTTATCTACTATTTGCTGTATGTTGGCTCAGAAAGGGAATGTAGCAAAGCATGGTTTTATAATGTTTGATGTAGGTGTCAGGAAATTATAAAAGACCTTGAATACAGTTTATGTGTGAAATAATTGGAAAATGCAAAGCAGATTCTAATAAAAACCAAAACATGCACCCATTTACACAAAAATTCTAGGGGAGAATACTTTTGGGATGTGGCAGCGTTTATGATTTTACTTAAGGAAAAAAACCAGTATTTCAATGGACAAGAAATCCATGGGTTTTGTTGACTCTACAGACTCTCGTCATCACCCGCCTTAAAGATGTGGTCTGTGCACCTTCGTCAGTGCTTCTCAGTACGAGACACGTCATCTTAGTCATGTGGCACTGCTACAACAAAATTTCTACAACTGGATTTCTCATAAATAGCAGAACTTTATTTCTTACAGTTCCAGAAGCTGATAAGTCCAAGACTGAGGCATCAGCAGATTAGGAATCTGGTGAGGGCCAGCTTCCTGATTCACATGTGGTCCAAAGCCAAGGGAGGTCTCTGGTGTCCTTTACATGTGTCTTCTTAAATCCCATTTACTTCCCAAAGGCCCCATCTCCAAATTCCATCCCATTGGAGATTAGAATTCAACATTTGAATATAAACACTCAGTCTATAGTAGACAGTATTATAAACTGTAGGTTTTGAGTACATGATCAAGTGGAAACATTGAGAGAAAATAATACCATAAAGGTCTTAGAAGTCTTACATAAAAGTTTCTCCCAGGAGTTCAAATTTGTGTTTATGCAAGAGGTAAAATGTGTGCATATATCTACTTATGTCTCCTAAGACATTTTAAGAATGCAACTTGTATACTTTTGCATTTAAATGAATAATCTTCCAGGAAAGTATTAGCAGCAACTGATTGAATTGATGTTGATGCTACACAGAAATCAAGTATCTACAGCCAAGCGTATCTTATTTTCCCTCTGTGCCTGAGTTTCCATCTTTAAGCTGCTTCATAAACTTTTCATAGCTTTAGAAAAGTCTAAAAATACTTTCACTGGATAATTCTCTAATGTATCTCTGATGCATGCTATTCAGGGCATTTCCTAGGGGTTTCTCATACATGCCAACAGCCAGGAAGGCAAAGGGGGAAAAAGAGAAGATATTTCCCCAGATAGGCTTATGGACTTCTTAGTGCCGCTGCTTAGGTTTCTCTGATTCACGTTGCCCCTTGTACATCCACACACAATGGTGGAGATGATTGGCCCTATGCTTTGGTAGTTCTGATAGTTAGCTTGATTCAGACTAGCAGATTCCAAAGTGAAGTAAAAAATGGTGGCCCTTATATCGCACAGAGAAGAGAAACTACCCTGCCATCTTGTGCCAAGGCTTTGGCAAGGTCTGCATGTGGATGACTGGACAGCTTCAAAGCAAGTGATGGAAATCAGGAGGCAGAAACGTTAACCTGTGAGACATGTCTGTTTTCAGTCAGCTTGACTTTCATTTATTGCAACCCTGACATTGGAATAAACCTGTTAAATATATTTTAAAAATGCAACCTAGTGGTAAAACATGATACCTCGCTTTAAAGCTCTTTTAATTGAATGCACCTGGTGCTTCTCTCTATCAATTTATGTTAATGCCACACACAGACAAGCGGGACCTAATTGCAAATTAAGCAATAAAGCTGTTTATAAGAGCAAATGTTCTCTGGGTCAAGTTCATGAATTTTATATTCGTGTGTGTACATAAATGTAAATATGTATACGCTCTCTCTATGTCTTAACCTTTATTATAATTGGCAACTTATGTCATTCAATACCAGTTTTACAGGGATCTTTCCTGTGCACTGACTTGATTTGCCTAAACAATCAGTGGTATTTCCTAATTATCTAGAGTTCTGGATCATTTTAAGTGTAAGATTAATATTCTTTAAAATGCATAAAGTATAACTTTCAAACAGTAAGGGACCGAGCACTCCCACTCCCACTCCTGGCTGCTTAAGATTTTGCACGTGGCTGGGACACAGAGTTCCACCAGCCACCCGGCACACCCAGCGAGCCTTCCTCCAGAAAGCTGGTGCAGAAGCTGCAGGCCAGGGAGCAAACCGGAGGCCCACTTCCTGTCCTCGTTCTTGACACCAAAGTTGTCAAACGCAGAGCCACAGAGACAGGGCTCCTCCCTGCTCACTGTGCATCTTGGATGCAATGGCACTGAAAAGCGAGACCTGAGGATCTTTATGAATTACGTCAAGTTAGGGAAGTTTTCTCCTGGAACCCAAACACCATGGCTGGATTTAGGTAGATTTTAATTCAGTTTCATTACATAAAAATTTATAGAGCACCTGCAGACACTGGGGCTGGAATGAATAATTAAACATAATAGCTGTCTTCAAGGAGCTCACAGTCAAACACGCTGCCGTCTGTGCCTTGCTCATCATGGCATCGCCACATCACTCCATGGTCAGTGCTCAGACTGGACCTGCCCATCAGGAGACAATGCTGGTGTCTACACCTGCCTCACTGTGGCTTCTGGTGAACCGCTGCACATTAAAAGGATCACACACGAAAATGCATGCAGGACACCCGCACCAGCAAACATGGAAGCCTAGCAACGCAGCACACCACGGAGTGCCAGCTGTTTACCCTCTGGGTCACCCAGCTGACCAGGAGTGGTGGCCTGATGCCCAGCATCGTGAGAGCATGCTGTGCTGCTGTGCTGGCCCAGGAAAGATCCAGACTCAAAACCTCAAGTACGGTTTCTGGTGCACCATCACAAAGTCGGAAGATCTTAGGTCAGACCAGACCACGGGGGTCATCTCACTCCTCGGGCCTCGTGCACTCCCAGTGCTTTATGTTCCGGTCTGGTCCACACCTGAGCCTGCCGCCTGCCTCCTCTCCTAGACACACACGTCCCTATGTGTGTGCTGTAGGTCTCTTGTAACGTGCGGTGTTATGTCGCCTGTGTGCGGCGAGCAGTGTGCCGTCAGTCTCACTCCGCCTCTTGTTCCCACTAACACTGGGTCGTGGTGATCTTGCCGAGTATTTATATGTGTGCAGTTTGTACTTTCAGCTGATCTTTCTCCTGGGCACTGCCGTATCCAGATGCTTGACTGCCGGATTCCTCTAGTGGCCAATGCTTGGATTATCTCCAGTTCCTCACTAGCACGCACACACACGCATGTGCCTTCTGTAGTGAAGGTGCTCATTTCTGTTTACCTGCCAGGTGAGAGCTTCTTTGGGATACAGAACGTGCTGTAGGCACTATAGCAGAGAGTGATCAATCAATACAGGGACCAGGTGTAAGACGAGAGGAACGAGGCCAAGGTACACTCCCTCCAGCACCGAGCGGGTGGCTCCTGTGTGACCAAAGGCCACTGTAAAGTCTCACCAAACCCAACCACTGACTGGCCCTTATGCACAGTAATGGAGTCCAGCCATTGAGACGGGGAGGTCTCTACTCGCTGATCTAACCCAGACCTTGACTGGCAAGGACTCTGTGAAAGTGGCCCACGTTTCCAGCTCGCCCTAGACAAGGACATGTAGGAGGAAGCGGGTTTTCACTCCTCGGTCAGGTCATGACCCTAACTGTCTGTCCAGTGGTGATATCTGTCCATCCCTGTTCTAGAAGAGCACGGAAACCATGCTTGGAAGGCTTGGAGGAGGAGTGCGACTGGCTGTTCTCATTGCAGGGACTCCCTTGGATCTAGAGCATTTTGTTGGGGCATTTCCAAGTAGTGTTACTTGTTGGTGTCTTTTCTTGTGCTAGTGGGGTTCCTTCCTAGGAAGGGAGCCTTTCACATGGAGAGCAGCGGGGTGCCAGATGATGGGCCCTGGGACTGGGTGTACTTAGACTTGGCAGACTGGACGCAAGAGGGGAGCTAGGGTCAGCTCCTAGACGTGTCAGTCCTCTTTCAGAAAGATGGCTTACATTCTCTCTCCTCCCTGTGCTTGAGGTTGATGTCCCCATCCCTCGAGCCTACCTGGGTCACCTTGTCCAGATGTCAGTCATCAGCTGGAGTAGAGAAAATGTGTGCACTGGCCTCAGAAGTCTACACTGACAGTCTGGAGGTCTAAATGCTGCTCAGTTCAATCTTCCATCTTTTGTCTTGGTTACAGCCTCATCTGATCGTCCCCCAGCCCCCGAGCACGCCTGACTTGTTTCTTCTGGTCTTTCTCCCGACTCCGCGGGTCTCCCTTCCACAAACTTAGCTAGTTTTCTCCTCCTCCTCCTCTGTTGTGATGCTGGGAAAGGAGCCCAGGGCTGTACTCCCGGCTCAGAGTTTTCTCTGTTCTTTAAATCAGCTAATGTGTGTCTGTTCTTCCTAAATTTCTGATTTCTGTTGTCATGTCCTCTCTAGTCCCTTTTTCGTCGTGCATGTTTACCTCCTTTCTTTTTGATTTGATTTTAGTGTACCTCCAAGAGAGAACAAAGAGAAACAACAAGTGCCACTCTTGACATGTTGGTAGGTAATGGATGAAAAGGCCAAGCGAGAGCCTCCGGATGGGACTCCTCATGATTTAGAACAATAAACCTGAGTCAAGACATTCAGGTACCTCAGTTTGTCTGCATATCTATCCATTCAGCTGCTTTCTGTTGTTTATGTGTTTGGTAGTTACATCTCATTTTTTGATGGTTGTCGCCCTTAAGGATGATGGAATGTCTGTAAGTGGATGATATTGACACGTGTCCAACGTCTGGTAACACATATATTTGAATGGGGACACTTCATGAAGGGAAGTGCCAGGGTGAGCTCCCATCTTCCCAGATCGCGTCTCCTGGGCATATGGACATGGTGGGCCCTGGATGAGCAGTCTGCTCCTGAGGGCCAGCTCTTGTCAGCCATGCCAGCAAGACCTCCTCAGACACTGGGGGCTGATGCCAAGTGTCCCAGACTGCCATTCACCCTGGCTGTGCATCCGTGTGCTTCCCTTCTCGTGTACCACGTGCTTTTCCAATCAGTTCTGTCAGAACCTGAACACTTTCTTCTGTATTGGGAGGTGATATTCTCCTACAAATTCTTTATTGGTCACAGGCTGGTGTGACGTATAAAGGAAGGAAAGATCTGGATCTTACTCTGTTCTCTAGACTAATGTGAGCCTCAACTTTCATCTGCACAAGGGGTGAGCTAACCCACTGGCTCCCTAAAGGGGATGGACACAGGAAAGGCACCCCCAGGACAGTGGCCCGTCTACAGTAGTGGTTGTGAACTAGGACCCCGTGCCAGACATAGCTGGTTCAAATTCCAAGTTTTTTTGAGTGTGACATGCCACCTATAAAACCAAGGTAACCATGAAAATTCCCACTCATATTCCTCCATGTCAGCATGTGAAAATTAAGTCTAAAGAAGTTTGCAAGACATTTAATTGTGCCTCAAACGTAATGAGCCTCCAGTAAGCATCAGCGACAGGGAGTAAACAGTATTACTATTGCATCAAAGTGGAGCACAGGGCCATGGAGGGAAAACTGGTGGCGTAATATGTTCACACGTTTGACCGTTGCTGAGTGCCCGCTAGGACCGATGCTATTCTAAGCATTGATGGTATCAAGAGCTCCCATCCAGAGCTTATTTCCATTGCAGCAGGAAACACAGTAAGACATGATATAATGTAATATGAGAAAATGATAAAAGCTGAAGTGAAAAAGACCTCCAAAGGAAAATGAAGTAGGGCAAAGGGGTGATCGTGCCCCGGACGGTGTGTGCCCCTGCATGCAAGCCAGCGGGAGACTCGTGAGGGAGGCTGGGGAGGCTGCAGGCTTCTGGGGAAGAGCTTTCCAGGCGGCTGGACAAGGTCGGGCAGAGATGCGATGTGCGAGCAGGCTGGCTGTGCTCCAAGAACAGCGGGGAGGCCCCGTGGCCACAGGTAGGGAGCGGGGCCAGACAAGGTTGAGTCCTTGCAGAGCACGGGGGGACTCCAGGTTCCACTCCAGGTGTGATTAGAGACTGCAGGAGTTCCATGGGCAGAGATTGACTTGAGGTTCTAGTAGAGATGGGTTGTAATCTCTTGTGGAAAAGTTACTTACTGCCTCTTGTGGCTCATTTCCTCACTGGTTGCTGGTTTGGGGAGGGTTAAAAGAGAGACTGCGCCTGGGGAGCCATACGCACCTTGCTTGGCGCAAAGCACATGCTCCGTATTGTTAAAATCTGAAATTCACGACCCCTTTCAACCAGTACTGGCTTTCCCCCAGGTTAGTCCCAGCTGCAGCCGTCACCTTCCTGTGGCCTGCACAGGTCCTGTAGTGACACTGGTATTGCCCAGGAGGAATTTGCCACCTTGCCATTCTGCTTTGTGCTACCAGAGTCGTCAGCGAAGGTGCTAGTCAGTAATACTCAGAGCAAATGGGAACAGGATCTGCCTTGTGATCAAAAATGAGGGTAGCAGCAAGTGTGTCTTGGCTGGGACACTTTGTGGAGAAAACTCTAATAGAGCCAATGGAGGGCAGCTGGGTCCCTGACCCTAGGGCTGAGCAAAGGAAGTCAGGTCATGGTGACCTGGGAGGACTGGTGCAAACCGCTGTCCTAAGAGCCTTGCATCCAGGTTGGAGCTGCTTCTTCCTCCACACTTGTGAATGGAATGTCCCATGGAGCCACCCAGATAGTCACAGACACACCCTGGAGCCAAGATTTCTGAGCCAAGCTCTTCTCAGGTTCAGGTTTGACACCCCAGGCTTTCCTGCAGCAAGTGTTTCATTTTGGAAAGAACATTTTCCATTTGATCTTGGCTTCTTAGTTGCTCCTTCTTAGTTTCATCTTTTAGCATAATGTTTGGGTTGGGTCATTGCCTTGCAGTGACTCAGTAGGTGGATATTCGGGGCTGGGGATTTATTTTCTATCTAAAGCAATCAATTGTGGAACTCTAGGGGTAGAGGAGGGCCTCTACAAAACGGACAGCAGCCTGTCGATGAGTCCAGTAATGCCTACTAGCCTTGAACATTATGGAACTTGAATATTAGATACAATTTTAAGTGCCAGTAAAAAATATGTTCAAATTTCAATTACATCTGAACTCTCAGTGAAGTCAATAGCAAATTCTAATTATAAAAGTGTCCTTTGGGCCTGATCCATTCAAGAACTCATGGTACATTTCGCAGGACACTATTTCTCATCCTGATAGCAGATGTGGTGCCATGTAGTGAGGTTCCCTGTAGCCTGAAACTCACTGGGACTCCAAGGCCGAGTCTCATCCTGGGGCTCTAGAATCCCATCTGGACTTGTTCTCCGCTCCTGCCCACCTCTTGGAAGGACAGGGGTACTTCTGCTCTAGCCTTAGGAGAGAATCACAGGTTTTCCCTATATACCAACTGAGGCTCTAAGCAAACCTGTGGTCACCTGGTGGTGTGATCACTACTAGGTAATAAAATACTATGGCTTTGCACCTCAATTGGGAAGCTAAGTGAAGATATGCCAGAGTATGGATGATGTTTTCTTCTGAATCCTGTAGGCCTGTTCTCCAAATCTTTTCTCTTTGTTATTGTTTCCTAAATAAGTCCAGGTTGGCCATCTACTGCTATAAATTCTCATGCAGCTCTTCCAATTAGGTTATTGAGGATGCAGCTCCATGTCCTTTTACCAACATTCCAGCTGCTTCTAATCCTTTTTATGTGGTCCTTGGGAAATACATTAATACATGAGAACATAGTTTCCATTAGGTAAAATACAGTCTCCCTCAGCACTGCCTCTAGCTCTGGGCTGGATGGTATTTCCACGCCTGCTCCTCTCTCCCTTCCCTTTTGAAGCTAACCATCCTAACGGCTACACTCTCCATCCCATATTTTCCTTACCTCCTTCCTGAACTTCTTCCATCCATTACTCATTCTTCCTCTACTTCAGTTTCTCGTTCTCCATCAGCTCTTTCATCAACTCTGGTTCAAGATCTGCCACGTTAAGAAGGTCCTTTTCAGCCAGGCGCGGTGGCTCCAGCCTGTAATCCAGCACTCTGGGAGGCTGAGACAGGAGAATTGCGAGTTCAAAACCAGCCTCAGCAACGGCGAGGCACTAAGCAACTCAGTGAGACCCTGTCTCTACGTAAAACACAAAATAGGACTGGGGATGTGGCTCAAGGGTCGAGTGCCCCTGAGTTCAATCCCTAGTACCAAAAACAAAAATGAAGGTCCTCTTCCCCAGCCCGGCCCTGCCACCTCCATCTTCTGTCACCATCTTCCCAGGGCTTGGGGTGCCAATTTACTGTGTGGTCATCCCTCCCTCCCTTTCTCCGTGCCCCTGCGCTCTACAACCTCATATAAACTGCTGCTTCGAACTCACCAGCCAGTTTCTGTGCCCTGTGACCTCTCTAGTTGTGCATCCCATCTCCTGTGGATTCCAAAGCCTTAGCTTTTCACTCCTTCTCAAAAGCCACTTCCCCCTGCTCCCCTGTTCTAGCTCTTCAAAACTCAAGTGCAGGCCTAGGAGGAAGCTGAGCTGCAGAGCGCTCGCCTAGGGAGCATTCCCCGGTGTGTGTTCCAGGTTGGGCAGTGTGCCGGGTCCAGGGGATTTAAAATGACTAAACTACAGTCCCAAACTAGGTACAGGTCACAGTCTGACAGGGCAAACAAACCTGTGCAGACAGAACCCACACACCCCTTCCTTCACACCTCCTCTGTTAATAAGGCAGATCAGATTCCCAGAAACTTTGTCTTGATTAAAAAAAGAAAGAAACTTAAATTGCCCCCAGACTATTTTGTTTAAACATCTCTTTAAATGTCCTGTTTTGCTGCCAAGACAAGAAAGAAAATTTTCAAGGGCCAAAGAACGAAGAAAGATGAACATGTGAATCAGGAAAGGTCCACGGGCTAGAGCCTTCCTTGAGAGCTGCTGGGCCCTGCACTGTCACTGCAGATCTGAGTCCAGGAGGAAGCGTGTGCCCCGCCCATACCCACCCTCCAGCTCCGCAGAAGGCTGCGAACTTCCCAAGGACTCCTCCTCGGCAAGACCTCTGTTTTAAAAGAAGAAGACTCAGGGCATCCAGGTTCAGACAGCCCGATGAGAAGAGTCTTAACAGTCACATACCCAGGGAAGTTACCTTTCAAAAGTGACGACAAGGTGAGTAAACTTACAGGATTTTATACAAAACAAATTGAAAAGACCCCTGACAAATAGTCCTAAAAGCCACTATAAGAAGAGGAAAAAATTGTGCCAGAAGAAATAATCAAGAATAAAAATGTTAAGCTGGGTATGTGGCACACTTCCAGCAACTCAGGAGGCTGAGGTAGGGGGATTATGAGCCTGAGGTCTGTCTCAGCAACTTAACAAGATCCTGTATCAAAATAATATATATATATATATACATATAAATATATATAAATATATATATACTTATATATATATATATAATATATATATATATATAAAGGGCTGAGAATGTGACTTAGTGGTTAAGTGCCCCTGGGTTCAAACCTCAGTACCAAAAAAATAAATACAAAAAAATTAAATGTTAAATATTTGGGGTAAACACAAATAAACATTTATTGCATAAACAATAACTACTTGTGAGGGATAATACAAACAAGACTGGATTAAATATATATGATCATATAGCATATACATCAGAAAGGAGTAATTTGTGTCAAAGTATCTTAGCTTTGTATTTCCTCAGAATAGTAAATAGTTTTATTAATCTATGTACCTAAAAGTATCTAGAGTAGAATAACCATGTAAATAGTGGAAACAGCCCATAACCACACAAAGAGTCTTACACTGGTATCCAGGATGGAGTAGTTGTGCAACCTGGTGACCCTTCCACCAGACAACACGCAATGCTTGACAAGTGTGTGAAACAGAGGTTCCCAGAACATGGGAATCCAGGCAGCAGTGACCTCAGGGACACAGGAGAACGAGCTGAACCTGAGGAAGCCCCTGCCAGGGGAGCGTTTCAGACTTCAAAACAGAGAGAAGCACCACAGATGAGACCTGACAACCCTGTGAATCCAGGAGACAGCTGAGTTTGGGAGTCCACGGCAGCCAGAGTTCACAGGCCAGAGCAATGGGGAGAAGAGCCACAGAGAGAGAACTCCAGACATCTCGGCAGATTCCCCTCCAGAGCGAGTCAGTGCCTGCATGTGCAGAAACGAGAACTCCGAGGACATGGAGAACACCAGAGGAGCCGAGGGTTGGTCCCAGGCCAGGAGCAGTGCCTCTTCCCACCTGCCGGACCAGGTAGCTGCGTATTCTGCACTTGGAACGTCCTCTTAAGGGCCTTGCCTTGGTCACGGGGACAGTTGGCCCAAGATGGAACACTGTTGTGGTCCTGCCCAACATGTCTTAAAGCACAATTTCAAAGCATCAAAGGGACTTAAAAATAACTTCATTGCATTCCAGATCACAGCTCAAGAGTATGTATAGACATAAAAATACTCATCACCCTATGAAATAAAATACACCCTGCCTAGCATCCAATTAAACATTCATAGGCATGCAAAGAAATAAATTTTTTTCTATAATGTGTAGAAAAATCTCAATTGAAATCAACTTAGAACTAATATAGATGTTATTATCACACAATGGCATTAAAGCGACTATTAAAACTGTGTTCCATGAGCTGAAGAAGTTAAGGAGAAACATGAACTGAATATTTATATCTTAAAAAATATTTTAATTAAACTTATAGAGATTAAAATAATGTCTGTGATAGAAATGCACAGGTTGGAAATAATGGCAAATTATATATTTAAAAATGATACAGTAGTCTCTTCAAAATGAAACACATGAAGGAAAATATTATTCAAAACCAAAGAAAGAGTAAACTGTGGGATACTTTCAAGCATCTTAATATAAATGTAACTGAAGTGCCCAAAGGAGAGAGAGGGAAAACATAGGAACATAAAGAGTAAGCAGAAAAAAATTTGAAGAAATAATGGCAAAAAATTCCCACTATCATAAAACTATGAGCTCATACATCTAAGAATCTCAACAAAACCCAAGCACAAAGAAAAAAAGAAAAGAGTATATGACACAATACAATCAAATTTTCAAGAATACTAATAAAGACAATATCTTTATCTGCATAGTAAAGTGCAAGTATAAAAACCCACGGCTGGCATTATACTTAATAGAAAAATACCAGATGCTTTCTTCTGAATATCAGTAAAAACACAAGAATGTCAGCTTTTGCCACTTCTTTTCAACATTTTACTTGAAGGTTTGATCAGTGCAATACAGTAAGAATAAGAAATAAAAAGGCATTCAGATGAGACAAGAAGTGGCACTGTCTTAATTCATAGACAACATGATCCTTTGTGTAGAAAAGCCAATGAAAAATTTAGAAAGATTCCCATAAATAATATGAGCTTAGCAAGTCTGCATAGTTAAAAAGACCAATAAACAACAAACCAATTGTTGTAGCACAATTTCTGTGTACTATAATTGAACAATGGATATTGCCCAAGTATTTACAATAATATAAAAAATATAAAAAATTATAAAATATTTAGAAATGAGTCTGAAGAACATCTATTCAGGTAAATACTATAAACCGAGTTGAGAGAAATTAAATAAGATGTAAATAAATGGAAAGATATATTTTGCTAATTGGAGATTCTGTATTGTTCACATATCGTTTCCACCATTTTGGTTCATCGATTCAAGAAAATCTCAATAAAATTTCAGCATTTTTTTTGCATAGGAATTTCTGAAATTCATACAGAAATACAAAGGAACTGGAATCACTGAAATAATTTTTTAAATGAATGACTAATAGCACCTATTTGTGAGTTTCAGTTTAAGTCTGTCACATAAATACAGTTTAGTGTTCAGGTCTGTATAGACAGTATAAAGAAACAGGTACACACACGTAGAAGGAACTGATTTTGATTATTATGATATGAAACCCTAGAGATCATTGATTATTGACAGAAGTAAGAGATAACAAAGTGAAGATAACAAAGTAGCCTTTTCAACTTACTGTAGTAGAATAACTGGAATAATGTCTATTTTTAAAAGGAAGGAAGGAAGAAGGGAAAGAAAAGGAGAGAGGGAGAGAGAGAATGAAGTTATTTTAATTTTTTTTGAACCACATTCAAAATTTAACACAGATCATAGGCCTAAATATAAAGCATAAAACTGCCACATTTCCACAGGAAAACAGGAGAAGGTTCTTGATCTTGGTTTAGCAATGCTTCCATAGCTGTGATACTAGAATAGCATACCTACAAAGGAAAGGAAATATATAAACTAGATTGTCTCAAAATTAATGGCCCCTGCTCCTTAGAGATGCTTTTGAGAGACTGGGGTCAAACCCAACTCTGAGAAGCGATCTGTTAATCACTCATCTGATAAAAGACATACGTCCAGAATATGTACAGTACACTTACAGCTCATAATTAAAGAAGACGTCTCATCCCATGAAAGAGTGGGAAAATGATGAGAACAGACGCTTTAACAAAGAAGACATAAAAATGTAAATGTAAGCCCATGAAAAGATGTTCAGATCAGTCATGAGCAGAAAGCAAATAAAACACAGATGAGATATTTCAGAGATTCTCCCCCCAGCCCTGGCTGTTGCAGTAGCTTTCTAGTGCTTTCCACAGATCTTCTTGTCCTGGATCCTTGTCTTGACCATGCTGGAGGTTCTCCACGTGAGCCCAGGCCTGGCTAAAGCCTCGCCTGAAGTAGAAGGCTTCATGTTGACCTTCTCATTCTAAATTGGTGTTCTTTTTCTAAAAGATCACCCCCCAAATTATATGAGTCGTGTCCACCTCACAACATAGAACTCTGTATTAATTACCCTTGTGTCTTTGATGTGGTCCACTTTATGCCATTATCAGCTAGCTTTGAATTGGCAGGCAGAGGCCCACATCCCCTTACACTTGTCCACAGAAGCGTCATTTGATGTGGTTGTGAGGACGAGGTTTTAAAGTGGAAGGAAACACCGGAAGAAGGATGAGGCAAAACAAACTCAAACAGAATCAGAAAAATAACTTCTGTTTCATCAAAAAAGATTTTTTAAAAAATTTATGAAGGAAAACCATAAGATTTCTTCCCCTGTATTTGCATCTCTTCACAGTTTCATTCATGATGTTGTATGAATCACCACCTTTTATCCAACCAACTTTAATGAGCTGGGATGCCTCAGATGATCTTTTCTGCTTCATTTATCAATGCCACGGCTTTCTTCCATCACTATATGTAGCTGAAAAATAACTGCATCATATTTCTTACCAAAAAGCAGCTGCTACTGGGATCTCCCTGGGAAGCAGGGGCTGAGGCATTTTACCTGCCCCTCCCAAGCTGCCACAGCACGTTACTTTGTGCAGGTCCCAGTGAGTGTGATGTTATGAGGGGTGCCATGCATGCTGGGTAATGCTGGCTGCAGGCATTCACATTGTATTAATTAATTCATCACCTAAAAGCTAAGTATTGATTTTTTAATGGTTTTACAAATCTATTTAAGCTTCTGTGATGTGATTAAGAGGATGTGTGTTTACTGTAAATTATCTAACAAGTACAATGGAACCTCTCTCAGACATAGCAAACAATTTAGCTTGTGAGAGAAGAGCGGGAAAGCTTCATTAAAGTGTTTTCCCCAGTACTGATCATTTATTTAATAGCCATTAAAACGTGGCTTTAAAAATCTCTTATTTACAATGACAGGTTCTGTTTCTTGATTCATGTTAAGAATTAATGATTACATCAATGATTTTCCCCCTAATCCTACTACAAATCCTAAAACAGGAGAAATATTTTTTGATTGCTCACATCGGTCAGATGCATGTCACTTCAGAACTGATTGCGGGAGATGAAGAAATATTTTACATTTCCATTTCTAGAAATATTTCCATGTGTATTGATAGCATTTCCTTTGTCTTTTATAATATTGGAAACAAAGCAATCCAATCTATTATTAATTCATAAAACAAAATAAGCTTAGCTCATACGTCTGCTAAACTAGAAGTCACGTCATTTACAGGATAAACTGATTTTCAGTAGCAACTTAGAAAACTGAAACGCTGATGGCAATTGCTTTCAGAAGACATGATTTTGTAAATGAGGGAAAAAAAAGAGGCACTCACACATCTGCACGAGATTCCATGTGTCCTCCGATGACCTTCAGCATAAAGGCCACATCGTATGTGGCATGTGTGCTGAGGCTTGTCCTCTTAAAGGACTTTCATTGCACCGTCCTATCATCTCTCAGTTCTTTTTTCAGTTTCTTCTAAAACCATCATAAAATCAAATTTGGGTTTGGAGAGTTCAACCTAAAATGCAGTTCACCTTGAAGCGTTTCAGACGGGGCTGACGTTCACGACAGAGGCATGCAGAGCACGTTGCTTTAATTAAAAAAAAAAAAGATGTGCAAGAATTATTTGTGACTCTGTGTGTGGAAACAAATAACAGGCCGTTATTTATATGGGAGGCATTTAGGTAAAGACATTTCTTGGTCTCGTCAAGGTAGGGAAATATTCCAGTGCTCCTCTCCCACTAATGGACAGCACAGCAGCGGCTTTGGAGAAACGTGATGGAGATGGTTATATGGCTGCTTACCTTCTTCAGCTCCTGCTGCAGAGCAGGAGGTTGACTTTGTGGGAGCAGTTGCTTCAGTGACTCAGTTTGCCGATGACGTCCATCTGGCAGTGGGAGACGGGAGGCTATTTGAAGCTACTCATCCTGTAGAGATGAAAGCTGCAGCACAATCCTGGTAGCCCTTCTGATAGTAGCAGTTAGCAGCAGAGTTAAGGTTGCTATGTATCCTTGACTTTCTTAAGTCAAAGTTAGTTTTTTATTCTCAGTGTCAAAAAAAAGAAAGGAAGAAAAAACCCAACATCAGAATGTCTCATATTTTATGCATAAGAAGAAAGTGCCCCTTTTTTTGTAATCAAAACTAAATAGGTGCATGTGCGGCCAGTTTTGGCTTAGGGGAAGATATGTCCTTTCCCGAGGTTTGGTTCCTTCCTCGTCCCCTTCAAATAATCACCATTTGGCACTTCTTAAAAAGTGTGCGTAATTGGGATTTTAAAAAGGCTTTTGTAGATTATGCAGAAATCCTCTCATTTGTGGTTAGCTTCAAATAAGCGTTTGGACCCTCAAAATGAAATTAAACATTTCCTATTTACATCTTTGTGCACACAGCCCGTGCTTCCTGCCCCTGAGTACTCCACATGAATGCAAACCCACAGAACACTTAATTGTGCCACCAGCGAAGCATGGGCGAAAGCTGTGCCATCGGAACCCACTTCAGGAAGAGGCCCTTGCCACCCAGCACGCGTCCCAAGGGTGAGGGCATCCCTGTATGGCTAGATGGGCTTGACCAGTCTAGAAAATTCCAGGAAGGAGGGATCTTGGGTAATAGAAGATAATAAAACGTGACTTCCAATATCAGAATGGGAAAAAGACTAATCAGCAAGAATTCCTAGGATTCTTTCATTGTTGTTCATGAAGTTGATTTAATAGACCTCAGGCTACTTCCTACTGAATACAAATAGAAGGGAAAATCATTAATCAGCGTATAAGCAGCCAGAGAAAGCACTCTCTGGCATTCTTAAGTGTGGGAAGATTTGGGCAGAATGAATTGACATTTATTCATTCAACAAACATTTATTGAGCAGTTGTGATAGGTAAGTCACCATTCTCAGCGCCCAGGATGCAGAAGTGAATGTGAGACAAACAGCCTCTGCGTTCATGGAGCTTCCAGTGCAGCAAGAAGGAAGGCGGCCCTTCAGTAGGAAAGGGGGATGGAAAGAGGCAGGGGAGGGGGGCGGGGGCCCTTGCCAAGGGGACTGTACAGGCTATAGTAGAGTGGCCAGGGGACCTCATGGAGCTTCTTGAGCAAATGCAGAAGTCTGGGTGGCTGCCACGGAGGGTCTCATCATCCCACAGGTGACTCGTCCCAGGTAGAGAGGGAGGCATGGCCCAGGTATGTTACCACGACCCTGAGATCTGTGTGGGGGAACTGACGTGCAGCTCTCAGGACAGTTGGCATGCGGTCCCGGGATAGGGACAGGGCCCGGGGGAGTGGGGGAAGCTGCTGGTTCGCAGCATCTCGCCTCTGTCATGGGAATCAGGACCGTGGATGGCGAGAATCCAGTGGGCCCGAAATACTCAGAAGGGTGGGTTCGTAATCACAGTGTGCCAAGGGTGACGTGTCCAGTGGACAGCGCACATCAAATGAGGACTGCAGCCTCTGATGGACAAGCCCTGTGGTGGAGACCTGAGCAGAGGACGGCAGGCCCCCTTCTCCAATCAAGGCGTTTTCACCATCCCCTGGAAAGTCCGTGTGGTGACGAGCAGCGTATTCACAACACAGGTCTGCCACATCTTGGCCTCGAGGAACTCATCAGGAGCAGAATCCTGAGTGATTACGGGGGTCGTAGCTGGATATCAAGCTATGTAGAAAGTCCTGGAGAAAACGCCACAGTCAGGCAGAAAGAGCCGTTTAGACAAGGAGAAGCCTTTCCACAAAGAACCCAGAAATCTGCAAATGGGAAGCGTCCAGGTGTCAAAAACAGGCAAAGCGGGTCACTAGTGGAATGGCTGCTTCAGTTGTTCCAGACCCGTGTGCTCTGGGGCCATTCCTCCTCTGTGCTCTCCTGTGTCCCCTCCCAGTTGGCTTCGGACAGTTGGAAGAAATGACCGAGAGACCAGGGGGCAGGAGGCGGGCAGCTGGGGTGTCTGATCCCCTCCTCTTCCTGTGCGAGGCGACATGGGAGCAGTCTCTGCACTTCCCTGTGGCTAGGTCTCCCCTCAGGAGGTCCAGCCTCTTCTTTTTCTTCTAACGATGGCAGCATTGCTGGTCCCTGGGTGCCACACCACATAACCTCTGGAACCGCTGATCACACCAGTGACTTGTTTAGTAAATTTATTTTCAGTGAAATCCTTTGGAGAATGCCATCTGTTTCCTGCTTTGACTCTCAACGGATACAAGCCCTTTGTTCTGAATTGTACGGGATCAGAATAAAAACTGTGTGTGATCACTGGGCACGTGGTGTCCTCCTGAGTACAGTGCTAGCTATGCTCAGACCCTCCGCAGCGGCACCTTCACGAAGATCTTAGTATATGAAGGAGTAAGTATAGGGCTGGCCAGCACGTCTCCTGCCCTGGGCGCGCGGCTGGCCTCTGGGCATTCTGTGACCAGAGCCTGTCAAATGTCCATGGAAGAGAGAACGAGGAGCCAGTCCAAACCAGAAAGTCCCAAAGAAAGGTCATGGGATGTGAGGCAGGCAGACTAGATACTGTGCGCCCAACGCTTTCCTGCTCTGGAGTCTCCGCTGAGTAGCTAGGCTTTGGGAAACCAGCAGAGGAGGAAGTCAAGAGAGCCCTTCGCAGAGTCTGCCCAGTCTTCATGGTGCTGCCATAGCTGGGCTGAGGAGTCCCCGCCAGGTCCCCAGGGTCTGGCAGGAAGGCCGTCACAGCAGTCCATGAAAAGCTCCGTGGGAGGAGCACAGCAGAAGGGAAGCATCACCTGGAGTACCTTCCTGGACCAAGCACCCCACAGCCCTTCTCTGTCAGCCTCTGTCTCTAGGATCAATTTGATCCTGAATGGCTTGGACCAGATGCATTTCTGTTGCTTCTTACTCTCCCCCAAATGAGAAAACGGCCTGAAATGGAAGGCTCTGAGAGGGGCAGCATTTGCTGTGCCTCTCAGGTAGTTCTGGCAGCTGGGGTTAAGCCTGGAAGTCCTTTCCCCTCCCTGGAAGACCACTCAGCAGTCCATCAGATACCAGCTGATGCCCACATGGTGTTCGGAGCCAGTGTGGAGAGAGTTCCCACCTGGAGCCAGGGCAACCACTTTAATCCACTCAATATGCTCAGTGCTGGGAATGTGTCCTGTGTTCTGTGGAGACCTTTGGTGATGTTCCTAAATATGTCCAGCCATACGAGATTGGCTCTTCCATTGAGTGGTGATAAAATTCAACCTCATGACAATGAAGAAATTCAGAAGACAAGTCAACTCTTTGTAGACGCTTTGTATAGTCTTGGGCTTAAAACCAAATGCCGAATGGTCTCTCTGATTAATGGATACTGATGAATAAGGGAGGTGGGAATGGGAAACATAAGAGAAATAGAGAAACACTGGACGCGACATGGGGAAGGTGGGGGGCAGGAAAGGGGAATGGGTATAGTAAAGATGGTTGATAAAATATATATATATATATATATATATATATACTGTTCATTGAAAGTGCATATAAAGATGTTTAATATGAAGAATGTAATCTGCTTATAATTTTGTGCAAAGTTAGAAAAAGTATGATTGTAACAATATTTTTTCTATTTGCCTCAACAAATGTTTTCAGTGAATAGTGTGTACAGCTTCTGAAAATTTGTTTTTTTTCTGTTATGTTTGATAACATGTATTAAAATGCAACTTTTGAGGAAAAAAAATAAAGTATTAAAAAAAAAAAACCATGATAGTGTGTTTCTAAAGTACTAAGTTACTACGAATTTTAAACATCTCTTTGGAATCATCACTTTAAAAAAATGGTTTTAAAAATGCATCTTCTTTCTTCCTCCTAGATGCTGTGAGCCCTGCCCTTGACGGCATGATCTGGCATGGACCTGCACGTGTCTCTGGAAAGGCACGACTTGGAAGGCAAAATATGATTGTGTCCTCACTTAGTTTCTTCATCACTGAGTGAGGACTGGGAGACAAGTTATTGGCTTCCGGCTCTTTCTGTAGTTCACATGGTGAGCTAATCGTGATTTCTGTCCAACCTCTCTCAGTCATGAACCAGAGGTATTTCCAGGTTACACTGTGCTGCTCAAAGTCACCGTTATTTAAATGAAAACCCAGGTATAGTCAACATCAATGTAGAATATCTGTTAGCAGACAGACGATAAAGGGCCTTCAGTTCATGAGCCACGACCCGCTCCTCAAACGTGCCTTCAGATCAGAGCGCGGCCACATGGCCATGCAGCCTCTCTGGAGCTGCTCCCAGGAAGTGTGCAGGGTTCACAGCTGCAGGGCAATGTTGAGACCTCGCCTGGTCTCGTGCCTGGAATGATGCCATCCGGTTTTGGAAATGCTAGCTGAAATATGAAAGATATGTATTTTGAAAATAAGAAGAAATCTTGGATGAATTTATGCCACTTGTTGACAAAGCATCATAGTACACAATACTCTGAGGCAAAGTAGATTCAGTTTCCAAAAAAAGCTTATTTTTAAATTTTTGTTATAGATTCCTTTTATATTTTAATGGATATCTTTTGAAACATTGGTTTATTTTTATGCCATTGTTATATAATCCAATAAAATAGTAAATAAAAAACAAATTTAGAAAATATAAAGAACAACACTGAGATTTCAAAAACAAAAAGTAAAAAATTAGTAGTAAGAGAGGCAAACTCTACCTTAACTGCCTGTGAGTGAAGATGAACTGACCAGATCAGTCCTTATCACTTACCCTAAACTTTTAAAAATGTAGCATCAGAGAATATGAGAATCACAATTCACCTCACATTCCATGTGGTTAAATGTGTAGAAAGTATTCTAATGTGTTTTCCAGCAAAACCATCAACCTGCCCGTGCATCACGACTGTACTATGAGGCCAGGAGCGGGTTCGAATTACCCAAGAACAGAGACAGTTTTTCTTCAGTGTGTCCTCAGTGCTTAGCTCAAAGACCCCACACAGAGGTGGTCAGTCATGATATGTGAGTGACAAAGTGATCAGTCAATGTGCAGTTGTCAATGTGCAGGACACGCAGAACACAGCATCATGGACACGGAAAGCATAGCTTCCGACGGCTTGCCTGTCCCCTGAGGAGCTGGCCAGGCAGAGCGAGCTCCATGCGTTCCCTGGAGTTTGTCACATTCCTGGGACTGTAGTTCACCGTGGCGCATAGGATCTTGGCCTTGTGGGAGTGAGCAGGTGAACGTGAGCACCTGCGGACATTGAAAGATGGTTGAGAGGAGCTATTCCTGTTGGGAAATGGATTCCAGGTTCCTGAGTAGGCTGGACCCTACCTGAGTCAGACAGCAGAGCAGCGTGCTCGAGGGCTGCGGGAAGAGCAGCGTGCGTGTGCTCCAGATAAAACCTGAAGCGCGTGGATATGTGTCAATAACCACACACACGTGGTGTGTTGGAAAGTGTGTCTCTCATCTCTAATGTTCTCTAAGAGCAAAGTGTATGTCAGACAATGGGAACTGCAATAGCCACTCCTCACTTGAGACCTATCATTCAGGTTGGGGCCACCTTCCAGCACAGTCCACCCTGTCCTGGTGGTGGGAGGGTCTAGTCGAGAGGCTGTGCTTCCTACAGTCTCTTACGGAGTCAGACGCCTCCAGCTTCTCCTGCAACATCTTTACCACATTGCTTCCCAGGGAAGGGGTAGTAGGGAGGATGGGGCAGCAAGAACCTCAGCTTGTGGCCCAACCTTATCGTAAGAGCCACTGGGAAATGTCCTCTAGGCACCGAGTGGAAAGTGAAATAGGTGTAGTAAGCAAAGCATCTTGACCTCTGTTCATGGAAAGCACGTCCCAGTCTTCCTCCCTTACCTAGACCCGCCTGACTCCCACCTCTCGAGGAAGACAGCGCCACTCAGTTACTGTGTGGATTATCTGCAGGAGCCGCCATGTCCTGTCACATCTAGAAGTGGTTTTCTGGGTGCAGCGACAGGCGGATCTAAGAGACAGGTTCCTTGCTGCTCCTCCTGTGTACGCGCCAGGAGTCCTCGGTTGAGGAGGCGCAGTGGCCACAATAAAACTACAGGTTGACAAGAGGGAGGTGGAGTGCTCTGTTTACTGTATGTAGACGCAATGAGACTAATTCCTCAAGAACTCAGGCTGTTGGACCCTCTGCACTTCATTTCCATCTATAAAATGGTCGTTTCTCTAGTGATCTTTTTCCTATAACATTTTGCCAAATGCACTGAATAGTGTCCAAAAATCCCTAGGAGTTTGAATCTTTCCAGATACTTTACCAGATACCTATGAAGTGTAGCATTTGCTGGTTTTAGTTTATAATCCAGTTGGAGAAATAGGGCATATACAAAAACAACCATAATAAAAGCATCAATTTCAATAGGTACCGAATGGCTAGTGATTAATTTTGCAATTTCATCTTTTTTCCAGTTCAAAGAAAGGAAAAGTCTCCCTCTCGACTCAAATAATAGGAACCATCACAGATTCTGTGTTGAGGAGCGGCAAGCAGAGGAGCTTTTCCGAAAGCTTCTGTGTAACTAAGCTGTGTGTGTGGGATGTGGCCACGCGGCCCGGAAGCGCACAGATGCTGTGTCCCTCCTGGGCCTCGGTTTTGTTGCGAGGTGGTGCTGGAGTGGAGAATGTCCACAGTTCTTCCCAGGCAGAGATGACCCATGCAGTGCTCCGAGTCTCCTTTAACCTCTGAAGAATCCCAAGCTTCTGAGAAAAAGATGGTATTCTTACCCTCCATGTGTTTATAAATATCTGCTGATACTTTAAGTTGAGCATTGAAAAGAATTCATTAAATGATAACTGTAATGAAGTGTGAAATAAATCATGTTTCTGTTGGTGATAAAGATTATTGTGCTAGGCAGAAACATATTTATCACGTCGCCCTGGCAGTACGGACCTACTGTATCTGAGAACTGAAAAACAAACAGGACACCAAACACACGAAGTTCAGTTGCTCCTCACACCAGCACAGAGTCATGACGCCGACACCTGCAGCTGGGGTCACAGGCTGCCCCAGGCCCCTCGAACCCTACACAGTGGTTTGGGACTCCAATCCAGCAAGCCGACTTTCAGCTTCTTCCCAGGGTCTGAGGAGGACGTTTTATAAAGGAGAGGCTTCCCTAAGACTGGTGTCCCCTCTGGGCCATCAAGGTGATTTATCCAAACCAACCAATCCACCTAAATGGTGCAGCATTTTAGCTCCTTACCAAAATTCAATGATTTGGAGGTGAAACATTGGCACACCATAGACGTTCAGACGTTTCTTATGTAATATTTCAATATTATGAAATAATGCATTTGCTCTAGTAATAACACACAAAGTAGCATGTACAACCACGTACCTGGAGTTATCAGGTACACTTTAAAGATGAGTGTGGTTTACCTGTCTTGATAGTGATTATCTTAATGGAAAGATTAGTTGATTGTTCTTTTCCGTTTTTTTTAATTTTGTGCATTTTATGTTTTTCATAATAGACATTATTTTAAAATCTTTCACAATAAAATATTAACTAGCAACAAGCTGGATAAAAAACGTGGTTGATACGCATCAGTGCATAGCTATACATAGGTCTGCTTTCTGTATTTTGTTTTGCTCTTTGGGGACTGGGGATTGAACCCAGGGGTGCTTTACCACTGAGCTACAACCCCAGCCCTCTTTAATTTTTATTTTGAGACAGGTTCTTCTATGTTGCCCAGGCTGGCCTGGAACTTGCAATCCTCCTGCCTCAGTCTCTTGCAATTAGAAGAGTGTACTACTGTGCCCATCCAGGTCTGTGTGTGTGTGTGTGT
The DNA here is from genome assembly GCA_028644305.1 of Xerus rutilus. NCBI lineage: Eukaryota > Metazoa > Chordata > Mammalia > Rodentia > Sciuridae > Xerus > Xerus rutilus. The sequence goes on along the minus strand of CM053406.1, from coordinate 126,751,387 downwards.
GTATGTCTGCATGTATGTACACCTTTGCCAAATTAACCACATACTAATGATGTGATCTTGAAAAATGACTTCCATGCTCTGGGTCTCAGTTTTCTTGTTTATAAAAGTGGAGATAACACAGCCAGTTGTGGTGGTGCACGCCTATAATCCCAATGACTGAGGAGGGTGAGGCAGGAGGATGGCGAGTTCAAAACCAGCCTCAGCTAAAGCAGGTGCTAAACAACTCAGTGAGACCCTGTCTCCAAATAAAATGCAAAATAGGGCTGGAAATGTGGTTTAGTGGTCAAGTGCCCCTGAGTTTAATCCACATCCCCCCACAAAAAAAGGACTGGGGGTGTGGTTCAGTGGTTAAGCGCCCATGGGTACAATCCCCAGTACCAAAATAAAAAAAAAATGAGGATAACACTATTTAAGAGAAATATTATGAAGATCTAGTTAATATGTAAAAAGCATGAATAATGGTGCCAAGAAAATAATAAATACTCAATATATATATATTCTTATTATTATTGTTATTATGTGTAAACAATTTATAGAAAGATATATAAACTCAAAGTAAATAGAATTGAATGCCAACAGTAGTTAACACTCACTAATGAGATTCTGGAAGTTGATTTTTCTCCCTTAATTAACTTTTTGTTATTTGTACAATAAGTATCCACAATTAGAAAGAAATATATTATCTCACAATGTAAGACCTTCCTTATCTTTGAAGTGAATTTGTTTGCCTAAAATATTCCCCAATATACTTTTAGGGACACTTTTTAAGAGCTGGATATAAAGCAATACAGGGAAATTGAACACATAGGGGGATTTCCTTTGTGCTTTCTGCAGATGTGTTCCCAGGAGATAGGTTTGCCTTTAGGTGAAATTTTGCTTCCCTGATTTATTAGGTCTTGTAGGTAACAACCCACTCTTCCTAACACTTCCTAACTTGCCCTAATGTAAAGGCCACCTTCAGTACAACACACTTCGTTTAAATTCACCATATTCAGTTTCACTTCCAAATTACAGGGATACTTTAAATAATCACAGAACCCGTAGGCTCAGAAGCTGCTGCTAGAGTGCTACGGCTTTGGTCCTGGAAGAATTATTGTCTCTGATATTACATGAGACAGAGTCCAAAAGGAGGTGCCTGCTGGACTCGTTCAAGGAAGGCTGGATTTCAGAGAGACTCCCTCCTTCCTGAAGACCTTTCCAGGAGGCTACTGCTTGCACACACCACACCTGAAGGGCGAGATGCTGGACAGTAAGGGAGCCCTTCCTGCCTCCTGCCAGCACAGAAGCCCCCTCCAAGGTACTTATCATCTCCTGAGGTCCTGGGACATGTTCCAGATGTTCCAATGGACATGGGTAAGATTCAGAGATAACCTTAGCCATGGATACAGAAAGAAGAGTGTAGACATGACATTTCCCTCACCTGGAAAAAGGCTCCACAAACCTTAAAACACACAGTACCTTTTGCTGTGTTCATGAGGTTCCTGAGTTTCACTGACCAGCTTCCAGGGGATGACTAGCTCGTGTTCACCTGATCACTCTTTTTTTTTTTTTAAATATTTTTTTAGTTGTAGATGGTACACAATGTCTTTATTTTATTGCTTTGTACGTAGTGCTGAGGATCGAACCCAGGGTCTCACGCATGCAAGGCAAGCGCTCTACCGCTGAGCTACAATCCCAGCCCTCACCTGATCACTCTTAAGCAACATTAACAACACAATGTGTGTTTTAGCTCATTGAAAACTTGTGATAGCATCCATGTGGAGCTACTGGAGTGTCATTCTACCCTCAGCAGTGACAAGGATCCAGAGAATCACTTGGAAGCTTAAACAATAACTCCCATCAGAATAGCTCTTCTCCTCCCCGGAGGATTCCTGTCTGGGAAAGTGACAGATGAGGGCCTTGGGCCTCACCTCGACAGTGTCCTCCTCTCCAATACAGACACATTCAGGCCGCTAGTGAGAACCCACCCTGAGGCTGGCAGCGAGAGAAAGGAGCATTTCCTGGTGGATAATAATGGGTCCAGTGAGGGAGCCCACTCTGAGGAAAGGTGTCCCTGAGCAGATTCTCCAGCCAGGTGGAAACGCCTGAGGGGCAGGGGGCTTCATTTTCTTAATATTTTTTTAAAAATCATCATTGTGGAAATGTGTAATACAAGACTGTCCAAAAGTTTTTTCTAAACCTCCACCCAGGATAGAACCTGCCTGCAGCTCATCATGACTCCTGGCACTGGTGGGTCCTGGGAGCCACAGTGCAGGAGAGCAGCCGAGCAGAGGAGCTGGGTCACCATGTTTTCTAGCAATGGTGGGGCGGTTTCCTGGCGGTTTCCTTGGATATATCTAAGACATCCTCTAGTAAAATTTGAGGTCCTGAAAGTTTCATGGGTGCATGTGTAAGGTATGTATGTGCTGGCAGAGGTGGGGTACAGCACAAAATTTGCCAAATACAGTAAAAAAAATACTAGAGTTCTGTGTAGTGGCTCAAAGAACTTAACTGGTTCCCCAGAATTTTCGGAGATTGTCAACTTCACATTCCATCAACTATAAAATATAAATCCCTTTGCAAACTTCAATTTTATCTATTTGATTTAAAAATTAAAGTTATCAGTGGGCATAAAGTCTCAATTATGCAAGATGAATATAAATTCAAGAGACTGGCTGGATAATCATGTCCCTTTAATTAACAGCACTGCACTGTACATTTAAAAGTTTAAAATGGTAGATTTAATGCTGTGTTCTTATTACAATACAGCAAAAAAAAATTATGAGAGGAAATTCCACCAGTGTCATTTGGTAGAAAATTATAAACTTGGTGCCGAAGTGAATCGCCTCTATGGAAATTAAACCAAGAATCACTAAATTAACATGTATATCAAGGAACTCAATATTAAAGGGCCTAACTATTTTATTTGAGAAAAATAAGTTTTCAAACAGGTCAAAATATCCCAACTTTTATTAAATCAAGATGGCATACTAACTATCAATTGACATTAAGGTACATCTTGAACTTTCTGCTACATTCAGTCAAAATTGTTCAGATTTCTCAGAAGTCATCATGAATAGACAGAGAGATAAAAGCAACACACTCAGGGGCTGAGTTCAAACAGGGACTCGATGCCTCCCTGTCAAAGGCCTGCTGCCTAATTCCCCGTGGCTGTTCGGCTTGAGGAGATTATTTTTTCCAATAACAATTAGATCTCCAGACACATTAACCTGCCCCGTCTTGTGTTCTTTTAAGTGCATTTCTCTCCAGTATAATAGCTCACTAAAAGCTACACATTTTAAAGCCATTCAATCATTCACACTTAAAATTGATCAAATTTGACAGAGGTCCAACATGACACCTCGGGTGGTGGGATCTGCAGCTTCTTCATCACTGTGACCAGAAGACCCGACAGGAACAATGTAGAGGAGGGAAAGTTTATTTGGGGTTTATGATTTCAAAGGTTCAGCCCAGACACAGCTGACTTCACAGCTCTGGGCAGGAGATGAAGCAGAACATGGCGGCGGAAGGGCGTGGCGGTGGAGAGCTCAGCTCACCAGGGACAAAACATAAACCCCAAAGGCACACCCCCCAGTGACCCACCTCCTCCAGCCACCCCCAACCTGCCTACAGCCACCACCAACACTTCTCATCTCACTTTTGAAATTCTTGCTTAGTCTCACATGAGTTTGGGGAGACACCACATATCCGAAACCAGAACAGTGTGAATGGTTGGTGAGCCAGGTCTCAAGAAATTTCTATGATCCAACTGCTACTGTATATCCCATCGTGCGTCAGCTTCCTGCAAACAGTTCAATGAGCAGTTTCTCCTTCTGGTGGAAAGTCTTCTCAGCTGGTGCTTTGTTTTACTTCTGTATTGCAAAGTCTTGGATTTCACTGTCCCAAGCTTTTCAGCTTGGGCTGGGGATATAGCTCAGTTGGCAGAGTGCTTGCCTTGCATGCACAAGTCTCTGGGTTCAATCCCCAGCACCACAAAAATAAGACAACCAAACCAAGCTTTTCAGCTCCTGTCTTAGCACATGCAATGTCTCCTGCACACAGCTCATTTCACACTTTCAGAAATGTAACATTTCCCAAAATATATATATTTACACATGATATATAATGTTATTTATATATATTATTTTTATATATAAACTTATATATATATAATATATATGGAGGCCATTCCCTTGAGGTGATGCAAACTTCATCTAATATGCAACTAACGCAACACCAATTCCTTTTGGATCATGATTTGACATAAAATCCCAACTGCCTGAGAAACCCTACCCATTCTTATTTAGTTCTATGACCTGAATAGCTGGTAATTGGGCTGTAATTGTTTTCAAAACCAGAAACAGGTTTATACAGAAGTTTACTGTCAAAAAAAGAAATATCATTGTGGTTTTGTGATGTGGACTTCCTCTTTTATTTATTTTCAATAGAAAATCCAATATCAAAGATCATTTGGGATGTTCCAGAAGAAAAACAAATATGTAGTACACTTGAGCATAGAAGCTGATCGTTTGTTGAGTTTCGTGACCTTGAAAGCAGACAAGGGAAAATAGAAGGGCTATTAAGAGACAACATTTCGTCATTCTGCTGTTGCCAGGCTTTTGTGACTGTTGCTTTAGTAAGGAAATGTGGACTGTCTCACTAAGAGGAAAAAGCCGTTCCATGAACAGACTCTGCCGTGGAATGCGGATTCGACTCTGAGGATGACAGAGGAGCACTGCGTGTTTCCTAGGAGCAGAGCTGTGTGGGCTTCAAGACTTGGAGAAAAGGAAGGTGTTGGGGACATGTGGAGTGTTCTCTAGGTCTCTGTCTGTAGGCATTTTTCTAAGGTTTGGTATGCATAGAGATCATATCAACAGCAACAGGTTATCTTTTATATCTAAGCCACTCTGGGAATAGGAAGGGGGAAGAGCATGGTACTTTGTCTAGCAACTCCAAATCTCTGCTTTCAAGAACTTCTGTGGGATTCCTAGTTGCCTACCAGTTTTGATCCTGAGCAAAACATTTAAAAATCTGCCTCAGCAGTTACTTTCCCTGCCAAACGCCACTTGCCTATACTTGGTTAGACCCAAGTTACCTCCCAACCCTGTTTGCATGGATGCAGATTTGTATTTGTCCCTTATAGAAAATAATTGATTGAAAATGCACAGTAAGGTTAATCCCTCACCTCCACAACCACCTAGTTCTGTTATGAGAAGGCACTAGTTGGAGAGATCCTGAGAACAGCTGGACACACAAAACACAGGGCTTGAGTAACCGAAGATGCCCTTTCCTTTTGTAAAACGTTGCATGACAATGAAATCGGAAATACGTTACACTACCCTGTCCTAACTTCATGTCATTTGTCCTAGTGAAAACTGTAGAGGTGGGTTGTGTGCCCAAATCCCGGACTCTTGCTCCCACTTGTTTAATTTCCCTCTTAAAATTAATAGCACATTAATTAAAATTAATACTTAACTCTGAAGCAACCAGTGGCTGAGGGTTGCCAGTACACGTTCCAACGTTATTTCTCAGCTTTAGTCCTTCCCTGGACATGTTTCCTGTGCCTGCCCAATGTGAGCACCCTCCATCATTTGTCATCAGACTCCAAATTTAACCGAGTTAACATATTTTATTTAATCTTCCCCCAAGGAAATATATTGAAACTTACTGAAATAGCAGGGCTTATTTGGGTAAAGAGGTCTCACAGTAAATCTCACACACGCAGCCAACACTTTAATATCCTGCATATATGTAAAGAAACAGCTCCCAGAGTGGTTTAAAGCCTCGTGAAACACAACCTCCCTCCCATGGAGAGGGCTTGCTTTTTGGTTCCCTCGCTCTGCCTTTCTGAAAGCAAGTAAAAACCTCTCCTTAATCTTAAAGTACCACTTTTAATCTTTCTTAAAATGTGATGTGAATGTGCTTTTGCTCCTTCAGTGTGTGGTGAGCACAGGCGTGGCTAATGTCAAGAAGGGGCACACGCTTAGAGCTCAGTAAGAATGCAAGAACAGCCTGGAAAACTCATACCTGAGCACAAGGCCACGGTGAAGGTGGCCCTGAGGGGAAGCACAGCCCCTGTGTTTATTCCGCTGAGTGACTTGAGCAGCAGGCTTAAGGACAAAGTTGGGACTAGGTTTCTCCATAGGTGTCGTTTGAACAATCTCTGATGCTTTTATTCCAGAAGCCCGGTCAGTTCTGAGTAGTGGAGCAGCCTTGTTTCAGGGACAGGACATGGTGACGGAGACCCTGGGATGGAAGGCAAGCAGCGTCCTCCGGAACAAGACTGAGGAGAAAAGTCTCACCTACCAGCTGCCTCTCCAGCACAGAGCACGGTTTGGGTGAGAATTGAAGAAGTTCGGTTCCAAATGGAGTGACTTTTCGTTTTTCAGAATGTGCCATTGAAACAATAGCTCTCATGTGACTTGACTCATTCGTTTTTTTCCTGTATATTCCCCTCGTTGATTATTATCACCGCTTAGTTACTTTCTGTAAACTTTAGACATCAAATTTTCATAAACATTCAGGCTACATTGTCAGTTGAGTAAAAAGTAGTTGAGATCACTATTAATATTTCAAGTGAGACGTGTGTATATTTGAATTTTATGATGTGACCTCTTTTCTACAATCATGTATTATTTAAGCTGTATAATGCCAAGTTTTTATCATACACACACTTGACAGATTTCTTCATCCAGACGGTATTAATAAGGCCTCCAGTAATTGCAAGGTGCCTGCTTTATCAGCACAGCAGGGGATACAAGACATGACTCTGTCCTCAACAGTCTTACGTGAAAATAATGAAAACAGGAAATATATGCTGTAAAATAAATTCACATCAAGCACCACAAGGTCTCTTTTTTCAGTGGAGGCTACTGCAGTGGTTTTACCATGCAGAGTACTGGCCTCAAGGCCAGATGGCCACAGTTTGAATCCTGACTCTGAGCTTCTCAAGCCCTGGTTTTCTCCTGTGCAATACTGGAAATACTAATAAAATCGAGATTATAGAGTTATAGTCAGGACTGAAAATAATGCGTATAATGCACCAGACACAGGGGGATAGTTGAAAGATATTTTCCAATCTTCCCTGGTGTTTCTGCATGGTTTAACCATCTGAGAGAAGACACAGATAGCCAGTGTTTGTGTAAGGAGATATTCAAGGACGGTGACTCTGAAAACTTCTCCCTCCCTGGAGACATCGCAGGATAGTAAAGACGATGACCTTCTAACTGCTCAAAGACGACGACCTTCTAACTGCTTCCTAGAGGGGATCTGTTTACCATCCAAGGTCATAAGCCTAGAGATGTCTTCACTCTCTCCTTCCAAGGACATCAGCTTACACATCAGAGTGAAAGGAAAGTCCTCATTTGGGGTCCTCATAAGGAGAGGACAGCTGAGTCATCCAGCTGCCTTCTGTAGGCTCAGAGATTCCTAAGGTGAGGTTGTTTTCCTCAGATACACAGGTAACATATGCCACTGGCCACATCTCCCTGTGGAAACTGGGCACTGAGGAGCCCACACAAGGGTCACAAGGGTATTGCTCTTGCTGATGCTGTAGTTGGAAGTGTTAAACAGCATTTGTCTCTGACCCAAGCAGATGCAATTGATAGATAGATGACAGAGACTCAGACTGACTGAGGCGGGTCACATTTTTATTTTTTTATTTTTTACTTTTTTTATTAGTTTATTTAATTGCATTTCAAGTCATAGCACATATATAGAGCTCAGTTTTTCCATTTCTCTGGTTGCAAACCAGATAAAGTTACACCAATTGTGTTTTCATACATGCACCAAGGGTAGTGATGATGATCTCAATCAACCATTTTTACTATACCCATTCCCCTTTCCTGCCCCCCACCTCCCCCATGCCGCATCCAGTGTTCCTCTATTTCTCTTATGTTTCCCATTCCCACCCCCCTTATTTATCAGCATCCACCAATCAGAGAGAACATTCGGCATTTGGTTTTTTGGGATTGGCTTACTTCACTTAGCATAATGCTTTCCAATTCCATCCATTTGCCTGCAAATGCCATAATTTTATTCTCTTTTATTGCTGAATAATATTCCATTGTGTATATGTACCACAGTTTCTTTATCCATTCATCTATTGAAGGACATCTGAGTTGCTTCCACAGT
>CM053406.1:126620961-126742775 GCA_028644305.1 Xerus rutilus | reverse complement strand
AATCAGAGAGAACATTCGGCATTTGGTTTTTTGGGATTGGCTTACTTCACTTAGCATAATGCTTTCCAATTCCATCCATTTGCCTGCAAATGCCATAATTTTATTCTCTTTTATTGCTGAATAATATTCCATTGTGTATATGTACCACAGTTTCTTTATCCATTCATCTATTGAAGGACATCTGAGTTGCTTCCACAGTTTTGCAATTGTGAATTGTGCTGCTATAAACATTGAAGTGGCTGCTTTACTGTAGTGTGCTGTTTTTAAGTCTTTAGGATATAGGCCAAGGAGTGGGATAGCTGAGTCAAATGGTGGTTCCATTCCAAGTTTTCTAAGCAGTCTCCATACTGCTTTCCAGATTGGTTGCACCAATTTGCAATCCCACCAGCGGGTCACATTTTTGGCTTGCAGGTACAGCAAAATTTCAGACTGTTTAGTTTTTGACTTAGTGGTAGTTTACCTAAGATTTAGTCGTTATTTCCACTAGAAAGATTGGTGTTACTGTTATCCAAGAAGATATGAAAGATAAAATAGCATTTGATATAGATCCCTTAAGAATGGGTGAAATGGGACCACTTTCAGTTGGGGTGGAAAAGTGCTTTGAAAATCAAGAATAGTGTAGACCAGACTGTGTGCAAGAGGTGAGTCTTTGTGAGGCTCACACTAGAGACTCGACTGTTCATTGTGCTAAAAAATGGGTTACACAAGGAAGAGCAGACAGTAGCAGAACTTGAGGAGCTGGATCCAAGAGCGTGCATTGCCTTCTCGGGTAAGTAGCAGGAAAAACATCAGATAACAACACCAACAACTTGCATCTCTAGCCAGCAGCAGGGCATTCATAAGCTGCACTTGGGAAAGGTGACTCCTTGTTCACAGCTCCCTGCTCTCCTGACCTTCATTCCAGAATTTGAGCTATTCGTGATCTTCTTCGAATGCACACCATGGACCTCGGGGCTCTGCTCCGCCTGTTTCCTCACCGTTTCAGAATGACCTCCATTCACGGCGCCTTCTGGCAGAGGCCAACCAAGCTTTCTAGACCATGTCAATTATAGTTCAAGTATAAGCTCAGCTGCACGTCACCAAACCTAACAGTGTTCCAGTCGAGTGACTGCCATTTGCCAGGCTCCCCTACGTGTCCCCGAGAGGCCCACAGATGAGCAACATGACGATGACGTGCTCTTGGAGGCCTGAACCACTGCCCTACAGGGTGTCTTCTCGTGGTCCAAGATGGTTGCTTGAAGTCCAGTCTCCACACTCACATGCCCAACTGCAGGATGACGGAAGGTGGGCCAGAAGGTGGTTTCTACTTATGTCCCTTGAACACAAGGCAGTCACAGGCCTACACAGAGCCTCAGGTGAGAAAGGGAGATGTAGTGCTTTCACTGGGTGCAATGTGCCCCACTCCAAAATTTGGGAAAGGCAAAGGAAAGATAGGTGCCCAGCAAGCAACAGCACGAAGGGGTACTTTAGCCACCCAATTGCCCAGTCTTTCTGAAAAACTTCAGATTAAAGCTCAGGTTTGCCCCAGTGAGGAGAGAGCCTGCTCAGGTCAGACTCTCCATGTGATGTCTGAGTGCCACGTAGCACCTACGTCAGAAAATTCGTCCTCACTGCCTGGTATTGCCTAGTAAGACGCAAGCTTCCGCTGGCCTGCGGAGTGCTCCACAATCAAAGAGAGCCAGCTGGAGGTGATCTTCTCCGGGTGGAACGCTCTTCACGTGACACTCATTAAGGTTGGTTAATATGTTTTTCAGAATCTACTTTAGAAAAGAGACATCTCCAAAAATGATATCTGAGGCTAAGCACATCATGGAGTCAAAGATATTCCAAGGATATTGACCATGGAGAAGACCAGGGGATGAAAAAACTCCCAGCAGCAAGTGAGGTTGGGCTACCCCTGAAAAACGGCAGGATTTGGATTACATAGGGACTGGATGGGGAGAAGGAGAAGATTTAAGGTGAAGGGACTAGAGCCACAGAGATATGAAAGCGTAGGGTGGGCATGTGCCCTAGAACTCCGGAAGCCTGGGATGTGTGAAGGGAAATAGGGAAAGACAAGATCCCAGACAGCTTTGAATTCTTGGCTTCAGGATCTGTGACTCCTAGGGCGTAGGCCACCATGTGCACTCTGGGGTAACTCACTGCTTGCTCTCTGCTCAGAGAATGCAGAGCTCGCACACGGGCCTGGCGCATGGGCAGAGAAAGAGGAAACGGGTCAAACACTGAGGAGGGCAGAGCCGAGCTGCAATGGGAATATCCCGCTGACACCTGCCTCGAGACAGCCCTGGGTGTGGGAGAAAATGCACACCACCTCCCAGGAGCAGCAGGGACCAGGCAGAGGCAGAGGCCACCCCCGGGGCTACTTTGTCTTAACCTCAAGCAGACTTTCCTCTCAGCTCCCAATCAATTTCCTACTTTTCACGGGACTAAAAACATGGAAGCTCGATGAATGTTTGGCTGTGAAATTAGCTATATGGCCTTGGACATTGTGAAGTTCCCATTAAAATGCTTATTGGGCACATAGTGAAATCAAATGATATTTACAGTGAAACAAGTGTGTACAGAAGACCCTCAGATCAAGTTAGACCTGGGTCCAACTTTGAGTTCCATGAACTGTTCTTTAGTAAACCTAAAATGTGATTGAAGGTGCTATTTTTACCAAAAGACCTACAAAATATAGCTTCCAACATACAAGGATACTAGAGAAGTAGATGGGCATGGAGTCTACCTTGACATTAGACTGTGTGTTGAAAACTCGCGTAACCTCAACAGAAGGCTAGAACATATTCCAAGCCTTGCTTAAGCCAAACCACATCACTGGAAAACAGATTCTGTCTGTTTGATTTTGTTTTATTTGCCTTTGTATTCCCGAGAATAAAATAGCCAAGAGATGATCATGAAGAGCCTTTAAAAGCAAGCGTGGCTATTTTTTTCTATTCTCCTTTTCTTTCTATCCGAAAGATTTATTTTTTGGTTCTAGCTAAAACTGGAGACACGAATAAAAGGGCCTCATCTAGCTTCACTCTTGTCCCCAGCGAGCTCCTCGAGCTCCTCGGGAGTACAGCGTACTCTCCTCCCGCACTGAAGCTCAGCAGCTCCATCATGAATACCAGCAACTCCCAATTCCCTGTCCTGGTCCATCTCCTCACATGGGTAATAGCCTCAGTTCGGACACCTTTTTTCCGAGACCCCCTCCCTAAGCCTCAGTGTAGAGAAGAAAGTGGCCACCGGACGCTCAGCAGGCTCCAGATCGTCTAGAGCCTCCTTGTTGGAGGCTAGCCTCATCTCCTTGCAACGCAGCCCTCCGATCTCCACCCGACCTCCTCCAGCTTGAGGTCTGCCCTTGGGTTTCTACTCCTGACTTTTGGCTTTGCCCTCTTATTCTCTGCGGTCCAGTGAGTCCAGCAGAGGAAGACGAGCCCGGCAAGAACCGGCCCACGATGCTCTTTCCCAGGGTAATTCCTGGGAGTCACGGAAGAGGAGACTTTGGAGCTATGCATCTTCACACATGTGTATATAAAATGTACCATTACGAAATATTAAACATAAATATGTAACTGTACAAAATAGAGAAAGACTGTTCTCTCTTCTGTGACCTAATTGTCAATGTCCTGTGCATCTCATCAGCTGCCCGCTTTCCTTCCTCTTTTTCTGAATATTTTATGTCAACAGCACTTTGTATTCTAGATATTAATCCTCCATCATATACCATATAAATATTTTCCTACTCTGCTGATCACTTTTTACCTGTATCTATGAAGTTACTGATTTAGGGTTTTATTAGTGTTTTCAATAGTTTTTCCTATCAGTGTTTGCATTTTATAGCTTTTTTTGGGGGGAGAAGGGGTACTGGGGATTGAATTCAGGAGTACTCACCACTGAGCCACACCCCCAGCCCTATTTTGTATTTTATTTAGATCTCACTAGGTTGCTTAGCGCCTCACTTTCACTGAGGCTGGCTTTGAACTCTCGATCCTCCTGCCTCAGCCTCCCCAGCCACTGGGATTGCAGGCATGCGCCACCATGTTCATCTGCATTTACATTTTGATAAGCAAAGTTTGTGAGCATATCCACAGACATTTTATTCTGTAATTTTTACAGTTTTGTTGTTTTCCCTTTCTATGAATGTCATTTAGGGTCCTGTTTTTTAAAAGACAGCAAATTGTCATAGCTGTGAAATATTTCATGTTTTTTCATGAATTTAATATTCTAAATCAGCAAACTGAATAGGTTCTCCACTCAGCACTGATGACTTTTGCTACATTACGCCACCCTCACAGCGTCCCCATGTCCCTTCCTCAGAGTGTCCTGTTCTCACGGAGAACAAACACACCTGTCCCCATCTCCTGCCCCTATTTTTTCACCACTATTCTTTTTCAAAGTTGCCTTGCCTGTTATGGCCCATGTTCTTGCCCAAATAAATTGTAGTATCAACCTATAAAGTAACACAAAGAAACCCACAGTGATGCTAGCTAGGACTGCTCTTGTTAGGAGATTAATTTGGAGAGAATTTCCCTGGCAGACCTCCTACGTATAATCCGGTTTCCCTGGTGGACATATGAACCCCACACTCCAAACCCCCAAGCTGCTGCAGACTCCCTAGCCTTCTGCACGTTAATGATGACATGCGATTGAACTTGCACAGAGCACAGATCACTCACACTTTACATAGTATTTCATGGTCCTATTGTGTTACGTGAGCAGGGTTCTTTCATATATATGACTGCATCTTGATCCGGCAACAGGAAGGATACGTAATCCCGAGTTACCAATGTGGAAATCATTGTCAACAACAGTTGATGGAACTTCCAGACACAAACCTAAGTTTTATGTTTCCTAGTCAGGCAGTTTCCCACTCCACTGACCCGTGAGATCACTCTCTTAAGACATCATCAGAATCCCGCACTTTCTTTTGATAGAAAAGCAGCACCAGTCACTATTGAGGGATAATATATACAACCCACAAAATACTATCTGCAAAAGGCAGATAATATGTGATCTGAAAGGTCTCTTAGACTTTATTGAGGAGCATTTCTTTGAATTGTGATTGAAAATGTTGAAGCTAAGACCGTAAAGCCTTTCTCCAGAAGGTCCAGTTCATTGGTGATTGCCTAGTACAGTATCTCTTTAAGCACATGTCCTAGCTTTGATCTGCTGGCAGCCCTCCCTGCTTAAACTACCATGCTAGATAAAATAAAATAATATGAAATAAATTTAAATAAAATGAAATAAATCTGCTGATGTCCATACCAGAACGTCAGAAGGAGAGCAATGGTCATTCTGAGGATGCCCTGACACTAGTGCTTCCAAGGTCTGAGTACCCCTTTGAAAAGATGCCCATTAGTAGCATGTGCCTACTCTCCACTGTCACTAGAGCCATGTTGTCTTGCTCAATTTGGGCTGTAATCAAAAGTGGCCTCATTTTCATACCCTTAATTTTAATTTGAAGGAACCCAAATCACAGCAGGTTTCCTGCTAACCAGGAAAAAGCAAAAGATCAAAACACAGAAACCAAACATTATTTCTACTCTCTATCTTTGACCACAGAATGTTCTCTGAGGTGATGGGCTGGACCATTAGCCAGGGCTGATTGAGCACCTTGGTCTCTGGCTCTTCAGTGGTGAGGGAAGCTCATGAGGTAGTGCCAGAATCACCCTCCAATCTAGACTTTTTTTTGGCAGGCAAGTTGTCACTGAAATGGTCAAAACTGGTCTAGTGACTGCTTCTCAAAGTGCCTAATGCCATAGCTCTTTTAAATATTTCAGTAGACTGTGAAACCAACAAGTATCCCAAAGCCTTTGAAGTATTTATCTTGCACCCAATGTTCTTGTAATTTTTCTAATGAGGCTATTTTTAAAATGCAAAACTAATACCTTTCAACTTATGGACGACCACTGTAGCTACTGTTCCAGAGTTCTTCAGTCCTGGCCATACCACACTGACTGGTAGGACGGATGTAACAGAGGGCTTCAATATGGAGTCAATACTGAATCTTTCTACAATCCAATCAACTCTTTTTTGCCAGAATCCCCAACTTTTCCTCAATCATCTTTCTTTCAGTCCCACTCAGCAACCTCAGTCTTGGATAGATCCAATCTGGATGGTTGCAAATGGCCGAAAACCTGGGGAAACTCTGCATGTGATTCACAACTGCCAACCCCCCGCCGGCTCTCCATGGTTCTGACCCCACTGTGTTCCCACACATCTCTCCTCCTGTGTGCTTTGCAGTCTTCAACAATCTCCTAGAACTTGAGCTTCTGTGCCACTCTCTCACTCACAGTGGACAACCTTGTCAGTTTCTTAGCCAGAAAAAATCAAGTGATAATTGCCACTGCTCCCCAACATGGACCTGTTACTCTCTCTTGTAGTTCACAGTGGAAGATTCCCCATCCCCAAACAGGACCAGGCAATCCCTCACCCATGCTCTGGGTGTAGCCTACCTGAAACTGGGCACAGAAGTCTGTGTAATAGTATGCCTTCTGCTTGGCATGGCCCTCTCATCACTGGTTCCTGTGGGTAGTGACCTGGTCTGTTCTGCTCACTGAGGTGTTTCTATTAGCTTGGAAGAGTGCACGACACAAATTAGGAGCTTACCAGTGGGGCAGGTGGGAAGAACCACAAAACTATTGAGGAAGCTGCATAGCTGAGTTCACTGAGCAGCTGCACTCTACTAACAATCAACAGTCACCTTCAGCCCCCTGAAACTTGGGTGAAACTGATGATTACAGCCCCAGCTGGTGGGAATTATTTTGTCCACCTGATTCTTCTTATCCTTTCTGTCTGAGGCATTTTTTAGACCCGATGACTTGGCTTTGAGTCTTTCTGGTTGCCTTGCCTTGCAATTGTGGTTTGATTTACGTTTATTGCCTACTGTGTTCTTGTTGTATGACGAATTCTATAATTTTCCAGGATCAGGTCATCTACTTGTCAAGCTCCTAATGTCCAGGTGGGGACTGACTCAGGTTCTCCATCCCACTAAACTGGGTTTCTCAAAAAAAATATTATATATATACTTTTCAAAAAATAGATTCTCAAAAAATAGATTCTCAAAAAAGTTATGTAATGTATATAATATGTTTTTGTGTATATATATATATATACACAAAAAATTATTTTATGCACACAATGCAGAAAATAATCACGGCAACATTGCCAAACAAAGAGGTCTTGGGGTTACTGAGGGCTGTTCAGCTCTATCACCAGGTGAGCAGGTAGTTGGTGTACTCCGAGCAAAGACCAAAACACAGCTTGAAATCTTCCCTTTCCTTACATTCTGCCTTCCTGAGACCCTGCCTCAGGATTTTGCCGAAGGCCACACCGAGGAGTCCTTGGGAGCACTTTGGTTAGTCCCAGCCTCTCTGTGGGTACCCGTGAGGCCTCCTGTGGGCACCTGCAACCTTGGGTCATTCCCAGCCCTATATATATTGGGCTTTATCCTGTGTGCCCTGAGATCCTGCCACATGGAGTTAGGCCTTCCATGAGTCATGCCCAGCTGCCTCCTTCACGCCACCACTCTTGGGGCCATTATGAAGTAAAATTAAAGGTCTCTTGAATATGAGCACTCGGATAGCTTGACAGTTCATCTGTCGGCTGTTCTAAACCCTGAGTGTGGGGGGAATCCCAATCCCAATTCCCCTTCTGCTCATCCCTGAGGGTTTAATGGTGAAACTGAGGGAGAAGTGAGCTGAGATGAAACAGGAGTGGTCAATGTGTGGTTCCTCTATCCTGGAGATTCCAACCTAGAGCCCATCCCTGCCACTGGCCTTCAACCACCAGATCTCTCAGGCCTGGGAATGAACGTGGGTTCCTTCTCAGTGTTTAGTGCTAATCAGAATGCATGTTTAAGAAATCCCCCAAATTTCCTAAGGTTGAGTATGAACTAAAAATTTGTCTAGGGTACAAAAAGTTATTCTGGAGTACAACAATTCTCTCCAATTTTCTAGGGTCTAGAAAGCTGCTCTACAGTAGCTCAGTCTTCTTGTCTCTCCAGGGTGGGGTCAAGGGAAAGCATAGGGGATGGGGCCTCACAGTCAGTTTGCTTGTAGATCCTCAGAAATTCTGTACAGTTCCCAAGTGAGATGGCTTACTTTTACCCCAGGGATGTGGAGCAAATATGGAAAACACCACATGGGAGAGATACTAAAAAATCATGAGTAACCAACCAAGGACAGGAATCGTGAGCGTAAATCTTCTTACCCAATCCCACACTCCCAAAACAGAGGAAGTACTTCCCCTAGTGAGCATGTTTTTTTTTTTTTTTCTGAACACAATAGACTAAAATAATCATTTTTGAATTCTGACTTGAGAAACCAGACATTAACCAAGGACACTGGCAGAAAGACACTGGGTTAAAAATAGGATTTTAAAAGACCAAATAGTTTTTCATGTAATACGTGAAATTCTCTTGGGAGAGTTAATGGAAATAGGCACAGACAGCTAAAAGCATACATTCTTGTTGTGAAAAACAACACATATTAGGAAAAGTATACAAATGTCCAGGTTAGCATCCCCAAGGTCAAAAAACGGACTATTACCCACCCCATGTCTTCTCTCCTCAATCTAGCCCCTCATGTCCCTCACAGACAACTATGACTTGACTTCACACCAACACTTCATGGCTTGGCTACCTGAGCATCTCTCCATGTACAAAGTAGCCAAGTGGCTTCTTAAGATCACATTGGACACCACACTTCTTCCTTTATGTCTGCTCCTTTGGCTCAATCAAAGCTTATGTTGGTAAAATTCATTGATGGCATTGTTTATAACCGTAGTTCAATCATTTTCATTAATACCTAATTCAATTTGTCCATTCTCCATTGGCCACAGTAAGGTCAGTTGATGATTGTTTTGAAAAATGCATCCACAGATTTTGTTTTTATATCTATCCTCTGGAGCACGTGTGCATGCACTCCTCTGGAATATACACCTAAAACCGGAATTGTTGAAACACATAAATATACTTCTATGCCACTTTTTCCATACTGGAAAACCATTTTCTAAAGTGGTTTTTCAAAAAGCTTTGTTTTTCCCTGATGGCAGAGGCCATTTGAATAGTTTTTTTTTTTTTTTCTAAAGTGCCTACTCAAAATATCTGCTCATTTAGTCTATAGAATTACCCTTTTTATCAATTTGTAGTAGTTAAATGATTTGACCAAGATCACACTTATAATAAGTGGTAGAAATATCTCCAAAATACTGATCTATCTGACTCAAATATTCTTGATAGCTATTGTTTTCCAAATCAGCTATAAAATGGCCTATGGTAAAAGACAATTGCATTCATTAACAATTCTAATCATTAAGTCTTCAGTAAAACATTAGGTTATATCTATATATACAACACACTTATATGTACATATATGAAAACTTAACTTATTTTTATCCCTGGATTATGAAAGCAGTCTCACTTATTTAGAGTAAATGAGTGGTTATGGAATGTTCATTGCATGCCAAGCACAGCTATTTTTATATGAAGATCCTAAGTATCTATAGGTCTGTACTTACAAAGGATGTTAAAGATAAACTCTTGCGGCTCTTTTGAACTCATTTGAAAATCGTTTTAGTTTAACCAAGGCATAACCAATAGCTTAGATTCACTGGTGTGAGTGAATTTGGTATTCACACAGTTATACATATGGGCATGATGTTGACATAAAGCTATTGCTTCTTAACAGCTGATTAAATCACAAGGCAGCAATATGTGAGCAGACAAATGAGCTGGAGACACAATATAAAAATTGCAAGGTTTCATGTAAATGAGCTCAAATATTTGTTCTCTTGGTCTCCCCTCCCATCACACTATTCGTTTTTCTCTATTTTTCTTCTTCGGCACCCATCCCCCAGCCTCGTTTATATATTACAAGGGATTTGCAAGCCTGGAAAAATTTCCGTGCGTACAGGTAAAGGTTGCAGGACAGGGGCAGGGAAGCCAGGCACAGAGGAGAGAGGGATTTTTTCTGGACGCTGGCTTGCCCTCTTCCAAGGACACCTTCTGTGGAAACGGTTGCTGCCTCTCAGAACACCAGGCCTGGGGACTGGGGCCTTATGCTAGTGCCAATAAGGAAGCCACTGCTGTCGAGCTGCAGGTACAAGCCCTCAATTAGGACGTGCCGTTCATCTCTGTCAACAGTAATGAAATTCAGAAGCCTGAAGTGACAGGTACAGCAACTGGTCTGGGAGTCTAAAAATTAATACCTTCAAGTTTCATTTTCCCATCCCTCCCAGCCTCACTCTGTCCACCGGGAAGGTGACAGAGGAATTCCACCCGCCAGCACGTGTGTGCCCAGCGGTTGAGCCCAACCCGAGCAGCACTGCAGAGTTTTTCTCCAAGGCAGGTGAAGGCAGGGGCTGGGGGTAAAACTTGAGTGCCTTTTTAAACTCTGACAAGACAAGTGGACCTTCCAAGTCCCGATACTCCAGACCAGAACTGGCAGAAGTATAATTGCACAATTGCCACCTGTCCATCGGGACCCACCAAGAACAAGAACAAATGAAGATTGAGATGCAGCCACAGACTTCATTGGGAGCAGGATTTTAGACAAAGCAATTATGCTATTAAGGCACTTGACTTCTGAAAATAATTATAAAGCATCTATAAGATTTTATGTAGTGGGGCTATATAATTTTCCCAGGTGAAATAAATCATTACTATAAATTATGTTCCAAATAAGAGGAACTGCAGACCTTTCTGGGAATGCACTCACACACGGGTTGAGTTTTTCACATGTAAGTAACAGAAGGCATTTTTAAAATGATTCCTTTTTCTTTTCCTTTTCAGAGTGAAAACATGCTTTTTCAGCTGCCTAAGTATGTATTTTCTCCAAGTTCATCTGAAAGTTTCCTACAAATGATGCAAAAATTTGCCATGAATCAGAACTATCCACATTGGACAGCAAATCCCCTGCTGAAATCCAAGAGCCCTGGGTGAAGGATCCCTGGAGGGTGAGGGGAACATTGCCACCACGTCGCAGAGGAAATACACACAGTTTCTTGATTCTTTCAACCTTGACCTGGAGTTAGGACCAGCCCAGACGGCCCCTTCCTTCTTCCTCCAGCCCTGACTTCATCCACCGTCCCCCTCTGCTCACTGGTTTGCCCCTTCTCTGCTCAGGTGTGAGCTGGCTGAGCTCAGAAGTGGCTTCCTTCGCAGTAAGCTGCAGCTCCATTTGAGTGCAGGCCAGGTGGTACCTTCTGCCCTGAAGGCTGTTCTGTGGTTTCCTTTAGTCACATACAGGCTTGCCTTCAGCTTGTCCCTGCGTGGTGCCCATTATAAATTCATGTGCCCCAGCCTGCCTGCACACTTGACCGCGTGTCGCCTAGGCGGTACACCTCGGAGCAAGCACAGTCCCCTCCAAATCAAAAAATTCAGCTCTTCAAATAAAAAAATAAATTACCCCTGGGCTTTAATAGTGAGGATACTAAATGACACATGATTAAAATATTCAGAACATTTCCTTTTAATTTCTATTAGGGGAAAAATACATTTTCACAAGAGCCAATGTAGGTGGCCATACATCATTAAAAGAGGAGCACCTTTGAGAGTGAAAATGAGAAGCACTAGTTGCTGACTCAGCCCCGCAGACGTAAAGCGGAGCTGTCCTGGGCAGGGTGGATGCTGTCACCGAAGCCGGATGCTCAAGATGGTTCCTGCCAGGAGACAATCCCTAGCGATGCTGGGAGGATCAATCAGCTGACCTCAGTGGCATTAGGCCACTCTTTTGACCTAGAAATGTACAAAGAGTGGTATTTGTTTTCCAAAAGCTAAGAATTGAGCATGACATGCTTTGGAAAATTTGGAAAAGATGAAAATGAAAAATTGAATCTTGGAAAAGGGAATCTACAGAGGAAGGAGATATAATTATATGAGCAATTTCTGGTCAGAAAATCAGCTAATAGATTTCGACTAAGCACCTACACAGGATAAAGCACTCTCCCAGGCACCAAGGGTACTGGAATATCAAGTGTCATTTCGTGTACGCACAACCCAAGAGTGTGGCCTGAGATGACCAGGAAAGGCTCTAGGAACTGGTGAGGGTAAATGTGAGACACTTATTTAGGCAGAAAAGATGCGGCAGCGGGAGGACCTAGAGCCCGTGAAGCCCTGGGCAGCATGGTGCCATTTATGTCCAGTTTATAAATGAGCAGAACAGCCAAGCCAAGAAGAGTCTCCTGGAGGTGGGGTTCACAAAACCATAGTGGTCAGCAGAGGGCATTGGACCCTGGGGAGGGCGGATATATGAGAGCGTGAGAAGCCACTGAAGATGATGGGACCTGTGCTAGGACACCAGTGTGACTGTGCCTGATGAAGACTACTGCCTGGGGAGCACTGTAGACAGGCCAGCTGTGGGGTCCTTCTAGTACTCCACACATGAGAAGGACCTAAGCAAGATGATAGTGAAAAATATATATATATTCACATATATTTACACATGTGTACATATATTTATGACCTAGAAGCACTATGAAGACAAAAATCCAGATTATTTTTGGTGGCCTATGAGTAAATAGGTCTGGAGTGGCAGATGCAGACAGAAGCACAGCTTCTCAGTCTCCTGGAGGTAGGAACACCACCACACTCAGCAAAGTGAGGACTTGGCCTCCAGCTATGTGAGCATCCAAGTGTCAAGGAGGCATAACAGGTGTGCTGCTTGTCAGTTTCAAGTTTGGACCCTGGGAATTATAGAAAGTGCTTGTAAAAATTTGAGAAAGCGGGTGAGAATTCTGCAGTTGAGTTGGTATTGAACAAGGCAGTTGTAAAATCTCGTAGATGGGAGAGAGCTGGGAAGCAGGGAGGAGCAAGGAAATCAGCCTTTGAAAGAGGCAGAGAGGTCTGAGCAGAGCTAGGATTCTGGGTTTTATAAAACCTAGATGAAAGGTCTTAAGAAGGGTGTTATTTAAAGACAAAGAGAATACAGGGAGACTTCTCAAACGCCATTGAATTTGTTGGCTGGATTACTATTTTTCAGCAGTTAGGATGCTATAATTTAGAAGTGACCAGATACAAAGGAAATGGAAGCAGCAGCTGTCTAAGCCCCTAGAAGACATCTGATAGCACAAGGAAAGCAGCACGCAGCCCAGAGGCAGCTTCTGGGGTCAGCAGATGTCATCGCCTCAGCTTCCAGGAGACACTGGGGATGTCAGGAGACGCATTTCCGGAGTAATTCATAAATGGGAGGATGGTGACGTGACTGAAAGAAGCTGCTGATGGGGAAGGGACATCCTGTCCTCTCAGCTAGAGAGGATGGAGGTGGGTACAGATAATGGTGGGATTTAGTGGTGACGAAAGTATGTCTTGGACGCAGCATGGCCTCCCAAGAAGTCTGCTTGAGGGTCTCTGCCTCCCTCTTTGTAAGGGTCCAAGCTCCCTCCTGCTGGGTGCCTGTTTCCTTGTCTTTCCGCTGGGCCTTCCTTCAGGTCTTGTTTGTTATTTTTTGCACATTCAATTTGATGACTTGCTCCCTGTCTTCTTTCAGGGTGCCTCTTAACTAGCCTTGAGTAATATCAAAGCTTAGGACCGTGCTTTGTAATTGTTGCATTTCTTCACATATTTCATGTGGTCTATTTTGTGTCCTCTTTCTCTTCCTGATTTTCAATTAAGATCATTTCTTATGATCCCTGTTCTAGCTCATGCACAAGTCAAATTCACATGATAGAGTTGCTTCAATGAAAGAAGGTCTTAAAATATCAAAACATCTCATTCTTTCATTCTGATTGAAAAAGTGACTAGTGTTAAAAAGTTTAAGTTTATGTTGTGCGAAGTTACAGCAGAAAATAACAGAGAGATGGGACTTCTGATGAGGCTCTATTTTATTAGTAGCGGAAGGAATTACAGTTTAGCTGAAGTTACATTGGATTCAGGGACAAGTGCATCTGCCAATTATAGAGGTACCTGAGGCTGAATTTGTGCACCAAGTACAAACTGGAAATGCTGAAACACTAAATAAATTCTTAGATGGATTTAAAATTTTAGATGCACCATCTTTATTTTTATGTCTTGTAAAAAATTCTTTATGTGTGGTCTAAATCGTACTCATGTAACTGCCAGGTATTCGTAGGCTGTGCACTATTGACATGACTCCCAATATGTGGGAATAATAACTGAAAAAACTCAGTTAATTATTTAGATATTTACAAACACCTAGAAGTTTGCAACTATGTATAAAAACATATCTGTATTGAATTTTCATTCAGATACCTTATTCAAATATTGTATTCCAGAGTTCCTGAAGTTGTCTTTTAATCTTCTGGGCCTCAAAAAGAGAATCAATTACGAAACAACTTTCAATCTATGGTCCACATAGAAGCGTCATATACATGTCCCTAACTTTAACCCATGTGGCCCCTCGCACATTAGATGAGCAGTGATCGTGTGCCCAGCACTGCTAAGGTGTTTGCACACCTGTCCTCATTCCATGCGTGAGGCGGATGAGGTTCGGAGAGGTTGAGTGAGTTATGGATGACACTTGTGCAGCTACAGCACAGCCTTCCTGCAGTGACCACTGACTGCCTTTCTCCCACCACACTGGATATAAATCCTTTTCGCCTGGAAGTGGATTAATCCATTGGCCTCCCAAAGTGCCTCCCTACCTCAGTTCCCACAGGGGTCACCCACTGTAGTACTCTTACTTTCTGCTCTCTCCCTCTCACAAGATTTGGTGAGCCTCAGACAAGGAACAGGAGCCACGTGAGAAAGCTTCCTCAGGGAGACAAAGTGGAAGGATGAGGAAACCGTCACTGTGAAACTTACAGAAGTAGGTGGCAGGAGACTTAGTCTCATGGCGATTTGGAGAGGAGTTGTGAAGTAGTGTGAGGTCACTATTTGCAAATGTTCTGTGCATTCTTGAAAAGCATATGTACCCTTCATGGGGAGTGAGTGCTGTGAGTTCCACCTGTCTAAGGGATCAGGCCTGTGAGCTCAAAACGCCCCATGCTGGTGTCCCTGTCCTCTAGGTCCTTAATCTGGTTTCACTTCTCTTCTTTCTAAACTCCCTGGAGATTAGTTCCTACTGCTCTTGTTTTTTTCTAAAATTCTATCTGTCCCCATCTCTGGACTCCATTCCAGAAGCAGTTTTATAATATCAGGTTAAGGCCCCAGCCAACAGTGGGGTACCAATACCATAAAACACATCATCCAATCAGCGGTGAACTGTGCCTGCTCCTGCTTATCCAGGCCGGCTCTATTACCACAGGTAAAGGCAGGTAGTATGACAGCCATTCATTTTGGCCTCTGACATGAACGTGGGAAGGAAGAAGAGGTTTCGTTGCGGTCCAGCACCCTTGCTGGGCTCTGGTTTCCAGCCTGCATTGTGATTCACCCACATAAGCATGTCGGCAAAGGAACCTCCTGTCCTGGAGAGCTGAAGAGGGAGATGCATTCTTACACAGAAGGAGGCACCCAGGGAGAAGAATGTGCTCTTGAAAATGTGAAATCTGCAAATGCTGTCAGGGATGAGAACAGCGTGTTAAGTTCACAATCGACTCCATGAAACCTAGAACTGCTGCCAGGGGCATGGAGAATGGGTCACGCTGGGTTCAACCTGGTGAAAATAAATATGTCAAGTCAATGAATTAAGGTACAGATGGTTTCTTTATGAATTTTAAGTCTGTATTTCAATCCCATAATACCACTGTCACTCAAATTAACCTGTTTTCCAGAGTGAAATGAAGGTCAGTAATTCAAAAAATGCTAAGACACTTTTCACCAAACTATGTCGTTAGTACAAGAAAAAGTGAGAAAAAGAATTCCATAATTAAACAACCCGTATTTTACCAATACCCTACAAACATCAAATGAATAACACCTTACGCAATAAAAATAAAAAATTTTCTGTACCATTAATGTCTCAGTATGAATTGAAAAAAAAGGTCTTGTAAATGGGACTTTGGAAAAAAACAATGAGGAGAAATGCGTGTAAGGAGAAAAAAAAGCCAAAGGAAATAAAGTGACAGTGGAATTTGATAGCTGTATATAACTTTATATTTGCTGGAACAATAAAAATATTGATAAAAGTTTCCCCATTTTTCCCCATTTCCAACATGTAGACAAATTAGGGAAAAGCTGTATAGGTGCAATCATCCTTAGATAAACTGACTGCAGAATTTCCAAATTAAACATAATTTTTATTTTAATAACACAGTGTTAATTTTTGAGCAGATTCTAGCTAATGCTGTACAGGGTACACTTAGATTTTCATCTTCATGTGCACATTAGACATCCCATTTCTGTTTTATTGGAAGAATCCTTCAACAATTCTTGTCTCTGGAGAGTAATTTCATTTAATTAAAAAGTACCAACGATCGCCTGCCTTGTAATAGCTCTTTTGTGACATTAGTCTTCCTGACCTGTGCGTCCCCTAGTCTGTCTTTCGGTGCATTTGCTGTTCTTTTTGTTTAAACCTTTGCTCCCTTGGGATGCATGGCTGCAGGCTGATCTGCCAGCCGGAGCCTCTTGTGAAGCTTGCACCGCATGCAGCCCCATCCGGGAGACAGGCGAGTCACGTGCTCATCTCAGCCTCCAGTAAGATGGGGGCACGCCTGACTTCACATGGACACCCAGCTCCTCTCAACAGGAATGCTGCAATTTTTGGATTAAGAGAGAGTGGATTGTTTCCAGGAAGGAAGCCAACACTCAACCTGTCTTACTGCCAACTCATTTTCTCCCTTTAGAAGAATTTCCTCCATCCTTCCTTCTGATGAATTGCATTAAGTTCTCCTATCAGAGCAAACAGGTCAATCAGCCTTATGATGGGACCGTAGGCTTCCCTAAAGAAGACCTGCAGGATCAGACACTGAATGTCTCATGCTCAAATGTCCAGGGTGATTGGGAGTCAATGTGGGCGGTGGTGACCTCTACTTCTGAGTGCTGTGGCATCACAATATGATCTCCATCCTTCAGAAAGCAGTCACTAGCGAGCACAGTGGCCCACACCTGTAATCCCAGCACTTAGGGAGGCTGAGACAGGAGAATCGCGAGTTCAAAGCCAGCCTCAGCAATGGCGAGGTGCTAAGCAACTCAGTGAGACCCTGTCTCTACATAAAACACAAAAAAATAGGCTGGGGATGTGGCTCAGTGGTCGAGTACCCTTGAGTTCAATCCCTAGTTCCAAAAAAAAAAAAAAGCTGTCACCACCAAGATGACCTCAGTGCCTCATTCCCAAGGGCTTGTGGTAGGCAGAACAATGGCCCCTAAAGATGTCCACATTAGCATGAACCCACTGGACTTATTAAGTCACCTAGCAGAGGGGAACTGTGGGTGCAGTATAAAGAAGATTGCTAACAGATGACCTTGAAATGGCGGAAATGACCCTAGTTATCCAGATGGCCCTGACATAATTACAAGCTCCTTAACTATGTCAAAGGGAGGCAGAATGTGGAAGGGTCTACAAGCTAAGGACTGGGGGCAGATTCTAGAAACTGAAAAAGGAGAGAAAATGGAATTTCCTCTACAGTCTCCAGAAAGTCCCGCTGGCACCTCGAACCCAGTGCTTGTGGACCTGTTCCAGATTTCTGGACTACAAAGCTGTAAGATAACGAACTTGTGTTAAGAACATGGTAATTTGCAATTTGTTAAAACAGCAATAGATGATGGATGCAGGGCATTTTGTTGTTGTTATTAGGTCCTGGGATTGAACCCAGGGATGCTCTACCACTGAGCTATATCCCCAGCTATTTTAATTTTTTATTTATTTATTTACTGATTTATTGTTTATTTATTTATTTATTTTAATTTTAAGACAGAGTCTTACTAAGTTGCTAAGGCTGGCCTCAAACCTGCTATTCTCTGAATACAGGGCATTTCCAAAGAAGTATATTTCCAAATGGAAACGTGCTGCCAGGTAAATGTCAAACGTGCCTTGGGAGTGCTGCTTGCACAAATGTCCATTTTACCTTTCATTAAACATGAATTTTAAAAGGTGTCCAATAAAGATGTTTGTCATGAAGAAGAACCAAAAGATACCTTGGCTTCAAAGGGCCCACGTAGTTAAGACAGTATCTGGGACAAAGCTTCTCCATAAGTGACTTTGGAGTTAATGAAAAAATAGCTACTTGAACAAGTCAGGGTTCTCTAGAGGAACAGGATGTCTAGATGTATACTTCTAAGAGGGGATTTATTTGATTAGTTCATGGGATCTGAACAGTCCCACAATGGCCATCTGCAGGCTGGAGAGCTGGAGGAACCAGGAGCTGCTCAGTCCAAGAAGCTGGAGCCTCAGAACAAGAGAGACCAATAATGCAGCCCCACTCCAGGACCGAAGGCCTGGAAACTCCCTGGAGAGGCCCTGGTGAGAGTCCACGTCGGGAGAGCGGAGGAGCTGGAGTCTGGTAAGGACGAGAAATGGCCGCAGCGCACACACCAGCTCCAGGGAATGGAGCTGGCGCCCACTGCCCCTTCCTCCTCCTTCAGCTTTTTGTTCCATCTGGGCCCCCAGGATGTCCGATGGTCCTGTCCATATTCAGAGTGGGTTTCTCCCTTCCATTTCCTTTTTTTTTAAATTAATTGATTTAAATGCATTTCAAGTCATAGTACATATATAGAACTCAATGTTTCCATTTCTCTGGTTGCAAACCAGATAGAGTCACACCATTTGTGTCTTCATACATGCACCAAGAGTAGTGATGACCATCTCATTCAACCGTCTTTACTACACCCCTTCCCTTTTCCCTCCCCCCACCTCCCTCCTGCCCCATCCAGAGTTCCTCCATTTCTCCTATGTTCCCCATTCCCACCTCCCTTATGAATCAGCATCCACTAATCAGAGAGAACATTCGGCATTTGGTTTTTTGGGATTGGCTTACTTCACTTAGCATAATGTTCTCCAATTCCATCCATTTACCTGCAAATGCCATAATTTTATTCTCTTTTATTGCTGAGTAATATTCCATTGTGTATATATACCACAGTTTCTTTATCCATTCATCTATTGAAGGGCATCTGGGTTGCTTCCACAGTTTAGCAATTGTGAATTGTGCTGCTATAAACATTGAAGTGGCTGCTTTACTGTAGTGTGCTGTTTTTAAATCTTTAGGGTATAGGCCAAGGAGTGGAACAGCTGGATCAAATGGTGGTTCCATTCCAAGTTTTTTAAGGAATTTCCATACTGCTTTCCAGATTGGTTGCACCAGTTTGCAGTCCCACCAGCAAACCTTCCATTTTCTATACCATGTGCCAACCATCTCTGGAAACACGCTTCACAGTCACACCAAAAGTCTCCTGATCCTCGGCATTTCCTACGGGTCTCACAATCCAATCAAGCTGACAATCCAGGTTAGCTGTAGCACTGGGTTGGCTGTTTTAACTCATTTTCCCTAGAGGACATTATATAATGCATCAACAGGTGCTACTCGTGCACTATTGAATATTTGGTGTGCAAATGCTTGGTGTTCAGCTTTGCTGCATTGATGAAAGCAATACGTTATATGTTCAGAAAGGAATATATTCCAATGACAGGAGCAATCACTGGACAAGGAGGCTGAAATTGAGCTGGCAGTTAAATGCCAAGCAAATTATAGACACAGAAGAATGGGGAAGGCATTCTGGCATGGACACCTTAAGACAGTGCTCTAACTTGAGTACATGAAACATTTTATCAGCAGGGGTCAGGAGATGGGAGTGCAGGAAAAGTGGTCTCCAGTTCAGGGTCAGAGAGATAAGGCAACAAAAGATTATCCAGAAGGTTGAAGCAATGAATATTCACTCTTTGTAAGTTAGGTAAACAATAAATGTATACATCAGAAGAACAAGGAAAATAGTAAATGTCAAGTTAAGAAAATAGGAATGTTAAACAAGGGAAAGATATTGACGGAAGTTTAAAGTAAGAAATGACATGATGAAACCAGAATTTAGAACAATTAAGCAATAATCTTGTGAGGCTTTGTGGGAACAGAGAGAAACGGTCAAGAGCTTCCTTCCCTCGTGTCTGTAATATTGGTATTGCCTTCATTTTCTCTCTGAACCCAATGTACAGAAGGATGTCCCAACAGATCAGTAGGAAGCTTGACCACGCTCCAGGGCCGCAATCCCTTGTTAGTGGGAGCTGCAGATTTCCTGTACTTCTGCCAAAACCTCCCTCCTCCCTCCTGTCAAATGCCCACACTTCCACAACCATCGTCTCCGTGGCCTTCAGGCCTCCTTATGTCAATCACACAAGCCCAGGGCTCCCAGACCACACTTTCCCTCCCAATATTAACCGCTACATGGCTTTTTACATACCTTTTCTGACTCAATCTCCTGCCCCTTGTGGACTGTGGAAACTCTTCCTCTGTATCCTGGGGAGCCATGAGATGCTTCACCAGCTAAAAGCCCTGCAATTTCACTTGTTTTTGTGGGTATCAGCTTCTTCCTCTACCCAAAATCTAACTCCCCAAAGCCATCTCTATCTAAAACAGCCTCCCTGCAGCACCCTCAAGAGGTGGCTGGTCTTCCATCATGGCTCTTTAAACCCTTTTGTGATAGGCACGGCCACAGCGAGACCATGCCTCCACCAAGCCCCAGCCATGAATCGTGGTGTTTCTACCTCCCTGCCGTCATCTACAAACCACCCCTCGCATTCTAGCAAATGCTAGTGGCTGGCCTGTGGTCCTCCTCTCCACCGCTACTCCTGTCAACATTCTTGCTGACTTCAGGACACACCTACACAACTTCCCAATTCCTCAGCATTATTCTTGACTGTCTTCTCCAAAAGATCTGCCCCTCCACACAGCAGCCACTCACTCCCTAAACCAAACCATTAATTATTTATACATTCAAACTCGACAGCTCATTTACATTCTAAACACCCCTTACCAGTTTCACACACTCACTTTGTGTCCACCACCTCCTAACTTTGCAATTCCCATCTCACCAAGTCCTGACTCCAATATTCTTTGACCTCACCGGGACCTTCAACACATCACTCCTCCAAACTCTGTCCCCATTTGTTATGACCACACCTCTAGTGGCTCAGTCCAGGAACATCAGAATCATCTTCAAACATTTTTTCCTCTCATATCTCATACATAATTAGAAAAGTCTACAGATCCAGAATCAAAATAAACCCAGACCCCTTCTCCTTCGTACGTACACCATGCCAGCCTGAGACAACATCCACGCCCGCTGAACTCCTGTGATAGTCTCCGGCCAGCTTCTCTCTATCAGTAATTACTGCCTGTCACCAACAAAGCCCCGGGAGGGATTATTTTGGAATGTAAATCAGAGCGTGTTACATTTTGCTAAAAATGTTCAGCTTCCTCTTTTAGTACCAGAAGAGCCAAAGTCATTCTAAAGGCCATCAAGGTCAGACGGTGTGGGTGCCTCTCACTAACTGGCCTTGTCTCCCCATGTTCTCCCCACTCTGCCCTTTCTGGTCTCACCACACCCTGGCTGCTCCCAGAGTATGCCCAGCATATCGCTGCATGGACAATGTTACATTTGTGCCTTCTCCCTGGAACACTCTTCTTCCCAAATCTACATGAATTTTTCCCTCACAGTCTAAACGGCTTTTCCTGATGTATGGATGCAGAGAGGGGTGGATGGATGGATGGACGGATGGATGGATGGATGGATGGATGGATGGATGGATGGATGGATGGATATAAAACTGTGCTTATCCCTAGCAGGGCATGGAAAACCCAGGGCCAAGAACTTTGCCTTTTTGTTAATGCTATCCTCCCAGAACCCAGCGTAGAGCCTGGTACAGCGGAGGCATTTAATAAATATTTTGTTAAAAAGTGAATGCTGTTCAAAAAGATGTGAGAGTGAAAAAAAGAAGACAATTCAACCAAAGGTTCTAGAAACCACAAGTGTCAAAATCACGCTGATCACCACTGTTGTATTCTCAAAAGACCAAACTCGTTTGAAGGAAGCTCAGAAAAGATCTGGTCGCTTGTGAAACCACCTGCTTCATAACAATCTCTCCTCTCCAAGTTTTTCCTATGTCTTGCCATTCACATTATTAGAGGACCATCCATTTGCTCTTGTAAAACAATAGCAAGATTCTGATTGCTTCCAAGCTACTTCCTGAACTGTGATTTGGAAGGCATGTTTTTGTTTCCCAAGTGAAAACATGGAGGGCTCAGGTCCCTGATGAAGATTTCAGGCCCCTCTGCATCAGGAGAGCTGGGGGCTAAGTGATTCAGGGCAAGCCAAAGGACAAATCTCTGCATCGTGAGCCCCTCTGCAAAAAGGAAGGCACACTGCGGAGAAGGCCTCTCTGGGTACTGGAAGCCTCTGTGACACAGTTGGGAATGCTGTTCCCAACACTGAGGGGGAAAGAGGCTGCCAGCTCTTTGAGGAAACAGCTCCAAGGAGGACCACCCGGAGGGCCAGCAGCCCTGACCATATCACCTGGGTCCTACACCCGGGCAGCCCTCTTGCCATTAGAGAGTTCTGAGACGGGAAAACCCTGATGGAGTTCAGGGAGTGTCACGGCTGTAAGTCACATCGCAGAGTCCCGGGATTCTGGTGCAGGGCTGTCCATGTGATGCAGGGAGTGCCATCACTTTCCTGCTAATCTTCCTAAGAGGAATGAGTCCTCCAGAAGACTGGAGGAGCTCTGTCCAAGCAGGAAGGAGATACTATGGACAGGAAGTGGCTGGGAAGAGTGCCCAGTTACTCTTGGAGGGCCACAGCTGCCAGTGTTCCATCCCGAGGGTTCCTAGTGGAGTCTCCACCTGGGGCAGCCTGGACAAAGGAGCTGCCTCACTCAAGACCACCCCTACCAGGGAAGCCCGTCACCAAGCTGTCTGATGGACACTGACAGGCAAGCCTTCTTGACCCAAAATAGGACAATACTGAATAGACATCCCAACTCTCAAGCCTCCTAAAGAACCAACTGAGGTCTCTGTCTAACTGCCTCACAGTTCAGGGCGTCTCCTTGCCCATTACTATCTCCCTCTCTTCAACTGGTGGTGAAACACAAGACAAAGACTCCCTGCGAACCTCCTGAAATGTTAGGCTTTGACCATTTATTTAGATATACATATGTGGAGATGAAGATGCAGGTATAGATGCAGCCGAATGTTCTGGTTAGGCACCAGTGAGGATGAAAAGGTACGTAAGTTTCATGAAAAGTTTCTGAGTGAGGGCAATGGCATTAGGATAAATTTTTATGAGTCTTTTTTTATCAATTCCCATCAACCATAGATAAAGCAAGAGCTTTGAAAACACCCAATCTATCACCATGTCTCCTTGTTAGGTGTGGTCACAAAATCAACCTACATTCTAAACAGGACAAGCCTGGCTCCTGGCTCCTCTGACAACAGAGCATTTCTCAAGAGTCCAGGCCACAGGTCTAAGAATAACTTCTACTTCAAAATGTTTCATTGTTTGGACTTTTATGAAGGGTTCTCTGTGACAAGGACATCATTAAACTGCACAAGATCCACTTGTAGAGTTTTAACAGAAATGTTATAAATGCTAAGAAAGGTACAGTTTGGGTCTCATGAAGGTTCGATTTTGTTTCCAGCTCGGTTGGGCTGTCTGTCCAGCCGTGAGTTCCAGTCGAGATTCCGCTTTCCAGGTTGTGCTTCAGGGCCTCCATGCTTCCCTTTCATGCCTGCTCTTCCTGGTGAGTTCTGCTGACCCGGACTTCATGCCTTCTTCGGGCTGTTTGGGGAAAGTTCCTTCCTCCACCCACAGTCCAACAGGTTTCAAAGCCAAGTTGTCTATTGTCACTCTTGCTCTTGTTCTTAGTATAAACTCAACAATCCAACTGACCTTTCTTTCTAACTCTTAAATTTTGTGAAAAAAAATGCACTTAGGCTAATAATAGCTTTAATGCCTAAGAGCTAATTATGTATTTATATTCATACTAATGTGTTATTGTACTTCATTAGCCTAGAGCTGAAAAGCATAGTAACAAACGTCCTGACCAGAAAATCAAAAACTAAAGTGAAGGGGGTAAGGTTTCAGCCCAGAAATTGAAACTGTGGATTCCTGAAGAAATGGGTCACATGAAACCTGAGAAGAGAGTTTTAATTATTCTAATTATTTTGTTCTAGTCCCTTCTTTGGAGGAAGGGAGGTGTGGAGTGAGTTCTAGAAAATAAGCAGAATAACAGCAAAGTCAAGAGGCTCTTCACGATGGCCTGATCTGGAGATTTTTCCTCTGTGTTGGCACAGAATTGAAACCAAATCCATAAAAGGAGGAATTAGTGCATGCTGGGAGTGGCTCCATCATCAGAAGGTCACTGCTCAGGTAAGATGGACAGTAACAGCCTGCCAGATGCAGAGAGACCACGTTTCTGTCCTCATCTGGTCTCTGAACAAAAACTCACAGAGGAGTCCACGTTAGCGTGGCTTTCACTGAGTCGAAATGAGAGAGCTCTGTGATCAAAGAGGAAGAGGAAGGTCAAAATTGTATGAACATGAAAACACAGAGTTCTGAATTCCTGAAAATTGGCCTAGAGTTCAGAAGGTTTCATGGCAGAGATCTGGAATAGGAAGCCTCACTTGCAGGCGATAGGGTTCAACCCAGGGATCAAAGCTGTGGATTCCTCCATGAGCTGGTTAGCCATCACCTGAGGAAAGACTACCTATTTTCACGACTCAGAATCAAGTTATTTGCTGCCAAAAAGACAAAAGGCAAACATTGTGTGATAACATGGGCTTAATTCTGTCTCTGAGTCAGTGAAACCACTTAGATGAAATCGCCGAATTTATTCAGCAACGTAGTAAGCACAGTCATTGGGTTTGCCGAAGCCACGTGTTGTTAATTCAGTGAGGGCATTTGGGCACTTCAGAAATAAAGATGAATGGGTGATAAAATGAAAAAACAAGAATTTCGAGGTGATGTAAAGTTAGGCTGCAGAGTTTCCTGAAAAATTCCAGGTTCTTTAAAAAGCAACTCATGCTGTCACACATTAATTATAGCCAAGTGTCATTTATACAGCCATCTAATCCATCATTAAGGCTACAGGGAATAATCAGCGTGAGGAGAGAGATATGCCCGCAACTCAGGAGCACTTTTAACATGCAAAAACTAAAAATGCCTTTATTATTATTTCAGCATAAACTATTTAAATAATTCATTTTAAAGGAAATTTTTCATCGTAAATTCGGTAATAATTTTTTCAATTGGGCGCTGAGAATAATGAATCAATCAACAAAACTGTTTGCTATTGCTAATCTCCGACAGAATGACATATTGGGCTGTATTTAAAGCACAGCATACCATTTATAAAGCAGGATTTATGTATAATTCGTTATGTTCTGACAAAACAAATGCCAGTAGAATACATAAGGAAATAATTCCTGCCGTCCTTTGGGATCAGTTATCTCAAGTAAGAAACTATTCATATTGGCATCAACGCTGCTGTCGTACTGTAATTATGTCTTTTGAATGTCACTGGATCAGATGTGACCCCACAGCCCTGACCTGCGATCTAGTCAGTCTGCACTCTCAGTGGCAAACCTCAAAGTCCTTCCTTTGCTGGTTCGGTGTCTTCCTTCCTCTATATTGGCTACAAAGTGGCATTCCTACACAGCTTTGTGATTAAAAGCCCGAAGAATGAAGGTGTCAGTTGGTGGTCCGTGGGCGGGGTCCGTAAGGGACTAACAGGTTCCGTGTGACCCGCATGGTCTCCAACCCTCCGGAAGGCTTGGTGGCTGAGGCGGGAGCATGTTCCCAGATGCCACCTGCTACGCCGGCGGATCATGACACGCGTGCTTGGTGGTCCTGAAGGAGAGGCCGTGGTGGCCGAGGAAAGTGAGGAGCCCGGGTAGGACATGTGGCCTGAGCTCACAGGCCATTCACCAACTAGCTGGACGTGTTCTCTGCTGGCACCGGGCGTCCTGTGCTGGGTCACCGCATCCCACTCAGTCTAGGGACCACGTGCAGTTCGCTGATGGTCAGACCAGGGTTTCCAGGTCAGAGGGCAGCAGTTCCCCGGAGCTCAGAGAGGCAGCGCCCCTGGGTGCATGGGGTCTACAGAACATGTCTCCAGAGGACGTGCTGTGACATCCCTGGGTCTGTTCACAGGACCCCAGGGCCTCATCTGCAGGCTGCCATTTATAAGTACAGTTCCTGTCCCCAGCAAGGACCTGAGGAGCCCCAGCAAGTGGCCAGGCCTGGGGAAAGGGGAACCCTGGGTTTGAGAACAGGACACTGCCAGATGTTGGCATCAGAACACCCAGAGTCCAGATCTCAAAGCAGGATTCACACAAAGTCCCAGGAGATGAGTGGCCTGCCTGGAAGTAAACATGCCCTGTCCCATGGTTCAGGAATCCCAGTAAGGCTGGAGGCCTCAGCGGTGAGATCCAGGTGCCCAGCTCCCGGGAGGCGACCATGAAGGAGCTGAGACATGCGTTAGTGATTGTCCTCAATCTGTAGAGGTTATCAGTGTTCAACCACGTGTCTGTTCATCCTCAGACGATCAAATTACCCAAAAGAGTAATTACAATTGTATATGCGCTAAAGGGTTGAGTCTCCAATAAATCATTATAAAATTCTTACCCTGACACAGAGCAAATATTTAGAAAATGTTTTATAAGATAGAAAATAAATACATACTTTTTATCTAAATATCTAGTAAAGAGATTTCATGTACGTGTGTGTAGATTTTTCAAAATGGTCACTTTGAGTATAGAGTAATTCTACGGATATGTTGTTGATTGAGCTTTAAAAAAGTCAATGGAAGAAAGAGATGATACCACATCGGATGAAATGGGCAGATACTTGGGGAGTGGCAGGCCTGAGTGATTCCTAGGCTCCACGCTTTGGCATTACGCTGCCTACATACATTAACCGCGGCACAACTGTCGGTATCACTAATTCTGGAGATAATGTGTGCACTGTTGCATGTCATTCAACGGGCAAACAATTGGCAGGTAGCTTTTATAATAACAAGATGGATTCTTGTATGGAATGTGTTGATTGCTTATGTCAGTCCCTTTGAAATTTAACAGCAGCCGTAATTAAAGCTGTAAATCTCTTCCAACTATAATTAGATTACTATTTATACCATTGTCACTTTTTTAAACAGCCTGAGACACTGCAGTGGAGCAAGGAAGGTGGGGGCAGCGGGGAGGGCAATATGGTTTCCTTAAAACAATAATCACTTAGAAAGCCTGTGCATGTGCTTGGGGAGACTGAAGTCTGAGACCCAAGGAAGTGATTTCAGAGAGAGTATGAAGGAAGCCCAAGCCCCAGAGCAACAGACCTGGTCTTGTCTCAGGCCTCATCGGGACAGGAGCAAGTGACCAAATGCTGTGTGGCCAATGTGCACGAGAATAGAGACCAGGGAGGCTCTGCTTCACAGAAAGCCAACTCTGCATTTTGCATCTCATTAAATCTCAGTTCCCTTTTGCTAGGGTGTGGATGTAAGGTGTCCCCCCAAAGCTCATGTGATTGGGTTATGAGAGCCTTAACCTAACCAGTGAATTAATCCCCTGACCGGCTTAACTGAGTGGTAACTGAAGGCAGGTGGGGTGTGACTGGAGGAGTACACATTTGGGGCGTGCATTTGGTGAGCTGAGCTTAGCCTCTCTCTCTGTCTGACTGATCATCATGTGAGCTGCCTCCCTCTGCCACACTCCTCTGCCATGATGTTCCTCAAGCCCGGAGTAATGGAGCCAGCTATCAAAGACTGAGACCTCTGAAACCATGAGCCCTCAAATAAACTTTTCCTTCTCTGAAGTTGTTCTGGTCAGGTCTTTTAGCCCAAACAGTAAAAAAAAGAGCTGACTGAAACACTTTTGAAGCCTCCTTTTGTTGCTTCTGGAGTCCAGCAAGCTTCTGGAGTAACACTGGAAGAAAATTGCTCCATCAGGAGGCTGTGAGGCTGCTGGAGGCAGCTATGGCCTTAACCTTCCTCTCCTCAACCTTCCAGCAAAGGCTACGTAAGCATATAAAGCAAGCCCAGGGCTTTCTAATATTGAGTAGCAATATTCTGAATCAACGTCTATGCAATCCCACACTTAGTATGTACAGTGCCAACTGTGCCCCACTGCCCTGCCCCTGTCTCTCCTGGACCCTTCACAAACCTGCAGTCCATTGTATCCTATTAAACACAGGATCAGTAAATGGGGCCAACTATAGTCATGTGACGACCAAGTCAAGTGTTGCTCATGAAGTGACCGTAAAGCAGAGAGGTGAATGCAATACAGCGTGATGCGGGGAACATGGGAAGAAGAGCCTGTCCTGGGCACTGACCCTGGCCCTGGGTGGAGAACTCCGCTGCTCTAGCATTCCTTACCTTCATTTCCATTTCCACATCTGGAGCACGAGAGCATTATGCTAGGTGATCCTTAAAGCATATTCTAGCTCTAAAACCTGACTATTATCTCTAATGTCTGCTAATTATTTCCAGATTTAATATGAGGTAAAAGTCTCCCAGCTGGCTATTTTAAAAAGTGTGCTAGCTAGTGACAGGATTTCTTCATGACTCCAGTGGAGCAGAGGTTCCAAATACTGACACCAAAAAAAGGAAACCATAACATGACTAGAAGAAAACAAGTTAATTCTAAAACTGGAAACTCGAAAAATGAAAGTCATTTCTATGTAGAGCATATGACTCAAAAGATATAAAGAAAAAGCGACCAAATTTAGCAGTATAAAAAAGCTGCATTCTGTATGGTGAGAAGTACTATGTATGTGTGTATCTACAAGCACATGCACACATGTGCACGCACACATGTATGACATTTTATAGCCAGGATAAAACCACAATGTGTATTGCAAAAACACCAATTATGTTCATACACAGAGTTCTTATAAAGGAACAGAAATCAGCTACCAAAATTGATGGAAATAAAGGCTGTTTATAGCAAAAGAAATACAAAGATCCAGTGAACAGAAAAAAATGTAATCAGACTCACTCATGGCTAAAGTAATGGACATCTAAATAGCTATAAGATTACATTGAAATCTATCATATTTCAAATATTTTCAAAGCTTAATTATTCTTAGTGATTGAGTGAATATGTTCATGGTCTTTCAAAAGAGGTTCTGGTGAAACTTCTCAGTAGAACAATCGAGTCACAGTTTCAAAATTAAAAATAAACCTGGTTTTGATACAGAAAATCCCAACGTACAAAATGTTTTCTACAAATATAGTAGCATAAGGTTGCAAATATATTTTTCAATACAAGAATGTTAATTAAAGCATTGAATATGACTCTCCCCACCACCCCCAATCTCCTTCTGCCAATAAAAATTAGGTAAACACTTGAGGACTGGCACAATAATTATGTACCTCTATGTAGTGAAATATTCTGATGTTGTAAAAACATTGAGCTGGATGTAAATGTGTTATGTGATAATGTATTTGACATAATATACTGTTTAATGGAAATGCATATTACATAGCATTATGAATCTTAACCCCCCACTGTTAGAAAAGAAATATATGCATATTCTCATATAAATATAGGTTTATTTTATGGAAAAAACCATACACATGGTTATATAGAGAGAATGGAATGGGGGGAGACAAGATTTTACATTATTATTGTATACTTTTTCTGTGCTGTTTTATATTTTTAATTTATATAAATTATTATAAATTAATAAAAACTAATTTGGATGAAATGTGCAATAAATACAAACTTTAAAATTTCCATGGTGTGAAAAAGAAACTTTGGTATAGAGGATGTCAGTAATCAGAAAGAGCAAACTTATTTGAATCTCAGTAGCCTTTTCTCCAACTGGCCAAGGTCTGGTCTCAAGATCTTTCAGGCCAAGCATTCACCTGAAAAGCTGCTCCAGGAGATGTGAGTGTAAGCCTCAATCATAGAACGGATACCCCTAAGGTTTCTGGACTTACTTTCCTTTTCTTTGGAAACACAAGATGCAACCAGTCATTTCAGAATTAAATTTTTATGGCTAAAATTCCTTTGGATGAAATAGATGATCAAGGGAAATGTCTTCATCACTCTGTAGATGATGATCTCCCTCCTCTCTCTCTGATCTGTGCCAGGGAGTGAGCCATTGCCAGTGGACTGTTCATGAAGGTGTGTCCATGATGTGTCCATGATGAGCACTGTAGCTTGGTGGAAGTGAAGGGTCCTAAACTGGGGACCAGAAGACCAGGAATTGTCTGTGTGGCTTATTCAAGCCACGTGGCCTCTCTCAGCCTCTGTTCCCAGTTATATATTTTGGAAATAATAATATTTCCCTAACTGATGACTTCTACATTTCAAAGCACTAATGTATGAAAACACTGCTTGAAGTACTCAAGGAGTGCTATTCTCTCTTTTATTGACCAGATGCTCTGGGAAATCAGAAAATATGAGCATAGGGTGGAAGAGCCATTTGTAACATGGATCTAAGATACTACATTCAAATCACTAATGATCATATCACTTACAGTTAAGTCTGTGTATTGAATAGTAAACCAGCTGTTGTATTTATTACACATCTACCTTTGAAGCTGAGGTTGAGTCCAGTTAAAGTAAGACAAATCTGTAATAAATTTGAAAAGCTAGGTTGAGGCATAGGTATAGACCAAAAGAATAATTATATTAGAAAATCTGAACTAAGGGAAGTTTGTTTCACATGACAAAATGTCTTGCATCTTAAAGGCAAATGTTCTTAGCTTGGCGAGGTGCTGCATACCTATAATCCCAGTGGCTTGGGAGGCTGAGGCAGGAGGATCATGAGTTCAAAACCAGCCTCAACAATTTAGCAAGGCCCTAAGCAACTTAGTGAGAACCTGTCTCAAAATAAAAATAGAAAGAGATGGGAATGTGGCTCAGTGGTGAAGCTCCCCTGGTTTCACTCCTCAGTACTAAAAAATAAATAAACAAAAATACAAAGTATAAAGGTTCTTATACATTCCACTTAGTTTCTAAGAAATAGAAAATTTGGCTAACAATAATATACATGGATTCAACACTCGATTTTGTATCTAAATGGTAAATAACACAAATCTGTCTAAGCAAATTGCTGCTTCATCCCCCAGGTTAAATCTCTCCCTACATTCTGGGGCTGCTTTCTAGAGAGCATGACTGCAATGCTCAGTCTCAGAACTGCATTGATTCTGGGCAGAGATGTCACACATGGATGGCTAATGTGTTCAGATTTGCTGTAGTTAGATTCTCAGAACCACTCATCAATATAGCCATTAGCTGTGAGATGTGTTCAGTGAGATTAATTATTAAAACCAAGGATCAAGTGTGTGAATGATCTGCATGTTGTAATTTAAATTATGGCCATGAAAAGAATAACCATATAGTATCTTTATCATTGTGCACTGGTTTTCTTATAGACATAACTTGTTCTTGAGTGGGAAATATGAGAGAATTTCAGCTGAGACAGTTTTGGAATTTCCCCTCAGAAAGACTTGCATAAGTAAATGTGATCCACACTGTGGAAAAATAACAAAAAAACAAAATAGGTTGAGTGCTGCTGTTTCAACACATTATCTTACTTGAATAAGTCCAACATGAGGCAGCCTGGACATCAAAGACTTATTTCAGACTGAGTCTATGAGAATGTTTGCCAGTCTGCTGACTCCTGATTCATCTGATGGCCACTCAGTTCAAAAGACATGCATACAAACAAACACCCGATTTTGCAGGAGGACTATGTGCTTGGAAATGATATCATTGTTTTAGTCCCTTTTGGGCTGCTGTAACAAAATACCATAAGCCAGGTGGCTTATAAACAGCAGAAATTTATTTCTCACAGTTCAGGAGGCTGGGAAGTCTAAGAGTAGGGCACTGGCAGATTTGGTTCTGGTACAGGTCCCAATTCTGGTTGGTAGAGCTTGTCTGTGTCCTCACATGGCAGAAGGAGGGAAAGCCGCTATCTGAAAGCCTGATCTCATCCATGAGGGCTCCACCTTCATTAATCTCTTCCCAAAGGCCCACTCCTGATACTGTCAGGCTGGTGACTAGGTTTTCTACATGTGAATCTGGGAAGGACATGAACATTCAGATACAGCCATCACTCACCAAACCTGGCTCTGCATGGCGTCATTATAGAAGAGTTCTTTGGTGATTACCTTTCACCCAGCTGCAGATTCTCCCAGCTGTAGTTCATATAATGGTTGGCAAAACCTTCCATTTGTAGGAAGAATGTAAGGGAACTTCCAACCATCCCTCACGGCCCACTGGTCCTTCCCCCTGTACAACCAGGCATCCTTTGATGGCTTCTCCAGTTACCAAGAGACTTGCATTGGAACAGATAAAATGCTAACCTTGGTGGTAGTTCTAACACTCTCACTTGTATCAAGTTGTATGGATCAAAGCTGCTTGTCAGAATACACATAAATGCCAGAAAAAGAGTACCAGAAAAATTGACAAGCTCCTTTCATTTAGAAAGTAACAGAAAGTGTTGATTGGCTGAGACTATCCAACAGAAATTAAAGATATTTGAGATAGTGGTGTCAGATATAATATAATGGCTATCTATATATAAATATATGTATTCTAATATATACTATATATAACATAATGTTCTATATACATACATATACTTTTTTCAGAAACAGCTTTTTCTTTTTGGTACCAGGGATTAAACTCAGGGGCACTCGACCACTGAGCCACATCCCCAGCCCTATTTTGTGTTTTATGTAGAGACAGGGTCTCACTGAGTTGCTTAGTGCCTCGCCATTGCTGAGGCTGGCTTGGAACTTGTGATTCTCCTGTCTCAGCCTCCCACAGTGCTGGGATTACAAGTGTGAGCCACCACGCCTGGCTAGAAACAGCTTTGATGAGTCCATTTGTGTGTGGCAGTGTTCAAGACTATTTACCTTCAGTGATACACAAAGAACTTTCTCACAATAACAAAAGAACTGAGTATAGTATTTTTTAATGAATTAAATGAACACAGCAAATAGTCAATTAAGGTATAAAATAATTAGCCACCCAACAGAAATAATGAACAGCAGGAAGATGCAGCTACTTCTTTTCCTAGGTTTGGAGTGATCCTTAAGTAGCTATTCCTTAAAGAAGTACTAAAACAATATTGTTCATGTCTTGTTTGGACTCTCCTGTTTTTTTTATTATTAAAATAACCTAAGAAAATAATATAGGGAATTCATGTAGGATAATTTTATCAGCAACCATATTCTCCAATATCTCCTATACATGTGGTGACTGTCTACACCTTGATTGACATTTACACATGGGTGTCTAGTAGCACCTTGGTAGGCCACATGGAAACTTGGAAAAATTAAAACAGACATGTTGAGCCCATAGCTACACCTCTCAATCCCATTATATGAAGCCACCATACCCCTAGTTGCTGAGACAAGAAGTCACACCTAACTTTACCATAATGTGTGTACAAATCCTGAGGATTCAGTCTTCAAAATATCATATGAATCTGTTTGTTTTTCTCTACCACCTCTTTCCTGGAGTACATCAGCACCTCCTAGGTCTATCACTGCCTTCCTTTGATTCATTCTCCTTAGAGTAGACCAGTGATCTGTGTAGCATAAATCAAATTATGTCGCCTTCCTATCTAAAATCCAAAAATAGTTTTTGACCAGGGGAAACTCATCTGCACTCCTTCCCAGGGCCCGGGAGGCATGCAGAGGCAGGACTGTGGCCTCTGATCTCACAGTGAGGCGTTTCTCTCACTCCTTTCAGTAACAACAGGAAAGTTGGGATTTGGAACCCACAGAAGTTCTCACCCTCTCAGAAAAGGTATTACCCATCTGCCTATCCACAAATTTCCAACTTTACAAAACAACAGGGGGGAAATTGCCTAGAAGTCAAAGAATTTCATAAATACCTCCTCTCGGGTTCCAATCTTTTAAAAACGCTTGTTTTCCAGAGCTGCACTAGGCTTTTGTGTCCTTTGAGTTGATCAGTCATGTCTGGGTTGCCTCACCAAGACTCTTTGCAAAAAGGGTCTTGTTTTTTAATACGCTCTGCCAGATTTTTAAAAAATGTGCTTGTAAAAACAAAGGAAATATTCCTTCTAAATGGCCAAGTGCTGCCTCTATGTCTTTGAACCACTGCCACTCAATATATCAAGTTTTAGTCCTTCTGTTATGATCTAATTGTTTTAGCAATACTAGAAAGTTGACTTCTTAGTAGTTAATGATTTCTCTTATAATCCTGGCCTTAGGAAAGTGATTATAGGATAACAAACAGCAGGTGTTTTACCACCTTGAATACACTGCATCTTTTAGGTTCCCAAGTTTAGGAAAATTACCCAAAACAAAAACCTTGAAAAATCCATATAGATCAGGGCTGAGATTGTGGCTCACCTCGCTCGTGTGAAGCTCTGGGTTCAATCCTCAGCACCACATAAAAATAAAGAAAGATATTGTGTCCATTTATAACTAAAAATATATTTGAAAAAAATCCATATGGATAAAGAATGTGAGTGGAGATATATACCCAATAGCTATCAGCAAACGTTATTTTGATGAATTATGTAGAAACGAATTATAAACACATGAACTAAATTCTTGTCCAAAAAACACAGACATTTAACATGGAAGGAGCAATGCATTTGGGAGAATGTATTATGGTTTCTACCATAACCCACACATTCATGTAAAAGCTTGAGCAGCTTCTCATTCGGCATGTCTAGATTCATTCAATCTTATCAACGTTGTTTTCCCCGAGAAATAAAAGCCTCAGACTTACTATGAAAAACCTTGTTTTCTCATTGGAAGGAATTCTCAGGTTCTTGTTGATATTTCTAACATACAAATTACTAAACATGATTTTAATAAGATATGATAAGAGATTGGCTATCCATTAATTCTAAAAAGGAAAACAAATGCACACATTGTCCGGGACTGGCCCGAAGCAGAGGCTAACCCGTAAAGGAGAAAAACAAGCATGCTCTGATATGGTGGACTGTGGGAAAACCATACGGAGGAGAAATACGGGCAATTTGATAAACTACTAGATTTCCAAGGCTGGGTAATCATGTTTGCATCTGAAGTAAGTGTCAATGTTTACTATGTATATAAGCTTAGAAAAAAAGTAAAGTTTTAATGCTTTTAGATCCTAAAGTTCAAAGCACTGTCATAAAAAATAAGTTCAGCATAGTTCTTCTATAAATCTAAGCTCCCTGGAGTTCTCCAAAAGACTTGGTCACTTTAGGAGCCAGTAGTGCAGCTCACTCTGCTGAAATCCCTTGGGAGACCTAGTGCTCCTTGGATGTGCAGAGCTTCCTTGGAGATGATGGTGAGATCAGAGGACAAGACCCTGTTCTCACCAGTCTCACTCAGTTTTTTGGTTCTTCTCTTTATGTTCAAAACATTTCTTGACCACGTTTTTGTCAGCTTCAAGAGATGCTGTACCATGAAATGCAGAAACAGTGAATGTAATCATGCACAGGCACACAGAGCTCCCTCTCTACTGAAATTGCAGGAAGCCAGGAAGCCATCTTTACTGTCCATGACTCTACTGGACCTGGAGCAATGGACAGCCGCCTCAAGTCAGCAAGCCATACAAGGAGAACGTTTATATTGTGGAAAGAGTTATGCATGGAAGGAAACAATTATACCTTCTCCTCCCCATACCTCCTTATTTCCCTCCTTTTTTCCCCTTGCCCTCCAACATCAGAGG
The DNA here is from genome assembly GCA_028644305.1 of Xerus rutilus. Lineage (NCBI taxonomy): Eukaryota > Metazoa > Chordata > Mammalia > Rodentia > Sciuridae > Xerus > Xerus rutilus. The sequence goes on along the minus strand of CM053406.1, from coordinate 126,707,321 downwards.
TAGAAACTGATCACTGTACTTTTCTGTAAGTTCTTCAACTTCATAGACAGATGCACTCACATAGCCAGTGAGAGCTTCAGACTGGGGCTCCCTCTCTCACTTTACTCTCACATGTCAGACAGGGACTTTGAAATATCTTTTTAAATGAATTCCTTGTCTCCTTTTCACTCTGAGAAACATAGTTAATTCTATTTAAGTACTATCTATGGTTTTATCCCAAGATTCCACATATTTTTTTCAAACTAAAGACTATTTCTTAGATCACTTTTTAACATTTAGATGTTAGCTTGCAACCCAGAAGCAAACTTCATTCCAGTATGGAAGAAAGTAGACTAAATTCCATAATGGAAAACCTATTTGCCCTGCATTACCAATGCTGTTAGGCTTCAAACCCTAAGTATCATGGTTTTATAAAACTGAAGTTTCAATCCTGCTTTTAAAAAACAAAACATAAAAAAATCCTGAATTTCAGAAACTGTACAGTGGGGCAGGGATGGACAAGAATCAAAACTTCGTCAAACTAGTCTAGGCCTTTGGTAGTTTCATGATAAAAACTTAGCAATTGCCAGTGGACTTTAACCCCATGTATGCACGCCGATGCCGAGCTTCCAATGCAAATAGTGCTAGTTGATTGTGGTCATAATTTGGTCATAACTTGGCTCACGTACACTATGAAACTTTTGGTACATATGTAAGGGGAGACTGAGCCACAAATAGTGGATATCGTCTTCTGAACAGTTTCTCAGGCAATGCAAAGTTTAGCCCTTGAACCTAATCAATCAAATTATTTCAATAGCATGTTTTAATGGAAAAATCGTTTTGAAATGGAAAAAAGTTTAATTAGTTAATTAGGAAATTCACCAGGGGAGGATCTCAAGAAAAAAAGAGGCAAATATAGGTTAAAATAAATGATCATTTTAAGGCCTAAATTCTAATAAACTTGCTGGTATTAATTCTGCATTCATCTTCTTTAAATTACCTGTTAGAATTTAAACTACCAAGTTGAATAGTTATATGTAGATATTGGCATAATATAAAATATAACATAGAGAGGTGTAAACTAAAGTATACTTCAAAGAAAATAATTTAGACATTTTGTCAGATAGCCAAGAGTATTTAATTAAGATATCCTAAATTAAATATACCTTAATCCCTCTAGGTAGATACAAAGGAGCATAATTGCTGGGTCATTTGGGGAGAGTATGCTCCGTGGTAGAAGAGACAGACCATCAAACCGTCTTTTGACATAGTCGTCGCATCTTGCATTCCCACCACAATGAGCAGAGTTCTGGGTGATCCACACCCTCACCAGCACTTGATGCTGTTCATGTTCCAATTTGGACCTTTCCACCGGATGTGTAGAGGATGTCATTGTTTCATTTGCATTTAATTGATGACTTAGGATGCGACGTGGAGGATCTTTCATATACTTGTTGCCATCTCTAGGTCTTCTTTGCTTTGTTGTCTATCAAAGTCTTTGGCCCAGTTTTCTTTTTCTCCTATTAATGAGTTTTAAAGCTTTTTAGACATTTTCAAAAAATAGTCTTTTATCACTTGTGTCTTTCCAAATATTTTCTCCCAATCTGTGCCTTGTTTATTCATCTTTTTTTTTAAATTTTTTTTAGATATTGATGGATCTTTATTTTATTCATTAGATATTGATGGATCTTTATTTTATTCATTTATTATTTATACGTGGTGCTGAGGATCGAACCCAGTGCCTCACGCATGCTAGGCAAGCGCTCTACCACTGCACTACAGCCCCAGCCCCTTGTCTATTCATCTTTACACAGTGTCATTGAAAGATCAAACATTTTTAGTTTAAATGAAATCCAGCTTATCAATCATTTTTTTCATGTTGTGCCTTTAGTGTTATATCTAAAAAATTGCTGCCAAGTCTCAGGTCATCTCAATTTTCTCCAGTGTTACCTTGTAGGAGTTTTATAATTTTACTTCTTGCATATTTGTCTGTAACATATATAGAGCTAGTTTTTGTGAAGTAGGTACGGTCCCTGTCTAGGTTCACTATTTTGCATATGGCTGTCCAGTTGTTCCAGCACTACTTTTTGAAATGGTTACCATTCCCTCGGTTGTACTGCCCTCATCCCTTTGGCAAAGATCATCTGGCTATTTTGCATTGTCTCTTTCTGAGCTCTCTCTTGTGTTTTATCTGTCTATCTATTATTTTGACAATGCCACACTGTCTTTACTGTAGCTTTACAGTAAGTATTAAAGTCAGGTAGCATCTCTTTCCCAACTTTGTTCTTCTCTTTCAATATTGTGTTGTATATTCTGGATGTTTCATATCTGCATATACATAAATTCATTAGTGAATCCCTCTGGACTTTTTCTGTTTGAAAATTTTATTAATAAACTATTCAGTTTCTTGAATAGAAATAAATCGATTCAGATTGTCTATCTTCTTGGGTGAGTTTTGGCAGATTGTCTTTCTTAAGGAAATGGATAATTTCACCTAGGTTATTGAATGTGTGGGTATAGTATATTCTTCACAGTGGTCCTGGTTATCTTTTTAATGTCTGTAGGATCTGTAGTGATGTCTCCTCTTTTATTTATGGTATTAGTAATTTATGTACTCTATATTTTTTCTTAATTAGGCTGGCTAGAGGCATATAAATTTTGTCAAGATTTTCAAGTAACCAGCTTTTAGTCTTATAGATTTTCTCTATTGATTACCTGTTTTCAATTACACTGATTTCTGCTCTAGTGTTTATTACTTCTTTTCTCCTACGTACTTTGATTTAATTTGCTCATGTTTTTCTAGCTTCCTATGGTAGAAAATTAGATGATTTTATATCTTTCTTCTTTCCTAATATGTGTTCAGTGCTATAAATTTTCCTCTAAGCACTGTTGTAACACATGCCACAAATTTTTATAACTTTTGTTTTTATTTTTATTTGCTTCAAAATATATTTACATTTCTCCTGAGATTTCTTCTTTGACCTATGTGTTACTTAGAAATGCATTGTTAAATTGTCAAGTGTCAGGGAATTGTTTAGCTACATTTTCTGATATTGATTTCTATTTTCATTGTGCTCTAAGAGCAGACATTTTGTGTGATTTCTGTTCTTTTGAGTTATGTAAAGTATTTCATAGCCAGAACGTAGTCTATCTTGGTGACTGTTCCATATCACCTGGAGAAGAATGTGTATTCTGTTGTTGTTGAATGAAGAAATCTATAAATATAAATTATGTCCAATTGATAGATGGAGTTGTTGAGTTCAGCTTACTGATTTTCTGCCTGCTTGCCCTGTCAGTTTCTGATGGAGGGGGTTGTTTAGGTAGAGGGGTAGATTTATCCATTTTTGTTTGCAATTTCATCAGTTTTTGCCTCATATATTTTAATGTTGTGTTATTAGATGAAGACACAAAAGATTACTATGTCATCTTGGAGAATGACCCTGTTATCATCAAGTAATGCCTTCTTTATCCCGGATAATATTCTTTGCTCTGAAGTCTGCTCTGCCTGAAATTAATGTATCTGATCCCTTTATTTTAATTAGGGTTTGCATAGTATATTTGTCTCCATCCATTTACTTTTAATCTATATGTCTCTTTATATTTAAAATGAATTTCTTGTGGACAATATATAGTAATGTCTTATTTCTGAGCTACTCTTAGAGTCTCTGCCTTTTAATTGGTACATAAAAACCATTGCTGTTCGGTGATAGTAACTGTTACTATTTTCTATTTGTTGCTCTTATTCTTGGCTTATGTTTGTTATCCACTCTTATTCTGCCCTTCCACTCTTTTTTAATTGAGTATGTTTTAAGATATTTTTCTGTACTTTTTTCGCATATGAGTAATACTTCTTTTTTCACTTTATGGAGTAGTTGCCCTAGAGTTTGCAATATGCCTTACAAATAGTTCAAGTCTATTTTCAAATAACACTATGCCATTTTACAAGTAGTATGAACACCTGATATTTCTAATCCCTCCCTTCTGCCTCTTGTGGTGTTGCTATCATTCACATCATTCATACATAAGCACGCACAGGCATGTGTATGTGCAGGCATACACACAACAGAATTGCTATCGTTTATTTTGAAATAATTTGTATCTGTCAAATTGATTAAAATAAGATAAATAAATGTTTCAGCTTTATTGACTTTATCTTTATTTACCCGTTCTTCACTGCTATTCCTTTCCTCAGGTAGAGGCAATCTTATGACCCATTTCATTTTCCTTTTCACTAAACAACTTTTAGCATTCCTGTTAAGACAAGTCTACAGACCACAAAATTCCTCAATTTTGTTTCTGTGAGACGTCCTATTGCTCCCTCACCTTTTAAGAAAAAATTAATATGATGAAATAATCTTGGATGGTGTTTCGTGTTGTTTTGCTTTGCTTTGCTTAACAAATATTTTACTGCTCTGTTATCATTTGCATGGTTTCTAAGGAGAAGTTGGATATAGGTAAAGATCTCCCACCCCCAGTTTCTTACAGGATCCTTTCTTTAATCTTTTATAGTTTGAATATGATACCTAGATGCAATTCTCCCCACCCCCTTTTGCATTTATCCTGCTTGGTGTTCCCTGAGCTTCCTGGATCTGTGGCTAATTATCTGACTCTAATGTAGGGAAATTCTCTGCCATTATGTTTCACATATTTCTTTTGCTCCTTTCATTTTTTTTCTCCTCCTGATATTTCTATTGCATGTATGTTAAATCTTTTGTAGTTATTCCACAGATTTGGGGTATTCTGCTATTCAGTCTTCTATCTCTCTACTTTTCAGTTTTGAAGATTTCTATTGGGATATCTTCACATTTAGAGATTCTTTCCTCAGCTGCATCCAGTCTATTAATAAGCCCATCAAAGTGTTCTTCACTTTTGTTTATGTTTTTTTAAATATTTTTTTAATTGTAGATGAACACAATACCTTTATTTATTTTATGTGGTGCTGAGGATTGAACCCAGTACCTCACAAGCGCAAGGCAAGCGCTTAACCACTGAGCCACAACCGCAGCCCCTTGTTTATGTTTTAAACCCTAGAATTTCACATTTTTTTTTTAGAATCACCATCTCTCTCTTACATTGCCCATGTACTTTTGCATGCTGTCTACTTTATCCATTATATTCCTCAGTGTCTTAATAATGCTTGCTTAAATTCACCATCTAATAATTCCAACATCCCTGTGGGATCACTGTAGTTCTGATGCTTACTCTGTCTCTTTGAATTGTGTTCTGTGCCTGTTAGTATTTCTTTTAATTCTTTCCTAATGGCAGAGCCCAGTAACTAGGTAGGAGAAGCTGCTATCAATAAGCCTAGCAACACAGTAATAACAATCCTACCATAATAATAATCCTACATTAAGTCTCGGCCTTTCAGTGACCTGTGCCTCTGGACTGGGAGCCTCTTAATATTGCTTCTCTCCTGCTCCCCTCTGCCTCAAGTGGGACACAAAGGCCAGCATGGGCTGTTATTTTCCCCTCCTGGACTAATCAGGCTGTGATAACCAGTTGGGCTCTGCTTCCTTGGTTCCTCTTGAGGACAGGCCTCTCTACAAATGCTCGCACACATCTAGGATGGTTCCCTTGGCTCACCCATGCTTACTGTGAGACCAGGCCTCCTCCCAGAGGTGATCTTCCCAGAAGGGTAGGGTCCTGCTGGGAGGAACAGAGCCTCGACCTCCAGAGCCTGCCCACTGAGCCTCCAGCTCACCATTACTGTCCAGGTCTTCCTGCCCAGCAGCTCCCTCACAGGCTTCTGCTGGGTTTTCTGGTAAATCGGGATTCTCCAAGCCTGCCTCTGTCTCTCCAAGTCACCAACTCAGGGAGCACTTTGCCATCGACTCCACTTCCCATTCAGATGAAAAGCAGTCACTGATGTTGCAGTCTGTTCCAGTTTTCACTTATTGCTAGGATGGAGTGCTGACTCCCAGGCCGCCTTCCCAAGGATTTAAAAATCTTGAGTGTTATGTGCCCTGCTGATTTGTTCTGGGATATATGAATTCAATCCAGGCATCTTCAAGGTAAACAAAGCCAGGTAGAAGGCTCTGAAAGAGAAAAATTTCTCACCCCCAAAACTTAAGCATTCTTTTTTTTCCCCTAAATATAAAACATTTTGTGACTGTCTAAGGCAATACACTATCTTCCTTTAATTATATACCTTCAACTATTTTGGAACTCCCTTCTGATATTATACCAATGGACATCAAGGTGAACTTTGTTTTATATTACTAAATTAACAAGTGAGAGAGAAATTCTACTGTTACATTGAGGACTAGGAATTGAAAATATCACCACCATATGTTAGCACCCAAGCTACTTAGGAACCTGTTTGGTTGAATGTCAGCTGCCGATTGGCTATGAAGTCCCCTGCAAAGAGCCACATCCATTTCTGTTTCTGCCTTTCATGCATGTGGAAGAAACACTCGCTTCCAAGCAAATGCACTGATCTGTTACCCAATTATCCTTCCAGTGAGGTGCAAAAAGCAAACTCCTCGAGTTACCCACCTGTAATACTCTGAAGCTCTGCAGGGTCTGGTCTCTTCTAAGAATTCTTTTCAAAGTAATATGTGTATTATTTCCTTGAAAAAAATTCTGACCCTGGACTTCAGTTTTCATGTGGCCTCTAGATGATGCTAAGAGGCTTTAAACCAGGTGGAAGTTGATAGTTTATTAAGTCAACAAGGCCACGGTATCAGAACTATCTGTTAGCTGTAAGAAGCCAGTCAGAAGCTGCTAGTGGGAAAAAGAAAGACCTTATCATTGAACAATTTCTTTATTGAAAAAAAATCTGCTGGACATAGAATGTTTAAGTAAAGTTGTAGCATTTGCTTACTTTTTATTTTTCCATCCTGATGATTGAGTAGTTAGGACCCTCCTGTAAAACATCATTATTCAGAATAAAATATCTGATAGTAGTTCTCCAGTAAAAATTACAAATAGTCCACTACTTACAATGATTCAACTTAAGAGAGCTTTTGACTTTACAGTGGCGTGAAAGTGATATGCATTCAGTGGAAATTGTACTTGGAATTTTGAATTTTGATCTTGCCCCCTGATTAATGATGTCCAGTATGATGCTCTCTGGCGATGCCAGGCAGTGGCAGCAAGGCACAGCTCCCTGCCAGCCAACCAAGCTCGCGGAGAGACAACCCACAGGTTGTGGTATGCTGTGTCACTGAGCTGGGACTGTCAGTGGTTTAGGTGCATTTTTGACGGGACAGTATTTTCAGTTTGCCATGGGTTTATTAGGATGTAAAACACCATAGTTAGGTTTATTTTCCCAGTTTCGTCCTCAAAAGATACAATTACAATTCTGATCTAGTAAGTGGCAATCTAATAAAAATAGGTGGTGGTGCAGTTGAGTGTGATAAGGACCCATGGATGAGTGCTTCTCCTGTGACAAGACTCAGCTGAGAGTAGGCATCACTCATGGGTGCCAGCACGCACCATGTGCCCTTTCTGGATGCACTCTGAGGTGGGTTAGATCACATTAGTCATGCACAGGCTCAGGCCATTTGTACTAAACAGTACACATTTGCAATTTTAATTATTGTGCTCAAGTACATCTTAGTTAAGGGTTTCTTTTCTCCTTTTGCTTAAGTGTGCCATGTTGGTACCCAGTGAACAAATGTATAGAATGGCAATATATCAGATTATCACTTGAAATCAAAAGTCATATTAATAGTAAGTCCAATCCCAGCATTACAATGTTTAGTAAATAGTATTTATGGGCAAGTCTCTGCAGGAAAAAGGAAGTAGCATAAGATGGTCTCTCCCCAGTGACACCTAAGGACAGGTGAACACCAAGAGTGAGACTCTGAGTGTGTGGGTTCTCTTTCTTTGGCAGAGGCCAAAGCAAAGTTAACAGTTAAGTATTCTGTTACACAAGCACAGATAAGAATAGGTTTGCCACTACCGTCCAATATCACTAACGCTTTGCATTTCGCAGACAAATTCAGACTTAGGTTAGTGGCATATCTACATCTGTTCACAAAACATACACGTATAATTCCAAAGTCAAGGGTATTTGAGAAGATTGAGTTAATACATGTAAAGTGCTTAGAAGAAAGCTTGGCTTTGTACACAGTAAGAGCTGAATGGCTGATAAGTATTCGTATCATATCAAGAAAAAGACTACTAAGCCATTTTAGCTACAGCAATTCATGTTTGTAATAAAGGCCAGGATAGCACCATAGAAAAACCTAGAAGAAATGTCCATGAGGATTGTAGGAACATTTTCCATGCACATCTCTCCCTCAGGAGCTTAACTTAATAAATAAGGGGACAAAAGTCTGGCTCTTGACTCTGTCAAAGTCTATCATAAGACATTACTTTCATATCACACATGACAGTTCACCAGTGTATAAAGACTCTTGTCCCCGCAGGACGGCCGTGGGACTGTGCAGTGGGGAGGAATGTGGTACCCTGCTGACCTCCCGCTATGAAACAATTCAGCTGGGTCAGAGAGAAGGAATGAGAATTTTCATGTGGACTTTATGAAGTGAACTTATCTTGAACCCATGGAAATTTCTGAATTTCATTTCAAGAGTCACAGCACAACGGCGGCAGTTTAAGAATTTTCATTAACCAGCCAGCCTGTCACCTCCTGTAAAGTGGTTATTGGTATACTGTTTATGACAATCAGCTAGCATCAAAAAATGCCCTCCAGTGGAGCTAGTTGACCTTAATTTAAGGAACAAAAACCAAAATGCTGGGGAGAAAGTCCCTCAAGCTCAGCTCTGCAGTGCAATTGCTTTGACTTTAAGTTCAGAGATTGTGGCCAAAGCAAAGACAGTTATGTTAGCACTTTTAAATAAAGGATCCCTATTTGACTCTGGACCTACACGGTTACCCCTGAGATGGCACAAAATACCTTTGCTTACTTTAATTTTCAATTTAACAGGTAATATTCCAAACTTTAGAAGCAGAATACAACAAGCCAAACATCCTAGTCCTGTCCAAGTTCATAAATTAAGTCCATGAGACAGCAGGAAAGGGAATAAGAATGAAGAAGCCACTATTTTTTAAATATCTATTATCTCTAGATATTAAGATCTTGCTAAACTTGCATTAGAAATTAGAAAAAAATGAGGTTCAGAAAAATGAAGTAATATGGATAAGTTCACAGGACTAGTCTGTGGCTTATGTCCTGGGTTGACATCAATATGTGAAGAGTCTCTGGATTCTTGTACCAAGCAGGTGTCTCTTTGCAGAGCTAAGTCATTCTTCTGGCCAATTTCCTCACCTTTAAAATGAAGAGGTCTCGGCAAACAGACTTGAGGTGATTCCCATGCTCATGGCCTTGTGTGACCCTCTCCCCTGGACTATGTGCAGGCTCTGGACCAACAGAACACAATGCACATGACAACATTTATGACCACTTGGCACAGGTCTGCATCACCCATCATATGAGGAGGCTCTCTGGACGGTTTTGAAGAGACAAATTGTGATGTCAGCAGCCACAGGGGAAAGGCCATACAGGAAGGGGCTGAGAACAGCCTCTGGTCAACGCCTAGCAAAGCAAACAAACAGAACTGCCAGAAACCCTTGGTAGCCTTCAGAAAACCCAATGCTGACAACCACCCCGTGAGCTTAAAACTAGATCCTTCCCCAGCTGGGCTCAGATGAGGACCTAGCCATGGCCCATGCCTTGGTCATAGCTCTGCAGAAGACTGGACCAAATTGTGCATGGATGTCAGTCTATGGCAGTCCTGGTTCTGTTTGCTTTGAAAAATAAGAGAACTTAGTACCTGCCGTAACAAAGTATGCAGGTGTTGGGTAAATTGCAGAGTTAGCTGCTCAGCATCAAGAATTCTGTATCCTTCCAACGCTCTGCAGTACGATTGCTTTGACTTTAGTTCAGAGATTGTGGCCAAAGCAAAGACAGTTAGGTTAGCATTTTTAAATAAAGAATTCCCTATTTGACTCTGGACCTGCATGGTTACCCCTGAGATGGCTCAAAATATCTTTGCTTACTTTAATTTTCAATTTAACATATAATATTTCAAACGTTAGAAGTAAAACACAACACTCCTCTGCTCAACAGCCCCAGAGTTCCCCAGATGGCCCATCTTTCCCAGTGGCACCAGACCCAGGAGTACCTAGAAGCAAAGTACATATGGCCTCTTCCTTTCATTCCTTTTAATAAACCTTTCCCATAATCATTCCCAGAAGAATCCCTCACTCTTGCTGCTCAGAAATGAGTTCCATGCCCCTCTTCCGACCTATTACTGCCAAGCAGCCATGGCTTCTGCTACAGCTGGGGAGAGAGGGCCAATTCTGCTGAGGCAGAGAGGGGAGGTCTGGATACACCAATGCCACTAGGCTTTGCCAGCCAGAAGGAAGAGATGGAAATGACTGGGAGGAGACAGTGAGGCCACTAAAATAACAAAGGCCCTTTGCCTTTGGCACTTTGTGAACCTGCGACCAATCCAAGTAGAAAGGTGTTCAACTAGTATTTTCAAGCACCTCTGGGAGGCACTGCTGTATCTGAGGGTGAGCAAAGTAGAAATGGTACCTCTCTTTAGCTCACACAGCCAGTGGGAAAGGGTAGGCCCATGCCTAGGGCTTCTTTTTGATGGCTCTGGAGATGCTGTGGACAAGAATGTCATCTATAAGCTCACGTCTTTGGGTCGTCCAGGAAATGAGATGGGAACAGGGGCTACCAGGAGCGTGTGCACCTGCCTGCCCCCTTGGAACTGCGCTGTCCACCACACAAGCCAATAGCACTTGTGGCTGTTCCAAGTCAAGTAGAAATTCAGTAAAGTTAGATAGGAGTGAAATTCAACTGCACTCCCCATATTTCCAGTGCTCGGTCCACTCCTGTGGCTGCAGGCAGCTGCAGAGCAGTGCAGACATGGAGCCTTTCCATCACACCAAGAAGCTCTCCTGGAAGCTTCCAGAATGCTCAGAAGAGCTGTAACAAATTTCAAGCAGAGCGTCCCACAGGTACACTCCTGCTCTAGGACTTAAACTGTCATTGCCCATGTTTTTTAGTCTCCCCCCAAAATTCTCAAGCCTGTTTACTATATTCACTGCTGACTTACGTCCTTACAGCCCAGGCCTCCGTCATTACCAAGGCTGTGTTTCTACCAGATAAGAGAGTTGTGGGGGGAAGTCTCCACGAACAGTCCAAGAGCCAAGGGCTGGCGTGTCCTGACCGCGGCAGAACAACTCAGGATGAGCAGGGGAGGCGCAATCCTGGGTTCTTTGGCCAATTTCTCTGGTCCATGCTCTTCTGATGGCTTCACGGGTTACTTGGATGTGAGGAGCAGCTGGACTGTCAGAAGCGCACCTCCAGTTGAGAGCCCTGGATGGCTTAGGAAGGGCATCTGGACCGCTCTGCTCCTCCCTCCTGACTTGGAGGCCACTGTCCTGAACTGAGCTCCTGCACTAGGACCCAGAAGACCTGACAAGACCAGAATGCTGTCACTCATGCTAACTGTCATGTAATCAAGCTGATCTCAGACATGGACTCGTTGTCCCTAATAAATAATTCCAGGTAATTGCAGCGACCAATAAGAAGCAGCATTGTGTGACTGAGGCCGGCAGCGTAAGAAAGTTCCTTGTTTTATTCTCCATGGAAAGTAACTTTGAAAAGACCGCTGCACTTCCCTTTCCTTACCTTCTGCTTTCTTCAGCCCTTTTCTGCATATAAAGCCAGGCTCGCCTGCTCAGCTCACCAGGACACTCATTCTGTTTTATAGAATGACATGTGGCTTGATTTTAAAATCACAAATGAAAGCAAATTGGTTCTTTCAACTAAATTTATTGTAATTTTGTCTTTTGATAGGAAGATCTAACTTGCATATATCCAGGCAAGGTTGGCACATGTCATCAGTCACATGGGGGTGATGTAACTTAATTGTGGCATCTTACTTAAGTTAGATGGTTTCAGCTAAGATGTACAAGAGAGACCAGCTCAGGACCCCGGTCTCAAGGAACTAGCTGGCTCCACAAACTTGAAGGCCTTCCAGGAGCTGCTGTGAATCGTGTTACTTCTCTTAGCATTTGGAGAATGGTGGCGACAGACCATCACCTTGTCTCATCCTCGCTTTGAGTTTTCTCCACCACCTTCTTAGCTCAGAATCATGCCACCAGTCCAGATGAGGAGAAAAGTGAGGGAGGTGAAAGAGCGAACACACCACTTGTTCAGAGAAGCCAGCCTCTTCACCACCCAGGCCGGTGACAAGTGCTAGGTGAAATTCATAAAACTATGTGCAGGAAATGGACGAAAGGGGAGGAAGCAGGGGATGAGCCCAGTAGAAGTTTCCAGCACATGCTCGTCTGGCCTGCGGGAGTCTGGAAAGAGCACAGGAGCCCCGAGGCCGGGGAGGAAGAGAACTGGGTGAGGAGGAGACTACACACCCAAATCCATCCGACCTGCCCCACTCACCAAGGCTCACAGTCATGTCCAAGGCAAAGAGACGTCAAAACAAAAACAGAAATAAGGAGGAAATCACAGATACCTACATTAATAAACCTGCAGGCCCTATTTATCTTATTACTTCAATTTTACTTCTGGGTGACCATAATTAAAATCAGATGGGGAAGAAAACCCACCAGGTTCTGGATCATGTTGGTTTATTTGCCCTCCCTGAATCACGTGGCCCATATCATCAGAAAAACAACTCAGGCAGCAGGACGCTGGCAGGTGGTCCAGCAGGTCAGGAATTCCCAGGCTGTAGAGAGCCCTGCCTCAGGTGGCTCCACAGCTCACTGTGCATTTCCTCCTTTGTCACTTAACTTAGCTAGCCCCCATCGTGTCCTGGAATATATATCTTCACTAGGGTCATTTCTTCAAAGTTTAACAATAAATTAAAATAATAACAGTGATGGCCATGGAGGCCGTCAGGGCACATATTCAAAAACTACAATCACCCCGAGCTAGGAGGAACACAAGGGCGTGTTTGCTTTGGCTCCCGGTCCAGCTGCAGGCTGTCTGAGGTCCCCGACTACATTTCTGTCAACAGAGAGGAACTATTATAACAAAACCCATGTTGATCAGGAAGTGTGACCCAAGTGAGAGACGCTGAGGAAGTGCTGTTTTTATAATGCATTCCGAAAACGTGTCCCGAGTCCTTCAGTGGCGATAGGAAAATCCCCACTCCAACACGCACTTACCTGCAGTGTCCCAGGGGCGGAGGGCGGCCAGGCGGCCCATAGAACCCCTGCTCCCTGTGGGTGAACAGCGCATCACTGAGCTCTGCAGAGTCTGGATTTTTATTTCAACTCCTTAGTTCTCTCTCTTAAGTCCCTTACAGCTCACCATGTTTTCCCTTCCCAACCTTTCAAGGCTGAGTCCCTGTTTGGGGACTAGCTATACGAAGACCCACGTGAGCTACTGCACTGATAAAGCTCAGGGACGCCAGTCTCTCTGCACCCCACCTACCTCCCTCCTGGTCCCAGACGCTCCCTGATATCAGAGCTTACAGGCCCATGGCCAACACCCATGGCTCGGCCATTCTACCTACCATCTCCACTGCTGCCCTGGTACTGTCCTTACCCTAGCATACCCTGACAAACAGTGTCCCATCTGCACAGGGTCAGCCTTACTTAAAAGCCCAGCAGAGATACTGGACAGTACATTCAGCACCACTTTAAGGTCTGCACATGTATTCTCCATTTTCATCCTTCAACAACCCTGTGTTCTCTCTTTTACAGATGTGGAGACTGAGGCTCTGTGTGACTTGCCCAGGTTCATATCACCAGTATTTAACAGAGGCAAGATTTTGGTCCTTGATCACATTCTGGCAGTGCAGACTCTCCTGTTCTGTCAAGCAGAGCTTTGGTCTGAGTGAGCCCAGGAATGTGCGTCTCTAACAGGCTCCCAGAAGATGGCTGTGTAGTCATGGCAACACTCTTTGGATGCCAATGCTTTGGAGAAACTTTACAAATAAGGCCTGAGTAGGTAACCTGTGAGTGAGGAATGCTCTGTGATGATCTAGAAACTTTAGGGCAAGTGCATGGACAGAAGAGGCCCTCTGGACTCTGGGAAACCATCCCTCCCAGGAGTTTCTTTGCATGGGGCCATGGAGGAATGATTCTACTTTCTGGCTATCTTTTTACTGGGGGCTGGGAAGGGTGCTGGGGATTGAACTAAGGGACACTCAACCACTGAGCCACATCCCCAGCTCTATTTTGTATTTTATTTAGAGACCGGGTCTCACTGAGTTGCTTAGCACCTCACCATTGCTGGTGCTGACTTTGAACCTGTGATCCTCCCGTCTCAGCCTCTGGAGCCGCTGTGATTACACACATGCCAGGATCTCTGGTTTTCTTGACATTAAAACTGGGCCCCGAAGTAAGGACTGGGCAAGAATCGAGCAATTGTCATCCTACCAAAAAAAAGCCCTTATTCATTTGCAGTTGGACCCTTTGACTCTTTCCCTCAGCCTCTGCCAACCACTCACCCGCTCCCCGTCTCTGTAGATTCAAGTATTCTCACACTTATATAAACAGAAGCCTACGCTACGTCACCTTCTCTGACTTCTTCCACCCTATGCTCTGTTTTCACCAGCACGGCATCCATTTTACTGTTCAGGAATGTTCCATTGCATAGGTATAGCACCTTTCGTGCATCCATTCATCCATCCTACCACCCAGAGAAGATACCACAAGGACACGTAAGAAACATGGAGCCACTGCAGATTGTCATCACCTGGAGCACACCGCTCTGATCTGTGTGTAAAGAAGGAATAGAGCCTTAGACACATTCACATCTTTAACAGTAAAGTATGCATTCAAAGGCGAGATCTCTGAGAAGAGATTTCCTCAATTGGATTCATCATTAATTATTTGGTTTATTTTGAAAAACTTATTTAACTTTTAAATATTTCCATTTTCTCATCTACAAATGGGGATTAATAATAGCATTTGTCTCAAGAATTGTTATCTGAGTTAATCAGATGGCATATTTCAAGCACCTAAATCTTATTAGTATTGAGCTATTTCAACAGATGCCCCAAATATCAAATTGCAAATTTCCAAAAGGAAAAAAAAAGGATCTATTATGCTCACATTATTTTAACTATAAACTTTAACATACATTGTCATCATTATTATGATGAGGTTTATTCACTACGTTTTGAATGGATTTTTCACCTTGGTCAAAGACATTAAAATCAATGTTCATTTTACATAAGGATACTCTAATCTGGTGTTTAATGGTGTTTTTGAAAAAGCTAGCATTTTTCTCCTAGTCCAGGGAACAGGGAACAAAGCAAAATCCTTCCTGTTCAAGTAGGACCTACTTCGTAACTATGGCAAAGCCTAAGAGCATCAATAAGTCACCAAGACTAAAAGCTTTTAGCTACTGTAAATACATCCACCTGTGTCTGTCTTCTTCCCCCATCATGATCCTTCCCTAAAATTTAGCACGGTTAGGCCCTCTTGAAAAGACTGCTATAAAGATAGTATGTGTTTGTGGTAAAAGCAAATGCTTAGAACCAAGAAAAACCATAAAAATGTGAGATTTCTTCATCGAAATCTAAAATACCAAATAGATGAAAAAACATATCCATTTACCCAATTTTCTTTTTTATTTTCCCCAGGAAAAGAAACACTAAGAAAAATGTATGTGGTGTCTACAGAAAAATGTTTGCTACAAGGGAAATCTCTGAGCTCAAAAAACAGACAAGATAAAAGCAATTTATTGTCCCGCTGCCCAACATTACTATATGAGATTACCACCATGATGAAAGATGTTGCCATAATGTACGCAGCCAACTGAGCTGAATTCCAGCATTGTTGGGAGTTCTCCATTCTTTCTGTTTAAACACAGTCTTGTCAGTCTTGAAGCCCCAAGGGATGTACAAAATGTAATTACCAAGCCTTATGATAAGGAGTGAACCAAACCAATAGGCAGAGATGAATTTTACAATGCCAGCCAGTCTTTAGCATCTTTCTCTAAAACACTTCTGCACCCCAGTCTTGGTTTACAATAAAGAAAACATTGCCAGTTCTATGCTTGAGCATGACCTGGAATTTTCTATGAGGCTCACTGCTGTAATGTGAGAACACCCTTAATGGGAACAAAGGGTTGACAGGTAGACCTACTTAATACCACTGGAGTTTTTAAACAAGCGCCTTTCTTACGAGTTTTTCCTGATATATCAAAGGCCTGCCCTGCTCTGGACTGGCCCAGTCCTGAGTTGAGCATGGGGTGGGTCTGGCACGGAAAATGGGGAGCCATGTTTCTCCATCTCCACTGGCTCCCTGGCTTTGTGGCCAATGCTGCCAGCTGGCACAGAGCCAGGGGCTGTCAGCAGCAAGTGTGGCATCTGGGTGTTGGCCAGTTGGAACCAACATGATGTGGTGGGGTATTTCCTTGAAACTAGGTCAGCAGCGCTCACTTGCTCACAACCAGCATTGGTTTAATTTGAATCATTATGTCAATTAGCAAAGACTTCAGTTTGTAAGAATTTAATACTTCCCAGTGTTTAATTTTATATATTCATAATTTTTATCATCTAACTCTGAAGGCAGAGAGAAAGTAGAAAAGTGAGCGGTTCCGCTGGGTGAAACCACCCATATCCCTCTTCTCGCTCTGCACTCAGGGGACAGCCAGGGGTTTTCAGTTTCAAGCTCAATTTAACCGAGCCTCTGGGCTCTGAGTTTCATTTACTGCAGGCCAAACAAAGCTTCCTCAAGGCAAAAGAGTAAACAAAGACGGAAGGAAGGAAAAAGAAAAAAAAATCAGATTGAAAGAAGGTCCACAGAGATTCCTATGCTCTGATATAACACTTTCACAAAACATCTGAAAGTAAAATCCACTGGATTGGTTAGAATTGAATGGGGGATTTCTAAAGCTATTTGGCCTCAACTCCTCCTATCAAGCCCACGGCAGGACCCTCGGTCTAGCATCCCTTACCAGTCCCTAATCATTATCTGTGAGCAAGGGCACTCACCAATGTGAACTCTCCAAATAACAATGACTAAGGTGTCCCAAGGAAGAGGAATGGACAGAGTATAATCAAGCCCTAAGGACTCACAAAGATGGTGCTGGAGTTGAAATCCAAATGCAGGTGACTGAAGGCACAGGAGCCAGTGTGGGGGCCCCCTCCTCTGTCCCTGGGGCTCTCGAGAGGCCCAAGGGCTGGTGTGTCTACAAGAACAGCTAGTGTGCTCTGAGCGCCCTTGCCTAAGCACACAGCCACACACATTCAGGTGCTTCAACATGGCCTCTTCAGTAGTGGACCTGAATGTTAGAGGAACATGGAAGCTAAAAGCAGTTTGAGAACAAAGAACAAACTCTAATCACGGGTGGGTTTGCTTCGTCACATTCAGCAAAGCATCCTAAAGGTTCCGGATAATCAGTTACTTCTTCCAGAGTCTTCTCTCCCTCTCCTGGGTCCCCTCCCATTCCTGGCCCCCACTCAGTTCCACATAGACTGCTGAGTGAGAAGCAGAAGTTTTCTTACATTCAAATGGCACGCTCCACACACCTGCTCCACAGGTCCTCAAGCTCGTGTGTTGGTCCACACCTTGCCAGGTTTAATCAGCCAACAGGGACTCCATGGTGCAGCACACACGCCACATGAAGCCCCCTCAAGGTACATGAGTAAAACACTGCAGGAGTGCACTGGAACCTTAGACGGGTTTCAAGGAGAGGGTCGTGTCTTGGAATGTGAAGTGTCCCCAGCAGCTCACGTGTGAGACAGTGCAAGCTTCAGAGGTGAAATGTCTGAGTTCTGAGGTTCTTGGCCTAGTCAGGCTATTCATCCCCTGGTCGGTCCTAACTGGTGGTCCTGCAGGCAGTTGAGGTGTGGCTGGAGGAGGTGGGTCACTGGGGGCGTGCCTCTGGGGTTTATATTTTGTCCCTAGTGAGTGAGAGCTCTCTGCTTCCTGGTGGCCACGTCCTGAGCTGCTTTCCTCTGTCACACTCTTCCACCATGATGTTCAGCCTCAACTTGGGCCCAGAGCCATGGAGTTGGCCATCGATGGACTGAGACCTGGGAAACTGTGAGCCCCAAATATACTTTTCCTCCTTTAAAATTGCTTTTGTCAGGTCTTTTGCTCACAGCAACAAAACAGGTGACTAAAACAGAGAGAAATTAACTTTACAGTGAAGGACAATTAAGAATAAGGAAAATCTGGATGACAAATCTACAACAGTGAGATTCAGGAAATCAAGTGAAAAAAGAGCAAAACCAGCAGATGACAACATTAGAAGAAAAGTGATTTTTTTTTTCCTAGAGCTAAAGAAAATTCTAAAAGAAGATTCTGACTTCACAGTTTTAATTTTGTTACCTCTGGTTTGGGCAAAGCAGGTGGAGAAGGTTTAACTACAAAGCCTGCAAGTGAAGATGGGCTATCTGGATTCCCCAAGGACAGACCATGGCCAGTGGTGTCCCCTGAGAACTCCTCCAACACATGTCCTGAGGCCCCATCCCTCAACCTCGCTGAATCAGAGACCTGGTCTGTGGTCCAGAAGTCTGTGGTCACCAGGCCTCCTAGGTGATTCTCACACTCACCGAGAGCCTTTGAGTTAAGAAAGCACAGGAGAACCCCACAATCTAAGAAATGAGAAGAAAGCAAAGCAGGAAACAAAAAGACAGAGAAGAAAACAAAAGGAGACAACTAAGAAATCAAGGACAAGGTGAAAGAGAACAGAAAGAGATTTATATCATGTGAAAGAAAAGAAGAAAAAAAGACCAAAAATCTTGTTTTCATCTGCAGAGACAGGCCCTTCCAAGTCAGGACCATCTGTACTCTGTATCTTAGAGACTACGTACTACAGTTGATCCCCATTAACACAGTCTGAGTAACATTGAGAATCCAAATTACCAGGACTTTATTTCTAAACCAGACTTTATTTGTAAACCAATTGTTAATAAGAACACTTCTGTTACATGATTAGATTTATCAACCAAGTTATTTAAAATAGCATACAGCCAGGCACAGTGGTGCATGCCTGTAATCCCAGCAGCTCAGGAGGCTGAGGCAGGAGGATCACGAGTTCAAAGCCAGCTTCCTGTGCTCTTTGCAAATATATATTTCAAGGAATCTTCAGTTTGGCAAAATAAATGAAGAACAGTCCAGAGACCTGGGCTTTCTCTTTCACTCTAGCTTCAAAAGTGTCGGATGTTCTCCAGGCTTCGGACTTATTTACTTGAGAGAACAATAAGCAGAGAGTGGTTCCCGCATTTTACCTGCAAACCTAGCATGTGAAAGCCACCCTATCAGATGCAGCTGCCCTCAGACCACCTCACTGTCACCACCACTGGCAGTGACAGCTCTCATGTCCCACACAACTCATTTGGCCTCACTGCCACCGAGCCCAGTTCCTGGTTGATGATTTTCCCAGCCATTTCCTCACTGTGCATTCAACCAATAGTTCGCGACTCTGCTAGCTTCAGACGTGCTCTGGATTGTGAAGCATTATGTAAGATGCAGCAGGCACAGCACCGCCATGTCCGGGCTTGTTATGAAGCTCCCAGTTCACACCCTCGCCCACTTACTCCCTCCGTGCCTGCAGCACAGCCCTGTCTCCTTGGCTGTGAGGCAGAGCCCAGAAAAACCTTTTTTTTTTTTCTTTTGCCATGATGGGGATCAGACCCCGGGCCTTATGCATGCTAGCAGTGCTCTACCACTGAGCCAAACCCTCTCTTTTAAAAAAATGTTAGCTGCTACACAAACACTTAAAAAAACGTACATATGAATGGGGTATCATGCAATGTCCTCACACTGAGTCATGAATGGGGTATCATGCAATGTCCTCACACTGAGACAAGAATGGGGTATCATGCAATGTCCTCACACTGAGTCAGGTTCACATCGGTGAAACGTGTTTTTCCTCCTCAAACGCTTATCATTTCTTTGTTGCATAAAATTTCAAAATCCTTTCTTCTAGCTCCTTGGAATGGACAGCACATAACTGTCGTCTCTATTCTCTGTACCGTGCAGAGCTTCTTGCTGCTCTAGCTGTAACTTAGTACCAATTCATCAACCTCTCCACCAGCTCCCATCCCTCTGCCTCCCCAGGAGACCCTGGAAACCACCATTCTGCTCTCAACTTCGACAAGATCAACTTTTTCAGATTCTGCGTAGGAGTGAGGCCAAGCAGTCCTTGTCTTTCCATGCTTGACTTATTTCACCTAACAGCGATCCCCAGTTCCATCCAGATTATCACACACGGCAGGAGATGGTTCTTTCATGGCTGAATAGGGTCCCACTGTCACACATGTACCATGCGCTCGTGTGTGCTCATCTTTTTTTCCCCTTTTTCTTTCTTTGCAAAGGATAAAAAATAATTCAGGTTATTTTAAAGGAAAGAAAAAAATTCGTGGAAGGCAACAAGATTATCTGCCCACGTCTGAGTAGCATATAGCCAGACCTCAGGAAACCTCCCTCTCTAAACGAGAATTCATTAATTTATTCGTTTCCTTTTACAACACTGAAGGTTGAACCCAGGGCTATTCCAACACTGAGCTTTGTCCCCAGCTCTTTTCTTTTTTCATAATATTTTATTGGCACATTAGACTTGTGAGTAACGGTGGGATTTGTTGTTACATACTCATACATGCACACAATACAATGATGTACTTTGGCCAACATCAGTCCCCAGCCCTTTACTCTACCCTTTCCTCCTCGCACCTCTGGTCCCTCTCCTCTATGTTTTCTTTACCCATTCACCTGTTGGCAGGCACCTAGGCTGGTTCCATAGCTTGGCTATTGTGAATTGTACTGCTCTAAACCTAAGGATGCATGCGTCACTGTGCTAGGGGGACTGTAATTCTGTAGGATAAAGACCCACGAGGCCCATGGTGGGTCACCTGCTAGCTCATGCCTAGTCTTCTGAGGAACCTCCATGCTGATCTCCTTAGTGTGTACCACACTTCCTTTATCCACTCGTCAGCTGAGGGACACTCAGGCTGTTCCATTTCTCAGCTCTTGGGAACAGTGCCGTCAAGAGCATGGGAGCACAGATCTCCACTACACACCAAGATCATCTCCTCTGGATATATAACCAGTGGTGGGATTGCTGGTCGTAGGTCAGCTCCACTTTTAGTGTTCCGAGGCACCTGCACACTGTTTTCCATTATGGCTGTACAAATTTACATTCCTGCCAACAGTATCCTCAACAAGATAGGCCTCAAGTGGTCCTAATGTGTTACCCTTTTTGCATATTGCTGGGACTGATCTGCTGTTCTGAAGGACTTCTGTGGCTATGCTCATGAGAGATACTGGTATATGATTGTCCTTTTCTGAAGAAGGACATTAACACATCAAGGTAATTCTGGCTTAACAAAATAAGTTTGAAAGTATTTTCTGCCAAGTTAATAGAGTTTGTGGCATATTGGTATTCTATCTTCCTTCACCTTTTGAATGGCTTGACCAATGAAGCCAAGTGTGCCTGGGTTTCCTCTGTGAGAAGAACTTTAACTATAAATTCAATATACAAAGCTATTTACACCATCTATTTCTTTGTGCGTATGCCTTAAGTCTCATTTTTGTCTTTCAAGCAATTTGTATATTTTGCCACATGAGAATTGGCATAAACCTGTTTATAATATTTCCTTATCTATCATTTTTAGAACATATATTTATGCTTTCACCTTCACTTCTGGTCTTGATTATTTGTGTTTTATTCTTTTTTTTTCTAGATCAGCTGGGTAGAAGTTTAATAAGTTTTATTAATCTTTTCAAAAGTCCAAATTTTAGTCCTTTGGTTTTTGTTTTACAATTGTCTATTAAATTGACTTATTTTTATATCCTCCTATTTACTTTTAGCTTAATTTATATATATACATATACATAAGTATATATACACACACATATATTTTTTACCTTAAAGTAAAAGCATAAATCATGAATTTTAGGTCATTTTCTTCTCTTATATGAGCAGTTCATGTTCTAATTTTTCCCTAAGCACTCTAAACTGCATTCCAAAATTTTTGATATGTTGTGTTTTTGTTACAGATAAATGATGATGCTATTTCTTGACTTGGAGGCTGTTTAGAAATATGTTTTCATTTTTGAATACTTGAAACACTTTGCAGATATTCTTGTTATTTGTTTCTAATTTCATTCTGTTGTGGTCAGAGAACATAGTTTTTATTATTTTAATCTTTTTAATGCACTGAATACTGTTTAAGGCTCAGTATATGGTCTATTTGTTGAATGTTCTACATGTGCCTTAAAAGTATCAGTACTGTGCTATGCATGGTGGAGTGATCTTCAAGTCATTGGGGTCACGCTGGTGATGGTGTTGTTATGCTGTTGTATATCCTTACTAATTCTCTATGTACTTTTCCTATCAGTTCTTACTAATTCTGTTTACATTTGCTATCAGTTACTTAAAGCAGAGAGGTGACTCTATTTCATCTTTCAGAAATCTCCACTATATCACTTTGAAAGTGCATGCACACTTGGGATTCTTTCATCTTCTAGAATTGATTACTGTATAATAAAGAAATGGCTCTCTTTATTACCAGTAATTTTTCTTGTTCTAAAATGTATTTTATATGATGTTAAAATACCCACTCCATATGCAATTTGATTCATGTTTGGATGGGCTATGTTTGTACACCCTTTTACTTTCAACCCTTCCGTATTTATATTTAAGGTGAGTTTGTTATAGACTGCATACAAAAGGGACTCACTTGCTTTCATTTTTCCTAGTTGGACAATCTCTGCCATTTAATTGACATGTTTCAGCCATTTATATGTAGTGGAATTATGAGTAATGGCTGAGTGTAAATCTACCTACCTCTTCACTTTGTTTTCAACTTCTTCCATATGTTCTTTCCCTCTCACCATCTCTTTTTAGTAGAGGGTGTTTTATTAATTCTTATCCCATATTATCTCCTCTGCTGTTTGTTAAATCTATTGCTTTAATTTTGAGAGATTGCCTTAGTATTTGCAACATAATTCTTTATTTTATCATACTCTGTCTTCAAATGTGACATTATACATACATAAGAAACTTACGACAATATATCCTACTTTCACCTTCTTAGTCTTTGTTATAGAACTTATTGTATATATAGTTTTCACTTTGCTCTAAAAAATTATTATTAAAGAAAATTAACCAATAGACAAATGTCTGTAGTACTTCTCTACATTTCAACCATCCCAGTTCTCTTCATGTCTGTGTAAACATGAATTTCTAATTATGATTTTCCTTCTATGTAAGAAACTTCCTATGGCACCTCTTATAAGCAAGTCTGAAAAAGTTATTTTTTAAAAAATATTTTCACTGTGTATTGAGTAACAATTTTACAGTTTACATATTGTTTTCTTTTAATACCTTAAAGATCTCTTCTCATTTTCTTCTGGGCTTGCATAGTTTATGATAGAGGTCTGCTATAATCTCATCTTTGTCTCTGTAGGTAATGTGATTTATTTCAGCTATATTTAAGGTTTTACATTTATTACTATTCTCTATGAGTTGGTTGTAATGTGTATTTGTGTTTTAAAAATATATTTACTCTAGATTTCTGAAGTTTTTGGAATAGGAGACTATTATTTTAATTAACTTGGAAAATTTGCATCATTTCTTCAAATATTGTTTAACTCCCCATCTCAGACTCCAGTTCAATACATCACACAACTGAGTACTGTCTGATATGGCACTGATGCTTTGTTTGTTAATCCTTCATGATTAATTTTGGATTTTTCTCATTTATGCTTTCAGTACCACGATCTTTTCCCACACATATATAATCTGATTTTATTTGCACTTAGTGTACATTTCAGCTCAGATATGGTATTTTTCATCTCTAGGAGTTACATCTGCATTAGTTTTATATCTTATATTCTCACTTCATTGTGTTCATATTTTCTTTACATCCTGTGCTTTTGAAGCACATTTATAATAGATGTTTTAATGTCTTTTTCTCTTGATTTTTCCATTTCTTCAATTTCTGACCTATTTTCTTGACTTGTCTTTAGGTGGTGAGGCACATGGTCTGCTCCTTCAAATGTTTGGTGATTTCTTAATTTGAAGTTACTCATTTAGAATATGTTGTGTTTTGAGTGATGGGTTTTGTTTTATTTCTTTAAACAGTGTTGGTCTTTTTTCTTACAGGGATTTAAGTTAATTCTGGGTTAATTTGACCCATTTGCTTTGAGATTTTAAACTTTCAAGAAAATGCCTACATTAGTTTCGTCATAGTCTAATTTAGTTGCAACTGTAAATTGGAGTTTTTCTAGGATCTACTAAATGCCCAAGGTGTTCAGCAAGATGTTAACAACATTCTGACTTGAGTTAGAGAAAGCCTGAAACACTCTCATCCCTGTGCAAGCCTGGGAAGGTTTGTCTTACATCTCCCAGGCAACAGGGACTTTGTTGAATGTTGTTCTAATCTAGTCTCGTTTAGTTTCACCTTGGGCAGGTGCAAACCAGTATTCAATCAAAACTCAAGAGGACTCCAGTGCACATTTCTGGAGTTTCTCAGTACTGTACCACACAATTTCTGGACCCCTTGACTTTCTAAACTTCAGCACTCTGTCACTTGGAGGGGTGGCCAGGCCATGTCTGGGTGGCTTCTGCCTGCACCCCAAGGCATTTTCCCTAGGTCAGAAAGCGCTCCTCTCATTTGATTCAGAAATCTTAAAGATTCATACCCATAGGACAAGAGAAATTATCTTTTCATCACAATAAATACATGCATAAAACTCAATGGTCTCAAAGGTGCTTTGTGGGGGGAACATGGATACAGGATGCCCAAGAAAAATCTGCTGTAACATTAGATACTCTCAGCTGATCTTTGCAAACTCAGTTTCTCAGTTTTCTGATATATGAAATTCACAAATAAGCTTTACCTTGATTAATTCACTAATGCAGTACATGAAAATAACACATTACTAAGGCATTTTTGCTAAAGTTTGTAGAATAGTATTCACCTTATTCCACTCCTGGGGAAACCATGGCACAGACAGCTACAGAGTTGCCAAAAGTCACACAGTCAACAAGCGGTGGAGTCAGACACGCTCCTAGTCATTAATTTTTTATCTAAAAGTTGAAAATGCTCACTGGCTATAATCCATATGTAAAAAGTTTCTCGGAATATGTTATTTTATTGAAAAGGCTTCCTGCAAACATCCTTTCTCATTAAAAAAAAATGGATGATCGTACCTTCCTGATGCCAGGGGTCCTCTACACCCTCAGAATGTAACACACCAAGGTTTTCATTACTAGAGTGCCCATTATCTAAGTTTTCAGTATAAATTTAAAGAAAATGTTGTTGCTAAAAGTCTTCTTAGGTCTCCTAGGCTTGTGAGAAAATGAAATGTTGACCTGAATACCCAAACTCAGGCGTGCTCTGAGATCCGAGTGCTGCAGGCTCCTAAGCCACACCGAGGCGTCCACAAGCATCTGACTGCACTCAGTGGAGACTCACAGGTGAGCGTGAGGGTCAGGACTGTCTCTGAGCAGAGGACAGAAAGTGGACTCCAGCCTGTTCTCATTCCCTGTCACTCTGCCATCCCTTCAGGAATGGGATGACAGCACCATCCTTTCCCAGACTTCTCGCACACACACACACACACACACACACACACACTCACACACTCACACACACACACACACACACACTCACACACACACTCCTCTTTGCACATCAACTCAGAGAAGCAGATCTCCTGGGAGGGGAAAGAGATCCTTGCATCCTCCTAAATTGACTGCCCCACTATAAATGCTTCAGGTCCATCACTATCATCCAGGAACGATCCCTTAAGGGAACAATTGGCCCTGTGAAATTGATCCTCAAGTAGGAAGCATTTTTTTTTTGAAACACAACCCAAAATTCCAACCCATCCCAGAGACCGTGCTGGACCATTTCTACCTCAATACCCACCCCCAACGGGAGAACGGCTCTCCTAGATGCCATGGCTGAAGAACAGACAGAAGCTACCATTTACTGCAGGGGAAAGTAATTAGAAGTTATCACTCATCCATTGTAATCCCATATATTCTTCTATTTACAAGAATACTACAGTGTTGAGCTGAAGAACAATGATTCAATTCAAACTTGTGTTTCAATGTCCAAATATCTATGCTCTTAATCATATTTATGAGCCCAGATAAATACAGTTTAGGTGATATTGGTGCTAGGCAAAAGTGTAAAGGAAGAGAATGTTGCTTTTAAAATTTTTCAGAGACAAAGTAGTAAGAAGGAAAGAACAGAATCCAAAACATTATTTAAGGAACCAAACGTAGTCATTAATTGAAGGGGATGGAGAACATGTAAACTGTAAAATAATGAAACAAATCCAACACAATTTCCATATGAAGAAGCCATAAAAATACAAAAAACTTCAGTCAACCCCTCTGTCCACTATTGTCTAAACCATCATTAGAAACAACACCCACATTTATATTCACCAAGTCCTTTGGCTACCAGCAAAGACCAGAACTGAGCATCGGCCCAGAGAATCCTAGCCAGACCTTCACGACTCTGCAGGCATTAGACTGGGTGAATGATTTTAAAAATAGTCCAATTATGGAATATTTTGCAATGAGGTAATATCAATTATATGATTTACTAAATGATTAAAAGGAGTTTGTTTTAGAAATATAATGACCTTCCTTGTGAGAGACATTTTGCCTAGAAATCTCTGGCTACCTATAATCATTAATAATTTTAAAAATACATTTCAATGCCCATACGTTTTCTGAACACCCATCTGTGATCATAGACATGTTTAAATTTTCATTATGTCTGAATTTCACACATGCCTTCCTCTTACACAGATGCAGTGAACGTCTTCAGCTGCCAGTGTCTGAGATCAACTTCAAGTCTGAGAATACTTGATTATGATTAAAAAAAGGAACTACATACTAATCCTAATTTTCAAATCTGAAAATAAGGTAATTTTAATGAGTTCCTAATTCTGCTTTAGTTGGAATATATTAAATATGTGAATGTGTTCTTAAATGTCCTTTCTTTCCAAATCCTTTAAATATAATTTTACTGAAGTTTCAATGCTAGATCAGATTACTCTAGTCCATTGCAACATATAATTCTCCTCTATTGATTATTTATTCAAATAAGGGCAGAGCTTAGAATTTATAACGGCCAGAAATAGACATATCTCTTCTCAGAGGCTTCAGGTCACTTTGAACACCCCCACCTTTTGGCCATTCAAATTTTAGAACTACTTGATGTGCTCCCCAGTGCCCAAGGACTGCTGCTCAAAGCTAGATTTTATAGAAGAATGTGCAGCGTGTCAAGTGATTCCAAGTGTCAACAGACTTAGGAAGGGCAAATACACAGAATCTGGAGGCAAAACAATAGCCTGACCTTCGCATCCACCTCTCCCCCTCCCCTTTCCTCAGCCACATATCGTCAGGAAAAGTCAGAGCCCCCGAAGAACAATAAATGAAAAATGACCCTCACCCCTGAGGATTTTCAGTGCCTGATTTCCCAGCCATCCCATCTTATGCATCAAAGAGCAAAGAGTAAAGGAGACAGGGAGAACAGGCAGGGAGAAAGGAAGAGGGGGATGATTCACTGGCCGTGTGAGATCTGGTTACCAACCCGAAAAACAAGAACAGATGTATTTGCATGATTATAAAATAAAATGCCTTTCAAATAACTTAATCTTCAGGAATATTATAGTATATACATTTGTTTTTAATTCCCAAGGGAGAGGCAGCAGACTGTGGGATCCTTTGTCCACCCCCGGGGTCTAAGGACAGAAGATTCTTACGCAGGTCTCTGGATGCAAGCTAGTGAGCCACACGTGTGGGACCAAGAGGATTACGGTATTATCCTGCTATTGTTTTCTGCTCTGCATCCACTTCAATCTACAGGAAAATGAAAACAGAAACAGGCCCAAGAGATTATAAACATGCTGTTGGCCCTGGAGTCTGTTCTTCTAATGTTGATAGAGCCCAGGAAGCAGGTTTCTTCCTTCAAGTTCCCCCCAAAACCCCAAATGAATGTGAAAAGAATCGGTGGAGGTAAAATTCACCCAAAAGGCAATTACTGTTTTCTCTCTCAGAGGAGCAGGTTGCAGCCAAGCAGACATAAAAATATAAAATTTCCATCATAGCTGAAAGGTTCAAAGCCAAGAGGCAAAGTATATGGGCTTTGGAAATGCCCATGGTTAGTGGTGGGTAATAAAGCATACAAATACACTACCTCCAACGAAATAAGAATTTAGGGAAAAAGAGAATAGAGTTCACCACTCCCCCATGCTGGGCTTCCCTGGGACGGACACAGACTTCATTTTCCATTTGGCACAAACACAATCTGGCCCTACCCCAGCTGGAGCATTCAGAGAGCCCTCAAAGTGTGTTGTCCACAGGGCCCACTTTTGCACTGAACTCAATGACCCTGGGCCAGCTGTCAAAAGGCTGAGCTTCATCGGGTAGCAGGAGGCTAGCGGGGTCAGATATAAAAGCAAGCTGACCGGCTCAGAAGGTTACAATAACGCCAGGCAAGGTCGGCTCACTTTTTCCATTCCAAGCCAGAGCTGGCCCGTAATGGAGATACAGTCATATTAATAACAACTGGGACAACCCACACCTTTCAGGGAAAGGTTTCAAAATGCTTTCCAAGGAAAGGCTGCGGTCATGGTTCTCCAAATGACAGACAAGAAAACTCAGGCCGAGAGGAGAATGATCAGCCCCAGAGCAGATATGTGAGCTGGGCGATGCTGAACCAAGGAACTGAAGCCCCCTCCCCAGGTTGTGTTGTGGACCTTGGAGTGTTACTGGACTCCGTGGGGCCCACTTGCTAAAAGACTGACTGCTTCTGCTCGGTAACAGCCGAGACTGGGTGAAACACTGCTCAACGTGATGTTTGAAAGCCCTTATAAGCCATTAACTTATCTTCTGATGTAAACAGGCAGAGGCTGCTTTTACTGTTGATGCTTTTTTTTTTTTTTACATGCATTAAAATCTGCTGCAGGCATAGAATTAAGAACAGCGAGCAGAAATGATTTCTTTTCCCTCTACTAAAAGTATTCACACTGACCCACTCACCACCATCTCTACATGAAACACAAAATAGGGCTGGGGATGTGGCTCAGTGGTCGAGTACCCCTGAGTTCAATCCCTGGTACCAAAAAAAAAAAAAGAGAGACAATTCGACAGTTGATAGAAGTCTGAGGAAAAATGGTTCCTAGCATCAGGTATACCCCTCCTCCAATTCTAGAAAAGAATACCAGTAGCCACTAAAGAAAATGTGCCCTGCTCTTTTGGCATTGTACCTGGGCTATGCCAGTTCCACTCGGGTCCTGTTCAGCCGACTGAATGCTGGACTAAAGTCTCCCTTTTCATTCATCAAATGTGGTTTAAAAAAATTTTTCCTGGGCTGGGATTGTAGCTCAGCGGTAGAGCGCTTGCCTCGCATGCGTGAGGCCCTGGGTTCGATCCTCAGCACCACATACAAGGCAATAAAATAAAGACATTGTGTCCATCTACAACTAAAAAAAAATACTAAAAAATTTTTTTTTCCTAACAAACCTCCAAGCACTTGTGCTTAAAGTATTAGGAGTTTAGAAATAAATAAGATGTGGGGCTGGGGCTGGAGCTCAGTGGTAGAGCACTTGCCTCGCATACGTGAGTCACTGGGTTCCGTCCTCGGCACCACATAAAAATAAATAAATAAAATAAAGAGATGAAAAAAATAAATAAATAAGATGCATCCCTTAATCTCAAAGTCCTCCTAAACCAGTACATTTTAAATAGCATGTTAATTTTTTCCAATTATAAATCCCAATATAATCACTGTTTTAAATTGGGAAACCTAAAACATATGAAAGAGATTAAAAGAATAATCAGAAATCCACCACATGCAAGTAACTCTCCTTGTCACTTCCCTCCAGTCACCCTAGGACAAACAAACAAACTCCCACGTAGCATAATGACTGAACTATATGCACTGTTTTAAAGTCAGCCTTTTCCATCTGTGCGGTAAAGCATTTCTGAGCTTTTAGATCTTCTTTGAAGGCATCATTTTAAATGTGGTATAATATGCCTTCAGGGGAGAGTCTACGAAATACGATTTCGACACTGTGTAAAGGTGGAAGTAAATCTGAATTTCTTATTAAAAAGTTTTATTTGTTCTTTTTAGGTATACATAACAGGAGGGTGTATTTTGTCACATCATACATACCTGGAGTATCACTTCCCATTCTCTTTTTTAAAATTTTTTGTATTAGTTGTTGGTGAATCTTTATTTTATTTGTATGCAGTGCAGAGAATCGAATCCAGTGCCTCACACATGCTAGGCAAGCAAGCGCTCTACCACTGAGCAGCCCAAAAGATTTTTGCTTTTTCTTGGTGGTGCTGGGGATTGAACCCAAGGCCTTGTGCACACAAGGTAAGCACTCTACCAGCTGAGCTACATCTCCAGCCCTCACTTCCCATTCTCGTGGTTGAACAGGACGTGGAGTTACTCTGGTCGTGTGTTCACATATGAATGCAAGAAGGTTCTGTCCAGTCCAGTCCACTGTCTTTCCCATTCCCATCAGCCTCCCTTCCTCATTCCCCTTTGTCTAATCCAGTGAACAAAGAAAATCTCACTGGGACAAACGGACTGAGACACTGAAAGCTGTACATCCACAGGGAAGGCCAGGCTGGCTAAAGCACCAGGACCGCTGGCGGGCCCTGCCTCTCCCCCTTCTCCATCTGCTCTTCTACTTTTCACCTAAGGTGAGAACACTTTGCTGGGGAGACAGCTTCCCACCTTCTGAGAAATCCAGAGATAGGTGGCCACTAAGAAATACAATCAAAATCAAGCTTAAGCTCTTCCAGCAGCCTCTCGCGCGGCATGGCCCTGCTAGGCGTGACACCCCGACTTACATAACTCAAGGGTTTCCATTTGTTTGCTTTTAGAGTCACTTCCTTCCAAGATGTGGAATTAAGTAGTTCTACAGAATCAGCTGTCAAGCCTGGCACTGGAGTCACACTCCCATGCAAAGGAAGGCAGGCACATGCCTCAGGAGCAGGACTGAGAAACTTTCTGCATAACCAAGAGGAGCACAAGTGGCACCCTGGACCCTGTCAAGCCAATGCAGCCCTGCGCACCTTGCCATCGGAGCACACGTCCCTGTCTCTTCCATAGCCTTTCATTTGTACACACAATCTTGTGGCAATCTGAATTTCTATGGACAAAGAAAAACTGACACACACTAACAATATATTTTCTTATATTTAGAGGAAAAAAGGAGGGGTTTTCTTTTCCCCATAAATTCCCAGTGTCCAACCGCATAGGTATACTATATTTCACAGAATATAAAACCTTCTGAAAAGCTATTGACAGTCAAACATGTTCTACAGTTTTCACACTGGTTTCTATGGAGAATCAAATGAGGAGGACTGCAGAAAATGATGTAGAAATAATAAAGTTATATATAGGAATGTACCCTTGTATTAGTTTTCTATTGCCATAACAGGCTGCAGAACAAACACCCAATGCTTAGTGGCTTTGAAGCTGCAATATGTGTTTTGCTAGTGAGACTCCAGATTGGTGGTTTTTGTGGACTCAGCTGGACAAACCTGGACTTAGCTGGGTTATGTCTGGGGCTCACCCAGCTGCTGATGAGGGTAGCCTCAGCCAGGACCCTGGACCATCTTGCCCTCCTCCCGTGCATTTTCCTTCCAGCAGGCAAGCCTGGGCATGCTCTCTTGGCATTTTCAGAGGAACAAGAGACAACCAGAAACACACAAAGGTTTTTTTCCAGCTCTGCTTGTGCTCTGTCTGCTAACATCTCATTTGCCAAAGCAAGTTTCAAGTGCAGCAGATTGAAGGGATAGCGAAGCAGACTCCAGCCCTTTAGCAGGAACAGCTGCAGTGTCAGATGGCTTCATGACCGCAGGGAGTGGGGAGAAGGGGAGTTACTAATACAATGCTTCTATCACAACCTTATGTTTCTAAGTGACAATAACAATAGCAAAAATCTGAGTAAACCAGATAACTCAGATTTTTGAGAGGTCATTGCATTTAATACTCTAAAGCACTGAAGGAGAGAGAGAGATTTCTTTCTATACCTAGCACAAGGTTCATGGCCAAGACTCCTTTAACACAAGACAGAATAATAAGAGAAAAGCATGCCGGCTTACTTAATACAAGTTTTGCATGATATGGGAGCCTTCAAAAGGAAATGAAGCTGCAAAGATGCAGGAAAACTTGTTTTGTTTTTTGTTTTTTTTTATGTTAGGTCTGATGAAGAAGTAGACATCCAAGGAGAAGTACAAGTGGAGGAAGGGTGAGACCCTCCAGTAGTGAACTGAGGGAAAAACAGAAAGACCTGTTTGTTCAGCATCTCCTCTGTGTCTCTGTGTCTCTAGAGACCAGATGTTCCTGTCCTGCAGGTACATGGAGGGCACCTCTGGAAGGAGGATCCTGGGCATCTCTCAGGGAGAGGTGCAAGGGAGTGAGTTTTCTAGTTTCTGATGTTTTCACAAATGCCAAGAAGCCATATTTGGGGAAACATGTCAAGAACCCCATCATTACTGAGAAAAGAAAAAGATGACAGAAAATTAACAGAACAAAGCAGATCTGGAGAAATCAAGAGGCTTCCCCGGTAGCCTGCAGCAGAAGGGTGTTCTCAGTCCTTTGTTATCAGGGAAGAAGGTTGTATTTAGAAAAATTAATCTGAAAAAGGTGGAAAAAAAGACAAAGAAGTAAAACAGGATTAGCACAGTGTCTTGTACACAATCCTTAAAGCAAGCCACAGAATTACCTTTGGCCTGTGAGTAAGAGGTGAGAACTTCTCCAAGGTCACTCAGCCAGTATGCTAAACCTGAGGTAGCAAACAAGTACTTGAAATCAAATGTTCCTTCTGTCTAAAATACTTTCCCCTTCCTCACTACCTCACTAACTCCTACCTTCGTGAATCTCTTTAGTTCAAGACTCACTTATTTGGGGCGCCATCTTGAACTCACTGGCAGGGCACTCCTTCCGATATTAGTCACAGCGCTCTATTTGCTCATGAAATATTTGGTTGCTTATTGCTCCCACTGCACGTCTGATCCATGAGGAAGAGACAGTGTCCGGTTTTTTTCAGTTTTATCTTTAGACCCAGCACAGCTGACTGGTTTCCAATAAACATAATGAATGAAGGAATAAATAAGAAGCAATAATTAGGAAAGCGTACTTATTGGGAGGATGTGATTGTATTATGGATAATAAAGCACACAGATGACAGACTGAAAAAGTTCCTCATAATAAAGTTGTAGGTAATGTATATTTAAATGAAGAACCAATCTACGATACGTTTTAATATTCTTATGTTGCGTATTCAACACATGAATGTTTGAGAACACAGATACAACCCCGTTTCATGTTTTTATTAGTAAGAACGAGAGAAAATCAATGCAGAGACTTATCAAACAAATGCAGGTCCTCCCATAGGATAAGCTGCTTTTCTCCAGAATTTTCAATTAGAGAGGGGGATGAAAGGGAAGACGTACGTAACACATCCGTTTCACAGTCAGCTGACACAGAATCAAAGGCTTCACTGGGAACTCTGCTAGTGTTTAATATTTTCTGGACACAATTTAGAAGCTCATGCATTGCTCTAACCACTGACTTGCCAGAGTTGTGGCACTTTCTGCATCGGACAGAACTCACCTGCGGCCATCTTGCCTGGTAAGGAATATATTTTCTACTGATTGCAAAACAGAAACATGAAGAGGCTCTTTTCCTTATTCTGAAGGAACACAGGACAGGCAAACGTTTTCCACTTACATTCATAACGTCATTGGTAGTTGCTTCAGGAAGGAAATCTTAATGCCTAGCTGTGGTGGGTACACACACAACGAGGCCTCGCCCATGGCCCCCAGCGAAGGCCTTAGCTACAGGACCACGTGACCACCCACGGGCCATGTTCAGCCTGGTGAAGATCTTTACTCATCGCCTCCTTCACTCTCTTTACACAGAGGGCTGTGCTAAAGGCCAAGCAACGGAGCACACATGGTGATGGAGCAAGACAGGAGATGATCCGACTGTTGGGGAAAGAGCATGGAGAGAAGCTAGCTGAGAGCTCTGCCCTGGAAAGGATGCTGGATGCAGGCTCTGAAGAATCAACAGATTCCCTCAGAAGACCCTAGAGAAGGGACATAAGAAGCAGGCCTTGTAGGCAAAGGGAACAAAGTGAAGCCCTAGGGCCTGAGGCAGCAGGTGGAAGAGGAAGGCAGGGGACGGCAGAGGTAAGCTGGGCAAGGTGACCAAGACTGGATGCCTGAAGGCACTGGGCGGCATGCCTACGTGATGCTAATGTACTCTGGAGCCAGTAAATTTGAACCAGGGGAATAAAATAAGGTGGTTTCCACTAACAGCAACAACAATTTACTACCAATAATGTGGAAGGCAGACTTGGAGAAACTGCAAGGAGAAAGGTCAATGAGGAAATCTTAAAATAGTCCAAAAGAGAGATGGCAAAGACCTGAGATAGGGTGCTGGGGTTGGAGAAAGGTTGACAGTCAGGGGTTTTAAGTAAGAAGGACCCATCATATCCAGTGACTAGATGGAAATGAGAGATCAGTCATTGGCAGAGAGGGAGGGGTTGGTGATTCTGTTCAGATTTTTGGTACATCCATAATGTAAAAGCAAGAATAAGTTTAGGAATACATAATAATTTTGCTTTGAAATGCATTTTTCTATGGGATATTCTGTTAGTAATTAATATCAGTGAGTAAAATAAAACATGCTTACACAGCTAAGGACATGGGTCTGGAATGAGAATGGAAACACTGATTTACTGTCCTCAGATGCAGGTAGTGCAGAGAGAACAGAAAGATGGTCTCAAGAGAAGGCAACCCATCCGGTACCAGCACCTAATGGTAAATAAAGGAAGAAGGGATTACGAAAGACCTGAGAAAGTAGAGCTAAGCTGCGAAAGGGACCAGGGAGAGGATGATGGCCAAGGAGTCAGAACAGGAAGGATTCTTATTGGAACAGGTAGTGGTCACCAACGATGCCCCAGAATTTCAAAAGCTAGAAGACTTAGAAATTAGAAAGTCTGTAGTACAGATGTCATGCTGTTAGCTTTGGATTATCATTTGCAATATGAAATTAGAGATGGCCTGAAAAACTAGGATTCTGTCCATCATACTGGCCCTTCCCTTTTGGATAAATAGAATTAAACATTCTGGGGATTGGAACCATTTCTTTTTCATGCTTCTCTACCTAGCTGCACCTACCACACAACAAAAGCATAGAAAAGTACCATACGGGGTTGGGGTTGTAGCTCAGTGGTGGAGTGCTTGTTTAGTATATGTGAGGCACTGGGTTCCATTCTCAGCACCACATATAAATAAAAATAAAGTTCTATCAACAACTAAAAAATATATTTTAAAAAAAGAAAAGTACCATATAATATGTAAGGAAGAAAATTGGGGAAGAAATTAATTAAGAGACTCCCAGGTGTTAGTAAACTTGATCCTCATTCCGATATATTAGTGTTTTTGAACTAGCCAAAGTCAATATATAGATGAGTTGGGGGGGGGGTGTACACATCCGAGAAAGAGAGAGGGTGGAAGGTTTCCAGGTTTATATCACCAATTCCTTTGTCTATGTGAATCGCACCTGTGTCTAGCAGGAGACCATACTTTTGCAGGTCTGAGCAAGTTGAATTTTCTTAGCTCCCTTTTACTAACTGGCTCCAACTGATCTATATTTTTACTATTCCAAGTCTATCTCTGTCCTTTATCAGCTTTAGCTGCAGTTCTGGCCCTCCATTTGCTACTCTGGCAGAGTATAAGAGAATCTAAACTTGGTACTGATGCACTTTTTATTTACCCCAAATAATACAATTTTTCTTTCCATTCATGCTATGGGAAAATTTTTTAAAAACTATTTACATCATCATCCATCTTATCAAGCTAGACAGAGATGAGTGTCAGCATTTCTAAGCGGGGTCAAGAGGTCTGAGCATATCCCTCAACTTGTAGCAAGTTTGGATTTACTGAGATTACCAAAGACTCAGCCTGGGATTGTACAGAAAAGTCGGATCACAGAGTGGTCAGTTTAGGACACTTGGCTGCTCCACAAGGAAACACAAGGACAACTAGAGGTCCCTGAGAAACAAGGGACTCTGGTGAATGTCACAATTCAGGCGTTGTCCCTGTGAGTATTGGCATTGAGGGGCCCTAAGAAGTGGTCAGCCCACTGGGACTTCTTCCTTGCAATGAGGTAAAGCCTTACCAAAGTGGTTTCCTGTGGGTTGGGCCAGTTTGCTTTTTCACTCTTTCCCCTTCTGCCATGGGAGGTTGGGGCAAGAAGGCCCCCACTGACCAAATACAGGTGCCTGACCTTGGATCCCCCAGTCCCCAGAGTGTGAGAAATAAATTGCTCATCTTTACAAATCACCTCATCTCAGCTATTCTGTTAGGTCAGCACAAATGAACTAAAAAATAAGGTATGAAACCACAGGAGGACAAGATGAGGCATACCAACAAACTCATAAATGGCGAGGCATCTTTTGGGGCTCACCAGCCAAACACCGCCTGTTATAGCTTAGACCTGGACTATCCTCCAGTGGCTCCTGTGTTAAAGTGTTGCTCCACAGGGCAGCATGATTGAGAGGTGGTGGAACCTTTAAAAGGTGGGCCCTAGTGGGAGGTCTCTAGATCTTTGGGGGTGTGCCCTTGAAGGAGCTTTTGGGACCCAAGTGACTTCCTTTCTTTGCTGCTTCTTGGCTGTGAGCCAACTGGTTATGCTTCACTTCCCACTGCTGGCCGTTACTGTTTATCACTCCCACCAAAGCAATGGGCCCACCCTATCACAGACTGGAATCTCCAAAACCAAGAGTCAAAACAAACCTTTTTCCCTTTATAATTTTCTCAGTTATTTTGTTATAGTAACATAACACTGACAAGCACACCACCCTATCTCCAAACCCAGCCCAGTGTAGGTGGGCCTCAGAGAGGAATGAACCCAGGATCCAATCCTACAACTGTACTGAGGCAAACTAAAGGGACAAATAGAGGACAGATATTAAGATGACCAAATGGATATGATGACCAACAGGTGACAATTTAGGCAAGAAGCTGGTGACAAGAAATCAAGTAAGTAATGAGAGTCCCTCCTGACAGTGTGACACTGTGGAGATCTGTGCCCATGCAAGTCAAGGAGAGTGTGCTGCCCCTTGTGATGATATACTTATTAAGTACATATTTAGAACATTGGGAGAAACCAATTTTCTATTAATAAAACTATTTAGTCTTCAAAAGAAGTAAGCCATTCCATACAACAAATATAAAGTAATGTTTTATTAGGAATTGCTCTAGACTATGGTTTTATGCAATAGACAAATATTTGAAAGATCTTTAAAACGTCTTAAAACAAATAATAAAAAAATCACTTAGTCATGACAAACTGCAGTAAGTTCAACATTATTTGGTTTTTGATCCCACTTGATCCCAGCTGCCAGTGAAGAGGCTGGTCTGGGGCAGGTGGGTGTACCACTTGCAACCCAATCCTGACTTGTGTCTTGAAAACAGTTCTGACATGGTCAGGCCTACACCGATAAAAATCTTGGAACTGGGGGCTGGGGTTATGGCTCAGCGGTTGAGCGCTTGCCTTGCATACGTGAGGCACTGGGTTCGATCCTCAGCACCACATAAAATGAATAAAGATATAAAAAAAAATAATAGCACATTAATAAAAAAATTTTAAAAAAATAGCATTGCAAGTTTAAAAAAAAAAAGAAAAATCTTGGAACTGTCTTCACCAGAGGTTTGTGTGGACATTGTTGGAGATTGTTTGAATTGTATTTCAATTGCTAGATCAGGAGTCACATGTGAAAATTACAGTGTATTGGCCTCACATTTGTTTATGAGTAACTCAGGAACACTTTACCACCCCCTGGAAATGACTGTCCCAAGCAGCTGCCTGTCTGGCCTGAAATTTAAGCCAACTCAGCTGTCAAAGAGGTAGATCTAAGTTGGTCCCCAAAGTCCACATGAGCAGGGCTTGGTGTTGGGGAAACTTAACAGGTGTTTGCAGCACACCCTAAGATCACCCCCAAGAGTGAAGCCTCTGCATGCTCCTCTGCCCCGGATGCAGCCAGGACCTGTTACTGCCTGCTAACCAATAAGATTTGGCAAAGGGGACTGGATGTCATTCCCCTCATTGAGTTCCATATCCAAGACGATCTAAAGAGATTGAGCAAGACTCCCCCTGCTAGCGTCAAAGAACTCACCGCCATGTCAAGAGAGCTAGGGGAGGATCGCCTGGCCGAGGACTGGCAGTGGCCTCTGGGTTCCCAGACTTACCCTCGGCCAACAACTGGTTAGAAAACCATGACCTCAGTCTTGCAATTGCAGAGAAATGAATTCTCATTAATAAGAGCCCCAATTAGCAGAAGAGGGATCAAGCAGCAGCCTGAGAAAGCGTAGAAGCAGATGACTCCCTAGTTGAGCCCCAGCTGACACCTAGATTGTAGGCTTGTTAAGAACTTCATGCAGAGATCTGAGAAGCTTGACCAGACCTCCAGCCTACAGAAACTGTGAGATAATAGATGTGTGTAGCTTCAAGCCACTAAGTTGATAGAAGTTTGTTACATAACATAGAACCAGATAGCAGGTTCCAGCCACCTGTCAGCCCTAGATTCCTGGGTAAGACTGAAGCACTTTCTAGAACATGGAAAATCTAAGGTCTGGAAAAAAGGATTAAATAATTGGAAGAACACCAAGACAACAGTTTAGGCAAAAGTGTACATTGTATGTTTGGGGTGTCTGTGCCTGAGCTGTGAGCAGACACCCAGTGACCAGATCTTAGCATGAGGGCACAGCCACCCAAGCAGCTGGCGTGGAGGTGTCAAGGACAGAAGGGCTGACTTGCAAATTAGGTGTGGGTTATGAGAAGAATACAGTAGTAATCACTGAGAAGTGGGCAGGGTATTTTCTTTCTTCTTTTTTTGAGATGGGATCTCACTGTGTTGCCAAGGTTGGTCTTGATCACCCAGGTTCAAGTAATCTTCCTGCCTCAGCCTCTGAATAGCAAAGACCACAGGCATGCCCCACCATGCCTAGCTATTTTATTACCTTTTTTTGGAAATGGAGCAAGAATAATTTCCAGTCCAAAAAAATTTTGAATGCCTGAAATTTTAGCAGCATCTATACATTCCTGTTGCAAAGCATTATCCTTGATGGTCATTCATTATAAAAGCATGGACTAAGATAATTATTGTATTAAATTCATTAATAAGAGCCCCAATTAGCAGAAGAGGGATCAAGTGACTAAATTTGGGATAGGACTCACAAAATGAAACTAGACATAGTGGAGATCAACCTTGACTATTTCACAAATTAATGACTTTCTTTTAAAACAAAAACCAAAAGTCATCTTTAGAGTTAGAATTATATTAAACCCTTAGCTCCCATCTTTAGTAACTTCTCGTGTAGGCAAGTTACTGAACTTCTACAAGCCTCAGTCTAATCATTTGGGGGAAAAAATAAGGGTAGTAGTAACTGCTGAGACCAAAGAAGTGGAAAAAATGGGCAATACATTTATTTCGGCGGCTCCCCCACAGCACCAAGCCCAGGCTGAGGTCTTAGGAAAGCTCAACAGCACCAAGAGTTTAAGAACTGGTCTTTGGGACTCAGCTCTGTGAATCAGAATCTCCTGGCTCAGTGGTTTCTTTGTTCTCTGACATTTTGCTAGTTACTTAACCTTCTTAGTATCCATTTACTCAACTAAAAAGACATGAATGTGATACCTAATTCTCTGAGTTGTGCAGATATTAAATGAGACAATATCTGCAGTAGTAGATGGCCCCAAGCAGACGGCTTGGCTTTAGAGCTGCCTAGCATCTCTGACGCTGAATGAGGCAACTCCCCATGTACCTTTTCAAACTTATCTCCTTGCTCTTTATGTTTCTAATTAGAACCACGAATGAGTTATAATATCATTAAATACACAACTCTGCTTCTGCAACTAGGATCTCTGGGGCAAAGCTCTTCAGTCAATGTTTCCTGCTTGGAATTGAAGCCAATTGTGCAGATTGGGAGAATACGTGGGGTACAGGCCACGGCACCTTCTCTACAATGCTTCTTGGACTCAGTGGAATCCTAACATGTGCAAATGTTCATTTCAGTGGGCAAAGGATATCTTTTAGGTTAATTTAAGAAAAATGGTGCCCCATTGTTAGCTTTGGGACCTGCCCAGGTCACATCAGTGACAAACACAGCTGACCCCACCAGATACTAGGAATGATGTGACAGACCCTCCCTCTGTATCACTTCACACAAAGCACACAGGAGTGACAAGACATACTCTAAGGTAGATGTCTACACCACAAAAGTGATATGTGTAACATCCACGTAATTGCAATGGAGTGATCTAAGATGGATTAGAAAAATCTCATGGATGTTTAAATGCATATTAGGCCAATGGTGTCTAAGAAGATGACACATGAATTTCTTTGGAAGATTTGTGAAAAACAAACTATCATCTGACCAAGTGAAGCCATACCTACTTGCCAAGAGGTTGTTTAAAAATGATGCGTGCATTTCCTGGCCTCCAGTGACCAGGACAGCTAACATCCCTAATGGGCGGACCTGGGAGAGTATCCTGCAATGTCCCTGAGCAATGCACTCCCCTATCTCAAGGATCTGCACATAAGCATCATTTGATAGGCAATTTTCTATGGAGTTCATTTTAGAGATTTAGAGACACCCAGTCAACAATAGCCCCCTATTCAGTGTTGTCTTTAATACTTTGATAACTGTTTACAATATGTCAGATACTCCTTTAAGCTCTTTACAGATATCAACTAATTTAATTCTCATATAATTATCCTATGGGCTAGCTACCATCACGATCTGCATTTTAATTCTAAGTAAGCTGGGCACAGGGATATTAAATAACTTGTCTTAGGTCACATAGCTAATTAGCAGCAAAGCCAGTGTCAAAGCCAGGCTGTATGGCTCCTGGATCCCACCCTTAACTATCGGCAAACTTCACCCTCATCACACAAATGTCACTGGATCAGGTACTGAACAGAACTAAAATAGAATCTCAACTTCATCACTAAGTAGCTATGTGTAAACTTCACTGTTTCTTCCTTTATACTTTAGGAGTAGTAATGCCCATATTATTAGGTGGGGTAGATTACACCTGAAGTCTCCTTTGCATGATGATATGTAAGGATTATAAGACATGTTAGCTTATAATAGGTGTTCAACAAATATTATTTGTATTCAAATTTCTCCCTTCAGATCTTTCATGAGGGTTCTTATTAAGCTACAAACAGGTCATTTCGATCTGTGACGCTTCTATCTGCAATCCCATCAATATCTGAGCACAACTGAGCTGAGCAGGTGAACACTAACCAAGAACGAGGTCTTAGAGGGAAACTGGAAACAAACACAAGTCACTTGGGTGGACCTGCGTGCAGGGTCAATGTGAGGGCCCTAGGCCCTGCCGTGGAAGACTGAACTAGGGCTCTTTGGGCAGCCTGAGGTCCCTGTGAGCCAAAGCTTGGATGCCACCGGAGGAGTGCCACAGAAGGCATGTGAAGGCCTGGTGCTTAGGCCATGGCTCAGAGCCAGTCTTTGACCCGGAAACGCACAGACAAGATCACACCGACAGTTGGAATGCCACAGAGACGGTCCTGTGGTCACGCTGAGCTCCCGCTCAGGCACTGTCTCGTGATGGCTAGGCCTCTCCACACTGCAATGAAGAAAGGTGTCCCCACAGCACCTCAGCTCACACGCTTTCTTCTAAGACTCCATTGGAAGGTGACAAGCACAGGGAAGGTGCTCACCTGTCACGTTGAACCCAAAGAGACCATCATTACGGCCACTTCACTGCAGGAAAGCAAAGACCTCCTAGCATCCCATGTTCTTCCATCCAGAGGAAGGACTACGCCCCTGCCGCCGCAAGGGAGACGGGAAGGGTGAGGTTCAGCTTTAGTCCTGGCCACAGTGGGAACAAGGAAGAGAAGACGGGACAGCAGGCCTGGGCGCTGTGAAAAGCCCAGGTGGACAGGTGATCATTCCCCTGACATAACTAGGAAAGCAGGGTCTGGAGGCACCAAGGAACTTGCACAGGATCTCACAACTAGCAAGTGGCGAGGTCAGAACTGGAACCCAAGCGCACTGTCCGGGTCTGGGTGCTTGGCTCTAGACTCACTGTTTCTCTCAATTAGTCCTTCTAGCTATTGTCTCTTGAGCACCCTGCAAACGTCTCTGATGGACACAGTCATCATTTACCATTACATATTCATGCTGTATCATCACTTACCTAAGGCCTGCCTGTCCAGTTGCATAGTAATCTCTTTGAGAGCTGAAACACTGTTCGAGTTTGTTTAATACTGGATATGCAGCAAGTGTCATCTCCATTAACACTAACTGAAAGGATGAATGAATTCAAGGTGACCAATGACTTGATACTAACCCTGTGTTAAACAAGGACTTGAGTGTTTCAGAGCAGTAGAGTATCCAGGAACTGAGGAAAGGGCAGGAGAGACTCCAAGAACATTGTTAGGCGAGGTCTGGGGGTGCATTTTACGTTAAGCATCTGAAAAGTGAAATGAAAACACCCAGATTAATGAGACAAAAACAGAAAATTATCCAGCTTGATGAAAGCTGAGCATGTATGTTGATAGATGAGTACAAATTATGGTATTCAACGATTTGGGGGAACCATGGAAGAAAGGCAGGGACGATTAGATTTAAATTTAATATAGATATGGGACTTTTTGTGACTAAGTAAAATGGTAACTGATCACTCTGGTGCTTTTATGTAGATATTACGAGTGGCTCTAAGGAGGCTGTTTCAGTGG
Source organism: Xerus rutilus (assembly GCA_028644305.1). NCBI lineage: Eukaryota > Metazoa > Chordata > Mammalia > Rodentia > Sciuridae > Xerus > Xerus rutilus. The sequence continues at coordinate 126,664,658 of CM053406.1, read as the reverse complement.
CTTAAGCATCAGAGAACAATGGAGGCCAGACAAGACCACAGCAATGGGAACGGAGGGTGAAGATGCAGAAGGAGCTCATGGCACAGTGTCTTCGGTGGAACTCGACACATTAAGGAGTGACATAGAGCTGTCCAGAGACAGGCTTGAAGAAACTCCAAATTTCTGAGCTCCTTGGCTGGTGACAGAGTATCAAATTAGAAATTTGGGGAAGATGTTATTTAAAGAATAAAGATTAAGAAGCTAACATAACATTTGAGGAAACCAAAGATATGCAATCCAGCCTTCCTTATCTCCGAGTCCCCATCGGTGGATTCAACCAACTGCCAATTAAAAATATTTAGGGGAAAAATGCATCTGTACTGAACATGTAAGATTTGGGGGTGAAGGGTCGGTATTCTCTAAAGAATACAGTCTAACAACTATTTCTATAGGCCCATGGGCTCTCACACAGCCTGGCCGTGGACCTCAGCAGCAGCCAGGAAGCCCAGATTCAGGAAGGTACGGGACCCTGTGCAGCCCGCGGATACCTGGTATGCACCCTTTCTACCACCAGGGTGCGCAGGAGGAAAGTCAGGTCCACTTGAGGGGCCTTGAAGAAGACCCCAGAGCTAAAACCACTCTTTCCAGAGTGAGAGCCAAGCCCCAAAAGGCAACTGGGAAAGAAGAATCCCAGACAATAAGTGCAAAGAGCAGGAAGCAGGGAGCACAAAGAACAGGCTGACATGGCGAACCAAGAACTAAAGACTTAACTGCAGAAAACAGGAAACAGAAAATGAGGAGGCTCCATCCTCCGACGGAGCAGAAGAGAAAGAAGAGAAGTTGCAGACGCATCACCCTCCTGTGTCTCTTCTCAGCGGTACCATCTCCCTTCTTGTTCAACCCAAAGGAACATATTTATCAACTATTTTGCAGATGTACACTCTTTTGAAGCTCTACTAACAGTCTTAAGGAGGGACTCCCACTTTATCCCAGTTTTTAAGTGGAAACCTCATTCGCAGGTGGTTCACTTTTTGGAGCCAGCAGAAGGTAGCAGGATCTTGCACTGTGGGAGGTTTGACCGGTGTTCACTTACCTTCTGTGGGTGGGGCTAAGTTTCACATCCAATGACATAATGACTGAATGGCCCTTTGGAGCAAAGACTATCCTCTTAATTTATCTTGAGTGTTTTCAATTATGTCTTTTGCCATTTGCATTTTAGTAGAATCATTTCCTAAAGAAAATACTTCTTGATCATTGCCCTGATAGCATTGTGGGAACTCTGTAAAACCTGTGGCCATTTTAGTCCAGTTTTTCTAGTAATTTTCTTGATTTTGTCAGTGGGCTGTGAGAGATTGAAATTTTGATCATGTAGTAGGTGTGGTATAAAATTGTGAATTGGTGACACTCAGGTAATAGCTTACCAGCATTTGAAGTTATTGGTGCTTCATATCTTAAGGAAAATTTGCCTCCAAATTTGAAACTGAGATGTCACTGGAATAACTGTTTTAAATAAGAACTGCAATTCATGGTGGCTTTTTACATTTTTAGTGCCTGTATTAAAAATTGTGTTCCAATTGAAATGTCTGTGCACTGATCCTCGACACAACCAAAAAAAAAATCTCAATTTTGGAAAAAAGATGAAGCTCATATGAGAGTAAAATAAAGAAAAAAATTAGAAAATCATGTACATTGTCACACAGGAACAACATAAAAGTAGGGAAGAGGACACATTCATCTGAATATCAAGAATTTGCTGACAGTGGGAGATGTCAGATTGAGAAAGGACAAAACCCACTGAGGGACAATGTTAGACTGGACTAAGAATTAAACATCCATCACTGGAAACCATCTTTCCCCGTCGGGATGCAGAGCAGCTAATGTAAGGGAGAACAGTGACACACACAGTCTGGGGACTACATGAAACCAGCCATGTGACAGATACCTGCAAACACACCACCCATGTGATCCTAGAACCTGAGATTCATGTGAACAGAAAAGTGACCACAAGCCTAAAAAATAAAAAATACATGTTCTTGGGTTGAGGGTCTATTTTTGGCTTCCTTGCAGACATTTCCTGTTGGTATATTTTAAAAAATCAGGTTTCCAATAAGAAAGCAAAGCACTGAATATATTCATCTATTAGGATGAAATGTGATTGGAGAATTCCAGAATACCATTGCAACAGCATCCTCTGGTGATTGGGGGGAGCTTAGTGATCCATTAGTACCCAGATCAGCTGTTCATCCTTTGTGCTGCCGCTCCTCTTGTTTGCCTGTTTCATTAATTCTACAATATTTAAGTGTTTCCTGTATGCCAAGTAGTGTGCTGGAAACCAGAAGTCTTCTGGTCTATCGGAGCTTCGAGTCTAGAAGCTGATGAAATAGACATGAAATGACAGATTGATAAATGATAATAATCTACTCAAGTGTCTATTTTCTGTACCAAACTGAAACCTGTTTTAGGTAAAAGCTATGCCTTACTTAAGTTGGCATTTCCAGAAACTAGCAGGTGATGGTCCTCAGTGGAAACACAAGCTGTTTGGGGATCGGTGGATGAAAGAGGAAGGGAAAGAAGGAAGTTGGGTGGGAAGGGGAGGATATGCAGGATGAAGTTAAAAGAACATGCTTTCAAAGTTGACAGAATGCCACCAATTCATCGATTAAAATCAGACCTTTAGAAATCAAAGCTTCAGAAAAAATGATCTATTTTCATCAAGTTAACAGAGAAATGACCTCCTTACACTAAAGAGCAAACACATACTTACACTGTCAGCTCAGTTTCAGGAAACCAGCATTTCATTCCCGGCTTTACTCTGAAATTATCTCACATGGAAGAGCCACACAACATTTACATGCTCTGCTTTTTTCCTCTTATAAACAGCAATTATCCTTCCTAGTCATGGATGCACAGAATTAATTGAAACATGCAACTTTAAATGAAAATGCTAATTTCTATAAAAGCCCAACTAGCATATTCATCTTCTGATGAGGGACATAGTCCAGTATTCATGCAGGGCCAACACAGAAGGGAGTGTGACAGTGACTCTCGTGAAGAAGCAGAATTTAATGTCCTCCTCAACAACCTGGGGATATGGTTTTAGATGAATCTGTGACCCCATGACCTAGGAAAGAGAGAGTCCTCAGTCATTTCCCAGATTCAACCTCCTACCTCAGAAAAAGTGGGACCCTGGCCAAGCCACTCACACTAGCCGCAAAGAGGTTGTTTTTTTCAAATCCACTGAAATATAATTATAAACTCAACCATAACATTTTCTTAACTTTGCCCTTAAACATCAACTTGGTATTTTTTTAAATTACTCTGTACTCTGTATTCACGACATTTCTAATGACATCTTCTTACATGCTGAAAGTGCAGTGCTAATTTAGAACCACTTCCTCGTCCCATACAGGCATCCAAGGCGATGGCTGCCAGTGAGGGACAAACAGCTATAGCAAGTCATGCAGGAAGTCACAAAAGTTCACTTGGTTCACTCACTCACCTACACAAGTAAATAGCCAGTCTGTCCAAGGCAAAAGATGCTGGCAGAATCTGATTGATATCAACTACATTGGTATCTTCACAAGTAGGATAATAGCCAGCATTTATGAAGTATCTACGAGGCTCACACTAAGTATTTTTCATATCACCTCATTTATTCCAAAACGATCTTTAAAAACTGGTACAATCTTTATTCTCCATTTTATAAATGAAGAACATGCAATATTGTGAAATCAACTTGGACTTGGGCTTATTTAACCAGAAGTTGGATAACTCCAAGAATCTCTAGTAAGATTTAAATAATTAGGCTGGAGGAGGGTGAAGCACAGCCCAGAAGCTACCACAGAATGGATGCTGACGCTAGCTCCAGAACATTCTGCCAGCTAGTTTCCAACTCCAGCACAGTGTCAGGAAAATTCTGTGACACCATACCTCATGTCATTCTTCAAACATCAGCGTCCCGGGCAGGAGCTGTGCTCACATTAAGCAGCTCTATAGTAGCTGCCAAGTGCAAGGAAAAGGGTCCATCTGTTCCACCCATCAACACCCCACTGTGGCATCTGCAAGGGAAAACAGAGCAGTCCCCCCTTGTCTGGCAGGGAGACACTCCAAGACCTGAAACCACAGACACCACTGATGCTATACACACCATGCCCTGTTTTCCTATGTCTACAGACCTGGTATAAACTTTAGTTGATAAATTAAGCACAGTAAGCAATGAACAACAACTTATAACAAAATAGAACAATTATAACAACATGTGGGAATAAAAGTAATTCAAAACATAAATTGCTTATTTCTGGAATTTTCTATTTGATATTTTCAGACCACAAAAGTCTACCATATCTGAAACAGTAGAAAGCAAAACCACCATAAGAGGGGACTACTCTGCAGCCTCCTGTCCCAGAAATAATCCTATTTCCCTCAAGTTAGAAGACAATTTGAGCATCCAAAAGCCATCTCACTGCCCCCAGATATTTACAGGTGATCAGCGTTGTGGTCTGCTGCCTGTGCCGCAGACACACGCTTCTCCCCTACCCTTCCTGCACCCTTCCCACCACGCTGCTGCTGAAGCGCAGGACAAAAAGTCACCCTCAAAGACTGTGGGAGCGTGGCTAACGCCAGAAATGACGCTGCAGCCACCAAACTACATTGTTCTTCCGACAGATTAGCTGATATTTAAAACTCTGCTCTCACTCTTTCTAGATCTCTCCTATTCTTCAGCCAAACAGGAATTTCTCAGGAATGAATTTCAATATTGCTTCTCCCTGCTCGTTCCCATATTGGTGAATTACTTCTAACCCAAATGAATGATCCCTAGCAAACCAATCATAAATATTTTATGTTCCACACTGTGAAGATTTATTATAAACTGCTGGAACTTACACACGTTAACATGAGCTGATGCTGTCATGCAGTATCATCAATAATGGATTTTTTTTAGTGATTTTTATTTTATTTTTTTGCTATTGAGTATAAAAGAGTTTGATCTGAAGAGTCTTAAGTTTTTTCCATTAAAAATGAAAGTAAGCAAAGATCTGATGTGAAAAAACACTTTTAAAATATATGCACGCTGGAGTGTACCCTGATGATCCTAATGAAACAAGGTTGGTTTTAGCAGCAATAAATGGTCCAAAAGATGAATCTGCAGATAGTACATGAAAACTCCTTCCAAATAATTCCTGTAGTCAGCAATCAGCAATAAAAATGTAAAAGGAAAACTGCCAAGGTTCACAGCATCTTCACCCCTCACTCACGGTATGACTCAGCACAAGCGAATCCACATGGAAAGTCAGGCCTTAACAGAAAACAGCATCCCGTAATAAGAAAAAGGCCAGAAAAACCACACCAGGCATTCTATGTTAAGTGCTTGAAATAAAGGAATATCATAAAAGTAAAACATTTTGACCAGGGGAGAGAATAAAACGTTTCAGAGCTATGAATATAAAAATCGATTCCTGCCATGGTTGGATCTTAAACGTCCCCCAAAGGCCCATGTGTTAAAGGCTCAGTTCCCCTGCCCAAGGCAATATTGGGAAGGGGTGGAACTTTAAAAGGCAGGGCCTACAGGGAGGTCGATCACTGGGGAGGTGCCCTTGAAACGGTGTTGGGACCCCCAACCACTTCTTCTTCCTGTCTTTTTATTCCTGGCCATGGGCACATAGTTTTTCTCTGACATGAACCCGTACCATGATGGGCTGTCTGGCCACAGGCCCAAAGTAACAGAGCCAGTCAGCCATAGACTGAAACCTCCAAAATTATAAGCCAAAATAAACCTTTTCTCATTTTAAGTTGATTTATCTCAGATATTTGTTACAGTAACAGAAAGTTGGCTAACACAGTCCCATTTATTATTAGATATTTCACTGTGGCAAAAGGCTCATTTCAATCAGCCAGAAAAGAGAGACATTCACCTATGGCGTAGGTCTTATTTCATTTTAACTTTATCATTATTATTTTTTTAAACAGAGAGAAAGTAGTAAATTTAACAAGCAGAAATTCCTTTCACTTATTCAGTAAGGTGGTAAATGTTATGGAGCAAACATCTAGGTGAAAGCCCCAGGGTAATCCACAAGGGTGTCAATATGACAGTTTTTGCTTTCAGAACACAGATAGGTGATTAGTGGCAATATGTCAATAATTATTTAAGTAGTAAACATACAATGGCAGAAGGAAGGTTCAGATGAAGTCCTAAGGAAGTTAGAGAAGCACAATGTTCTGAGCAGGCTTTTCATTTCAATTTTTAAATTAAAGCCAAATTCCATCCTGCCCTGTGAATTGATAGTTGCTCTCCTACGGAAACAATCTGGATCTGGGTTATGCATTAACTTGCAACTGTAAAGCCTCAGAAATGATCAATCTGGGAAGATGGAAAATCACATAAATTCTAAGAGTCTTAAAAACCACTCTCAAGGGTGACATCTTATCCTACAAACCCTATATTATAACTTCACACCACCACTTTATGGCATGTAAATCTTAGGAACTATAAGAGAAAGTTGTAAATTGCTCTATCTCATAAGATCCCCAGGTGTCCTTGGGCAGACCTTTCTATGTCTCAGTTTCTCCCCTGTAACAGAAGGGGGTTAAGCTTAGAATCTCAGCCATCATTCCAGGGCCTAATATCCTGAGATTCTAAGACTTTTCACATGGGCCATTTTTCATATAACCAATTTTCATTCCATGAATAAACGTCAGGTTTCCTGTTCCACAGAGGAGGACTCTACAGAAGTAATTGGATCCCCACGGAACAGCAATGCCCTATGTCCATCCCACACCTCATAAATAGTCTGCTGCAAGCATTTGGGGATCCTATGCAAAGTAATGAAAGAACTGAAATCTCCTTATTGGCCCCAAACAATATTTTTTCTTATTAGAGACACAGAGATTATCCTCATTCACAAGCTGTTGACACAGGATACAGAACCTGATTTTAAAAACATGCCAAGTCTTAATGAAAACAGTGTTTGTATATGAGGACTGGAGGGGTATCAAGATAGCAGGTCAAGTCAAATAAATTTTAATAATAGAAATTTTAAAATGAAATCTAAAGTTCAGTTTGCTTAGAGGATATCATCCATTCTCCATCTCCAGCCAACCCTCACACCAACTGCAAAGGCTGGGCGAGTGTTTTTGCAAGTTTGCTGTTGGTGGCATATTTGATGTGGAAATCACAAAAAGGGCCAATGCTCATATTGAGTTGGTGATGTGGAAAGACAGTGCCACCGTGCCTGGAGTGGCCTGAGCTCTACAAGTGGCCATCCGAGTGGACAGTCCCCTCTTGTTGGGTCACTCGTTACATGGCATTGCTGCTCGCTCACATTTAAATGACCTGAAGAGGGGTCCAGGTCCAATTTGCCCTTTCTCTGTTACTACGTCTCTAGCACTGCTCCTCCTCCAACAGCAGGTGCCTGATAAATATTCCCCAAAGGAGTCACTGGACACAGAACCATCTACGTCAAACAGGAGCCATGAATCCTCCTGAGAGCCCCACCTATGTAAGCAATTCTCAGGAATCTGACACAGAGGAGTTCATTCTTTTGGTCATTGTTAAGATATACTGATGTTTTCAAAATGAGTGTTCTATGTCTTGTTATATTTTTAGCTCTGTGTATGAAGACTCAAAGGTGTGGGTTGTTCCTTCTAGTTGCCACCAAGCAGGCGATTGATATAAGAACTCTGGATGGTAGTGCAAGTCAGAGATCCCCACTGCAGGTGCTGCTTCCCTAAACAAGCAACTGAAAGAATGGAATTCCATGTTTTCTCTGTTCTCTTTCTAAGGACACAGAAAACATTCCTTCACTTGAAGGAAGTGAGTATAAAACAAATTTCCTTGAATTTAGAGCTTGATGAAAAAGTTTAAAACTGCGTTAACTCCCGGCAAAAGTATTACTTGATGATTTGGCATGACGGCAACGAGATTTTGAAACACATTTTGAACTTTTGTGTAATTTACAAAGAAAGAAAGAAAAACATAGCACAATAGCAAATGTCCCTCCCAGTTTAGTTTATGTATCAGCAAGAACACATCTGAAAATCTATCATCTCCCACAAGAACACAAGCACCATATATTCACTCTGTGATTTCCTGTACATCATGAGAAAATTGCCCTTCTCCCTCTGAATTAGTCAACTTATCCACTGTCCCCAGAGTTTCCAGCCAATAGTTCCACAGAGAACTGCTTTTTTTTATTTCTCTCAGTGCTAATGACACAAGGAAAAATCTTGAGATTATCAGATCACTAGTTAAGAACATCATTAGCAGTGAAGCTAGACAGTCAACCTTCAGAATCAACTGAGGAATGAATCTTCCTTGTTTTACCTGTGTAATGAGAGAAGAGGAGAAATACCCCTGGGAATATTTAAATAATATAAGAACAACAAGATAGTAAGTGTTTTTCTTTCCCAAGTATGGGTCCAAAAAGGACTGTGGGAGATGGAAACTTGCCCAAGAACTTAATCTGAAGAAGGTAAAGAGGAATCACACTTGTAAAGTGCCTGACAATCCCAACAGGGGAGGGTGGAGATCTAGGAAGATGTCTTTTCTCTTAAGTATGATGCTGCCATCTGACAGGAAGAGAGGGAGTGGGAATGATCTTGCAAAATAAAATGGATATTTTTTCATTTTAAGATGGCATTTCTTTAACATCTCTGCTTTCTTCTCTGCCATTTTTGATCCAGCTAAACTTGCTCCAGTCTTAAGACACACACACACACACACAAAGGACTCTTGACTTGGACAGGGATAAAAATGACACAAAGAAAAGGTACAGAATGCTGCAAACCCACAAGGAGCACAAGAGCGCACAGCACACAATTTCTGCAGCTGGATAGCATGCCGTGAAGGACCAAAGCAATGTTTTTTGATTAACAGTGTTCAATAAATGTACACCAAATCAACAAATATGTAAGAAAAAAATCCACAGCTAGGTATGGCTCAAAGAATTTTAAGAAAATGATGATGAAAAGAGAATCCAGAAGCTTTCCAGGGATTGAGACCAGATGGTCATCTACAAAGGACAAAATTAGATTGAAATCCAGTTTTCAAAGCAACCCCAAATTACAAACCCAGGAGAAATTAATATATCCACAACTTTGAGGGACAGAAAACCTTCAAGTCCAGAATTGCCTAAGAAGTTAAATATCATTTTAATAATGGGGTAAAATTAGTATGCAAGGCCACAGATGATTCAGCATGTTTCTGAAAACAAAGATAATGACTCATATGAAAAATAATATTTAGTAAGTAACTTATTGGCCATTTGTTTATTTTCTTTGGGAAAACATCTATTCAAGTCTTTCATCCATTTTTACTTTTTTTTTCTTTTTTGCTCTCAAGTGGTATGAGTTGCTTATGTATTTTTGACATTAACCTCTTTTGAAAGTGTGAAATTCACATTTGGTCTCGTCTCTTTGTTCCTGGCATACAACTCCTAAAAGAGTCACTTGGACTCTTCAAAGTGACAAGTGTCTCTTAATATGCTCATGAGTTGACTAGTATCTGGCAATCCCTGGGGAGCTTCAGGCAGGGAGCTGGTTACCCCAACCTCTAGGAGAGGAGAAGGTCTGAAGTTTAGTGGCCAGGGATTTAATCAACCATGCATATGCAATAAAACTTCAATAAAAATCCCAAAGGACACTTCCCAGAGCAGAATGTGGAGATTCCTGGAGGGTGGTGTGCCTGGAGAGGTCACAAAAGCTCCCCTTCTCTTCCATCATCCCTTCCCTGTGCATCTTCATCTGTATGCTTTGTGATATCTTTTATGAGAAGCTGGAGAATCTGTGTTCGAGTTCTATGAGCTGCTCGAGCAACTTAAACCTAAGAAGGGGTGGAGAAACTGAAACATCACCAGCCACCAGTTGGTCAGAACCACTGGTAAAACAACCTGGGCTTTTGAATGGCACCTGTGGAGAGTAAGGGGGAATCTTGGGGACTGAGGCCTCAACTGTGAGACCTGACATTATCTCTAAGTAGACAGTGTCAGAACTGACTTGGATTAAAAGACACCTTGGTGGGGCGTCCCCTGCAGAAGGGTTGGCTGCCTTGTGTTGGGGGAGAAATCTCTGTACTTTTGGAAGTAAAGTCTGTGTTGATGGTTGTGGAATAAAACAGAGAAAGATAGGCAGTTCCCCTTTTCCCAGACATTCACCCCTTCCTTATCAGATGCATGGTTTGCAAATAGTTTCTCCATTCCACAGGATGCCTTTTCATTTTGTTGACTGTGTATATCTTTAGTTTGATGTAGTCCCACTGGTTTATTTCTGTTCTGTTGCTTGTGTTTTCTAAAGACAACAAGCAAATGGTCAATAGGTTTATGCAAAGGTGCCCAACCTTTCTAATCATCAAATACAAACTAAAACCACACTGAGTCATACATCCCTGCACACAAATGAGGACAGATTGCTATGATCAAAATCAAAAGATAACAAGTGCCTGAGAGGATATGCGGAAAAGGAAGCCCTTGTTGGTGGGAATGTATATCCCTGGGCCAATGTGAAGCACAGTATGGAGGTTTCTCAAAAAATCCCAAATGGAACTACCATCCAACCCAGCAATCCCACTTCTGGGTAAATAAACAAATGAAATAAGATCACTATACCAATGAGCTGCCTGCATTTCCACATTCATTGCAGCACTGCTCACAATAGTCAAGATGTGGAAACCACCCAATTTCCACCAATGGATGAAAAGATAAAGATAGTGTGGTCGATATATAGTGGGATATTGTCCAGTCTTTAAAAAGATGGAATCTTGTCACTTGCAACAGTGGAGATGAACCTGGAGGACATGGTGCTAAGTGAAATAAGCCAGGCACAGAAAGATAAATTCTGCATGGTATGGCTTACACTGGAACCTAAAGGGGCTGCGCTCACAGAAGCAGAGAACTGTAGTTACCAAGGGTGGGGGAAGCAGGAGATGTTGATCAAAGGGTACAAGTTTTCAGCTATAAGGTGAATGACTTCAGCCATAAGTTCTAATGTACAACTTGGTGAGTTAATTAATAAAGAGGTATTTGCTAAGAGAGTGGATGTTGTATTTTCTCTCTACTATAAAAGGTAATAATGTAAGGTGATGGATACGTAAATCAGCTTGGTGGTTGTAAAACATTTCACACATCAAAACGTCATGTTATGCACCTCAAATGTTTATGATTTTCTTTTGTCAGTTATACTTCACTGAAGCTGGAGGGGGAAATTAGAAACCGTGGACTGAGAGAAACAGTTTATATATTTTTTCTATTTTTGATTTGTGTGTGTAAAGTGGTTTTGTTGTTTTGGTTATGTTTGTTTGCATGGCTGGAGATTGAACCCCGAACCTGTACGCTGGCAGATGGTGTCCTTATCAGCTAAACCCCTGCCCCAAGAAAACTGTTTTAACAACTTCGAAATGTAGAGACTTAGTGTCGTTGTCAAAAAGCAAGGGAAGACAGACAAAAGTATATTGCAAATCCATAAATAAATTCTAAAAATAAGAATACAGAGAGGGAGGGGAAAGTAGAAGATGGGAGCATGTGAAGGTGGAGGTTTTGCCCAGAAGGTATAGATCACCCAGTCCAGGAAGCTGAGAAGGCACTTCGGCAAATTATACACAATCCCCAGGAGATAACACAGAGAAAATGATGTAACTTACTTTTTCTTTCGCTCCCTCCCTTCCTCCCTCCCTTCCTTCCTTCCTTCTTTCCTTTCCTTCATCTCCTTCTTCCTCTCCTCTCTCTTCTCCTCCCTCCTCCTCCTTCTCCTTCTTCTCCTCCTTCTCCTCTTTTTCTTCTTCTTCTTCAGAGGAGGAAAAGTATGGAGTTCACAGTTTCAGAGTTCTTGGTCCATACACGGCCAACTCCACATCTCTGGGCAGACCATCATGGCAGAAGGTTAAGGAAAGCCACTCAGGACATGGCCATGAGTAAGCAGAGAGCTGCTCACCAGGGACACACCATAAACCCCAAAGCAAGGCCCCAGCGACTCACCTCCTCCAGCAACACCCTGCCTGCCTAGTGTTACCATTACCAACCAGGTAATCAATCCACTGATTAGATTACGACTCTCATAATCTATTTTATTTCATCTCTGAATGTTCATGCATTGTCTCACACATGAGCTTTTGGGGGACATCACATATCCAAACCATAATACCCACCAACAGTAGCCTATCCTTGCTAATGCTGAATATATAATTTTGTTTTAAAATCTTTGTTTTTTTTGTTTTTGTTTTTTTTGTTTTTTGGTGGTGAAACTAGGGATTGAACTCAGGTTGCTTTACCTCTGAGCTGCATCTCTACCCATTTAAATTTTTTTTTAAAATTCGTTCTAATTACTTATACATGACAGAATACGTAACTTCCAAACCAACAAAAGAATATTTAATTCATCCAATGGAATGTAAGAAATGAAGGCAAAAAGAAATAATAAAGAAGCATGCTCAAAAGAAAACACTAAGTTAAATGTGAGGAAAAAAAGTAACCTAAGAGTAATTTAGGAAATATATTATGCCCTTGCAAAACAGACATCCAGATATAATAAAAAGAAGATGATAGAAAGGAAAATATATGAATAACAGCAAGAACCCTAACAGCCACACACACACATAGAACAGAAAGATTTCTGCCTATTACCTCATCATCCCAGTAGCAACGAGCAAGATGGAATGAGAAGATGTATTTACAACAGATTTTAAACAACGTCAACACCACAAGCAACTGCGAATGTCAATATGTTGAAGATCCTTGTAAAACTGGGGTATTTCTGAAAAAAACTGGAAAATACCAAGTTCTAGCTTTGTTAATTATCCTGACTTAGTCCTTCCCGAATGGATGCAAGTATCAAAACATCATGTTGTCTTCCACAATGTACGATCTTTACGTCAACTAAAACATAAGTGAACAGCAAAAGTTGCATTACCAAAAGAAGAAGAAGAACTAGAAAGAGCAACAGTCACTGAAGAAATGGTGCTGCTCCTCAGGGATTTCCCTGCTTCGCTTGGATGTGCATCAACTCCAGCTCCAAGACGCACCAGAACTGGGTGAAAGCAGGTCCTTGTTGGGAGGGGACCCAGAAAGGAGCAGCCGAGTGTGAGCCAGTGTATTGCTTAGTCTTCCATAGGTTTCAGAATTGTGTCTCATGTACACATACGACTAATCGAATCAAGAGTGTGTAGGCAGTCAGATGAATTAAAATTTCTGCAATGTGAAATCATCTATTTAATTTATATCCAAGTTTATAAGCATCTGAGAAGAAAATCGGTGATGTGAATTGTAGCCTGCTCGGAATACACTGTTCTCAGAAAGAGACAAAATGATATCACCACGCAGATCAGCACTCAAGTGCCAAATCCAGCCTCCAGCCTGTGTTTGCAAATGAACTTTTATAGGAACACAGCGGTACTTATTTATTTGCACACTCCGTGGCTGCCACATTACAGAGTGCTGTGACCGAGACCTTACAGCCTGTGAGACTCAAATACTTACCATGTGGCCCCTGGAAAGTTCCTTGACCTCTGACTTAGAGGATGGGAGGAGAAAGTGAGGCAGTCCCCCCAGAAGAACTCCAGGCCCACACTGCTCTTCTGTGGAGGATGCAGTGTGGCAGAAAATGTCACCAGCAGACAGCAGCTGGGTACAGATGGTGACAATATGGCTGCTCTTTCTTTCTCTCCTACATTTTTAATTTTGGGGAGAGATGTGGTCACAATACCTTTGTATGACTTTTATTTTCATCTTATGACCTTAATTTTTTGAATTGGGAAACCATGACAACCATGAAATCACAAAAAGGCAATCTGAAAACTTCAAAAGACGTGAAGTTCAGTTCAGTTTTGAGATCTGGAAGAATCTCTGTAAAGCAGGACAAGCTTGCCTGTACAAAATCAGTCATTTAAATGCCATGAAAAGAATGGAAAATGATCATAACCCATGAGAGCCTGCGATGGTCACTGACCTACCGAACTGTCATGCTACCTCACATTTGCATAGAACGCTCTGGAGTGTAGACTCTGTCTTGTTTGATCACACGCAAAGAATATAGGTAAACTTACTTCTTTTTACCAGGAGAGAAATGGGGTTGAGAACCGAAGTAACTTTGCCAGGGTTAAAGAGATTTCAAATGTCTCAAGTAGAGACAGCACAATTTTTTTGACAATCTTTATTTTGATTACTGACGACATTGTTTCTCTTTAGAAATAAACACGGGCTTATTGGCTTCTCTGATGGTGACTAGAACCTTAAAGACTTGCTTTGAAAACTATAAAAATGTTTCTCCTGAGTGATTTGCTAAAATAATACTGAGTTAAATGATTTTATGTTCCCCTTTGTGTATCAGTATTTTCAATTAAGCTAAGTAATTACGAACTTCGTTTATTCTGGATGTGACATTTGTTCCTGAATTCCTTTGAAGCAATCACTTTTCAAATAAAAAGATTATCAATTACTCCCTTAAAAATTAAATAATATCCATATGGGCCATGAATAAAAGAAACTCGAGGGAAAATAATCATTGTTGTTACAGATCTCTCTTGGTTTCATGTTGAGATAATGTTTTATTTAACTACTTGCCATTTTATAAGATTACTGAAATATGATAAAAAAAAAATTGTCATTTTCCAGCGGGACAAAGCTGCCTGGGTATTAGTCATCAACTCCTCAGGCAGACTGAACAATCTGCGAGGGGCACATGCTGGCTGTGGGATGCCACCATCCTCATGGTCTAGAGGGCAAAGTGACGTGGATAGACCTTCTTGTGTGACAGAGAATCCCTTTATTCTGCCCTTGAAGTTGACAAGCATAGTAAGAGCTGTAATGGGTGAGTCTTTCAACATCAATAAGAAAGTTAGATTATCTTGTGGCAATTTTTTTTTGCCTTACAAAAATGAAAAGGTAAGTTCTATTTCATTGTACAGAGTCTCTCTATCCATTTTCTTCTTTATTATTTATTTCTAAAAGCAAGCCTAGGACTGTGTCGCCCTCCACAGACTTCACAGATCCTCAAGGTGCAGAAACATGGAAGGACAGAGAGAGCCAATCCGCGCCTTCGGGGAATCTGCGACTCTGTACAAGCGGCTATAACCTCTCCCTTCATTAGTGAAATGTCTTTGAAATCTGGTGTTTAATTTCTAAACTTTACAATCAATTTGTTTTCTACTTCTGACTGTATATTTCTATCACATAATAACTTTAAAATTACTTAAGATTGAGTTTAATTGCAGTTCAAGGAAGATAATACTCTGGTATCCAGCCACACCAGCTCTCAAGGACCACTTTGCATTCGACCTTGAGGTTAAAGAACTCCATGCTGGAAAGCAAGGATCAATGCAACTGAACCTCTGCTCTTGAGCAAGGAATGCGGCACTATTTATGGTCTGACTTCTGTAGCTTGCTCCTCTCCACTTCCCCAATTATAACAAGGCTCCAGAGCCCTCAACTTCTCCAGGGCCTCACCACGCCAAGTTCCCCACCCTCCCTTGTGCCTGCATCCTTGTGGTGCCTCTACCTGACATGCTGTCCACACCCTCCTGCTCCCAGCCACAGGTTCAAGCTCGAGTGGATTCTCAGAATTTCCCTGGAGCCTCATCCATCTTTCTGTGAAGTATTTCCTGGGCATTCATGAGAATGATCAAGAAACCTTCCTGACGGAGATGAGCTGCTTGCAGTGGAGGCTTTATATTGTACTGTGACACATTCTTCCGTGGTGGTAGTTATATGGAATTGCAGTTGTTTGAAGACATGTTTGCCCTGTGCACTCTGCAGCCCTTGAGGGTGATCCAGCTCAGGGGCTGGAATGAAGTTGGATCTCCATGGTAACAGGGAAGGAAAGAGCAAGGAAATTCATTATTAGGCATCACTTCTTAGGAACTTCACATACTTTAGGTTAAAAGTGAAAAAGTGCTTCAGCCCTGCAGCTCATGAACTGCACCAAGAATTCAACTTCACCAAGAACTCACTTTATTGAATTGAAATTCAATAAAGTGAGCAGACATAGACTGTTGGCAGGTGCCAAATTTTCTCAGCCTTCCCTGGGACAAGAACTACTAATCCATTCTACAAAAACGATAAGCATGCACACAGTATCTCTCATCTTCCATTTCGAATTAGGTCCTCCTCCAAACACAACTGGAGGCAGCTAATGGGTTCCTGGTGTGACTTGGCGGCCTGGGGTGCTGAATAACGTCTAGACTCCTTGCACTTTCTGTGCTGCATCTCACAATTCAACATATGAAAAAGAACTGAACAGATGCACAGCAATCCACACCATTACACTGGAAGTTTCCCGAGAAATCCAAATCTCAGATGAAAGCGACATCAAGGTCGTTTCACCCAGAGTTTCGCGAGGAGCTAACATGATATAAATCGGCTTTCCCTTAACATAGCTGTTGCTATGGTAGCATGAAAACAAGATTCAGCTGGACATTTTCTGGAATCCAGTCTCAGTTTGGATTTGCCATGGCACGATTCTGGAGATACTTCTTTCTAGATTTGGTGTTGCTATTTGTGTGTGTATTTCACTTAGACTTATTTTGATCTTAAATAAATAGTAAAACTCATTTATATTTGTGATTTTTATACCAACATTGTTATGTTTATTAAAGAATTTGACAGTTTCCTTCTCATATATAATATTTTAAAAGTGACATGGATTTCTCTTGCGTGTTTTCTAGGGGGCTTTCCATTGAAGACATCTGAAGACCCACAACAACCTACCCCATCTCTGCATGATTTTTGGTGGGCAACAGAGGGAACGTGTAGAAAGGGGAATGTTTTGCTGTTCCTTAGGATAAGGAGACATAAGACTCCCTGGCACCCAAAGTACAGCTAATTCTCTGTCAAGAGGCTGGGCAGGGATATGTTCTGACTCAGCATGTAGTTGCCATCTTACAGAGTGCTCCATAGAGCTTAGAGCTTCATGAATTGGGTCAGTAGGACCCCAGGAGAGCAAGGTTCTCATAGGCAGTCATCTCCTGAGGGTCATCACCAACTGTGTGAAAAACAGAGGGTCTGTGGACGTCAGGACGCTGGAGAGACCTAATTGCATGTAGCAGATTGAACATCCTGAGCAAGCAGACATTCTGCAGAGGAGCCTCTTCTGACACAAAGGCCAGCAGGACTTTCCCCGAGATCCATGGAGCCAGAAAGAAAGCACATCTCATCTTCTGGACTGCCCGACCCCAGCACTGGTGTTCAATCAAAAGTGTCATCATTCCAAGTTACCAAATTAAGCAATCCCATTAATACTGAGGAAATCTGACAACGTCCCATGAACTCTACTCATTAATGTCTCTGAACTTATTACTAATTTGCTTTCCTTATTATATAGAGAATGCCTTTAAAACTTTTATTATGATCTTATTGTTGTCAAGGATAAGGTAGTAAGACAAAAATTTGGAATTGGGGGTGTAGCTCACTGGAGGGGTGCTTGCCCAGTATGTGCAAGCCCCTGAGTTCCATTCCCAGCATTACTAAAGGGGGGAAAAATAGGTGGTCAACTATTGAAAGTATTGCCTTAAAAAAATTATTCTTGCTTTTGCCAGGTGTTGTTAAAAACAACAAAAGTAAGGCTGCCTCGGAGTTAGGATAAACGTTGCTTAACCAAGAATGGTATAGAAATGCTTAAGCCCATGTGATTACTACCATGAGGTACTAATATTGCAATTTGAGTAAAGAAGCAATGACATTTGAGGGAGAAATAAGTCCATAAAAATCCTGCTGTTGAAGACAAATGCACAGGAAAGTCATGGTCTCTGAAGAGGGCTGCTGCGGCGTGCCATTGGATTCTGCATGATGCTTTGGTTAAAGCCAAGCCTGGCTTCTAGCAAGCTGCCAAGGTGAGGGACCAGTGGTGCTGAGCTGAAGCACAGTCGGGCTATTAGCATAGCATCCATCACAAGCCAGAGTCTCCAGGAAAATTCTCAAATCCCAAGGGCACCTACAGGGCGTCAGGGCCCCGGGGGGAACAACGGATCAAGGGCTGCTTTTCTTTGTCCTGTACTCAGTTTGACTTCTCCAGTAAGGGCCCAGGTGTTAAGGAGGCTTAAGTTGACAGATGTGTGTGGCTGCGTGAGAAAGGTTTTTGGATTATCTGGTTCTGTGCCTCATCATTTAGTAATTTCCTTGAGTTCAGTACCAGCACTAGGACTTAAAGAGCAGGAGTAATATACATCCTTAGGAAACAACATGCCTGATGTCTTGAAATTAACCAAAAGCAGATGGCCACACACCCGAAAATGCCAACACGTATATGTGAAAAGTGGAATCCAGATGACTAAACCAGGTAGGAAGCAATTTTTTTTTCTAGAACGCAATGTGCTTTGTCCACAGTCTTCTTTAAATGATCTTTCATTATAAACTCATCATTATCGCCAACTTACCATTTCCATTACTAACTCAGGAGCTAAGCAGAAAATGTGTACTCTTGAAGTCTGTGAATTCATTAAAATAAATTTTAATTTCAAGAAATGTCAAAGTTGGATATTAATTATATTCGGGGTTTTTAGTATTTTGCTTCTTTCTGATATAAAAACTGATTTTCCTGTCAGTTGGTAATAACTATATGAAAAAGTTATTTCTCATCTGAAGAAATTCTAGTCATTTATACACTTAATAGCAATAATGCTGTGAGTATCCACCCATGTACGAACATTTCTACTGACCTGTTTTCATGTGAGATGTACCAGGGCCTAATGTCTCTATAAACCCATTAAACTCCATCTATGCTGTTCACTCACTCTCACTCACCTTACTCCTCCATTAGAAGAGAAAGAAATGAGAGGTTCTTCATGTTTTGAAAATGCCTATGCTTTCACTTTCTTTAAAAAAACAAAAAAAGCCTTTATTCTTTAGAGCACTTTCAGGTCCACAGCAAAACTGAGAAGAAAGTACTTCCTTTCCCATAAAGACACAGACCCCCATCCCTAGAGAGGTCTGTTGGTTACAGCTGGTAAATCGATGTTGCATGTCACAATCGTCAAGAGATTACTGCATACGTCAGGTTCCATCTTGGTGTCGGTGCTGAGTGTTTTGACAAATGCATAATGACCTGTCTGAAATTTTAGTATCACAGAGCATGGCATGTCCCTAAAAATCCTTGTCATTCTGGATGTTGATTTTTGGTAATGATATTTCTGTTGCTATTGAACAGCGATGTCAGAAGCTACTCACTTTCACGCCAATACAGGCTTAAGAACCATTTTAGATAATAGGTTGTTTTGCTTTGTTCATTGATTGCTATTTTACAAACACTAATAGACTCCTCAAATTTACTTTAAATTTAATTTGTATATCAAGATTGCAAATCACTGAGCACAAGCCCTGTGGTTTTGTTCCCTTTAAATAGGATTCTGTGGCTAAACAAATTTGAGAAAGGATGCATACGATACTTACCTTTTGGAGAATTACAAAGTCTACCAGTCATTTAAGTATTATGAAACCCCACCAGGAGACTTCTAGAGCTGATAGTCAAATGCAGCAAAGTAGCAGTTTACAAAATCAATATACAGATATCAATAGCTTTCCTATATACCAATAATGAACCTGCTGAGAAAGAAATTAGTAAAATGATTCCATTCACAATAGCCTCAAAATATACATAGATAGATAGATAGATACATAGATAGATAGATAGATAGATAGATAGATAGATAGATAGGTAGATAGATAGATGAATGAAACACCTGGGAATAAATCTGACCAAGGAGATGAAAGACCTTTACAATGATGGTCACCTAGGCTGGTTCCATAGTTTAGCTATTGTGAACTGTGCTGTTATAAACATGGGTATGGATGTGTCGCTATAGCATAATGACTTTAATTCTTTAAACACTGAGGAGTGGTATAGCTGGGTCATACGGTGATTGCATGCCTTATATCGCGTGCATGCACACATAGGTAACAACAAATCCCATGGAGCCTGCATCCTGATTTCCCCAGTGGTTGTACTAATTTAACTTCTAGAAGAAAACATAGGGCCAACACTTCGGCATATAGGCACTGGCAACACCTTTCTCAATAGGAGCCCTAGAGCCCAGGAAATAATGCCCAGAGTTAATAAATCCCATGTCATCAAATTCAAAAGCTTCTGCACATCAAAGGAAACAATTAAGAATGTGAATAGAGAACCTAAAAACCTGGAGAAAATCTTTGCTAGCTACTCTTCTGACCAAAGATTAATATCTAGAATATATAAAGAATTCAAAAAATCAGTACCAAAATCTCAAATAACCCAATTATTAAATGAGCAAACGAATTAAAAAGACACTTGCCAAAAAGATGAAATACAAATGGCCAACAAATATATGAACAAATGTTCAACATCATCAGCAATTAGGGAAATGCAAATAAAACTACACTGAGATTTCATCTCACTCAAGTCAGAATGGCAGTCACAAATAATAATACAAATGATAACAAATGCTGGAGAGGATGTGGAGAAAAAGGAACACTTTCACACTATTGATGGAATTGTAAAAAAAAAATTGCCTTTTAAACAAATGATGCTGTGAAAACTAGAAATCCTTACATAGAAGAATGAAACCATATCCCTCTATCTTGCCCTAAACAAAATATCAATTTAAAGTGGATCGAAGACCTAGAAATTAGGCTAGAAATACTGCAACTGCTATGAGAAAACATGGTGTTATGAGTCCAGCATATTGGCCCAAGCACCGACTTCCTCTAAAAGATCTTTATACCTCAAAAAAATAAAACCAAGAATCAATAAGTGGGTTGAAATCAAATTAAAAATGATTTAATTTGAAATCAAATTTAAAAATGCAAAGAAAAATGCTATGCAAAGAAAACAGATCATAAAGAAAAAGTCAATAGAATGGGGGGGAAAACATTGCAAACTACTCTTTTGACAGGGAATTAATACCCAGAATATACAAAGAACTCAAAAACACCCGGGAAAATAAATAGCCCAATGAATAAATGGACAAAAGTTCTAGACATTTCTCCCATGAAGAAATATAAATTATTGGAAGATGTTCAGTATCTCTAGTAATCGGGGAAACACCAATCAAAACTATACTGAGATTTCATCTCACTCATTAGAATGGCAGTCATCAAAAATATAAATAAGTACTAATAAAGATGTGGGGGAGTATAATTATACATTGTTGGTAGAACTGCAAATTAGCACAACCACTCTGGAAATCAGTATGGAGATTCCTTAAAGGACCAGTAATGGAACCACCATATGACCCAACTATCCCACTTGTTGTTATTTACCCAAAAGAACTAAAAAATCAGTGATGCCCACAATACTAATGTTTATAGCAGTGCAATTCACAATAACCCAGTTATGGAACCAGCCAAGGTGCCCATCAGTGGACACATAGGTCAAGGAAATATGGTAGATACACAATGGAGTTTACTCAGAGATAAAAAAAGAATGAAATTATGTCATTTGCTGGTAAATGAATGGAACTGGAGAATATCAGGCTAAGTGAAATAAACCAGACTCAGAGAGTCAAGATTGGAATGTTTTCTCTCATACATGGAAGGTGGAGAGAAAAAAAGAAAAAACAACCTATCTCATGAAATGGAAGGGAGACTAATAGAGTAGAAGAAAGGGATGGAGAGGGAGGGAGGAGTGAGGTCCTGGGAATGAAATTTACCAAAGTGTGATCCACACTTGATGGCAATCTTTAGACACCTCACTGGTTTTGTTATTAATAGTTGCAATATATTTGCTATGGTTTATATCTAAAACTATGACGAAGGAGATGAAAGACAATAACTTCAATGCCACTTACATTAAAATATATTGACACATATACAGAGAGTTTATAATCACTCAAAACACATTTCCTACAGAAAAGAAGCCACTGAACCAAATAAATACAAAGGAACAACCAGAAGACTTAGAAGAGTCTGGATTCCAATTATAATTTCTAAATGAAGATACTTCATTTAGAAGCAAACTTGAATTTAGGTATCTTTTTAACGTGGTACTGGGAATTGAACTCAGAATGGTTCTACTACCACTGAGCTACATCCCCAACTCTTTTTGTTAATTTTTATTTCGAGACAGGATCTTGCTAAGTTGCCAGGCTGACCTTGAACTTGTGGCTCTCCTTCCTCAGCCTCTAGAGTAGCTGAGATTATATGTCTGCGCCACCACACCCTGAAAGCTTAAGGATACTTTAACTGCTTGAAGGAACATGGTGAAATAATGGGAAAAAAAATTTAAGATTTGGAAAAATTTTGGCCTGGAATTAAGACTTTTTGTACCTAGTGACTTAAGAGGGAAGATCATTTAAACCATGTTTCTTATTTTCATCATTTCTTCAGTGGGAATGACACTACCTGCCTTCAATGGCTGATAAGAGAATATAATCACATGGTATGAAAAGCTCCTATGCCCACCCCTGTGTTTAATAATGTAAAAAAATAATAAATTCACAATGATTTCCTATTGAACAAAGCAGGCACCACAAAACTTGGTTTCATATATTCATAAATATAGTTAAAGTACAGGAAATGCTCACAATAAAAGAGCAAAAATCAATATATTCCCAATTTGTAAATAATGTCTTCTATTAAGAAGTTAACTATTCACATTTAATGACCAAAAGAAAATATTCTATATTTTCTTATAGAAAATATTCTATATTCTATATTCTATACTCTTCCGATTCTATAGAGTAACATAATCAGGTTCTGTGTCCTAATTCTCTGATATGATGCTAAAAATGTATTAATTCTAACCACCAAATTAAAAAATTAGAACTAAAAGGTTTGAAACTAAAGCACTATAGTCTGTATTTATAAAAATGATTTGAAAATACAAAATTTATGATTTTTTTAGTTTCGTCCCTACCACAACCCCTCCTTCCCAATACATGGATATATTTTAACTGCTAATAATGAAATCAAACTCTGGGAAAGACCATCAAGTCTCTGTCATAGGATCATAGCTACATCAAGCATAACTTGTTTCTCAACAATATTATATCTATGAGAAAATACTAAAATAATTGTCTATAGTGAATTCTTCTAAGAGTGAAATAAACAGCGCATTTTGATATATATTAGTTAGCTTTTATAGATATATTTGTATTGGTCTTTAAAAAAAAATATTCATAGCTGGGTGTGGTGGCACACACCTGTAATCCTAACCACTCGAGAGGCTGAGGCA
Source organism: Xerus rutilus (assembly GCA_028644305.1). Classification (NCBI taxonomy): domain Eukaryota; kingdom Metazoa; phylum Chordata; class Mammalia; order Rodentia; family Sciuridae; genus Xerus; species Xerus rutilus. The sequence goes on along the minus strand of CM053406.1, from coordinate 126,641,561 downwards.
GGAGGATCCCAAGTTCAAGGTGAACCTGGGCAACGTAGTGAAACCCTGTCTCAAAACAAAAAAAGATAAAAAGGACTGGGATGTAGCTCAGTGGTAAAGCAGTCCTGGGTTCAATATCCAGCACAAGAAAGAGAGAGAAAGGAAAAAAGAGAGAACGGAAGAAAGATTCATTAAAGAAATGTTGGTTTGCAGGTTAAGTAAAAACGCTCCACACATAGCAGCACCCGTCAATTACCTAGTGAAACTGTGGTTGTGTTGACATGTGTGCATGTATACACACACACAGTGAAAATGGATCTTGTTTCTATCTTTAATTTACATAGAATATTCGTCACATGTCTGATGAATGCGGAGTAATGCTTTAGAGTGGCACGTATGAACACCTTTTCCCTGTGACCATTGTCCTCTGGAAATATAGTTCTGTTTCCACTTATTGACCCCAACCAGAAGTTCTACTTTTTGCACAAAATACTTGCCAAGCCTGGATATTTTAAAAATCTTTGCTTATTTAAAAAACAAAACAAGGGCTGAGGCTGTAGCTCAGTGGCAGAGCGCTTGCCTAGCATGTGTGAGGCACTGGGTTTGATCCTTAGCACCACATAAAAATAAAACAAATAAAATAAAGGCATGCTATCCATCTGCAACTACAAAAAAAAATTTAAAAGAACAAAAACAAAACAAAACCTTCACTGCTGTCTTAATTGATTTTACTTCGACTAATAATGGTAAGCACATTTTGATTTGTTAGCATTTTGATTTTGCAAATTTGCCTGTTTTATTAGTCTTTATCTTTGTATCTTTGTAAATTTTTTAGATATTTCTATTTCACATGTAACATGCTTTAAAAATATTTGTTTGCCTAGTGACGTGTTTCTTTCCCAATGCGTTGGCGTAGCCCTCAGTCACCAGGATTTGCACTTTAAAGGAACAGCTTTAATTTCTGAAGGCAACGTCATATGAGGGCAAAAACCACGACAGCGCTTTCATCTTATGAATTCTTCATTCTTGCGTTTTTCAGGAAGAGACAATCTTCAAAGTCTAATCTCTTAATTCAAAAGGAACTTTAAAATAGTTTAGCATACAAGACTCATAAGACAACTTGAATAAAAGAAAAAATTGTAAACTGTGGATTAGAAAACAAAGATACTTTAAACATCAGTAATATTCCTACTAATTGAGCAAAATTTAGGATCTAAGTTTCCTCGCAACAAAGACAAAATAAAAAGTCTGTTAAAACTGTTTCAATATTTCATTTTTAAATGAAAAGCACATTAATTCATCAAGGGTGGCAATTTTCTTAGAACTTAATTCTAAATGATCGTATGGATTTTGGTGTGAGAGACTGCAAAATGCATTCTCTCCTTAATTTGTTGATTAATTATTTATTCAATTTACAGTGCTTGAATACTTAATATGTGTCACACTGAGGGGTAGCTTAGCTTTAGCTTTGAGGCTGCTATTCTGTGGGTTCTGAGCACCAAACTCTTCCACCACAGCCTGCTTTAATCTATTTCTCCATCTACCTGACCCACAGTAAAAACCCTAGAACAAAATTGATTGTGCTTGTCAAATATTTATGGTTCTTTCGGTTGCAAGAAAAGAAATGATTCAAATTGGAATTTTTTCTTTAAACTAATGGACTAGAAAGATACTGGAGCACTTCCTGGGATCAAAGTTAGCATGGAACAAGCAAGCTTCCAAAATAGCAGAAATCAAGGCAATGCCTGAAGCCTCCGGGTTCAAAGGTCACACATCTTCCTTCTAGACCAGGAGATTGCCTTGACCACGTCATAGTAGTCAAGATGTACCCCACAGTAAGTTTCAAGAGTCCCAGGTGGTTTTAATGTGCAATCATGGTTGAATCGCTCTGAAGGGCTGTATTTAACACTCTTCACTTCAGCATTCAGAATCCCAAGGACAGAGAAGGGGATAGGCCCAACATGGCTGAGCTGTGCACTGCAGGACAAATGAGTCCTGGCCTCAGGAGAGGCTCATGATCCAGAAGGAGGCTGCAGAGTAGGACCACCAATTGTTCTGGATGCCACGCACTGAAGGGTCTCCTAGGGCATGGGACTTTGAGTCCTAAAGCTGGGACAGTCCCAGGCAAGCCAGGACAGTTGCTCACTCCCATAGCTGGGCAGCTTAACAGCTCACTGCACCATGCAATCTTTGTGATTGGGGGACCCAGACCATCTGGAGGATTCAGTGACTGGTTTTCTTGAGGAAAGCAGGGCAGGAAGAAACAGGAGTGCAGTTAATTATTCCACAGTGCTATGTCAAGGTAAAGTTGAATACAACCTCCTGACTATATTCAGTGTAGATATTCCAAAGAATAGATAAAATGGAGGTAAACTTGGTGATCAAGATTATACAAATTCTTTCATGAATTTAATACACCTATCAGCAAAAATCCTATATATAAACATATATAAATATATAGTGAAAGAAATAACCTTTGTCTTATAAGTCCTATACCAATGCTCTAAGATACATTAAACCAGCTTCAGAACCAAAGGAAACGTCACAAATGTAGGAATGCAGAAGGCGTCTGACATATTATCTCTGGCAGCCAAATGTCATCCTCCGCATTTTAAAATGAAAACATTTCAAAAAAGAGGACATTTTAGTTTTAAAATGACATGCTATTTCCAGTGTCTCGTTCTACTTTCTGCTACTCAGACCTGGCCAAATGACATTTCATACTTTCAGTCTTAATTATTCTTCATTCAGTAGGCTTGGTCATGAGGTGGTAGCAGAGGAGGGTACCAAGGCTCCTACAGGAGGTCTTCCTGACTGTAGCAGCATCTCAAGAAAAGAAAGAGCCCAAGCACCTCTTCAATGGCATGCTCTGCGGACAGTGTTAATCAGTGTTCAATACGGAGGGCTTTCTAGAACCTACTGCACAGCTTCCAAGAGAAACAGAAAGACCTAGAGGTCCCCAGGACTCCTAAACTGACATGAACAATGCAGTTGGGAACACAAAATGTCATCTGTTATACAGAGGGATGCTGGGTAAGTTGAAAATTCCCCTCAGCAATACAAAGCAGGCGACTACGATAGATTTAGGGCTGAAAGTGTAACACTGACTCAAGATATATTCTGCAAAGCAGTGTCCTTGGAGTAAGGAAGGAGGAACCAATCAATATGATACTGAACCTGCCTAACAGCAAACACCACCGCCGACAGGAACCACAGCTACAAAACTCCTGGTTGAAACAGGAACAAATCGCTGCCTGTGACACGTTCCGAGACATGCATTCTCAGGAACAAGCTTGCTCTGTGAGTTTGAAAGCCGGCCAGGTCTTGCAATCCCCGAAAGCAGTTATAATCATGTGGGCAACCAATGTTCAAATCTCAAAGTCTAACTACAAGTAAAGAAATACAAGAGACAAAGCCCTATGCTCACCCCGAGGGACACGGTGACTATTTCCGCACTGGCCTACATCGGAAATCTGTGACTCCTTAATCCGGCGATGGTGTAGCATTTCTATTTCTTAGAATGGCCAAATGGCTGAGTGATATGGTAGGCCAAAAAGCAAAAAGAGAAACCACCAGAAAACCAGTTGCTATTCTCCAGACTGAAACTGATTCAGTTAATGTTGAAAAGAGTGAAAGAAATAGTTCAGATTAAGTATACATGTTGGCGACCCAAGGTCATGTTTCTGGCTGAATGTTGCTGAACGTGGTGTCTGCTCCCTGGCGGGTCCACCAAGGCCTTCTCCCTCTGCATTACAACGCAGCTGCCAACTCACTGCTCCCGCAGCCAGAGACCCTACTGAGATGAGGGAAACCGAGGCATTTCTCCACGTGTTTCCTGGCCTCCTTTAGCCTGAGCCTGTTTTGTTTGGATAGCCTCTGAGATGCACCAGACCCTTCCAATGTTTCTTTCCCCACTCTGGACAAGAAGCTTTTGGTCAGAACAGTCATTTGAACTCCTGTGCTGGAGAGCTGCCTCCTCTCCCGTCACTTCCCTGTCCAACTGTGTGCTCAGGTTGCCTAGGAGAGCTCAGCCACCACCTCAGCTGGGGACATTGTTTCCTTGTCCTGAACAATGTCCCTAAGGAGTGCATATTTATGACCACCTCAGTGTGGCCTGCAAGGACCTACTCGTCTGAATGTTAGCAGAGACCGTATTGCTGAACACGTTGGTCCTCGGTTCTTTTGGACCCAGACACACACAATGACAAGAGCTTGACTCAGTCAGCTGTCAAGGTGACCGTCTCTGCAAGCTCAGTCCCTCCAGTCTTCTGAGGTCTGGTGGCTCAGATTCAAGTCCCCTTTCTGTTCTCTGTTCATCACCTATTGCAACACCCCTAAGGACGAGGGATCCATGGATCCCCAGGTCCCAAATTCAAAAAAAAGCAAATAAAATTACTTTTTCTTTATCACAGTAATCACTAGGTTAAAAAAAAAAAAAAGAATTATTTACCATCTTACACTCTTGCTCAGAAAATGCCCTATCCTGCATGGATAAGCTAAAGGCCCAGGGACTCCTGCATTTATCCAATCTGATTCTGCATCTTCCAGGCTAAGACTAGAAAACAAGAATGGAAGAGAATGATGGAATCATATCACCTCTTTCTCCATTCTTTACAAATCTGATCAATGATTATATTTTCCAAATGGTCAATATTTTTTAAAATGGTCAAATAGTTCAGCACTTAAGATCACTTAGTAAATCCCAAGGTAAAGCCTGGAGGTGTAGGCCACAGTAGGGCCCACGATGCCTCTGGGCACCCACATCTGTCTCAGCCGAGGCTCCAGGAGAGGGTTGACAGGACCTCCACACTGACTGACCCTGCTGACAGGCATAGAGACAGAGGTAGGACAGCCGAGTCCTGCATGATCCTCGGTAGGAACTTGATCAAAAATTCTAATCCAGGATCTTAAGGCAAATTCTTAAAGGCCTCAACTGTATGCACAAACAGAGAAAAACCTTAGCACATAGAGAACAAAGAAATAAATGGCTTCAAGAAATGAGGGGTAAAAAGTGCCTGATGTGGTGAATCTGCCACCATTCCCTGGGAACCTATTGGGGTAGATTGAGGGTCTGGGCCAGAGAAGACTGAACACAATCTCACACTCTGTCTGTGGAGCACCAGCATCAACCAAGCCACATTTTCAAGAATTTATACATCCTAGAAAATGAAATGGAAGCTGAGTAATCAAATCCATGTACTCATTAATACACATCACACTTACCTTAATTGAGTACACGTTTATGGTCTATCTAAATATTCTGCACTGCTAAAAACCCACAGCCCTGCAATATTGTAGGAAAAGAGGCCCTTATGAGGTTCCATGAAATATCATATTTGGGGAGTGAAACCTTGCTTGCAAAACACCTGAAGACATCTTTTAGAGGGTGACACAGCATCCCGAGAGCTAAGCTGAGGACCGTGGCCTGCAGCAGTTGGGCTTACCTCAGCAGGGAGATTAGGAAAACAGTTGTTTCCAGAATAATGAGAGGAACTGGGGGAAATTAGAGAAGACGACATGCATAAGGAAAAGATCAGAAGGGAAATAATTATTTTTAAAATGTCCTACGTCTGTGTTTTAGGATCACAGGTCAGCATGACCCTGTCCTTTAGCTCAGGGCTTGGGGACCAGACCTTCAGAGCAGGCAGGAACACCGGAGCTTGTGTGCGTGCTCAGCTGGCGGTGACTCACTTAGCAGAGGAAGGGCTTAGTTGCCATGGATCTCCTATTTCAGAAGAGAACTCTGAGGGATAGTGGGCAGGTGGACAGGACCCATCTGCTCTTTCCTTACTCCATGGAGAGGAACTGTCTTTGGGGTTCCTGAGTGGGAAAACACAAACCCCCACAAAACAACCAAGGTACCTGCAATTTTCTTAGGTATACCTGATGAAGCCCACCAAATCTTATTAGACCTCTCGGTCCTCCCAGTAAAAATTTAAAACTACAAAATCAGGGTCAATTTTAACAAGATTCTGCAATATGAACACACCAGGGTATGGATCTAAGTCCATCTTTTCTTACAGAGGTACAGAGTTTCAGCACCTGTCTGACATCCAATTTCGATTGTCTAGTACATTTACAAAAGACTCAACATTAAGGAAGTTGAATAGGAATAAATCCATCCCAAACACAGATTTTTATCTTGCGTTGTAATAGGAGAGTCACTGTAAATGAGGATGAAATCTCTTTCTTTCCATTCTCACCCTGAGAGACACCACCTTCTGATGTGCCCTCAAAGTTGTGTTTGTTTTTACTGCTTTTAGGGAAGTTCTCACTTCTCACTTCGTGCATTTAATTACCACTGTCTGCAGAGGGCCATGTCATCTGCAAGAAGAGACATTCTCTGGCTGCTGGGATGCTTTCAGAATGACAGTTTTCACAGGCTGTAACACCAGTGGCATACACCTGAGGAAAACTCACCAGCATCCACACACCAAAGCTGTGATTTCCTGTACAAAACATTGAAACAGAGCCCTCTTTCAACACTTGCTATTGCTGGGAAAACCCCTCAACCTGTCTGTTTCCACAGGGATTCTCATTGTGCTGAACTCTATAAGAAAATTCAAAAAATTCACCACCTCATTTTCAAGGTGTGAATATGTCCCATCATTATCCATTAGTTACTGTGCACCACAGCGCACCTGGCACCGACTGTGATGGAGAGCATCTTCATGGCAAATCCTGACATAACTAGCTCCACCACACCTCACCAGCAAGGGAGAGGAAAGTCCACAGGTGTCAACATGTGTTGAAAAAGTTATTAGAATTCTACCTTCAACCCATCACTTACCTATAGGGAGGGAACAACCTCTCCAGGGCTACAAATGAGATTTATAGAAAAGAAATTTCACTCTTAGACAGAAAAAGACTAAAGCTGAGGTATCTTTTCTTCTTCAAACTTGTATCCCTCGTACAATCAGTAGCATCAAATCTATTAGCATCAAATAAGTAAAATGGGATTAATATTAACCACTACACTTGGGATGTTATTATATTTTTTTTCTCCTACTTTCCAGATCAGCCAACCAAATCATGACTAGAAAGAATCAAATTTAAGATCCATGGAGGATTTAGCGGAACCAACCACCACCACCACCTGACATGAACCCACGCCGACAATCTATTTTCTTTCTTATCTATTTCATTCTGCCATAGTTCTTGATGTTGGCCCTTGATTAGCTGCTTAAGAGAATTTTACAAATCTGTAAGCATTCTTATCCTTTAAAAGCTTTAACCAAATGAAATTCACAGATATATATAGATATATATAGAGAGGGAGAGAGAGAGAAAGAGAGAGAGAGAGAGAGAGAGATTTGAAATGTAACTGACACTGGCATATCAAGGCCAAAGATTTAAACTAGTAAATAATCTACACATACCACTAGAGCAAGATAGAATTGCACTATTTTATCTCTACTTCACATGAATCTGGATAAATGCACTAGAACAACATGGCCTCCACTGAGGGCTGACCGGCATGGAGAGGGACACAGAGCCATTTGCATGTCTACCTGAGCTGCTATGGTCCTTTCCCATCTTTCTCAGAAACAAATTCTAAATTGCTTTTCTCATCTTAACAATTATCCTTCTGAAATAACCTGCTGCCATTTTTTTCATGAATCACCTATAAGCTAAGTGAAGAGGATCAAGAAATCAATAATACATAAAATAAAAAAGAGGTACTAGGATTCACCAGCTTGGAAGAAATTTAAAGAAGCATGTAGGATTAGTTTATTGGACCCTATGTAAACAAAAAATATTTGAAAACATGGAGAAAATGTCCAGTTTTTTCCCCAAAATTGTAAATTTACTTGAGAGGTGGAAAAATAGCATAGTTCAGATACAAATTAAAGACAGAGGAATTGCCCAAAGACCTAGTCTCCCCTCCGAGAAAACACTAATCACATATGCCCCACCTCCCATGACCATTACACTGGGCATTAGGATTTTGACATATGAATTTTGAATGGAAATAAGTGTTCAATCTACTTTATTTACCAAAATTTTTAATGCAGTTGATTCTAATGCTACTTAATCTATTCCATAGCATAGAAAAGGAAGTAAGGCATGCATGACATGGTTATTAAAAGCCAGAAAGATGACATGAGAAAGGAAATTCAGACCAGGCTCACCGTGAATGTAAGTTCAGAGTGAGCCAAGCTAAGTATTTCAGAGGTTGCAAGGCCTTTAGAACAATTCGATCCAGTTAGAAAGGATACGCAGAAGCCACAATAAAATGACTCTCCCCAAAAAATATCAGACCTTCAGGTCTATTAATTACTACCAGACTGAATCTCATAAGTAAGGTCCTATTTACACAATACAGATTGCAGATCGTTGGCCTGGCGATACCTGAAGCACTGGTTACTAACACTTGCTGAATCTGAACCATTCAGTGTGGAACCCCAGAAATCTGACTTTAACAAGTTCCTCAGCTGTTTCTTCTGACCCATAAAATTTAAAAATAACTGCAATGCCTAAATAATGGCTCTCCTGGTGGTTCCTACAGTATAGAAGAACACTGTTCCTTGCAATATTAACTTTAACAAGTGAGGCATTAGAATTACCAATTAACCACAAAGTGTTATTTTCATTTGGCCAGAAATGCTGGTCTATTTATCATCATGATCTATCCTAGTATATTTTGCAACTTTTAATAGAAGTTTTATAAGAACATAAAATATTATTTTAATATGCTCATTTTTTAGAAACCACCCTCAGCAGCCTTTCCCTGTTGTATCATCTTCATAATGATATAAAACAAATTGACCATTCATTCATTCAATAACAAATATTTGTATAGCACCTGTTATCTCAATTAAAATATACTAGGTGTTTCCTTCATCCACTCAACTCAATTTTTCTTCCTTACATAATTGCAAGAATTTTAATAACAATCACATACTCCCAAATTGTAAAAAAATAATCCTTCAGTTATTTTTAATATCTTGGCCTAAATCAGCTACAGCAATACTACTATAGCTAATTAGCTGGACACAAGCAAGAACCTTAAAGTCATTTTGTGTATACATAACGTTTCTGGATTTGCTGCTAGGTAGATTATATTCAGTCAAGTGTAACTGCATAAAAACAGCATTTTACTGGCCGGTTTTTATAGGTGAAAATCTGTATCTGCTATCAAAGTAACTCCTTGTTTTTGTTTCTTTTCTCCATTTTCATCAGAAAGCACGATTCCTAATGTGGAGCTTTCCTTCACTCAGTCATTCAACATTCCCTTGCGTAGTCACCTGAGGGGCTGCGAAAAGGTGGAAACAAAGTTATTCTTGCCTTCTCCTCCTGTAATTTACATTGTTTGATTGTTCATTAGTATGTTATTAGTATTGGATGTGCATATGAGTAATATTAGTCAGTACATTAACATGGCTCAGAGTTTAATACTTATTATTCTATAATATTTACGTACCAAGCAGCTGGTGATGACTACCTGATCTTTATCATGATAATAATAAGCTGAACACAATGAAGAGGCTCTTTCTCATTACTTTAGCTCTAGGTAAGAAACAAATTCTGGATTCGATCTCACCATGAATTATGGATGTTCTTTAGAGGGTGTCTTTCATTACTTCCTCACTCACCCATTTCTGAAATCCCCACCTCCCATTCTGAGCAGGACCAATATATCACAGCTGTCACTGAAGCCATCTGCTGGCTTATATAGAACACTATGCAGAATTTAATGACATCTGTAAGAAGGCATTTTAAAAACCAACGCCTGCTCCTCATTTCCCTACATCTCCCAAAGCATTACTATTTTCAAATTCAAAAGTTTGTATGGCAAACATGATTTAAAAATCCAGTAACATACTTAACAAAGTTGGAGAAAAATAACAAAGGAACATGGGTACAAGCTGGACTGTCCCCCAGTGCTGTTTTTCTCAGTCTGATCATGGAGTTCTTAATTAGGACCTTGTCAATCCTAATTCTACCCATTCTTCAAATTGCCAATTAAGCCTCAATCACCACGTGAAGACCCTCCCAGCAACTCTAGCCAATATCCCCATACACACTTTTATCTTTTGACTGTCTTTAATACTTTATTTAATGAATGTTTTATATTGTTTTCTCAATGTTAATTATCAAAAGCATATCTCAAAAAGTACCATAGATAGTACTATATAGAATGTAATACAAGGTACTATATATAGTATTTATTATGTAAAACAAAATCTTCCATGGAGAAGGATTATTATTCCTTGATAATAGTTGCCATGAAATCCATCAACATATCAGCAGTGGTCACATCTGAATGTGTCATTCAAGGTGTGCATGCTTTCTCTTTAGCAAGGTTTTCTAATGTTCTACAATGAACACTTTTTTCTTATTGAAAGAAGCATGCAGTATTTTTTTAATTAATGGCTAAATAAATATGTCTCCAATAACATTATATCCTGCTTGTGAACGAGGTGCTTCTTGTACATATATCTACAGCTCTGCAAGAACCTGTACCACTAGAAGTACAGAGGATATAGTACTGTGTACAACCTTTGTGTTGTATGAAATGGAACGGGCAGAAATAAATCATCTGTTACCATCTATATCAGTGCAAGGTCAAATGGTTATCTGCTCAGCATCTCACCTGTAAATCTACCACATGAAGACCCTGAGACAAGGAACTCCATTCCAAAGAAGTCCTGTCCACTCCACTAAGGGGAATTTTAAAATGCTTTACCTCTTGTTTTTATTGGCCAGTGACAAGGTAAGTCACAGATGGCATTTAGTGACTTACCCCTACAAATTTAAAGGCACATATCTACACAAAGAATTGTCTCAGTCAAAATCCCAGCAGTCTATTTTGGAGAAAGCAAGCTGGAGAAGCCATTAGTTTATTGTCTACTCAGAAAAAGAAAATAGTCAAGTAAGTAAAAAGTCAAAGCCTGAGATCTGCAGATCACAGCACGTGCCCCAGGTACTGTGGGCGAGGTTACAACAACCTCCAGTTTTGACACTCTTCCCCATCAAGAATTGTACTCAGCTTTGACCAATGGAATATGACAGATGAGAGGTTAAGCCAGTTCCTAATCTTTAAAAGAAGGGGTATTTCTATCCTGGACTTGTAGAATCCCGCCACCAGGTAAAAAGTATGACTATGCAGACGGTCTTTCCCCAAGGAACACAAACCACATAGAGAGACCAGGAAAGACCAGACACCACCCAGAGACAGACTGTCAACATGGAGGCGGCGGGGGCGTGAGTGAACATGACGCTGCCCACAGGAGCCTCCAACCCAGGGGTGCACATGCGGGCGAGAGGTGCTGAGTCCTCCCTGCACTCCTGGCTCACACAACACTGAGAGCAAACTAAAGAGACTGTTTGAAGCCACTAAACTCTGTCCTTTTATCTTGAGTCCACCTCCTTTGCTTCCTGGAAACTTAGGATGGAAGATGCACTGGGCTTTAATGTATTTCTAGAGAATGTGTGGACCATTATTTCCTTTGCAATAAACAAATAAATCTCAGATCTCCAAATGGAAAGCTGGCAACTATTTCAGACATTGTTTTCAGTATTGAAAGAGATCCTATTTTTGATGCAGTAAGTAGCTATAATTATCTACCAAACTCTAACTAAAATGGGCATAAAACAGCCATTGTGCCCACGATGACTCCATTGTGACATTTGTTTTAGTTACATTCTATGGCATAAAGTTCATCATATACATGTCTCTTCTGATGAATCAAAACTCCTTAAGGGCAGGAGCAGAGTTTGCTGCATTTGTGTGTGTGTGTGTGTGTGAGAGAGAGTGTGTGTGTGTCCTTGCATAACACACAGTGCCAATGCACATGTTATGACTTCAATAAACATTTGTGTTTATAGTACAGTCTACCATTCGAAATTAATTATTTTTACTAAACTCAGCATCATCTCAGCCTTCAATTCTGAAGTCCGACTGCTCTTGACATAATATCTATCCCTGGAAGAATTGATAATATGGCACCTCATCAAATGTCTTTCTTTTATATAAGGAAAGAGGTATGAGACCTGTTCAAACTCATGCAGTTATTCAATGCATAATAAGGTGGTTGGGACCTTAGAATGATTTCTTTTCTTTTCTTTTTTTTTTGGTACTGGAGTTTGAATTCAGGGGCACTCGACCACTGAGCCACATCCCCAGCCCTATTTTGTGTAGAGACAGGGTCTCACTGAGTTGCCCAGCGCCTCGCCATTGCTGAGGCTGGCTTTGAACTCGTGATCCTCCTGTCTCAGCCTCCCTAAGTGCTGGGATTACAGGCTTGCGCCACCGCGCCCGGCTTAGAATGATGTTTTTAACAGATTGCTGGTGGATAGACCTAGCCTACCGCTGGTGTTGGAACTGCTGTGTGGAAGGCCTACACTGTAGGAAGGAAGCAGAAAGACCACAGAGGGGTTTCCAGCATGAGCGAACATGGACCAACATCACACAAAGTCAGAGAAAACTACAAACCGCCAAAAGATATAAACGTGAAGAGGCTGGATGGTTCTAAAAGGCATAACAATTCCTTTTTTTAATCAGTTGTACAGAGTAAATCATAATACCAGATATCTCTGCTTTGAGACTCTTCATTAACAGCTGTTTATTGTACTGTGAATTATTCCAAGATAATGTATGCAAGATGCTAGCTGGATATATGCTTCCACTTCTCAAGTGAACTTGACTGTCAAAAAATCAGGAGCAAATCAGGAAGGGAATGCTGTCAGCAGATGCAAGAAAGCATCTTCCCTTTCCATCTTACATTTCCATTGTGTGTGTTTTTAATAAAAATAGATTAGGATGGTTTTAGAAACTAACCAGAGAAAGTTCAGAGGGAGATGATATGTATGTTTTCTCGAAATGTCTAGGAAAACCCAAACAAGATTTTAACCACAAATGATACTCAGAAATATCTGTGACGTAGACTTTGCAGGAAACGATGAGACCATCATTCTCTCTCCATGCAGAAGCCAAACTGGTCATGAAGAGCTGACCCTAAAGACAATGAATGTCAGGTGCATGCACCGTGAAAGACAGTGTCACCTATGCCTGGTACCACCACACATGGCCAACAGGAAGGAGAAACCGATGCTGTGTGGAGTCTGGGGAAAGGTGTCCTCATCACGCCCCTCGGTAAGATGTTGAGACCTATCCTCTAGAGATGCCACCATGGAGAGTAGATCCCAATGGGTCTGCTCATAGATTCAAGGTACAAATTGTCATCTTTTGAGGACTAACTATGTCTGGTACATGCCACCAGGAGGTATTGCTTCTACTTTCAAACATAAAGAAACTTATAAAGGTCAAATGTCTTCTTCAAGGTCACAAGCTTATTAAGGGTGACCAAATCCAATGATTTTACTATAAATCAAACATATGAAAATACAACTTTCTGGCAACTCTGCAAAGAACATATCACTGTGCTCATTTTAATTATGAGGTAGAGGTAACTGAGACTCAGAAAGTAAAGTGCAAAACTCAAGTGAGAGTGGACAGAGCTCATAAGAGGCTGGCGGGGACTCTCATCCAAGGATAACTACTCAACACACACGTCCTCCATCGTGGCCTCTGTCCTCAGTATGCATGAGAACAAAAGAGTACTTGGCTCGTGGTTCAGGAGGCTGGGAAGCCCATGGTGCTGGCATGTGCTGGGGACCTCCCTGCTGCATCACAGCATGGCAGAGGGCATCACAAGGTGAGGCAGAGGAAGCCCCTCCTCACAAAGCCAATAAAGCCATCATGGGAGCCCCACTCTCGTGACCTCATCCCAATCACCTAAAGGCCCTGCCTCCAGGTATTGTTAACAGATGAACTGGGGGCCCAGGGAGTAGTACAAAGTCAGAGCCTATGCTGAGCATGTGAGAGGCCCTGGCTTCAACCCCCAGAACCACCAAGCAAACAAACCAGGTGTATATGTACACACAAACCATGTGTGTGTGTGCGTGTGTACTCACTTGTGGTGCATGAGTGAATGTGGAATTAAGTCCCTAACATGTGAACATTGAGGAGAGCCTTTCACTACTCCTGAGCCCCGCCTTTCACACTGTACCATCCAGAATCCATCCCATGGTCCCACCTGCCTCAGCCGCTGTGAGATCTGTGCTCTGAGGAAGAGGAAAGTAGATTGAAACTCGGTGAACATATAGCCTTATCTCTGCCACACCATTCTCAAGAAGTCCCGGCCTACACAGGAAAACAGACGGAGCTTGGGGATGAGCAAGGGGGGCCGCGGATTAAGAACTGGAGTAAATTTGTCTTGATGAAAACACACGTTTATGGATTCGACTGAGAAAAGGAGGAAAGATAAACTATAAGGCCAGAAATTAAAACAAAAATGTGGTCATTAAATAAAGAACGTACACATAAATCAACAAAGTGACCTTAAGTGTTTTCTTCAGCAGTCAGCGTGACAGAAAAACAGAGGCTGATCTGCAGGGCGAGGGTTTCTGCACCATTTCAGCGTGGCCTACACCGTTCCGCTTCTCACATTCTGAGGAACATGCCCTCTCGTCGTAGCACTGAACAGTATCTATGGCCAGGCTGCTGAAATCCCAACAGAAAGGGCCTCGATGCTCTGACAGATCACATTCTATGGGTGAGAAAAATAGACACACCTGAACGAAGGGACAGGGTCACTTATGATGGGAATCCCAGAGTGACCCTAAGAACTCGGCCTACAAAGAGCTCAGCAAAGAACACCTGTTTCCTCAGTGTTCCAGGTGGCATCCAGCACCGGGACCTCGCTCCTGGCTGCCCCTCTCATCTCTGCCTAGAGGTGCGGTCACCAGTCCTTCACTGGCCTTGTGTGAAATGCTCCTGAGCAGAAAACTCCAGAATGAAGAGCAGAGACAACACAGAGCCTCCTCAGCCCACCCCTCACGGGCATCAGAGGCCAGTCTCGCAAAGCCCTTCAGATGAGCTGCATCCAGCCCGCTGCAGACCTTGCCCATACAGCTATGTGCCACTGGCCAAGATCACCCAGGCTGGCACCTGGGAGCCACCTCAACCCCAGTTTGCACTAAGGAGCACTCCTGGATGAGACTTGAAGGCAATGTGAGACAGAGGTGCACTGGCGGGCTCCAGCAGGCCTAGTGGGGGAGCCACGGTCTGTGCTGACTGAAGTGACTTCCAGCTGACCTTGTGATCAGTGAGCACACTGGGAAATGGTGGGGGTGAGTCCTTGTCTCCATCACCATGCAAGGAAACCGCCTCCATCTTGAAAGCCCCCGAGCTTACCCTGTTCCCCCCAGATCCTAGACTCAGCCTCGCAGGCCAATTTGTACACGGTTCTGGGGTTCCTTTACTTCTTCCAGTTTCTTCCCTTCTGTGAAAAGAAAAAAAAAAATAAGGAGGAGGAAAAAGAAAGAAAAGAACAAAGGAAGGAAAGAAAAGAGGGAGGGGGGAGAGAGAGGGAGAGGGAGAGGGAGGAAGGAAGGAAAGAAAGAAAAAGAAAATCATTTTCTACTTTACCCCCAAATCAACTTTTTTAGGACAAAAATGAATTCTATTCTCTTTTAATTATCCGCCCCCCCCGCCAGGACTGGGGATTAAAACCAGGGCCACCACCAAGTTACATCCCCAATCCTTTTTAAAATTTTATTTTGAGACAGGGTCTTGCTAACTTGCCCAGATTAGCCTTAAACTTACAGTCTGCCTACCTCCTGAGTCACTGGGATTGCAGGTGTGGGTCTGGCTACTTTAATCAATTATGAATCATCATGATATATCTCATTCATTGTCTTCTAGAAGGTAGCAGAAGCTTTCCTCCCTAAACTTTGAAGCTACTAAGTCACAGGCTTGGTAAATGAGTTACATCATTTTTGGAGAATTCTGTGGTTTTTAAAATGCTATTTTCTAGATGAAAAAGTAATTTGGAAATGGATTCTTTGGAAATTTTCTGTCTCCTTCTCACTGGAGTGGAAGGAAGTTTCAAGAGTAGAAAGGAAAATAGGCATTCTCCATATACCTAATTTTGTAGTTTTTCCTCCTTTATAATAATAACCCAATTCATCTAACTACCTGGGCTTTATGGCTAGTGAAACTTTATAACTTAACATTTATAAGTTTATGTCCTCAGGTACTTAACATTTATGTGTTAAAAATGTCCTCAGATACTCTGTCAATTCCTTATTAAATTCAGAGAAATCCTCCTCCTGAAAGTCTGCATTTTCCCCTCTACTGTTCTTTTCCTTTGTCCTTTGGCCATGTCCCAGTCACTACTGCTTGTTACAGATTTTTAATGCCTAATTCTTTATTAAGAAACTATTTGTAATTGAGAAGTAAGGTCATATATATTTATGGTATATAACATGATTTTTTCATAATGTGAAGATATTGTAGAATGGCTAAATCTAGCTACTTAACACATCCATTACTTCACAGAGCATTATAGTTTGGATCTTACATGTCCCCAAAGGTCCATGTACTGATGAGCACTTGGTCCCCAGACTGGGGTGGTATTGGGAGGTAGTGGAACCTGCAGGAGGCGGGGCCTAGTGGGAAGAAATGAGGCCCTGGGGGGTGTCCTTGAGGGGATATTGTGACCTACACGGGCCTCCTCTGCCACGGGCCCCGCCATGATGCACTGCCTCACCACAGGCCCCAAGCAACAGGGCTAAGGGACCACAGACTGGAACCTGAGACTGAGAGCAAAATAAACCGTTCCCCTTTAAGTTGTCTACTTCAGGTATTTGTCACAATGAGAGGATGCTAACACACAGAAATATCGTTCTGTTTTTGGTGAGAATAATTAAAATCTCCTCTCAGCAATTTTCAACATGCTATATACCAATACTAACTACAGTCACCATGTTGTACAACAGATTTATTGAACCTATTCCTCTGATTAACAGAAATTTGGTATCTTCTGGCCACCATCTGGCCAACCCCCAGCACAGCTCCCTAGCGACCACCATTCTACTCTTTATTTTCAGGGTTCAACACTCAGATTCCACTTAAAAGTGAAATGGTACCACAGTTGTTTTCCTGTGTCAGTCTCTCTTGGTTGGCTTTGTGTTGCTATAACAGAACAGCTCATGCCAAGAACTGAATAAAGAAAACAAGTGGATTTAGCTCACAGTTCTAATGTCGGGAAAGTCCTAACGGCATCCTAACAGTACTGGCATCTGGTAAGGGCCTCTGACTGTATCCCAGCACCATAGAGAATCAGAAGGGGAGGCAGGGCGGTGCCAGTATAAACAAGCTTATGGGCCACCTGGCTTTGTGACAGCCACTCTCTCAGTAACTGATCCAGACCCAGGAGACTTAAGCCGCTCCTACGATACCAGCACTAATCCAAGGGCAGTTCCTCCTTAACCCAAATGTCTCCTAAGGGCCCTACCATTTCTCAACACTGCTATATCCCCGGCAGGAGTTTTGGTAGGGACAAACCATACTCCAAGAGAGAGCACTTGCTAATGTCACATAACATGACACCCTCCAAGTTCATACATGTCCCACAGGATAAGAGTGCCTTCTCCTTAAAGGCTAAACCGTACTCCAAGTCTTGTGTACATACCACATCATTATCCATCGATGGACACTTAGGTATATCTTAGCTATTGACAACAAGGCCCAATATGTAGAGGACACATTATACAATATAATGCTTATATGCAAATGATGACCTCATTAATACTATGTTCTCTCCTGATGTCTTTGCTACCAGGTCTTGTTTCAGATTTTCTAAATAAATACAGTGATGTGGTTGTTTATCCTTTAACAAGTTGCCTTTATCCTTTGTCTACCTGTAATTCTCTACCTACCTAGACTTGAGAATGGAAAGAAAGTCAGGTGAGGGATGTGGGTGTATTTAACAGAGTTCTGTAGAGTCAGTCTTCAGGGTAGGCAAGATCAGAATAGAGTGTTTCAGCGTCTGCTGTGTAGTTCACGTTTGTTGTCTATCCATTGGAAAACCATGGACGATTTTGAGCACAGTAATGAAATAAGAGGTGCCTGGGCTTGCTGGCAGACGGACAACCCCACAGCGACCTCGGAAGCCCACCCTGGGTCAGGTCCTCTGCTGAGACCTCAATGTGAAACGATAGGCAAGATCCATTCTCGCCTTCAGGTGGCTTCCAGGCCAGCAGCTACATGGCAAAGGGGACAGGAGCTGAAGGGGAGAAGGCCCGGGCAAGGAGACAGGTGTTCCGACCTGGGCGATGGGTGAGTGGTGATGTTATTGAGAGGAAGAGGGCCCTGGAGGAAGAAGGGAAGGCTGACTTCATTTGGGAACATCTTTTCTTTAAAGTGCCCACAGGTATGACAGAATACTGGTGCTCAGAGCCAAGACACCAATTTGGGAGTCATCAAAGTCTATGTGTCTGTTTAACCAGGTGTGAAGAAGTGACCACCATCAAGCAAGCCCGGCCGATGCCTGTGTCTGGATGGCCCACAGGCACTGCTCCAGCACAGGACCAAGTGGGGCTTCCCCCATCCCTCTCTCCCCTCTGCTTAAGGTGCCAATGGCCACCTGGGAGGGTCCATCAGACGCACAGGAGGACAAGGGGCAAGACTCTTCCCTTTTGTCCTGAGAGTATCTACATAATATCTTTCCTTTTTCTCTCGGCCTGCAAAGCCTGTGGTATTTACAATCTGGCCCTTCACCAAAAATAAATTAATGAATTAATCAAAATTCAACTGTGATTATGAAATCGTCTAGTCTATTATGCCACTGCGAATCAATTCAGATGAACAAATGTACACAGCCTACTCGAAGGGTCTAAACTGACATATTTATTGGAAACTAAAATTTTATATTACATTCCACAGAAGTTCTTCAGTCCCCTGTTCTTCCCTCTGACTTATCTGAAGAGAGGAAAAGAAAAGCTAGTTTTTAATCAGGAGAACAGAATGGAGTCTTGACGGTGGTAATTTATAGAAGGACTCCCAGGCATCGTGTCTACAGTCACCAAACAGTATCTGAAACAGTTAAAAACAAAAACCCTGGTTCGTCCCTGGCTAGTGGGTCTCTCAATTCCAGACACCCAGTGCAGCCAAGTTGGTTACCTAAAGAGACCGGCTGCATTGGTCTGGTGGAAACACAGCCAAAGGCAGCCTTCTACAAGCTCACACACCTGGTTTCAAATTTAAAAAAAAAAAAATTGGACACCATACTAGCCAAGTTGTGCAAACGAAGCAGCAGCAAAAATCTGAGTGTATGTGGGAGGTAATTAAATGCTATTAGAAGCAAACGGAACCTCATTTGACTGAGTGGCCGAATTTGGTGTGGTCTTTTGAAAGCATTTCCAAATACAGGAACCAAGTTTGATCCTTTAAGTCCTCTTTCTCTTTAGGATGCATGTTTATTCAAAGAACAGATGGGGAGAAAAATCAAAAAAAGACTTTGGTCGACCCACATGAAACAGCATATTTGAGCGTGGGCATGAAGGGAGAGGAGCCTGGACGGCATGGCGTTCGTTTGATGTGTGGCAATAGACTTGGGCAGTGGGAATGCACAGACTTCATTTAATCTCTCCCAGGGAGGAGCTTCAGAAAGCTTTAAAAAAAAGAAAGCTCCCTTAGTAAGCACATATTCCTATGTTCTCATGCGTTTGGTATTTTACAGTAATAATAAAGGGGGATTTCCAGGACGAGTTCTTGGGTACTTTGGACAGGAAGAAAATTTAGGAATAAATATAAACCACCATCCACAAATTAAGATGTGTTTTAAGGTTTGGAAATTTTCAGTGAATTTTCTTTGGATGAGGTCATGCCTGCGCATGTGCTCTCTGCACTCCCCCGTCGGTGAAGCCCCCAGCGGAGGTCAGCAGAGGGCACTGCATTCAGAACAAGCTTCCTCCTGACAGCTCTCATGACCTACCTGTCCCATCCCAGAGGTGGCCCGGTCTCATAAGGCAACTGTTCGCCTTGAGATGACCATGTTGTCATTGCATGTCAAAAACTCGGGTATGAAAAGGTACTTAATGTAAATGTAAGCTTTGATGATGACTTAAAGCAAATGGAGCTTTTGAACCTGATGAGGTGTGCCCTTTGAAATGTTGGCATCAATCTGGAGCCCGACACAAATAGGAAACAAGAGGGAGTGAGACTGGGTAAGGGATCATCATGGAAAGGAACTGCCTGCGGGTGGCTGACATTCCCATGTGGACACAGCCACAGAACAACAAAGCATCAAAGAGCAACCCAAACAAGGGAGTGCTCAGCCGCGTAGCCATGCATGTGCGTGAACATACAGCCCTCTGTCAAGATAATAGCTGAAACATGTTTCTGCAAGTGAGGTCCATGGATGCCAACTAATGAGGGTAGCTGGCTGAACCTCAGTATGCAAAAATCCACTCTTCATTTGTCAGAGATGCTACTGATGAAGAGTATCTTGGATTTATAACAACTGTTACCAGATGCACAAAGGGAAAATATTCTCAAAGAATAGAAATTCTGAGTGCTTTCAGATTTCGTCTTTTCGACTTTTTTTTGTGGTCAAGCATGATCAACCCATTCCGCAACCAGAGCCTAAGGCAAATGAATTTGTCCCCCAGGACAATAAGTGACAGGTTCCAACACTTGAAGTGTCACACCAAACACAAAATAGGTGTCTTATCCCAAACCAGCGTCTTTCATGAGAAATAATTTCAATCTTTACAGCCAGAGATTAGCTGCTCTGTGCATTTTTAACCTGGTAAAAATCACTGCTTTT
>CM053406.1:126578961-126620461 GCA_028644305.1 Xerus rutilus | reverse complement strand
CTGAATAGGAGCCAGGCACAGTGGTGCCCGCCTATAATCCCAGCAGCTCAGGAGGCTGAGGCAGGAGGATCTTGAGTTGAAAGCCAGCCTCAGCAACAGCGAGGCACTAAGCAACTCAGTGAGACCTTGTCTCTAAATAAAACACAAAATAGGGTTGGAGATGTAGCTCAGTGGTAGAGTGACCCTGAGTTCATTCCCCATTACAAAATAAATGAATAAATAAAACCAATGCTGAATAGGAATGTTTGCACCTAAACACTACCCTGCCTATGTGACTTAATCATAGAACTCCAAATGCATGCTTTTAAACATTGTCTTATTAGACTGATTGCACCCAGTGCGTTTGCACTGTGGGATTTGACTATACCTCCCCCTCACATCATGTCATCTGTTAATTTGACCGTGACAAAGGAGTCACTGACAAGGAGCTGAGCAGGACACTCCCAGAGGCAGGGCTTCAAATCCTGCCACTTGCAACTGCTTCTGACTATAAGATTCGGATTCTTTGCCCTGCAGTGCTCTTCCTGGGAGCACCATCTTGCCCACAGCTGCCATCTACAGAGACTAGAAATTGTATCTCCCACAATGAATATTGAAACCACCTCTCTTTTAAGGCCCCGAACAAATGAATGTTTGCCCAGTTCCTCTAGAAAACTCTCCCTCCTCTATGCATCCCAATTTTATTATCTCCTCCTCTATGTATCCCAATTTTACTTTTACCACCTCACTGGGCTGACCACATTCCAGCTTCCACCAGTGATTAACTAGTTAGATGGACCAATTCCCACCACTCACCTTCAGTTCCTACAGAGCCCTCAGGGCCACACTTCCTACCTACAAATGACCACTGAGTTTTTCCACCGTTCTAGGAACTGCCAGGTAATGGATAGGTACGGTCTCATTTAATTCTTGTTTAAGCTACATATTACCATTACTAGCCCTTGAGAGTTTAAGGAAGTGAATATCAAAGTTTTTTTCTTTCTTTATACATCTCCCTAGCACGGGTCCTTTCTTATAGCATCTATTGAATGAGTGACTATCAAACTAAAATGGAATCACTGTTGATGCCAATCTATATGGAACCTCCCAGGGACTCTGCTCCCAACCTGATATCAGTACCTTGGATTAGATGACTGGACTAAATCTGAACTCCACTATTTCAGAAAAGAAAATTCCCTAATGCACTATTAATTTTCTCTGTCAAAGAGAGTGTGCATTCTATATTGCTTCAAGTCAACAGGGACATGGCAGATGTGTTATTTGCAAAAACACTGTTGCAGAAAACAAAACAAAGCAAATTATGCATTTTTGCATATTTCAAGATCCATATTTAAGCTAGTAAACTCTTTCAAGGTGACATGCTGACATTCTAAAACAGCATCTTTCACTGTGTCATGCTGTCCTTTACAAATCTTTAAAGGGAAGACCAAAAAAAAAAAAAAAAACGAAATTAGTAATAACAGTAGAGTTATTATTTCTACCCAGGACTTATTTTCTAAAAATGAATCTAGACAAATGCATAGTGAAGTAGAGAAGATAATGAGGAGCAGAAATGACTCAAATACAGAAACTGCACAATACATATTTTTCAGTGTGAGAAAGCCACAAACAAATGCTTTGCTGGGGGTCACGTTTTACACGGAGATTCACACATTTGGAAAAGTAAAGAACTTTATAATTCAATTTCCTTTTATAGGTGAGAGAATTCAGGCCCAGGAAAGTGAAAGTGGTGCTTACCACCCTAGGAGCGGTTGTTTTACAAAGCAGGTGAGAGCCAGGAACCGACCTCACAGTGGCTCTGGTATCTTGGTATCTGGTATCTCTGTATCTTGGCCTTAAACATTAGCATCCCCAATCCTTGACTTACATAGCTCCCCAGACCTGGCACCACTGCCCAGGTTTCTGGTAACAGCTTTTGTCCTGCTAGGCCTAGACACAGCCTCAAGAGAAGACAAGACTTTAGAAATAAATATAGAAGCCAGGATAGTTTTGTTTCTGCAAATTCCTTTAACAAAGCACTTGTTTCTTTGTCGTACTGGAAAAGCTCCGGTTGATGCCTAGCTTCTTGTCACAATGTTTACTCTTTTGTGGGATATTTTTCCCTTTGTGGGGCATAATGAAGCCATGCTACAGAGCTGGACCTCAACACTGCTGACAGTCTCCCTTGGAAAAGTCATTCTTTTTTTTTTTTTTTTTTTTTTTAATATTTTAGTTGTTGATGGATCTTTATTTTATTCATTTATTATTTATATGTGGTGCTGAGGATCGAACCCAGTGCCTCACGCATGCTAGGCGAGCACGCTACCACTGCGCCACAGCCCCAGCCCCGGAAAAGTCATTCTTTTAAACCCTTCCCCAACTCCCTTCAAATGGAATCTTAATTTTTAAAAAATAATTTTATTGTGCCTGAAAAAAATAATCAATCTTCAAAACCTAAAGAAAACCTGATAAAGAGTTGAAGGAAATTCAATACAGCTACTACTAAGATGACATCCACTGAAAAATGGATCTCCCTCCCCATTGGGATACTTTCCACTGTCCATGTAAATAGCAAAAACAAAAAATAACCTGTCTTCTTTTTAAGCACTTCTGACCTACTGATTTGAGTGTGCAAAACCACCACAGAGGAAAGTCTGAAAATGAAAAATGTTACTTTATACTACTTTGGTTATTTTATTCAACTCCAGAGGCCTGAATGAGGTAAAATACATATGCCATGGATTACAAATATGTCAAGATAATAAATGAATAAACCTGGACAGTTTTATCTTACATCTTTACTAGAAAATTTAACCGTGTAATAAAAGCCACATACTATGAGGCAAGAGACTACAGAACAAAAATAAAAGTAGAAAAATGTGTCTGTAGATAACAGCTATTTAGTTAAAAAGATAAAAGAATTTTGTGAAAATAAGCTAAAACTAAAGACTTTGATGGTCGCTGTAAAAAGGATCCAATTTCTCTCTTTTCAAATTACAATCCTTCAGATCATTTTTTCCCAATTTCTGGGTAAGACACCCACGTTCTCATTTCCCAATGGGGTGCTCAAATTGGATCCCAAGATCTCACTCTGGTCTTTCCTTGACCACTGTCGAATTCATGTTTGTTGCTCCACAATGCACCACAAAACGTGCTAGTTACAGCAAGGAAGCACTGGCTTGTGCGTCTGTGGGTTTTCTGGCTGGCTCTAGCTCCCTGGTTGGCCTATGGAGCTGGTTGGTCTTGGATGACCACATTTCTAAGTCCGAGGCCTCAGCTGGGCTTCCAAGAGGCCAGCTCGGGCTGTACACTTGCTGCAGGAACAATGTCCTCAGAATGGACAGGCACAAAGCTCAAGCACTTGTGAAAGCTCGTTTGCAGCCCATGTGCTATGGGTCCCCTGGCCAAGAGCTGTTATTTAACTAAGCTCAGTCAGCGGGAGGGGACTGGCTTCTTCAGGTGATGGACACCAGGAGATGTGAACAATCCAGGTTATCATTCTAAAAATCTAGACTATTCTATTATTACAAGCTGCTAACCTAGGCCAGACACTAGTCATTTTCTTCATCTCTAAGCTGAAAATTGCCATGCTTTCTCTGTATTTCTTTAAAAAAATGATTGGAGAATTAAATGAGAAGTATATATGGAAATTTGAAAAATATAAAAAACTCTATGATTGTAAAATATTATTTGGATGGGGAACTCATGTTGTTCTGGAAAGTATTTTTTCTCTCTCTAAGCATTTTTTTTTTTTTATCTACCAGTTAAAGACAAATTGACCTCAATTGAAAATATTATAATTTTTATGCATTTTAAAAGTCAAATTGCTACTTTTAACTAAATTTTTAATGTTTCAGCTAGTCATTTGAGTTGTATTCATCAGTTTAGCAGAAATACCTGATTTTGTCTAGTTTAACTTCATGTTAGAACTACACTTTATGTATGTAATACCAAAATATCTAGCCAATTTAATCAACTTGGTTTCTGTGGTGCCTCTCAATTCTTCATCTGACACTAGAGATTCTGAATTTCTACTGATGAAGTAGACTTTTATTTCATGTTGTTTTTATTGGGTAGTGCAACTGCCTGCTTTTTAAGAGTTTTGATTATTCTAGAACATGCCCTGAGATTAAAATGCCTTTTGCTGAGAAAAGTGACTTCTTTCCTGCCACACCCAATATAGCTCTTCTACACTACATTTTCTCCAGCAAAATAAATGAGTTCTACTTGTAAAAAATCAAAGAGAATAAAGATAAAAACCAACATTTTGAGTTCCAGTTGCCATAGGAACGTTGTTTCTTTCTTTTCTTCTTTAATCTTCAGGGCACACAAAACAAGGCTTACTGATGTAGTAAGGTATTTTTCTAATATAAGAGTTAACAGAGCTTAACGGGAGACCTCGAAAAATCAGTGATTAGTCACAATCAGAGTTCAGAACTCACTATCATGTTCCTAGCTGGATTTCAAAACACAAAGGTACAATGAGGACTTGGCTTGGTTTAAGAATGGTTGGTTAAAATTTTAAATTTTACTTATCAAAAAGTTACTAATGCTTAATTTTTTAATATCTACTGTCCCTAAGAAGTAGAAGTGGTATTGGCAAAATCTGTGTGCCAGCCTTGAATCGTCAGCATATCTGTAAAGTGGTTTCACACTGCAGGGCCCCAGGGTGACCCTCTGGTGGCCACTCAGAAGGGCTCCAATAGGACAGGAATGCTTCCCAGCCCAGCTCTCATCCAGAGCTCATGACCCTCACCTGCTGCCTTCTTGGCCTCCTTGCTCTCCTTTCTTCTTTTTCTCCACTTCCTGCCTTCCAGACTTCTCTTTTAATCTTTTCTTTCTGAATTTTATTTCCCTGTTGTAACGTGAGCAATCACAGGATTTCTTAGTGAGCATAGTGAACTTATTATAAATTCGAGTCATGTCTGAGATACACATCAGAATGACGAGAAGAAACACGGCAACTGGTAAAAAATATTGAAAAGAGAAACTCTGGGCCTGTCGTCGTCTTAAGGCTACGTACCTTTTTACAGCTTTCGTGGTGGAGGTTTCCGTGAGGCATCTGCTAGGACCCACTCATGGGTAGGAAGCTTAATATTTAGGAAATATAAGCACTCCATGTTACAAATCTAGACAGACTCTGGCACATGTGAGTTATAATAATGGATAATCACAACAAAATTAAAAGGCTCAATGTAATCATAATTCTATAATTTGTTAATATTACCAGTATCTAAAAGGCGATACCAATTTGTTTGAATCATTACAAAATGTAAAGGGCTAGCAACCATCAAATCTAGAAGAATAATATTTAATTGTGCCCCACATAACTTCTGGCTTAAGTATTAATTCTAAGCATTCTAATTCTTTGAACATGAACAATAATACTATGGTCTGATAATGCATTCAAACCATGTCATGAACTGAGGAGCATCATTTTTCTGGCTTAATTCTGTGATGCTATACAGTTAGATTGGATGATACCAACTATTCAGTCTAAGGCAATGATCAGTTCATTTTTAAATCTAATCACAGTCTCTTTTAATCCCAATGTTCAGCTTCATCTTCCATAGGAACCATTTCCAATCAAGATACTAAAAAGCCTCCAGGAACCTGGGCTCCATCTTCAGACATGGCATGGGGCCCTGGGCATGGCTATAGAAACCTTGTTCTGGGTTTCCTCCCTAGGACCAGAGAGACACCTGTCAAGAGTCACACCCTCACCATTCAGACCCAAGACTTTGCAATCCTGGAAGCCTGCAGTCCCTGCCTCAAGGGTCCTGAGCCCTTTCCAAGGTCAGTGTGGGGCTCATCAGGAGCAGATGGACAGTGGGATACTCACCATTTGGCTCAGTATGACCCCACAGAATGTGAGCATATCAGAGACACCCTGAAATGCGAGGGAGGCTGATCCCGGGTGGGGCTCTCCTGGAGCTTGTGTCTGCCCATCCCCCCTACCCTCCAGGAAAACAGAGCTCTTTGGGGTTTAAGTGTCTTGGCACAGCCTCCTTCCCAAGTCCGTAATTCCTTCTTCTCCTCCCAGTGACAGCCACCAGATCCAATTCCAGCTCCTTTTGGAAAATCCCTACCATATTTGAAACTTATTATTACTCTTTGGGTTACTATAGTAGTATTTCACTCACATTGACCATAAAACTTAACATCTCTGACTATAATTTTTCATTTACATCTTGCTCTCCTCTTGAAACATTTGAGGCCATCAAGACTTAACTTCAACCTGTGGCTCTTCATTAATATTTAATAAATGTATGTTGAATTAAATGTACCAAATACATCATTTATTTATGAATTTGCTATGGACCTTATGTGTCATGCAAAAAAAATTATTTAGACTAGGTCTTAGAATATCACATTTTATTAATATAAAAGAATGGAAGGGTGAACTCACAATCCATTTAAAATATTTTCCAAATTTGAATAATTCCAAAAAGTCCATCTATCATGACAAATATTTGACATCTAATATAGTTCCTGATAAAAACTGACAGGTAAATGTAGCATAACTTTAAGTGGAGAAAGATATTCACAAGCAAAAACATGACCAAGAAAAGATGTCACACTCATCCATCGGAGGTGTCAAGGAGATAGACTATTCCTAAACGTGGAGTATCTACAGAGTCTTGCCTAGGAAAGTTCAAATAGATGCATTTATTGCAGTTACTTTTCTGCAATGCAGAGAAATGGAAGAGCTTATCAGAGGTACTTCATGTTGATTATGATTATTTAATGCACTTAAGTGTATATCTAAGTTATGTGGCAAATAAAGTAAAAAAAAAGAATCCCTTGTTTGCCCAAAATCCCAACAAATGCAGAATAGCTCAAATTTTATACTTTCTTAATAGGTGCTCAGCACTCTACCACATAATTTATATTTGGTAATTCTTTAATGCTCACAAGAATATTATAGCTGAAAATCAAGGATCAGAAATTGTGTATTCATGGGCACACAGCTAGATTGAGAGTAGAACTTTGACAATCCAGGCAGTAGAAAGATGGTAAGTTGAGAGCCGCTGAAATACACATGGTAACTGGAAGCGCAGAGGAAAATCTGGATAGAGAGCATTTGGCCAGTTAGTTAGTAGGGAAGAAGAGATCCCAGGAAGAACCACATTGAAGGAGCTGTACAAACAGGCACCATAGCAGCTAGTATCAAAATATTGGAGAAGAAACAAGAGAAAAAAAACAGATTCCAGGGGAGGATAGATTCCACGGAGGGAACTCAATATCATCAGGGCTGACACACATAACTCTGGCTCAATGCACTTGGGTTTGCATTTAGGAAGCGTGTCCAGATTAAAGCCAGAATCAGTGACCTTGGAAGGAATGGAAGGTCATGCTGTAGGTGAAAAGGAAGCCAAGTCTTTCAGCTGGTGCAAAAAGGAGAGAGACACAGCGTGGAAGCTTGAGAGAGGGAAGGTCCCCAGTTGTTCTCAACAACTGTGTATTTTCAACTTTCTTAGAAATGAAAAGTGGTCCAGTGAAGCAATCTTAAATAAGCTGAAGATGCATCTGCTCCAGCCACTGCCTTCCGACATCTTTAGCAAAACCTGGTCGCTCAGATCCTTGAGATTAAGGGTTTGCTGAGCAGCAGCAGCATCTTCTGGGAACTCATTAAAACTTCAGTATCTCAGGCCCCTCCCCACCCCAGAATTTGTGTCCTAACAACATCCCCCAGTGACTTAAATGTGTTTTAAAGTTTAAAAAGTACTGATCTAGATTCCTCCATAGATAACCCGAGGGAAAAGCTCAGCTATTCACTTGTAGTTGAAAATTGTTTGAGTTGGCTTTGTAGGCACACCAGAGTCACATCCAATTTATTTGTAAATATTAACATTGCTATTTTCCCAACCCAGTAATTAACTAGGTTCAAATTATACTTTCTGTCTTAAGTAATGAACATTTTACTTTTAAATTAGAAAGCTATCAGATCAATGTAATGGATTATAGAAGTTCACCAGAGTGGGGCCTCTCCACACTGTGCAGGGTTCTATAGCTCCATGCAATAACCAAGTTCAAGTAAAGGCTTTACAGGTTTCGCTCAGTGATCATGCTTATTTTCCTCAGTCCTGCTCTACCTTATGTCATAGACATGTTACGGGACTGCATAAAGGACTGTATTGGGTTTATTTTACATAGGACGTAGAAGTGGGAATGATAGAAGAGAATGGGTAACAATCTGAGGACCAAAGAAAGACTCCATCAAGAATACTCACACACACACACACAAACTGGCAGTCCTTGTTTGAATAATCACAATATGCACAAATTCCAACTACCATGGGTGAGTTAAGTAACATTGTGTAGTCACCAACAACAGTTTAAACTCCAGTGACTATAAAATATTGACCATGTGTAAATTTTTTTGTTTTCTTGATACTGGAGATTGAATCCAGACTCTGTACCACTGTGCTATACCTCTAGCCTCTTTATATTTTATTTTGAGAGAGGGTCTTGCTAAATTGCTGAGGCTGGCCTCAAACTTGTATTCCTCCTGCCTCAGCCTCTCAAGTCACTGGGATTAGAAGCATATGTCACCACACCCAGCTTGATCATTAGTAATTCTTGAGTGTCAAACTCAGCTGCTAACTCCAGGCCACACATCACTTTGTAAAGAATCCTCGGGCATCATATTCATGGGCTAACCACATCACTTCTTTCAGAGTCTACAGACAGCAGTTCCCATGCACATGTTATTCATGCACGCACAGACAGGAGAGCATGTCAGGCTGATGGTGGCCTGTTGTCTCCCAGTAATAATCTCACGTGGCATTTCACAAAACCCTGACGGTCCAAAGAGGGAATCGACCAACCAAGAGAAAAGCGCAGCAAAGGCATGGAAAGAGTGGCCCCGGAAGGGGAAGGACATTATGTAACAGCTGGCCATGAGAACCCTGGCCCTGCTGCCTGCTGCGCCGCAGAGGCTGTGGACAAGTGACCTAAGAACCTAGAAAAGAGGACCTGGTAACATGAGCCGGGAAAGGGGTTGTGATGGGAAGGGTGGAGGCATCCCTGAGGAAGTGGCAGCAAAATCTTCATATTAAAGAACTCTGGGGTGGAGTCGTGGCCTGAAGGCACAGAGGATGAGGTGGTAGAAGTTGTCCAGGCCCAGAAGGGACTGGCCCATGCCAGAGCATCGAAGAGACACTCTCCTTCCACAGCCCGCGCTACAGGCAAAGAGCAAGGAAGCCATGCCTGCGATTTCTATAATACATTTTAACCCTCAATATTTGTTTTAAATAATAATACACTAAATAAGTTGTAGCTTTACTGTCTTTTATATAGCTATACATGTATGATTGAGGAGATTTTTTAAATATTTTGACAAAAAATTGTAAAGACCATAGAAGAATTATAATTTCCCCACTGATAATTAAGATTGCTTTGTGCAATTTTGGTGATCATTTTACAGTCCCACACTACTGCAAAGCAGCAGTTGGGTAGATTAGGTGTGTAGGTGGGTAGGTAGGCAGGCAGGCAAGTAGGTAAGTAGGTAGGTCAATAGACAGGCAGGTAGCTAGGTATGTACATAGGTATATATGCATGTATATAGGTAGGTAGGTAGGCAGGCAGGTAGGTAGGTGGACAGGTGAGTAGGTAGGTTGATAGGCAGGCAGGCAGGTAAGTATATAGGTAGGTGGGTAGGTAGGTAGGTAGGTGGGTAGATAGGTAAAGAGGTGGGTAGGTAGGTGGGTAGGTAGGTGGGGAGGTGGATAGGTAAGTAGGTAGATCGATAGGCAGGCAGGCAGGTAGGCAGGTAGAGAGGAAGAAACAGAATGAGAACAAGAGCATTAAACCGAACCTAGACACAGTGATAACTTGCATTCCTTTGTCTGTGCTCCCACATGCCAAGGTCAATAAGGGACCTCTAGTGTACAAGTGACATGTGTACAGGTACTGGAAATCCACGTGCCTTATTCCCAAGCATACAGCATGGGCTTTGGTCAGGGATCATCTGGGGGCTTGTCTTATGACTGGAGAGCTGATTCATAAGAGAGAATCTTGGGGGAGTTCTCCCAGCAACACCACGTAGATAAGGACGGGGCAAGTGTACTTCTCTCTCTACAGCACATGTAGTCCTCACTTTAAATAAATTCTATTCTTAAAAATTAAATTGCAATTAAATTTGCAGGAAAATTCCTGGAGGGAAAAAGCATCATTATTTCTTCTACAATTTTTTTTAAATCCATGTAACATATCTAATCAATTTTATTTAAATTTCCCACAAATCTATACATTTTTATAAGAGTGGTTAAAGTGAGCTTATCTTACTTGGTTGTTCTGAATTTGTAAAACATAAGAACAGGAAGATGATATTAGTTGGTTCTTTCAGATTACCTAACTCTAATATGAAATGTAATTTCTAAAACAGTTAGAAAACACACACACACTAAAGATCAATGACTCCAGTTTAGCAATTTACAAGATTATCCTTTGACCATCAGTTACTTTTCTGGGTAAAATTCATGCTTACTCTGTAGTTTCTCAACAGCTAAGAAACTTGTGGCCATTTCTTGGTGTTGCTCCTTGAGCTGGGTCACCTGGAGAGCCAGGTAGGCCACCCTTCTTACCAATGAATTATGGGACCTTTTTGTCACTTAGAGCCTAAGATGGCTAAGCAGTCCATAAGCCCCTCTGCCTTTCCTTTCCCTTCCAGCAGCTGGGAGCAGGACTCCTAGGACATGGCAGAATCGTAAGCTTTAAGGAGCCTGGACCCTTTCCACATGGGGAAAAACTCCCTGACAGCCACGCGTGCCCACAGTACAGGACTCATCCAAACTGAAATGCTGGGCTGGGTGCTACTACACCTAGTAGTACCCCACATAAAAATGCCATTGGCTCAGAGACCTGACCACACACCCTCCAGCCCTGTGCTGTTCACAACTCTCTGCAATGATGAAAGTATCACACCCCACCCAATATGGCAGCCATGGGCCCCCTGTGGTCGTTGCAGGGATGAAATTTTTTATTTATCTAATTTTAGTTAAGCTAAATTTAAGGAACCAATGTGGCTAATGACTGTGATAGGGGAAGCTCAGTTCTCAACTTAAGTATTAATATTCCAACTTTCAACAGAGTACAGAAGATATAAGACTTTTTCTAACTATAGTTTATGGAGTGAAATCTTGACAAGTTTGACAAAAGGAGGTATGAATTTTGGTCAATTAATTTGTTTTCCTAAAATTTAAGAGGATAATTAGCAACTATGCCCATCTATTGTCTCTAAAACAAGCATTATTATTTTTGGGAAGTGCATCTGAAAGTTCCTTTACTGTGGCTTATCACTGGGAAGAGGGCAAGAGGTTCCCTAGGAAGACTGGAGACCTATATTTTTTCCTACCCAAGATCAACTACTGTACATATACTCTCTCCCTCTTGCCTCATCATCTCAGTAAAATTCCTCAAGCCACCACATCATACAGAGCTTCGTGGACACAGATATGCATATCGATGAATATAGGCAGAATATGAATATTAATTATCATAGTAACCCCTATGGCCAAAGTCTCTCTCTCCTTTCTATGGTATTTCATAATTAGTACTCTAGGAGTGCCTGTAAAATCTGAGGCATAAACTCAAGGTTCCTCCACAAACTCCCCACAGTGACCACGGTGCTAACAGGCATGCAATTCATACAACTTGCTCCCACTCTGCCTCACTCTGGGCTTCACTCCTGTGCCTTGCTCCCCACCACGCCCAAGGTGCAGCACAGTCCAGAGCATCCTCTCTTCCTGGCCCCAGCCTAGGACATGGTGCAGTTCTGCACCCTGGCAAGGGCTCTGCTCCAGAGAGAAAACCAGAGCAAAGCAAATCAAGTGCTCTCCAGAGACACAATCATAAAATGTCAATTTTTCAACCAAAACAAAAATAGAAGTAGTAAATCCTATTGATTTTAATGCTTTACAATGTCTTTCTGTATTTTTCTTAGCAATGCAGCAGATATGGAAAAAGTTAAAGAAATTAGCATTTATCAGTGTTTATATAAACACACAACCAACAAATCTAAACAAATACTGTCCAAAAGGGGAAAAAAACAGATGAGACCCTTGTCAATTTTTAATTGGCAAAGCAAAAACATCATACTAATAAAACTTAATTAAATCATTAAATATTTAAAATGAAGTTCTAGCTCTAGCTTATTGAATAAATTCCTTTTATGTATTTGCAACTATTATAAAGTCTGTACATAAAACAAAATCAAATGTAAAACCAAACAATTTAATGTATTCAACTCAATCAAAAATTTCATTTCATTTATCCTACCAAAATTTGAATCAGCTCAGAATATCATATCACAGTTTATGTTTCCCTCACATCAGGAAATACATAATAAAAGAGTGTCACAAATGCATTGCCCATAAAGTGGTCCTACCTTACAAAACAGAACTCATTCATTTTACATGTTTCATTTCATTTCAATAATAATACATAATAATATTGTCCAATTTACATTGACTGTCACATTTCTGGGAGGAGATACAATGGATACTTACTAACTTAATTTT
Source organism: Xerus rutilus (assembly GCA_028644305.1). NCBI lineage: Eukaryota > Metazoa > Chordata > Mammalia > Rodentia > Sciuridae > Xerus > Xerus rutilus. Next base: position 126,607,958 of record CM053406.1, on the reverse strand, counting down.
TATATCATTCATTACCAACTATAGATACATATGCATGTCTTTAAACTCCTTTAAACAAATATTTCTTTCTTGGCCTGTGTAAGAAGGGTTTCGATACACAGTACTTCCTTTGGTAAAAATGCAGTGTATCCACTGTTATCATGGTTTGAATGTATCTCTTGGGTGCCACATCTCCTATGATACAACACTAATATAACTTGAAAGATTAACTTAATGGTATTGAGTGTCCAAAGCAATAGTACCAATAAGTAATCAAAGGCATTACAGAAACACAAGTACGCTCCTGGGCCGTTGATCAGAGCAGGAGAGTAAGCAGTTTGTTTGCAAGTCCACTAACATCGCCAAAGGCAGAGTTCTCAGGGAGAGGAACCATGGCTTTGCTGAACCCATGGGTAATTCCCATAAGCTCTCAAGTCCTTGGATTGGAAAGAGGAACACAAGCCTACGGCCACACTTCTCGCTCTGCTCTCGGATCTGAGTAGTGTCCCTTCCTCTCCATACAGTGTATTGCACACATCTCAACCTGGATTCATTTTTTTTTCTACCTCTTCTTATGATCGTCCAAATCTGCTGTTCTAGAGAAACGTCTTTGGACCTCTCCAACCCAGGAGCCTCCACATCTCGAGGCTGTGATGTGCTCGGCCTGCTAAGGAGCTTCTTTCCAACCTATCCTTCTCCATCTTCTCGATATTCAGTGCTCTTTAAGTTCTCAGGAGGGAGAAACACTGGAGACGAGGAGGAGGAGGATCTCTTATGGTGTCAGAAATCTCCTTCAGTGAAATAATCCTACCAAACACCACTCAGAGCAACTGCCTCATCTTTAAAAGGGACAATTAAAATGCAAGAAAAACTAAACACAGTTTTTTCTTTTTATTTGTAGCAGGCACAGTAGTCACACCTGAGACAACAGGTTAGATGTCCAGTTTACAACCCAAAAGAATTCATAGTCTGTAAATAAAATGTTAGACCATCCTTGTCTGTCACATATTAGGAAAAAAATAATCTTGTTTTTATAGCCTGTCTAACAATTTCTTTAACTTCCAGCCTCCTTCAAAGTTCAGTATTCCTTAAGAACAGAAACCAAAATCACCAACCTGTCATGGAAGTCCCTTCACAATCTGACTCTAAATTATTTTGCATGCTTCAACATAGTCAATGCTACCAGCAAATGGACCATCAGGGGCACCAACTTCAGTCACTATCTGGTCAAGCCCCACTCCTGGTGTGTCCAGGCCCTGACATGCCATCCCTAGAATCTATGACTGTAGTCTCTCTGGCATTTCTGAGACTTCACTTCCAGGAAATAAGGAGATTTGCTCAAGACCCTGAGCCTATAATTTTAAACCCAGCAGATCTGCGAACTAAAGATGCATTGTCAGATAAATGGCAAAAGCACTAAAAAAGGAGAGTCATAAATGATGAAGATTGGAGTGTGTCATTTCAGAACTTCAAAGGCCTTTGTATACCAGGATTATAAACGGAAAATATTACTTTTAAATGCACTTTATTATCTGTTTGACCTTTCAACATCTACACTGAGCATTTTTTTTAAATGATGACATAGTATCCACTGCAAGTAACATTGTAAGTTTGGTTTATCTTTCATTTTTGATTTTTTGTTTGCTTTTCTTTCTTTTCTTCTTATTTTTTCTTCTGTGTCTAGCAAGAAACTTTCACCACGGGAAGGGAAAGATGATACTCTGGTATTGAATAAGTGTATTGCCCAAGAATATCATTTCAGTAAACAATATTCTGTGAATGTATATAGAGAGGAGATTTAACAAACAACTTTCCGGGTCGTCTCTCTGGTCTTTTAATCTAGCAGGTTGGAAATAACTACTAAAAGACTTTCCAGAAATGTTCTTCCTATGGAAATCCACTTTTGGAACTGCCATCGAGAGCATCCTATGTAGTTGAGGGAAATTCCATCCCAGCATTACAGGGGGGATATCGAATGGCTTATTGAAGAACAACGCTAAAGGAAAAAGTACCCAAGATGAAGCACCCTGAAACAAACACTGCTTCTAACACACATTATTCCATATTTCAGAAAACAAATCTGGAAATATGAGCCAGTGGAATTATATGTATAAGGATTATATGTATAAAAATAACCATCTAACTGAAAACTATGTGAATTTACTTTATATTTCTCAGATGCTGTGGATGTCTTTTATAGCATACTTTATTATGTCTAACTAAAAAGAATATTAGACTAGGAGTCAGTTTTATCAGGTTTCTAGTTCCTACAGCACCATACAATTTTAAGTAGATATTTAAACTTCTCTGAGCTTCATTTTCTTCACATACAGAATTAATATTTTGGTATCAATCTTACCATATCTGCCTCAGTTTGTCGCACCTAAGTTTGTTTGTGTTTTTGGTATACTAGATGGTAAACCCTTTGAGAGTTAAGTCTGAGTACCTTTATCCCCCCTCCCAGTGAACATAGAATAATTTTTAACAGTGCTGCTATTTCATAAATGCTTCCGAAGAGTAGAAAATCGACAATTTTACCTTAGAATTATAGTTCTCTCAAAATGTGAAAGAGTCATTAAGTGCAAAATGCTTGTGAAACACTAAGTCAAATAAATTTAACTCTTTCTCCTGCAACATCATCAGAACCTAACAACGCATATATACATCACAATAATCCCAGAAGCTTCGTCAGTGTGCAGACCCTCTTTACCAGAGTGCCCACTACCTGTCTTCAAAGACATGAATACTAACCACCAAATGTTGAAAAGAAAAAAAAAAAATCTTTCCTTTGTGTGTGGTCCTGGCCTCTGCCTTGAAAAGTGGATTTAAAGGTGGATTTGAAAGGTAGGCCAGGGAAAAGAGGTCTTAACATCACTCTCCTTTTTTTAAATTCAGAAGTCAAACTTCTTATGCATCAACTCAGTTCCAGATTATTTCTTTTAATTAAAATAATACACACAAACTAGAAAATAATTCCAAGAACAGACCCTGAGGTTTTATTCTTATTTTTTAAATTTATATGAAGTTGGTAGATCCTTCCTAATTCAAAAGAAATTAGGACTCAAGGGTTTTGAGACTCTAGGGTCTTACCCAAATATTTGATTTTAGTTTTGATTGACAAGGTTCTCTTACCACATTCATACACCATTATTTATGTAGAATTTCATCACATCCTATAATTATAATAGCAAGCACCACAGGCTTAAATCACTGTAAAGACAAAGCCTTCCCCTCGTGAGCATCACTCACCAGAAGGAAGCTGTGATGGACAGACCACTGAGGCCCCCAATGGTGACTGCTCAGCAAGCTGTGGGCACCAGCAGTGTGCTCAGAGGACCAAAGGGCGTCCCAACAATTGGAGAATTAATCCGGTGGGAGTCACTTCTGTGGATTTTTAGGGTATATACCAAACCCTTGCAGAGGGTCTCTGTGTGAAATTCCAAAAAGTCCCCTTCCAATCTAAAACCATCTGTGATCATGAAGAAGATATTCTATGAAGTCTTTTCCAGTCACATGCTCTGTTTTCCTTGTGAGATTGGAGTCTATTTGGGTGGAAAATACGGTTTCTCCTGATTTGTGTCCTGTGGAGTAAATACTGCAACGCCAAATCAAGAGGTTCCAAATATATACGTGAACATTTACATTTGGATAAGTTCACGCACTACAGCATGAGCGGTGCCAACATCTCTTCCACATACGATGATCCCAGCCGTGGACTGCTCTTTGCTCACAGTCACCCAAGGGACAAAAAACCATTTTGCCTTTTACCAACTAAGACGTAGTGGTATAGTCTGGGAAAGTTCCATGTACTGTCCCATTTACAATTAAAACCTAAAGTGACCACTAGGATTTGGTTAAAGCACTATCAAAGTTTGCAGGCCTAGAGGCATTTACAGAGCTGCGGGAGAAAGAGTGCTGTCTATCTGGAGCCTAAGTTAATGGTCACAGTGAGCATCCGGCTGGCTAGGCCCGTAGCCTCCTCCATTCATAACCGCCATGACTGTCCCTGCACGTCTCTGGCTGGTTTTCCTTGCAGAGCTTCCCAGCATGATATAAATAAATAAGACCATCAGAGTGGTGTGCGGAGCATTACAACCTGGACACTGGCGCCATCAGCCCCATGAATGTCCCTGGTGCCCTGGGCATGAGCTTCAACTAGCCAGGATGAAGTCACTTCTGTCCCAACTACTTTGTAAGGCCCTCCTTCTGACCCACTCACTTCGCAGCCACCTAGTACCATACTTTCCCAGTAAGTCACCCCATTGCCTCACACTGGACAATCCTGCATCTGTCTCCCTCTTTCTTCAGTCTCACAGTGCCCTGGGGCCAGCTCTCACACTGGGACCAGATTGTCCCAGGATGCTCAGCAGCCTGGTGGTGACTCCAGGATTTCTAGATCTTCTGTTTCCAATGGCGATGGTAAACAATGAGGAGTTTTCCAAGATACAACAGCCTTCAAACCCCACGTTTCTAAATTGACAGGGGCTATTCACTGAGAACCCGTTTATAGTGGCTGTCACCGGAGAAACAAATGACTTTTTGGTCCAGTTACCCTCCTCCCTGTCAACTCACACACGCATCTTGCTCTTTTACTTCTTTATTGTCAGATTTGCACAAATAGCAGAACTGGTTCAAAAACCAAGTTGTCTATTGTGGTAGCACCTAATCATTATCATGAGTAAATTCATTTTTGACCAAATAAGATGATACAGATACACAAATCAAGTTTATTCCAAGTAAGAGGGATGTGCAACTTTACTTCACCAAAAGATAGTATCATTTAAGAACTCACTTAGGAAATACACCAAGAGCCTCTATAAAGAGTGTCACATGCTGCATTTTTATTTATTTGAAAATAAACAGTAATTCTTGAGTTCTTAGTGAAAATATCACTTCCAGTGCATTTCTCTCCCCCACAAAGGATATTCCTTTGAGTTCTATGTTTGCAAAAGGCCTAAATCAGTAAAAGAAACTATTTCAAAGTTACTTGGTTTGGAGCACCTCATAGACAAAAGTTCAATACTCCATTGCTACTGCTCAAAGCCAACCGCATCTTTAACAGAATTTTCTTTCACATTCACGAGTCATTTGAATCTTTGCTGTAGTTTCCCAAATGCCTGTCTCTGCAGCCGTGGTAAATCACAGGCATCAGGGAGAGATTGAAGACAGCCCTCAGCTCACGCATGTTTACCAACTTAATTAGGTCATAACTAGCCAGTTATATAAGAAAACAAAGGGGGGGGTGGAGCTGAACATTCTCAACTCTCAAACAACAAACAGACCTTCAGAGACTGTCACTGTTACTCTTACACAAAAGACCCCACATGTGTGGCATCACAGCTGCCTGAATTAATTTTCCACAGGAATGTCCATGGAAAGTTACAAAATGTATACAGATAACTGAGGGAGAAAAAGCATAAATTCCAGTAATATTCAAGTTGTGCTGGAAAATAAAACTCTCCTCAACTACTGATATTCAAACCTTCACCTGTAAGAAATCCAGGTTCCCCAGGTTCCAGAAAGACCCTCAGCCCCACAACTCCATCACTTCAGAGATGAAATGGCACCCTTGGAAGCAAGTACCTCCCAGAAGCCTGTCCAAGTACTAATCCCTCTTGAATTCCAAGCAAAGCAGACTCCAATCCCACACCCAAGCCAGCCATGCAGGAGTGTGTCTACCTGCCAAATTATGCTGGTCTCATTAGAATGCCCTGGAAAAACAAGATCTGAAGAGAGTAAAGAGAGCTGTTTCTACCTCCCTGTCTTTGGTTTCAGACAAGCTGTAATCTTTGGAAATTGCTAATAACCACTGAGGTGTTTACAAATATCAGTGGCAACTAACTAGAAGCTGGAGCCAACATTTACACCTCCATTACTTACTGCTGTTCAGACTGGGAATCAATAAACTCCACAGTTGAATTAACTACTGAGGAGCACAGACCACATACCCCAGATGCGGGCCAACACAGTAAGTCCCCTCTTTGCTGATAGAAAGAGATTATAGGGTAGCAACTACCCTCTGCTTTCTTGGTTTTGCAGATGCAAAGGTCAATAGACCAGAAGCAGTGTGATTTAAAAACCATCTTTCGGTGAAATCTTTAAGAAAAATTAAGAGATTTTTTAAAACATACTTGAAATCTTAACATAAAAGTCAACATAAAAGTTAAAAGTAGCCTATCATTTTCAGGAGAGGATTTTAGATTTGATCATCTTTTTTCAGACCATGCAGATTTATCACTAAGCAATCATACTTTTCTAAGCACTGCTTTAAAATATGTTTTGTTATCACAGGGAACTCAAGAGTAAAACCAGGGCTGTCAAGTCACTTTTTTCTCCTGATGTCAACAAAAACTGGATTAACTTGGGCTAAGGTTTAACTTTCACAATTTAAAACAGAGTTCAAAATATTTTTCCTAAGGGAAAAAAATGAAAACGATGTATCTGAAGCTTACCAACCACGCCCCCGCTTTCCCGGCACCCAGGGGGAAGTGCAGGTAAACCAGAGCTGCTTTGTCTAAAATGCCTGGGTTCCAACCCAGGTGCTGCCACTTGGGATTTGTGCGTCTTAAGGAAAGTGATTTAACCTCTCAGGGTGTTTGCTTCAAAATCTCTTCTTAGTCAATAAAATATGCTGTACTGAGTGAACGTACCTTGGCAGCAGAGGCGAATCACTGAATTCAGAAAGATTGTGTCCTGGAGGAGAAGATGGGTAGGTGAGCAAGCCACTGTGATCGTGGACAGCGTCCTCACAGTGGAAGGAGGGGTGACGTATTAGTCAGGCTTCTCTAGAGGAACAGAACCAGCAAGAACTATGATTATAAACAAGGGACTTCGTAGACTGGTTTACACGACCAGAAGCTGGACAGTCCACCATGGCCATCTGCAGGCTGGAAAGCTAGAGGAACCATCAGCTGGGCAGTCCAAGAGGCTGAACCCTCTGAAAAAGAGGGATCAGTGGTACTACCCCAGTCCCAGACTGAAGGTTCCTGGAAACTCCTTGGAGAATCACTGGCAGAGTCCGCTTTGGAAGAGTGAAGAAGAGAGAGTCTGATATCCTTAGAAGATGGCTGCATCTAGAACCCACTCAAGAACAACTGAGTTCGCATCAGCTGCTGCCTCCTGGTTCTTCCAACTTTTATTCCATCCAAGCCAACATCCTATAGGATGATGCTACCAGGTCTCCAATTCGCTATCCCACATGCCAATCGTTTCTAGACACACCCTCACTGACACATCCAGAAGCCCCTTAATCTTAGGCACCTCTCAAGCCAATCAAGTTGACAATTCAAGTTAACCATTACACTGTGAGTTGAGCTCAAAGTAGCAAAACCTCATCTGAAGGGCGGGCAGAAAATATCTGAACTAAAACCTAAAGAAATAGGTGAGAGGAGGAATAGAGAGAAAAGCGTTCTGGACAAGGAAAAGAAAGAGAGGGCCCAGCGGAGCAGGATCCTAGCCCATTCAAGACCTGAGCCCCCCAGTGTGGCTGCAGGAGCGAGAGAAGGGAGAGGCCAGAACGGGAGCGAGCCTCACGCTGCAGGCCAGGGCAGTCCTAGGCAAGACCCATGAGCCATATGGCAGGGCCTTGGACTTTATTATCAGGGCAAGAGGAGGGACACCATCCAGGAGCTTACAGAGCAGAGATGCGATTGGCCTGTCCTCAAGCTGCAGAATAGTCTGTACTGCAGGAAGAGGTGGAGTCAGGGCACCTGCTGGACTGCTGGTTATCCAAGCAGCAGGTGGATCTGTTTGTGCTCAGTTAGGAAAGAAGTGGACCAATCAGTGTGAGATTTAAGGCAGCTAAAATCATAATTAAAGACATCAATAAATTTATAAACAAGGGATGTGAGAAGCAAGCAAAAATGATTTCTCCCACTGTAAAACAAGACATTCCCTATTAAATAGCTGCTACAGTAATACAAACTCGAAAAATAAGAACTGCTTTTTTTTTCTTTTCTTCTTTGAAAATGGCTCTATTTAGAGTGAAACCAAACTTCATGCTTCTCATAAGTGGTATAAATTGAACACTATTTCTGGGTCAAATCCTAAATCTGCGAATTCTTCTGTGAGCATAAGGTTTAAAGGACACCAGAGCAGATAGTCATAGTGACACTATTCTGTCACCATGCAGCGCAGCGTCTGCAGTAAATCCTTGGGATTATGACTGGCCCACCTTCCCACGTGGGCGGGCATTCCAGAACAGCCTAACATGTTCTTTTTAAGCGTATCCCTTTTTTTTTTTTTTGGTACCGGGGATTGAACTCAGGGGCACTCGACCACTGAGCCACATCCCCAGCCCTATTTTGTGTTTTATGTAGAGACAGGGTCTCACTGAGTTGCTTAGCGCCTCGCCGTTGCTGAGGCTGGCTTTGAACTCGCCATTCTCCTGTCTCAGCCTCCCACAGTGCTGGGATTACAGGCGTGCGCCACTGCACCTGTGTCTTCCCTCTTTGGTAAGATTTCTGGTTAGGTTTGTGGAGCTGGTCAAGACAGGAGGTTGCCTTCCTTTGCTGGAAGTCTTCCAGCTGCCATGCTGAGCCATCCGTGGGGAAACCGCTGGGCTGAAGAAAATCTTAAGACTGCCTACTTTGGGCTCCTTAGTTGCCAAAATAAAGTTCTAGGGGCCACAGATCTACAGCAGGCTCAGTGCACAAGGCCACGCCCTTCTGCCAGTGGCCCTCTGGTCACCTGCCTGCAAGCAGGGCCCAGGAGAAGGGGCACACAGGGCAGAGGAGAGGACCTGCTTCTTTTCCTGGAGACACACCATCAGCGCTACAAGGGGATGGGGGTGGTGCTTCTCTGCATGTTAACACGCATGTGTCTGTATTAGGCATTTATAAGGATACTGTTTTAACAAAAGTACAGAAACTGAACAAGCATTTTCTAAATTAATAAGACCTGCATATCATTATGCAAAAGGATTATTTTCTCCCTGGGTATTGCATTGCGCCATGCGGTGGAGACACATCTTACTCAACAATTAAGTCAGTGGGGGGAAAACTGCACAAAGTTACTCTTGCACATTCCTGAATCGCCCCTGAAGAGCAGCATATGTGGTTTTGTACACACTGTCTCTCAGGAAGTCTCACCGTCAGCTGTTCCCCCAACACTGAAACAATTGCTGTGTCTTCAGTGGAGACACCAGATGAACTGCTAAGTCTGCATTTAGTAGCTGTATTGCAGAAAGAAATTTCTTGGTCTGTTTTCTGCTCTTATTTTTATAAGCACATGTAGTTGAACAAGTGAAAGCCATATAACTCCATTGTACACAAAAGAAAATGAATTTCTCCTCCATGTGTAAAATTAACACAGAGCAAGACCCACTCTAATTACTTTCAAGTACAATTGAAGTATTGTACTTGAAAGTATTGTACTGAATTATCTCATTTAACCTGTAAGTTGCTTGCCTTTTTTCCATGTTATTCAAAACAATAAGACTTTAACCAAACTATGTGTGTTCCTCATCGATGGGAATATTAAATGTGAAGAAAAAAGGAATGCAAAACAAATTTTACAATTTCCCTCCTCTTTCCACTCAGATATGCATGAATATATTCCAACGAACCCCAAAGTCACCTCATTCCAATTCCTTCAATTTCCATTTAATTTTGGAAACAGCCAAGTTCAAGATTTCTGCCATGCCTCTCCAGATCCATTCCCCTTCCTCTGTCCGCCCTCTGCCTCCGCGGGCATGTTCTGTGAACCACATTGCCAGACCCCTTCGCCTCTGTCTTCCTGCTGGGTTCAGTGAGTGGGAAATCCTCCCTCCTGTTTGGCAGGAAGAAGACCAAGGCCAACAAATGCATTCACCTAACACCATCCCACAGAGTCCGCCTCTGGTACAAAGCCCTGTTCTTTTTTCAAGACTCTGGGTTCCAGACAGACCTGTCCTGTCTACCCTTGAGGATCAAAGGTGACAGCAGCTCACTCAATACTGCCTCGTTCATACCAGTGGGACTAATAGTTCCCACGCCTTTACAAACATTCCTGGTGCTATTTTAACTTCAGTGCACCCTCTGCTTTCTGTTTGAATCCTAAATCACACGATTTAATTTTACAAATGGAAAATCCTAATCTGAGAATAGTTAAGTGGCATGCCCAAGGGAACATAGCTGCTTGAATAAGAATAAGCTGAGTGCCTGGTTGCCAGTGACAGAAACGTCTCTGGAACTAATTACAAAATGGTGGCAGTGTTCATTGAAGCATACTACCAAGACGCTCCTGAAACTGAACTTGAGCATGGCTAGGTACAGGAACTTGAACTTGGTCCTCAGGTTGTGTCTCTATCCTCTGTGTGGACTTCATCCTCACATTGTCCACATGTGATAGCAAACATAACTAATAGAATCTATAAAATCACTACCCCCAACAGTTCTAGAAAAGTCCCACAGATGACTATAAATGAGCTAGCAGCAGTTATATGTCCACCCAGGAACTAATCACAGTGGATTCTGATTGGTCAGGTTAAGATCCATGGGCTTGGATAACAGGGACAGCTGCACCCAACCATGGACTCAAGTGGAGAATCAATGAAAGAAAAGAGGACCTTTGCTCAGAAATAAGTGTGAACACATTGCTGAATGGCAAAAGCAACCATATCTCTGGTACACAGAAATATAACTGGAGTCAATTATCAGTCTGCACCCCATTCAACTTATGTTCCACACACACCTAAATCAAGTAACACTGACCTAACCTGAACCTTGCTGCTTAGAAGCAAAAGAATATTATCAAGCTAGAAATATCAATGATTAATTGCCCATATGGAAGTTACCAATCACAAAGGATTTTAGATCTACTATCTCATTTAATTCCTCGTTATTCCAGATTAAGAATTGCAAATTGCTTACTGATAGTATTTTGCAAGTCCAAATATTTATGCATTTCAAGAATCCAAAGATAATTTCTAATACTTCAATTGTGCTCAAACACTGTTAAGAAGCTACAGTATAAACATGTGAGAAAAAAATTATAGTATCAGTTTTATTGTGCTAAGAATTTTTGTGGAAATTCAGTCAGAGACCCATTGAGATACATTTCTGGGCCAAAGGCTAAAGTTTCTTTACCGGTCAAGTCTTCTTTTCTACCATCTGCATTTTACCCAGGACCCAGGGGTCACTTTAATACTAAAAATACAGCTTCCAACCCCCTTTGAAAACAACTTGACCAAGACTTTGACCATAACATTGCAGAGAAGTCTGAGTATGTAGGCTCATGCAGAAATGTGTGGTCAGTAAAAAATCTCAAACCAATGATCAAGAGGTCAGGGCTGGAGAACTCTTGTGACGGTTTCAAAGCAAACTGTGGGTTCGCTCTGCTGAAATTTAGTGGTCAGAAAACATAAAGACAACCTCCTGGTGAATCTTGGACAAGACAGGGAACAGCAGCAACCATGGTCCAGATCTCACGAAGTGTAGTGGGAGAATTAGAACTTGATTCCTGAGGTCAGAAAGAAGGTCCAAACCCACCAACTGGAACCACTGAGCAGATTTTTTTTTTTTTGCCCTTTCTTGATGAAATAAATAAAAAGTTTTAACTAAATAACTTTCAAGGTGTATGGGTGTGAGGGTGTCATGATTTCAGGAATTACCTAACTCTCCAATTCACAGTCATGGCATGTGAAATTTTTTAAAAATATGCCTTTCAAAAAGAAAAATGGGAACCTATGATCAAACCCAAATCATCAGATTTAAGGACAGTAATTTTCAGGACAGAGTTTATTTTGGTATTTCTGAATAAAAAAAAAAATGGAGTTGATACTTCTGTCCAAACTCAAAAATCTGTTTTAGCTGTTGACATGACATCAGGTAAAAGACTCTGCTGGCTGGAGGGAATCTGAGAGAAGGGACAGGTGGAATGTGGGAATAAAAAGAAGGAGGGAGGGAAAGGTGACCAAAGTCCTGGGTCATTCTTTGCATTCACTCAATGATGCTTAAGAGAGCCCTTCTCTTTCCTGCCAATGGAAGGCCAGAAAGCTGCCCAAGTTTGGCTGCCTCTACACAGATTGGCTCCTGAGTGGCAAAAGAAGAACCACTCCGGGAGATGGAATTTCATTCTGAAAACAGTCCAGAGGCACGCCTTACTCTATAAGCTGCGTCTGGGGGAATCATCTAAGAGGAAACTCAAAGGAACCTGACGGAAACCTTTGATGCATGATGCATGCCTTGCTTGAGTTGGCACTGAGGTGGAATTCAGTTCCAGGAACCAAGTCCAGTCAACATGACTCAGACCCAGGACCAACTTTGACAAATGTCTCAGCAGATCTGATCGGGTCAACCTGAGTTTCTCCATTTCTTGGACAGAAAACTGTAGTATCAGCCAAACCACAACTGAAGCAGTTTCATCTCAGTCTGTCACATGAACTGTTGAGACTGTTGGAAAGAGGTTGCAGACAAGTAAATTTATCACAGTCACAAAAAGCTGACTGACAGAATTATCTAGAAAGTTGATTTTATATGATCTTTCTCTCATGGTGTGGGTATGTGCTTTCTGGCAAGTTAGACAATGTATGCATGATACAGGTATCCAGTCCATTTGCCATTGTCTACTAAGTAACTAAACACATAAAATCACACATGTAACTACAAATTCTAATGTTATCATAAAGCATGTCTGTTCAATACGTCAGAGAAAGCAGCCCTACCCCCACAGAGGCTCTGTAGTTTAAAGATAATCGTGTAGTGTCTCAGAAAGACACACAACCACCCGTTGGCTGCCCAACAATAATGTAACCAATATGGAAAACAAACCTACCAATACAAAATGATTTTCTGACACTGAAAGAGTCTGAAAGGTTGATCTATTTTACCTCTGTGTTTCTCGTTAGATATTCTCTCCCTACATGCGAATCCTCCAATGAAATGTAAGTAATGTGCATTTCAAAGCTCGGCAGGGAAGAAAGACCACTGTTCTTGTCACCTAAGTGTGCTGGGCTATCACAGGTGCAGGCAATTAATAAGCAGATTGCCCTACGCGCACCGTTCTCAGGCACCCATGGAAAGGCAGTAAAGAGACATTGGAGATCTCGGCTCAGTTACAAATAGAATTAAGCAGAGAAAACTTAGGCACCCTGTTCTCATTTTCTCCATTTTCTTTTGAAATTGAGAACACACATAGGATTCACTTTGAAGTAAGGGCTGCCTGAATATGATCTTATTGATTTCCATAACATGTTTTTGCTCTGCAATGTGGATGTGCATTTTTCAAACATATTAAGCAAGACTTTGATCTGATTTGTTCCACCAGCATACTCGATGGAGGCTGAAAACCATTTCTATATAAGGGTTTGCTATGCTGAGGGGAAGATTGCCCTTGCTTGAAAGAGCTTGGAAATATCCCATCTGAAAGCTCTTTTCAGTCTTCCTCAGCCTAAACATTTTACTCAGAGGGGTCAAAGGTCACCAACTGTCAAAACAAAACCAAAATTACACAGTGCTCCTGCAAAGGAAGCTAAGCAGAGTGGAAACTCAGACTTTACCAACCGGCCTGCCTAATGCAGCCTGTGACGAACAGTAAAACTGCCTTTAAAAAGTAGCAGGTACCTCACTCCAAATCCCGCTGAGTTTTACAAGTTGTCCTATGTGTTTAAAAGACTAGCCTCAGGTACCAACCCAGAGACCAAATCAACCACTCCAGGAGGAAGAGAGGGAACCTGCCCAATCTACCCAACTGGCCTGCAAACTCCAGGGCACCAGATGGTTTCATAAAACCGAAGGCTCATAAATCTTCCCCCAGAGTTTCCAATTTCAAAAAGAGACTGTTTTCTTTGTGGGATTGAGGAGCAGGTGAAACTTGGCCATTGGTTTCTGACCCCAAAGCCCTCCTAGCCTCATAAGCTTTCTTGCTTCTCCAGCTGCAGACAACCGGACGTCACCACCAAGCTCAAAACACGACACTGTCCACAGCCAGGTCACCGTGGAGAGGCGACCTTGCTAAGCACGTCTTATCACAGCCTCAAGGAGTCCCGGCAACCTAAACGTTCAGAGACTGGGTTGCTCAGTTCCTTCTTCAGGAAGAACCTTTGCAAATAATTGTTGTTTGTTCACAGAACACAAAACTTCCAACTTTCAGATCATAGTCATCATTGCTCAGGGTGAAAAATGGGGAAATGCTCTACTTCCCTGAGTGTCTTCAGCTTTGTGTGGTCCACCTTATCCCTGTCCTCTTCACCCACAGATGAGGTGAATCTCCTCTTTCCACTGTGTACCCAGTGGAAGAAGGACACAGGCAGAAGGCCAAGCCCACGGGCAAGGACAACGGGAGCTGGCAGCCCCAATGTGGATTCAAACCCCCTTCATTGAAGAGACTTGCACTTGCACACTAGAGTGCCGAGTGCGTTGTCATCGGCTCTGTTACAACGACATCTAGGGTCCAGTGAGCCATGGAAGAGTCTGGAACAAAGCAAGGCTTGATTTTGATGTGAAAATTGGAAGAGGAAAATTATTCTAGGCACACATGCCTGTCTCACATCGCTTGGCCATCATGATACGCAGGCATGGCCTTATTTTATGTTCTCATCTGACTCTCTGTTCCACTGACACATGACATTAGAGTCACTCTACTCTGCTCCCAGAGTCATTCCTCTGTGATTGAAGCATACGAACACATCACATCCCTGTGTAGCACAAGGTCCTTGGAAGAATCAAATAAAAGACAGCATGGAATTAAAGTGCTTTGGAAGATGTGAAGCTTTATAATGACTTTATAATAACTAATTCATACACTAAAATAAGCACAAGAGAGAACAAACGGAAAGTGGGACACAGGAGAGATGTTAAATGCTTAAAATTGTTTGCCCTAAGGAAAATTAGGTCCATGGTCACTTCATAACTTCCTTCAAGTATATTAAGGGTTATTAGAGTAAAGAGGTCCTCAGACTGTGGAAAATAGGAGAAAGAAAATAGGGAGTGAGTTCAAACTTCCAGATATGCACAAGGAATTCCAGCAGTATGGTTTGCTAGCATGGTAGATGAATCACTAGAGGAGCTGTGGTCTGGTCTCCCCAGGAGTTGAATGGCCACCATCTGATGTGGTACATACTTTGTGACTAAGCAACAGGAACGAGAGAGACCAAGACCAGGTCACTCCAACTGTGTCTGTCAGCCCAGCTCCAAAATAGCCAACGTGTTAAAAACACACACAAAAAAAACAAAAAACAAACAAATAAACAAAAACTTATGTGAAGTTCTTCTAACTTAATGTAAACATGCACATTTAAGAAATAATCTCCTCCTATGGATGAATCATTTTTAAATTCCATCTATGATGCCAACAACCGATAAGATCATTTTAAAATGAAAAAACAAAACGCACTTCATAATAAATGGACACTTTAACAGCAGCTATTTCAGATAAACCATTTCAAGACTGCAAGGAGTTCAAAACCATGATACAGAGATGGTAATATGAACATTTGAACAAGTTTTTCTGTCTTTATTTGTAGCTCCACAGATCTTTAAGCCTGAGGTATCCAGAAAGAAGAGGAAGGGGGTGGGGATCAGCAAAAATCAGCACATCAAAAGCAACCACTCCCTCGGGGGTTAGAGCTTCATAAACCCTGTCACAGCCCTAACGACAGAAGTTAGGAGCATCCTTGGTAAGACACACATGTTAGGTATGTGTTTGGACATGTGCATTTTCTTAAAAACTTATTCTTTCAGAGAGAAAAAAAAAAGGAGAGCTAAAATTCTCTCCTGATGTCAACACTGTGCGGTAGCTTCATCCCCCTCACTCAGATTTTACTCTGAAAAGGAGGGGACCGAGGTACCGCGAGCAAGCCACTCAGGCGCGTCCAGAGGCAAGTCCCTGCGGTGGGAAGCCGGAGCCTCACTTTCAGGCGCTTTCGCGGGACTCCGCCCTGGGGCTGTGCGCGTGCCACAGGTGTGCGGGGCGTGGGCGCAGGCGCACACACCTTCCGCCCCTCCTCGAGCTGCTCGGAGAATCCCACACAGCGCCCACCTACCCTTTCAGGCCGAGCCCCCAGCTTGAACTATGGACTGTGCCCCTCAGTCCTGCCTCCTCCTTTTTTGATCCCCGCGCAAACACAGGATGGGTGGGTTTTAGGGCGCACAGGGGTTTGAAATGATGGAGGACTTTGGCACTTCTCTGGACCACTCACCTGGTTTTCCCAGTGACCCTCTGTTTCGGAGGTTGGCCTATTGGTTCATCCCAAAAGACAAGGCACCTACAAAGGCCTGAGAAAGACCAAGAGCAGGGTTTCTAAACCCTAAAGCAGGTTGCCAGGGAGGGACTTCTTCGTCTTCATCCCCCGTTTCCACCTGAGTCATTCACCCTTTTGCTTGAATGGAATTTGGACCGTCTCATCACTTCTCCCTCTGCTTCTCCCAAAGATACTGCCAAGACCAGGTTCTTATTTTCCTACTCAGAGACCCACAGCACCAAGATACCTAATGTCACAAATAATGACATTATTTGTAAGAATTTTGGAAGAGTAAGAATTTTGTGAAGTGTGAAGGCCCAAGTCCAGATGCTTCCTCCAGCGCAGTCGAGGACTCGGTGCTGGCGGGACTCCGCTTTCCTCCGCCTCAAACCATCACTTTCGTGGCTGCAACCCACAGTATGCATCCTGCAGTGGATAGCATCACCCCAGAGTGAGCCAGAACATGCGCCCCACAACAGCCCATGGACAATAACCAATATACACATAATATTAGTGAGGCATATGAAAAACACTGACTCTCAATAATTCAACAATGCTGTGTTTTCTAAATTCTAAACTTCAAAATTTAACCACATCATCAGGAATAATAAGCCAGAGGACTTCAATATTACATATGGATATAGGTAGGTACGTAGGTAGATAGATGTGATTGCATTATATGATGGGGAAAGTGTTTATGATCACTGTTCTATTGAATTTCTTGTTCTCTGGCCCATCAGGTTAATGACATACCAAGATTACTACCCAAGTAGAGGCACATGGTATTGAAATTGTAGTGGACAGAGAAAGGCAAGGACAGAATATGAGAGACAGGATGTGGAATCACAGACCCATGTGGATCATGAGAGGGCATAGCCAAAGGCACAGCTGTGTCCTCAGCATTGTGAAGGAGCTGAACACAAGCCAGAAGCGAAGAAGCTGGCCAGGAGGTGCAGCCCGAACTGCACAGGAAGGAAACTAAGTTCAGGAAACATAGACGGAAGCTGAAAGCCAAAGTTTAGACGAGTAGGAGACGCTGAAATTCAGGAGCAGAGGCAGATATGAGACTCATTATATTAATGTGTATCAGGAACATCAAACTACAAAAAGGCCTGGAAAGTATGCCCGAGGAGCCTGCCAATCTTATAAAAAGAACAGAAGGAACAAAGAGGAAAACTCAGGCACAAAGGCTCATGCAAAGGGTTGGACCCACAGGATGCTCAGAGCGCAAGTTCAGGACCTAGAGGACCAGAGAACTGAAGAGGCTGCAGCACACACAGTGATGGTCTGCTCAGCCCTTTGGAAATGCCCACTGCACTGTGTGAGCACAGTCACCCCTGCAGGCAGCACGCAGTCCTGCCCTGACTGATGAAGGTGATGGCACTTGTCAGGTTCTATGTCTCACTAGACCATGAAAAGCACATATACTTAACAGTGGTCACTGAGGCCTTCAGTTCACAGTCTAAATGACCCTCCAAGATACCCTTTAGTGCTATATTAGATATCTGGAGACATTATCTGGTCATAAAATAACATCTTTATGGAAAAAAAACTATGCATATGCTCATCTACCAACAAGTGATTGATCATATGGCCACATATAAAATCTAATTTAGGGTTGAGGTTATGGCGCAGTGGTAGCGTGCTCGCCTAGCACGCGTGAGGCACTGGGTTCGATCCTCAGCACCACATAAAAATAAAATAAAGATATTCTGTCTACCTACAACTAAAAAATAAATATTTTAAAAAAATCTAATTTAGATAAGCCTCAAAAAAGTCAAAATATACAGAGTAGAGGTGGGGGACAAGGAGGAGGGGGAGAGGAAGGAAAGGGAAGACCTGGGGAATAAAGTTGACCGACCTATCCTACGTGCATGTATGAAAATATCACAATGCATTCCAACCTTATATGTCACCCTAATGCAACAATTTAAAAAGAAATAGGAGGAAGACCAAAATAGTAGTAGAGAAGTAGGGCATGGAAAGAATAAGTAAAAGGAAGGGAAGAAAGGAGGGGGAGTATACATATATGCATACATACACATATGTTATGAACGGGCAAATCTATATTGATGCACATATATGCAAAAATACACATGCATGAGGATATCTGTGCCCTCTCAGCTCCCATGCCCCTTCCCCTGCCACTGTACCCTCTTACTATAAGAGGTATAATCATGTACTTCTCCAACTCATGCTTTCTGAGAGCCATTGCTTCCATTTTCATTACCTAATTATAAGTAAGAATTTTGTTCTTGGATACCACACCCATTCCTAATTGACTAAGCCTAGAGAAAATCTGGGGCTGATATCTTATCTTTTATTTAATTTTTCTAATAAATTGGAAAAATAATCATGTTCAGATCTCATTCTGGAGGATAAAATCTCTTATTCATCAGTCTTTGCTAAGGCTAAATTCTTACTCACTTGAATTCTGCTTATTTATAGAAGTCATTAACTACATTATTCTTCTACTCTAAGTTTCTTAATAATTATTTTTCTAATTTTAAGGTCAAAAAGTGTACCAAGGTCTGTCTATTAAAACTTGATGACAGTATGAAAATTAGAGGTGACCTGATGATGACAACATTTGCCATCACGTATTTTAATTGCTTTCTCAGAGACATTTTTAAAACTTAATACTAAAAATAATAGTATTGAAATAAAAATATTAAATACTTTAGGTATGAAGAACATTTGTTTTCCTCTGATATTTATTTCACAAAATGGAAATGAATAAATAGTTTTAAAAGTGCTTTTGGTACCTAACTTTGATATTGGATATCCAATTCCAATATCACTTTATTTATAATAAATCCAGGTTTACCTTATGACCATTTGGAATGTTTACATTCCCAGCTTAAGCTATCAAAGCACAAAGGTTTGTGGAAGTTTTTGGACTTCAAAGTATGATTTATTATCATCCTTAAATTTTCATGAACTTAAATCTTCTATCAGGTCCTTCCTAGCCTGCTGCTATCAGCTATGAAGACTGGAGGAAGGGGATAAGGTGGGGGAGGGGGAGAAGGAAGGAGGGAAGGAAGGAGGGAGGGAGGAAGAAAGGGAGGGAGGAAGGAAGAAAGGAAGGAAGGAAGGAGGGAGGAAGGGAAGGAGGGAGGAAAGCGAGGGAGGAAAAAGGAAAGAAGAGAGAAAGAAGGATAGAAAAAAGGGATGGATGGAGGCAGCAAAGGAGGAGGAAGGAGAAAGAAGGAAGGAAAAAAGGGAAGGAAGGAGGGAAAAAGCAAGAAAAACCCCAATTGTACTCACAAAAACCCAGTGTGATTCCAAAAGCAGGGAACTTCTAGAGGATCCACATTCAAGAGAAGAGAATGCAAGGGTAATTTTCCTTTATTGTATGTTTGTTCATTGTTATTGTTTGGGCTTTTTGTCATTGTTATTTGTTTTTGTTTTGTTTTATTTTTTTGCCTGAGGGAAGACTGCAGTGATGCTATGTGGCTAAAATTCCATTAGAAGCCCCAGAGTTATTCTGAGCAATTTTAGCTACTGGGAAGTGAAAGAATAATCCAAGAAAGGAAAGAGAGAAGGAGCCTCAAATTCTTTGCATGATTCTATGTAAACTTCTGTTTGGTGTGTGTGTGTGTGTGTGTGTGTGTGTGTGTGTGTGTGAGCACATACCAATGGGTAGAGCTAAGGATTAAAAATCAGAACAGAGACGGAATCTCACACCCATGAAATCAAGTTTTAAGTTTTAATCTAGTCTTCATTATTTGCTAAGTAAAGAATTAACAAAACTTTTCATGGACTATGCAAAATCCAAACACAATGTATCATTTACAATGTCAAAAGAACAATCCAAAAATTGTTGGACATACAAGGTAATAGGAAAATGTCATTCAGTATTGAAAGAAAACACAATTAACAGAGTTCAATATTGAAATGACTAATGTGTTAGAATTAGAAGTTAAGAATTTTAAAACAATTATCATAATTATGATCAAATAATATGACAGGAAAATATCCATAAGGAATGGAAATGTAGGAATCTCAGCAGAGAAAAGAGACCAAAATATTTTTAAATTCTAGAAAATGAATTATTTAATTTGTAAAAAGAAAAAAAATTTACAGAAGCAGCTTAGTAGCAAAAAGGGTATAACAAAGAGTCACTAAACCTAAAAAGAGATTAATTGAAATTACCCAGTCTAAAGAACACAGAAAAAAAAATTGAAAATGAAAAGAACCTCAGGCATCTGTGGGACAATACCAAAAAATTCAATTTACAGAAGAAAATGGAGCAAAAAAATCAAATAAATAATAAGCAAAAAC
The DNA here is from genome assembly GCA_028644305.1 of Xerus rutilus. Classification (NCBI taxonomy): domain Eukaryota; kingdom Metazoa; phylum Chordata; class Mammalia; order Rodentia; family Sciuridae; genus Xerus; species Xerus rutilus. The sequence goes on along the minus strand of CM053406.1, from coordinate 126,587,536 downwards.
TATGGAATTGGTGAAAATAAATATACAGACAGAATAATCTCAATGAAACTCAGGCAATATAAATTTACAGAAAACTTGTATAAGGACATAATAATCAAATAAAAATAGAAAACTTCTGAAAGTAGCAAGAAGAAAACAACACATTAAACATAGAACAGCAATTAGTTAACAGCTGACTTTTTACCCAAAATTATGGATACCAAAAGACATTGGAATGACATTAAAAGTGTTGAAGAGAAAATCAACATATCAACTTTTTAAAAAATGTTGAAAATAAAAATATGGATTTTTTAAGCCTAAAAACCCAATTCCTCAAAAATAAAGTCAAAATTAGGACACTTTAACTTTCTAAAACTGCAAACACTTGTCATAAGCAAACATGTAATTTAAGACACACAAAAGAAAGTTTTTTAGTCGAATGGGAAATGATACTAGAGGTAATGTTGAACCTCTAGGAAGAAATGGAAAACACCAGAAATGGTAAATGTATGCTATTTTCTCTCTTAGCTTCTGTACAATGCATGTGACTGTTTAAAGCAAAACCATAGCATTGGTTTGTGAGTTCTCTCGGACACATGTAGGGCATATGACCAAAAATAGCATAAACAATGAGGGAAGTACATGGACTTATATGGCTGTAAAGTTTAAATATTGTGTGTGGAAGAAAACATTATCAATGCTAACTAACCTGGGAAAAGTTTTGAGTACATATTGTAACCTCTAGAACAACTACTAAATGATTTGCAAGAACTCAAGCACCATAATACTCATTTCAAGACAGTGACTGTCACCTTAATCAAATCTAAGGAAGTAGATATAGTTCCCATGGAATGTGCATTGGTATTACACTCTGAATTAAACCTGTTCTGCATTGTTTCTTTTCAGTACATTTAGTGAGTATTGTCCCTATAATGTACAACAGAAATTATAATAGTTCAAGGTGTTGGCATAATTACAGCCATCTTCCTCCCCCCCTCCCCCACTTTATGACTACTGTTCTTATTCTGAAGAAATAGAAACTAGCCCGAGATAAAACTTACCTGTCTGGAGATGTGTGAGTCTCTCTCTGTTCCCGCCTTGAGAGATAGGAGAACTGACTGTCTCTGTTCCCAAGAAACAAACTTGCCTTCCACAAAATCAGGTGAGGCTTGCTATGCCAGACACCAAGACTAAACCTGCTCCTAATGCACAGCCATGATTCTAACCTATAAAAGGTAATATTCAAGGGAGAATTGCTGCTGCTTTCGCTCTCTTGCTGTTCTCTCTGCATGAGACAGTCTTGTCAGATACCTGACAATAAATCTGCTTTCCCCCATCCCTACTTGGAGTGTGCCTGTGTGATCAGTCCTGTGCTAGTTTTCTTTCACAAAGGAATTTGTATTTCCAAGAGTCACCTGGACTCCAATCTCAATTCCATTCTTAAGAGAATTTTCTATCACTTTTTCACACATAAAGGCACATACAAAAATATTTGTCACAGTATTGTTTATATTGAGATTGGAAGCAGATGCAATCTGGAAGACTGTATAGATAAAATGTGAAGCATTCAATTAAGTGTTTATAAAGGAGTTAAAATAACAGACTAGATGTGCAATAGTAACTTGAATGTATCTTGTACATATCAGTGAAGAAAGTCCAAGACAAAGATCAGATGCAGATCTCTAAGTTAACACCTTCAAGGCAAATTAAAAATATACACATAACAAAACTACACATCTTACAGTATCACATACAAATTCATATAAATTTATTTGAATGGTTTTTTATGGGAAAAGGAATCAAAAAATAGTGAAGAAGTGAATTAAAGCAGATAGATTATAGACAGATGATAGAAAGAAAGGAAAATGAGAGTATCTATGTGCAGAACAGTAATGACAACTGCATTTTGAAACACAGAGAATGAGTACCTCTGTGCCTAAGGTCCATTCAGAAGAGGAAGGAAAAAAGAAAAGGAATTATGATTGTTTTAAATTTTTTCTTCCTGGGCTGGATATCTAGGATACTAACCCTAGGTTTATAACCTAAGCTGATTGACAGATTTTTACAAAAATTTATCAAACTATGCTGCAGTGATTCTTGCAATTAAAATGGAAGCTTTAAGCTGAATGTTTGCATTGCCCATATAGATGTAGAGTCAGATTTTCCCCATCTACACACATCCTTAAAATCAAATGTAAAGTGATTTGTGGGCTTTAAAAATTTTGATGTAGGCTAAAGATTAACAAACTGTTTGTAAATAAAAGTCAAATGAGCAGCTGTCTTTACAGCCCAGGAACTTAGAATATTGTTTTCATTTTTAAACAATTGAATATCAAGGAACTATATAACTACATACCTACTATCACTGATATTTGATTTGCCTCTTGGCTAACAAAGCCCCAAATATTTACCATCTGGCTTTTTAAGGAAAAGATTGCTTACCCTGATTCTAGAAAGATAATCAATAATTATTGGGTAGTCTTTCTTTTGCAAGACTTGTGTTCAAGTTTATAAGAAATGGTTTTAGAAACAACTTGTGGTGGTGGGGGGTGGCACAAAAGGAATCTGTCACTGACCAGCAACCTCTGAAGTAGAATACAAAGAAGTATGTTGCTGGTTGAGTCAAAAGCTATCAGCTAGATTAGACATTCAAGACTGTTTTCAGGGGGATGTAAGAAATAAAAAGAGCACAATGATTACCATGAAATATGTGGTCCAAAAGGGACATGGCAGAACCTTCCAGTCCACACATTTTCCTGCACTGTGGCGCTAACAACCCTCCCAGAGACAGGTGGGGTCCATTCTGCTGCTCCATCAGGGTATGCTGGTGACCATGAAGAAAAGGATGCAGGTGACTGCCAAGGCTGGTACACAAAGTCAGCTGGGTTCTGCCTAATGTCCTGGCTTGGTGGCTCTTGGCATGTAGCCTGTATGCTGTCAGGAAACCCAGGTCAATGGGGAGGCCAGAAGTGAGTTTTGCTGGACAACCCCAGCCAAGGCCTAAAGATGCACAGAAAACCCTAAACACCATTCAGTACATCATTAAGGCATCTGTCCTGTGCAAAGGGCATGGGCCTACCAGGATGCATGGTGCCTGGGCAGCACTAGCTATTGGTGGTAGCTGCTGGCCATCTCTGGCTATGGAGCTCCATGAGCAGAGGGGAACATGGGAGAATCAGGAACACTCACAAATCATGACATATTATTCATCAAAGCTGGTAAGAAAAGGTAACTATTGTGCCATAATCTTGTGGGTACAGTCTGAGGCACCAGAAATGGAGCTAGTGATGTAAGTCACAACTGCTTTTCCTTATACGGTGATCTATGCATAAGTCTATATAGCTCGTTAGCAGTGACATACCATTTGTTGTGAAGAATAAGCTTATTTCTTTGTTCAAAATCTTGGAGGTTACTCTCACATAATCCTTTCTAAAAAGATAAGGCTTAAGATATAAACTTATACTAATTAGAACAAATAAAACATTTTAAAAATACAACATACACACAAAAAGAGATACGAACTTATCATTGAGGTTATAATGAAATGAACTGTGCTAAAATGTGTCTATTGAAGGGGAAAACACAGAATAAAGTTCTGCACATTACCACACAGCACTTTTGGTTTGATGTTTGGGATGATGAAGATTCTGAGGCTTGAAATAACATTGAAATAAACTATAGGAAAAGACATTTGAGATTTTCTGTTTTCTTTTCTCTTTTTCTCTCTCTCTTTTTAATAAGGACAAACTTGTGGCATTTTCACAAAGCCGTTGATCTTAACCTTGGAAATCTGGCTGCTTAGGGTAAAGGCAGAGAAAATGAGCAGGAAAGCTCTAAAGAAGGGAAGCTATTATTAAATGCAAATATATTCATTAAGGAATTGGCCAAAGAGAAAGGTATATCCCACTTTTAATGAATTTTTTAAGCATACAAATATTCCATAGGTGTGCATTTTAATTTAACCTTTGAAGACATGATTATCAGTGGAAATGGGCCTGGGTAGGAAGATACCATCTGGACCTTTTCTTTTACATCTTGTATACAGTCTTTAAATTCCTCAGAAATGGTCTTATTTACACTCTTACATCCTTGGCCTTTCTGTGGAGTAACTTAAAGCTCCAATGGTATCATTTTATGGGATTTTTATTTTGACTTGTATTGGTAGAAACACCTCACATAATGGAAATTCTATTTTTAAAGTCTAAAAATTATAAACCACAGATGAGGCATTAAATTATGTTTTGCAGGTAGTAAATGTTTGTGAGATTGTTAAAGTTGCTTGCGCAATTCAGAACAGACCCACATCCAATCTAATGTCCCCCGCCCATGCACAGTGAGGAAAGTGACTCACATAGTTTTAAAAGTTAAAAGATTCAAGTGACCTTGATAAAATTACCACATCCATGTGCATGTTATGGGATTATGAACAAAGCACACAAAAAAGGAGTCTCCACTCCGATCATCATTGTTTGGGTCATCAAGCCATTCAAAAAGTAAAAGTCGTTAATGATTTCACTAATAATTGCTCAGGGCCTTCCAAGAGTCATGAATAATTTGACTGTTTGTAACTATCCATTTGATAACATGTAAGCAAACATTTTAAAGGTTTTGAACCAAAATAAGATACAGACTGCCATAGTTTTGGATCTTATGGGTCCCATGTGTGGGAGGCTCAGCCCTCAGAATGGCACCCCTGGAAAGCACCAGAAATTTGGTGAGGCAGTATCTAGTGGGAGGTCTCAGGCCAATGGAGCATGTCCTAGAAGGGATGGTGTGAGTGGTCCCTCTCTCTTCTTCTTTGGCTTCTCCAGGTGGTGAGGGGTTTCGTACTACCACGTACGTCCACCATGATGTGCGGCCTCACCACAGGCCTCAAAGCACAGGACCAGTCAATGGTGGACTGAAAGATTCAAAACTGTGAAACAAAATAAACCTCTTCTCTTTTAAGTTGATCATCTGGGTTTTTGTTATAGTGACAGAAAGCTGACTAACCCAGAGACCTAGGCAGACAAATGCAATGAGTTCTTGTCTAAATTACTTGAAAGAGGAAAAAAAATCCTTCTCAATATTTGGAATTAAAATTCTGTTTACATTGAATCCTATGAATAGCTATTCATTGTTAAAATTTCATTTACTTGAAGTTTTTGATAGTGGTTTTGCATACTTCAAAAACTTCTTAAATGACAAAATGTATGTTCCTATTTACCCAATGCTACCTTAACAAGGAAGTCTTCTGTACACCCACCAGGAAAACATCCTCAGGATTTCATAGCTGTTCCCTACATGTGGAGTCTGTGGTTCTCACGTAGGCCATGGACAGTGTCTCCACGTTCAGGTGCCCCTGGAAGTGATGACCACCTCTTATCCTGCAGTTATTACCAGAAGCTGTGCCTTATATTCACTCTGCTTCTTGCCCTATGAAACCGATGCCCTTTTCAAGAAGCAACGCCCTCCTCATCTATTAAGACGCCGTGTAAGGTACAGCTCCACAACGGCCTGCAGGAGAGAACCTTCAAATGCCACGTCACCTGTAATGGTGATAATAATATTGCTTCTCTCAAACGGCCGACAGATAACCTTTTATCTTTTTCTTAATCTACAAGGATTCTGTGACTTTCGTTCCACTAATGATATAGAAGTGACAACCGAAAAAGTTAAATGAAGATTTCATGACATACGCCAGACGCGCGTTAGCAGAGGAATTCTTAGGAACCATAATGGCAGACAAAGCAGAGACCTGTTGGAAGAGGAACAGAAAATGACTGGCTTCTCATTCCTCATCTACCCAACACATTACGAAATGCTCTAACAAACATTCTGTTTTCACGATGCAACTCAGAATCACACTTAAACTCTCTGTGACAGTGACAGCATTGCCTTGCAGGCCCCAAACTGCTTAAAGCATTCCATCTCTAGCCTCTCTTTGGGAACCCAATTACCTCGGCGTTTTTTCCTTGAACTAATAATGCGTTTCTCAACATGCCTTCAAGATCATGTCTTTATCTGCTCCCCTCCGTATCCCATCAGCTGCACAAGAGGCTCAGTGGGCTCACACGCAGGAGGACAGCAGCAAGAAGAAAGAGCAGGGGCAGCAAACCCAGGTCTGGAGCTCCAGGGCCAGTTCTTGTAGCAATTCAATACGTTTTCCTCATTTTCTTCATCTGTAAAATGTGATCTTTGGTCAGATTTACCCTCTGGTTCCTCTGACTCTCGAGTCCTATGATTAAGACAAATTAGACCTCGTTTGGAAGTTGTCCTTCGGGATGATTAATCTCGGCAAACACACAGATTGAAATTGAATTGGGCATGGGCAGGAGAAAATGGAAGAGAATCAATTATGGATATTCAGGTCGAGATAACCTGGAGAGAGAAATAGAGAACTTTGTGGAGGTTATGGAGGCAGAATAATTGCAGCATACCAACCGGGCAAGTTTGTTGCCAGGGAAGAGAAAGAAAGGGAAGGAGATGCAATTCAGATATTAAGTGTACGTAACAGATGCTATTAATTTGAGAGAAAAGGCGAATTGCAGAAGATTTTCTTTAATAATTCCACCTGATCTTGCTTGAAGACATGGAGGTAGAAATGTCTAGCAAAGAGATGGCCACGCAGAAGAGAGGAGAGGGCAAGACAGGTGGGCTCTTCTTCGTGGGCATGCCAGGGGAAGCTGCAGCGTCGAGTGAGTTGGACTGAGGGCCCAGAGTAGCACACACAGTGCTCATGGAGTTATTTAGATGCAGCAATTAAATAATCATAGGTGGCTATTAAGAGAAAACGAAATGAACTGAACCACCTAGGTAAGGAGACTGTGCATTCGGCTTTTCAGAAAAGTTTTTGTTTCCATTACAGCCAAGCATAATGTCGCTCCTGGCAGATGGTTCACAGGCGCTTGAAATGCAGGCCACATATTGTCTCCTACTCTGGGGTCCTGGCTAATTTCCACTGGCATTTCTTGAATCTGTGCTTTATGCTCTTATCCTGTTATTGAAAGGAAAAAGACGGTGGACAGTCCACCTCCGTGGCTGATTACATGCACAGAAAGGACTGCACTTGGACATTTTGCCTACTAACAAATGTGCCACTCCGGTCATTTTAAATGATTTGCTGAGTGGTATTTTTGTACCTGAACATGTCTTAGGCACTTCCCTTCAGCTCGGGGTCTGCAGCCGCAGTTCTGCTGACTTCGGATGGCATAACATTTCGTTTGGAAGGCTGTGCTGGGTACTGTAGCACATGAAGCAGCTCATGCGGCCTCTACCTGCCAGATGCCAGGGCACCCCACCTCCAGTTACGACCATCAGAAACATCTTTAGACATTGGCAAAGGCCCCCAGGAGAGGAAATCACCTCTAACCTCTTGTGCTTTGAAGCACCGCTGCTTCCGATTGATGGGGGTCAAGACAGGCTAGCCCAAAATGGGGCATCTTGACATTTGAGAAAAGCCCAGGCGCAGGAGGATCTCTCTGACCTTCTCCCACCCTTCTCCCCTGAAGCAGGTCATGGAAGAATTCTCTGACCTTCTCCTGAAGCAGGTCATAAAGAAGCTCCATTCCAGAGATGCCCTCCCCATACCCAGAGGAAAAGGACAGCCTTGTCCTCAAAGACACAGAGACACCAAGAAGAATCGGAACAGATAGCCCTCGCTGGGCTCATCAAGGTTCCTTATCACTAGATCACACTGGCTTTTGTGCAGTCATCCTTGCACACCACTGTTCATGCCTCATCACACTGAAGTGTGAAATACATGTTTCCCTCTTCTTTCAAGTCTTCGTTACTGAGGGCTGACACGTGTAAAATTTATAGTAGAGAATTGCGTATGCTTTTCTCTGTTGATCTTTCTTTGGTTGTAAGAGTCTTGCGTGAACCTAAGACAGGCAAGAAATCTCTTCTACCATAGAAGATATAGTTCTTGCATGTGAGCATCTCATTGGGGCTTGCTGTTCATAGAGAAAACGAGTCCTTTTTTCTTTTAATAAGTAAACTTATTCCTTCAGATGTTTATTCTGGGTCTAACACCGAATTTTTTTATTTCATGCTTTCTACATTTCTTTCCTTTTCTTTTTTGTTAAATTGAATGTCTGTGTGTGTGTGTGTTTCCTTATTACAAGTTAGAAGGTTACAATTATTTTCCATGTTTCCTAGTGGTTATAATCATAGTTTTACATCACCAATCAAAATCTTTTCTTTTATTGAAAGAATCAGCCTCATGTATCAAGTCACTCCACATATAAATCATGAAAAATAAACATGCTCATACTTGCTTCTCCTTTTGACTGCAGGTATATTTTTGCTAGCTTATTTTTAAGGCTAAAAAAATTCATATTAGAATCTCCAGAGCCAGCATTCTGTGATGCACCTCATCTCAGAAGTCTACTCCATGAAGCATCACCTTCCCTGTCATTGAAAAGATGGTCATTATACATTTTAATTGCTTTTGGTCCATCTAGGAATTAATTGTTATTTCTATGTCCGTTTTCTTTCTTATCAACCCCAAATGATAAGAAGCTTTGTTTGTTGAACAATGTTGCTTTAATCCCTGGATATAAAAGTATATATTACGCTACTAACATGTTGTATCTAAAGAATAAATAAGGAAAAA
>CM053406.1:126560717-126578461 GCA_028644305.1 Xerus rutilus | reverse complement strand
CAAACCCGGTATTGCTGAGGTTGAAAATAAGACTGAAAGAGTGAATGCACCCAACTCACCCAACTCTAGGAGGCAAAGTCAGTGTGGCACTGTCCGCAGAGTCCTCGTGTGGACTGGCTGACTTGAACCAGCCTTGCTGCTGCCTTCCACTCTGACGCCATCACATGCACAGGGACAGCAGATGGGTGTCTTATTCAGCTTTGTCCATCTGGTTCAAGCCAAATGGCTTTTCTAAGGGAAAAACAGGGCAGTACTAAGCAGTCACTTTTATTTCTTGGTGACATTTGCAGGAAAAATAATTTAGAACAATCCTAAAATGTGTTTGTAAAATGAACAAAAATATAGATCTATTTGACCTCATCTTAGACTTTGACAATCTCTCCGATGATAAATGTGTAGATAAATGCACTCAGAGTTAAAGAATATCTATCCAAGTATCAATTTCCTAGAACTGCTATTCCAATTTCTCTATGTGCAAAGCACATTCCACTTACCCATATAGATAAAATATCAATTTGGCTACATCATGCAACTACAACATGCATAAAATAAACTTTTGGAAGCACCATATGTTTGGAAAATTAAAAGTCTATATTATGAACCATTTCACAACATTACTTTAATCCTGCACCTAAAAGTTTGTTTAGTTATATTCTATACCAAACAATGTTTTGAGTATGTTTCATTGTTTAAGGTATTTGTGTTTAGGTACTTTTTCATAGATAAATCTTTAACATTTGCCAGCTTTATCATGGACATTTCCAACTGCATTGATCAAAGGTTCTGTGGAACTTAGTTTTCTGAGAAATACATTTTTATATCAAATTCTTTTGGAGTAGTGTCACTGAAGTTCGAGGTGATTTTAATGTGGTAGCTACATGCTGTTTCTTTCCTTTTGAGAGTGTAAATTATTGATATCTTAGAGGTCTGTATCTGTCCGTCTGCTGAGATGGCAAATTGGTATGAAGCCACATCTGAAAGTGGTCAAAGATTTCTAAAGTGAGAGTTTTATAGAGCAGGGAAAGTGGATAAAAACCCAGCTTCCCGGGGGCTGTGCTCTCACGCAGCCAAAGGCAAAGTGCTGTTCTTTACAAGGAGCAGCAGCATCTCCGCAAACACTGCCTCACGCCGCTGGGGTGGCTGCTGCTGCACGGAGCACAGGTGTACTATGTGACCAGGTGAAATGCAAAGACCGCACAGTATTGGCTCCTTGTCTCCCCCACCTGCTAATAACAGGACTTCGGGAAAATTGCTTAACCTCTCTAAGCTGTCTGTCTCATCAATACAATTTGATGATAATTAAAAAGGCTCACACTATTCACAAGGCAATTGTAAAACTCAAATTTAGAAAAAGAAATAAATGAAGTTCTGGTCAAGTGTGAAGCCAAGGCATGAGATTGTTAGAGTGAGGACGTGAACCCCGGCCATGGCATCCTCGTCATGATGGGACTCTCCTCAGGCTCAGTACTAGTGGCCAAGCAACTGCGTGTTCATTCTTATCAGGCATGAAGGCAAAACATGATCTATGCACGTCTCATCACATTTGTGTGCCAAATGCAGAGATCAGACATTGAGCTAAAAACTACAGACTCCAGGAGAGTCTGACTGCAGAGAATTTGCAGAAACTCCCGAGACATTAAACTCTCTTAAGAGAATGACTTCAATTCTCTTAATTCTGAGAATGACTCAGAATTAATTTAAGCTCCAAATGTTTGCAGAGCACAGAAGCACCTCTGGCACCAATACAAAAACGCAGGGCCACGTCCTTCTCCAACTGCATGTCTGCAAAGACAGCTTGACATCTAAGTGTGCACAGTGGATGGGGTTGATGCTCTGCACCAGCCAAGCAGGTGAGGGCGGGGGGCCACAGGGCATCCTCCCGGCACAACACCAAGAGTGGCTCGTGTTCTTATTTAAGCAGGGTCACTCCTACTGCTGCTGGTGTTGAGCCTCCTGTGCAAGAATGTGGCCTCCCTGCCCATCTGTCCCAGCGGAGCCGTCAACTGCCAGGTGTCCCTCCGAGACCTGTTTGAACGTGCAGTCATCCTGTCTCACTACATCCATAACCTCTCCTCGGAAATGTTCAATGAGTTTGTAAGTACCTCACATCTTGCCTCTCCCCCAAAGCAGCCTTCACAGCAACAGCTGGGCTGTTCTACGGCTCAACCAGAAAACCTCATCAACCACATTTCAAACAGCATCACGTAAGAGCTCAAAGAAACACCATCCAAGAAAATATGGGACAGGAAGGGAAAGTCCCATGAAATCTCAAACAGTCTCAAAGAATGTAGCGACACTTTAAAACTTGATTTCACCTTTTTTTTTCTTTTGGGACTGGTGATTGAACTCAGGAGCACTTGACCACTGAGCCACGCCCCCAGCCCTATTGTGTATTTTATTTTGAGACAGGGTCTCACTGAATTGTTTAGTGCCTCGCTTTTGCTGAGGCTGGCTTTGTACTCGTGATCCTCCTGCCTCAGCCTCCAGAGCCTCTGGGATTACAGGCGTGTGCCATCGCACCCAGCCATGATTTCACCTTATTTTTTATTAGAGATTTTAAAAAATCTGAACAACTGATATAAAGTCCTTCTGGGTGGGGCTCATAAAAAGTGCTGATTTCTTGTTCTTGCACATAGAGTTCAGTTTCGCTGGGTGTTCTTCACTCAGCACACTGGAGAGACCCCATGAATATCTACACAGCAGGAAGTAAGAGGACTACATCTAAAAGAGACTGAACACCTTTTGATGTGTGTGTGCGGGGGGGCAGGGGGGGGTTACAAAAATAGCTTTCCAGAATCTGAAAAATGCTAGGACTGGGTTAGAAATGAAAATAGGTTCTCCTTGATGAAGGCCCTTGGAAAGTTGAGCTCTCTCTTCTGGGTCAGTCCAGATGTGGACAATGGCTCTCATACATCAAAGGTCCCCCTGGAGAACGTGGCTCAGCATCTATATTGTGCATCCAAGCTCTTCTTGCCACGCACTAGATTCTCTTTTATTCTCCATTTTTGACTGGGCATCTCTTCCAATTTTTCCTTGTAGTCCTTTTAAACTTTTACAACTTTTGTTAAATATCAGTTTTAAACAATAAATATTGATCTCTGTATTTTTTTCTGGTTTTAATCTCAGTCCATGGCTTAAAATTTCTTAAACTTATATGCTGTTTTTTATGACTTATTTTTTGACAATCAACAAAACTTTTCTGAATTCATAATGAGCTTGGTGAGGTGAGGGTGTGTGGGTTCAGACACAACCGGAAGAGAAGTGATCATTTCAGAATACCTACTCAAGGAGAGAAGATCAGTGTGGACTCACAGGAAATAAGAGAGTAAACGAATGAACTTAGAAACATAAGCAACTTTGACATTTGACTCAAATACCCAGGAAAGATGGTGGTAAAAACATCTAATAAATCTTAGGTTTGCTATTTTTAGTGTTCGTTTTCCAAATGGTAACTTGTAGAAGGGTGAAAGGAAAGGTGATCCAGCAAGAGAATAATAAAGGAAGCTAGAAAAGTTAGGTGGAAAACATAAGATTCCAGAGCTAATGGAAAAGAGTGGACACAAGGGTTAACACTTCCAGTTCCATTTTTATGTAGCTAACATTTTTTTAATTACGTATCTATCAAATGTATTAATATTCTGATAATGGATTCATGTATTCAATTCTCAAACACCAACTAATTGGATCTCCTGTGTCATTTCCAGGACAAACGGTATGCCCAGGGCCGAGGGTTTATCACCAAGGCTATCAACAGCTGCCACACTTCCTCCCTCTCCACCCCTGAAGACAAGGAGCAAGCCCAGCAGATCCACGTGAGTCCTCAGCTGGCCTTGTACCTGAGCCACGGAGGCCGGGCACACATGGCCATGCTGTAGAGCATCAGGGGCACTGTCAGGGGTAATGGTGGCCACAGGCACAGAGAAAAATAGAGGAAGGGAGAGCAAAGGAAAATTGCCATGATGTAGTTGATAAACTGTAAGCTACCTAAGGGTTTAGTGAACCTAGGATTTGTCCATGCAGATGACATTAGTTTGACCATGTAGGATTATGAATGCTAAACTGTAGGGACTGAAATGGACATGCTTGGGGAAATATCTATTTGTGTCCATAGGAAAGAAATGCAAAGGCAATTGTGTTTACTACCTGTTACTAGAGACTCCTCCACTGGCAGCCTTGATGTCACTGACCACTGTGTGACTGAAGTCCTCTCTTCTGGACTTTCAAGACTCCCCTCGGCTTCTACTCTTCCTTCTCTGAAACCTCTATCTTCATTCTTCACTGACTCCTCGGCCTTCCCCTATGTCTGAACTGGAAGTCACCCCCTGAGCAGGTCATGCTTCTCATGATGTGACTCTGACCTCTGCTCTCATGACAACAGGGTCTACCTGTGACGCCCTGGGCATTTATCCCAGCTGTATCTTTTATGCTTAGAGTCTCTATTCTGATTCCCTGCCATAACCACAGCTTTGACATGTTGTACAATAAACACCCTCCTGTACCTACCCCCCACCCCACAGTGCATCTGTTCTGCCTCCATGATTTTCCTGCTGGCACCAGCATTCTGTCTGTCTGTCTGCTGTGCTAACTAATGACAGTTATCATAAGAGAAAGAGAAGGTAGAGGAAGGGACCGGGAGAGAACATCGGCTGGGCTACCACTGCCAGACCCTTCACAGAGCCGGCGCTGCGCATTCCCATCTTCCATTTCTCTCTTCTCCTGTCCATGCTTCCATCGCCTCGTCCACCAGATTCTTCCCCTTTGTTTCCATCACCACAAAAGCAGCCACACACATCAACACAGCAAGCATTTTAGTTCAGAGCTGAGTTTCACCCATGATCCTACTCTTCAGCATAAATTCCATTGCGACTTCCATCAGCGCTGTTCACAAAGATACCCCTGTGCCCTCCTAGGCTGCTCTGCCAGAGGCACGAGGTAGGAAGTTGAGCAGAATAAGGGGACCACACTGGGAGCGCCATGTTGTTTTTGTGGTCTCTTTGCTCCGCTATCCTAAAATGAGCCTTAAAAATCACAGGTATTGTTAATGAACAAATCCGATTCATTAGTGCAAGTGAATCCTTGGTGACAATGATCTGAGTCACTTGTCATTGACACTGGTGGAATCTAGCTTTCCCAAGGCAGGTCCTGTGGGTGCCTGGTGATTTCCAGCAAAACCCAGCTCCTCTCCATGGAGAAGCAATGCAGTCACATACAAAAGGTCCCACTGAGTGGGAGGTCGGAGGGCAGGATTCCACAGGGCACACAAAAGTGTTACCCATGAGAACTCTCCTTGGAAAAAATTGTTATTCAAATAAACTAGTTTTTGTTTTACTTTAGTGAAGTCTAGGCCATCGGCTTAAATTTTACTTTTCAATAATTTTTATCATGTACAAAAATTTTTTTTGACATCTCATCCCCTTGAGATAAGATAAATATCTCTTATCTCAAGAATAGATAAGAGATATTTTAGTTTGGCCTTCCTGAGCAGAGAGCCCATTTAACTAGCCCCGCTGTACTCTGCTGCTTCTAACGGATCGTTCAACGTGGCTCCTCAGCACGAAGACCTTCTGAACCTGGTCCTCCGAGTGCTGCGCTCCTGGAACGACCCTCTGTACCACCTGGTGTCGGAAGTGCGTGGCATGCACGAGGCCCCGGATGCCATCCTGTCGAGAGCCATAGAGATCGAGGAACAGAACAAGCGCCTTCTGGAGGGCATGGAGAAGATAGTGGGCCAGGTAAGCAGCCACCTGGCGCGTCCTTGCTTTTCTCGCTAATGAGAGAAGTAACCTGGTGAGAAATGAGTTTTCAAATTCCTCACTTGGCAAGAACAAAACTTCGGTGTTCTTCTTCCAGACTGCTATTAAAGAAAGCGAAATGCTTGTCACTGCTACTGTTAGGCTCCAGTGTAAATGGACCTGAGAAGTCTCTCGGGACAGTGGACAGGTAGCGCCCCCTAGCCTCTCCACCACCCACCCAAGGCTCACCCTCCCTGGGACTGGTGGTTAAATACTTTCAAGAGAAAGAAAACCAGAAATAGAGTCTGTGAGACAAACTATTCTCTCTCTTTCCACCTCACGCTAGAAGATTAGAGTAAGGAAGGAAAACAAACAAAATCAAAACCAAAAGGAGCCGGCCCCCCCACCGCACCCTCTGGAGGAGACTGAAAAGACGAGGCCACAGCGTGCGCGCTGTCCATGAGCACTAGACCTCAGGGTGCCACCCGACAAAGGACTGTGTTTTTCTGGAATGTTCCTTACTTTATAGTTTCAAGAAAGTTTATTTCACTCTGATTTTTTTTGTGCTTATAGATCCTAAATCAAAACTCATATCATTGCATTTAATCTCCCCAAATAACTTCGTACTCAGATCAAATTAGTATTTTCAATATGTATCTCCATTCAGATAGAATCATTTCAACACTTGTGAGATAACAGCTAAGTCGCTCTCTGAAGTTCTCAGAAATAATGTATCATCTAAAGAAAAACATGATTATGGAGATAATAACAGAAGCAATTTTATATTTCTCTTTTTGTGTACTAAGTACACCTTATCATGTGTCATTTTTGTCATTTTCATGGGAGAAGAATATATCCAATACAAATACAAAGAACATGTTAACCCAGGAACATAGGAAATAGACGCCTTGATTGTGGCGTCATTTCCTTCATTACTGTGAGCCTACTTCCCGAGGTCACTGATTTGTTCTATAATACTTCATTTTCTGATCCCTTTTTCCTGTCATTTATTTATTTATTCTTGTTCATATCATAGTACCTTGCACAGTGAATTTTTGTCTTAGAGCTCAAGCACCAAAAATTCCAGATAAAAAGCATAAGGCAATAGACACACACCACACCTACCCACCCACCTACACACACACACACACACACACACACATGGAGTTACGATAGGAATCCAGATTTTAAAACATTCTCACATTATAGGAGTAAACTCAGCAGATCGGGTCATGAGACTTCTATGCTAGCAGGTCTCCAGATCAGTTAGTTGATGTCCTTAAAGGTGCCAGGATGGCCACTTGGGCTCCAAGATCTCCAGGGATCCCCAGAGTACAAAAGAGCACACGCTGCCTCTCTCCAGCTGTTCAGCATGTTCTGCCCTAACAGTCATGGCCCAGCCCACCCAGCCAGCACCACTGAGGGACAGCCGTCAGAACCCTCCTGCTCCTAGCAGCCCCTCCCAGCACCTCCCACCCCAGGACACTGGAAAGAGCAGCTGTTCCTCCTGGAAGCCTGGAAGGAAGCTTCCCTGGTAGAATGAAAGACTCGTGACTACTCCAGCAGATCTCAGTCACTGTCATCACTGAGCTGGCTGCATCTCCAAGCACTGAGTGCCACCCACATTGTTTCTAGGGCTTTGGTACATGCACGTATGGAGAGTAGATTCAGTTCAAAGCAAGAAACTATCAAAGAAATCAGGTACAAAGGACACCTGGGGCAGATTCAGGAAGTGTAAACGTGCTCCAAGTGAGAACAGAAGCCAGCTCCTCCATTGTCCCATGCCCAAATGCATGCCTACCTTCAAGGAGCACCTTCTTGGTTGTCCATCTGTCAGCTCCGGCAGGAAGACTTCATCTGGGACCACTTTAAAACTTACACACATGTTCTGCTTTGAGTTTTTAGATGACATATGATACCTTAGCTTAGATACATAAAAACCAAAATCTCTGCCTTTGGGTTTACATTCTTATGTCTTCCCTAAATCTTAATTTAATAATTAGAAGGGCCAAGGATAAACAAATGCTAATAATGAGAAATAATAAGTACTGTCTTTTTGGTGGTTAGGTTCATCCTGGAATCAAAGAGAACGAGATCTACTCGGTCTGGTCGGGCCTTCCTTCCCTGCAGATGGCTGATGAAGACTCTCGCCTCTTTGCTTTTTATAATCTGCTCCACTGCCTGCGCCGGGATTCACATAAGATTGACAATTACCTCAAGCTCCTGAAGTGCCGAATCGTCTACGACAGCAACTGCTAACTCCACATCCATTCCCTCTACTTCTGAGATGGTTCTTAATGATCCATCCCTTGGCAAGCTTGTTTTAGTTGTAGAGCACTTTAGTGCCTGCTTAGGTGTATGGGTTTCTTCTCAAGAAATAAAATCTGAATCTTTAGAAATGTCATCATCTAAAAAAGTCCATCTGTTAGAGTTTTTTTCCTTCATCTAATAAAAAATCAAAAGAAAATCTATCACCACCATTGAGAAGCTTCTGCCAAAATTCATCACAACTAACAGAAGCTAGCCTTGCAAATAAGACAACTAGCAACTTACTTTAGAATCACAGCCAATAAATGTGGGTCAAGTTATTAGAACCCTAGTTAGATTACTATTAATCATTCTAGCCCTGTGAGAAAGAAGATGGAATCGTTGGGATCTTGAGGAAGGCCAGCCACGTTCTGTGAGCTAACTTTCACTGTGTTATGACGACAGTATAAGTACTATGTGACATCAGTGCCCCTAAGCAGCATGAGGTTTACTGAACACTCTAAAAATGGTTGGGATACAAACGTGGAACTGATTCAGATCCCTCTAACAGCTGTCTTCCCCCATATTCTACTGAATTCCCATCACCTTAGCATCCTCTTGGACACATATATACATTCTATCCATTCAGGGTCTAACAAATCCAGTTCACTCAAGTTTCACCTCTACCTCATCTTCAAACGGCTAATACCTCCCTTTCCCTCTATAGTGGCTCAAGGCACGTAGCAGGAAAAGTCGGTATGGTTTGTTCCCGTCAGGTTTCATCCTCTCCTTCTGGATCTCCATTCCCCTGGATATGGTGGAATGGGATAGAGGACTAGGAGATATGGAAAAGTTCTATGTACTGACCTATGAGGGGCTAGCATGGATGTCTCATTGCTGACAGCAGCTCAAATTCCCTCTGAGTGGCAAGCGTCTCTCTTGTGGGGCATGCTTGTGATTTTCCAAGACACTCACCAAAGGGGACACCTCACTCTATAGTATATTTATCAGAGAAATACTCCGCCTTGATTATCCCTACAGCTCTACCATCTGTCATGTTCATTACAGACTCTGTTGCTTGTCCCCTCACCCTGAAGTCATGCCATTGAAGGAAACTGACTCAAGGTCAGCTATCTGCCAATGCACCCAGAGGGCATGCATGCACCATAGCCACTTCGAACAGTGGAGTGGCAGTCATCCTGGACCACTGCTGATCCCTTCCTGGGGTCTCCATAAGTCCTCTTCTCCTCTGTTTATGCAGAAATGGAGTAGATCAGAAAGCTGAATTCATTCGCAGACATTCACCAGAGGATGAGATGTCATGGTTCCCTTCACCTAAGCCTAGTGAGTAATGATCCCTATCAACAATTATCTTAGACTCGGCATCACAAACATTCTCTACCAGGCCACTGGGTTATGCCCGCCCCCCAATACCTAGGCTTTCATTTGTTGGGTCTGGCAAGAGGTAAGTGGCCGAGGGCTGTCCACCTGCCTCTCAAAGGCTGAAACAGGCCAGTCCCCTCTCCCGCTCTCCGTTGAAGGCTTGCTGTGGCCAGCCCACTTCTGCAATAGGGCCAGGGCTCCTGCAGGCCCTTCTAGCAATGGACAACCAGTGGCATCCCATCAACATCCTGATGGACATGAGATACAGAGATGGGGGTGGAAGAGAAGGAAGGAAGAAGGAAAATGAGTGAGGTATCACCCAAAGGGTTAGAACTGTTAGGGTACCATGCTTGGTAAAAACCCGGGCCGAGTCTTCCTTTACTTTTATATCCCAAAGGCAAATACCATCCATGTTCTTTCATTTCTCCTTTCTCTTTTCTTGCTTTCCTGAAAAGTCCGTTCTTCTCAAGAGCATGTTTGTCCTTAATCTGTCATTACAGATATAGATAAGCAGAATTTGTTATCTCTACAGATCAGAATTCAAGAAAATTTCCTACTTTGTTATTTAAAAAGGAAAACAAAAAGAAAAAGAAAGAAAGGAACAAAGAGAGAAAGCGAGAGAGAGAAAGCCTGTCCCACACCCATAGAAACACTGCCCAGCAAACCATTCCTGGGGGTGTTTTGAGCTGGGTCCTGCTTTGTCCTCTCACCATGTGACCCAAACCTTTCAGAACACAACAGAACACCCTGCCCCAAATCAGTCTATGAACTTCTCTCTTTCCTCCTGAATTCTTGCAAAATGTCAGCTCTCTCTCTCTCTTGTATTTCAGCATTTTTCTTTTCAAAGGCAATAGAATAAGGGGAAACCTGTATATACTGTATTGCTAAGTTATTTATCATTGAAAACTGCTCATCCTATTGTTTCCCATTTAACTCCCTTCCCTTCATTCTAGTTATTTCCAACAGAGAGGATGGTATTTATCAGGGGTGAAATTTGGCAACGAATGATAATGCCATTGTAAGAAAGCTATATTCACCATTAGCAACTTCATGTACTCTTCCCTGACAGAGTGTCCATTCTGAGCATCAGTTTAAGACTCTGGCCAACAACTGGTGGGTGAGAGAAAAGGCCCCTGCTTAGCTGTGACATATAAACTGAATGCTGTCATTTCCAGACACAATTGAGCACAGCCACAGGTGTTCTGTAGAGTCAGCAAGGGGCAGCAGGAAAGAGGATATTTGAGAGACATCAGTCCATTTCTCCTTCTTCTTCTGTGAATTTCCATGTAAAATTACATTCGAAGAAACAGCCCTGCCCTGCTCTAGCAAGAATAACAGCAGTGGTGTTGAGCCAGAAATGAAGCCATCAAATCTTGAGATTCATTGATCTCATAGATGAGTAGATCACACGCCATGGGCACGAGGAGAGCTAAGCCAGAGAGGAAAAAGATGTCTTCTAGAAGTCTGCTCTCAAGTTGTGCAAAAGAGGGTCATGTTGATACGCAAATTAACACACTGCATGGTAGAGAAAGGTCCGGATGAGAGGAGTGCTTCACAAAGTGCCACAGTGACTCCAGGCACAGCTCTGAGACAAGCAGATGTGAGAGCAAGCAGGTGTCCTGGAGAGGCTGCATGTGATGGCTTTGGGGCAGAGCTCTGGTGACAAAGCAGGAGACTGCCTATCTGCTGATTAATCTAGAATCACTAAGGTTGAGGTGTCTCCTGTGTCTTGAGCAAAGGAACTGAGATGTTAATACGTATTACAAGGTTTCATTAATAAACATGGCTGACTTAAACATAAGACATGCTCACGTTTTAACAGACATTTAATATCTCTCATTATTAAGTATTAGACACATTACAAAAAACCCGGTAAGGATCTTCTTTGCATTGTGGAGGGTCCTTTATGGTAATTTAGGGAGTTTGTACTTATTCTATGAAGTAGTGGAAAAGCAAAACATTTTAGAGAAAGGGAGCACTGTGTTCCAACTTGAAAAACAGAAATATGAATCTGTTTGGGGGAATTGTAGGAGGATAGGACTAGTGGAAAAAAGACAAGGGCCCCAGAAACAAGTTGAAATGTTATCATGATGCTTTAAAAGAAAATCAACAAGGACCCAACCAAGAGGAAAAAAGCAAAGGACCTGGGGCATGCAGAAACATCAATAGGCCTGACTGCAGAGGAAACGAGGCAGACGGAAGAATCAGAGGCCTGGAACTTGAGAATATGTGAATGAATGAATGACAGGAACAGCTAAGAGAGGAGAGGATGAGATAAACTGAGTTTTTGTTCAAATGCAGATGAATTTTGTTTTCCTGTGTTTCATGGACTTTGTGCCAGAAATCATCAAAAATGTTGTCACTTAAGCACATCACAGAAATGAGTACATTCAAAAGCTTCTACTAGACTATTGACCAAAACAAAAGAATTTACACTGCCCAGTAGTTAGGCAGAAGTTACTAGTCTTCTTCAATACTTAAGACATACAATATAAAGCACAAGGGAGGAATTAAGACCATATGAAGTCAACTCATTGCTTTACAGACGCAGGCCTGCATGAAACATACATAATCTCCCTTTCAGCATTAGCCTACTTTCTCCAAGAATTTCTCATTCCTTTTATTAGGGTTTGGATCTTGAAAGCCGGGTGCAGTGGCGCATGCCTGTGAATAATCCCCAAAGGCCACGTGCTCAAGGCTTGGTTGCCAGCCCACGGCACTACTGGAAGGTGGTACACCTTTAGGAGGCGGAGCCTGGTGGGAAGAAGTTAGGTTATTGAGGCATGCCCTTGAAGATGTTGAAACCCTGCCCCTGGAGCTCTCTCTCTTTGCTGCTCAGCCACCATGAGATGAAAAGACCTCCTCCATCACATGTTCCCACCATGATGTCCTGTACTGACATAGGCCCAAGGCGATAAGGCCTGAACTGAAACTTCAGAAACTGTCCTGTTCTTAAATTGACTATCTCTGTTATTTTTGCACAATGAATCCATCCCTGATAGTTGTCTTTTTTGTGTCTTACCCTCAGCAAATGGTCAATTAATCATTAATTAAATAATTGTAGAAGTTTACTTCTAAAATAATATTCTATTTAATATCTGCTGAAACTGAACTTTCTAATCTCTTATAAATAAACCTCAATAGTCAAATGACTCCTCCCCACCAGCTTCCCCAAATGCCCTACAGGCAGCCAGGTGTGCCTCTGTTCTGCACTGATCATAACCCATTTGGGCAGTATAGACACAGAAACAAGCAAAACAGGGAAGGACATTTAGGAAACAATGCATGAGCAGGTGGAGAGGAAACATGCATTTTAGAAACAGACTCCCACTTGCACACCACATCAGTATGACTGAAGCCAGGTGGGCTGAATCAGAGGTGATTTCTCCAATGAGGCTCTGTAGGAACTGGCACTGAGGGTTTTATGCAACTCGATGGCCTAAAAATGATTTTTTTTATGATAAGGCTCAGAATCACTCATCTCACTTAATTGTACCAAGTCAAAAAAGTGAGACATTTTGGATGAAAATAGCCAATTGATTAGTACTATTTTTTAAAGGTATAGTCTAGTTAGCTTATCAGGTCTAAAATAATTATATCCAAATGTAGGTTATATTTACAATGAGAAAGAGAATGAGGAAAAATGTCCTCATTCTATAATACTGAGGAATAGTTTAGAAACAATTGCTAAAAAATAAAAAATAAATTTAAAAAAACCCCTAAATCCCAACATTTGTAGGTTAGCCCAGGACTCTGCCATTGGTCATTTAGCTAATGTTAATTAATTATCACTTTATCAGGCACCACTGTGGCTGCTTGGTTTACATCCAAGAGCAAAGCTGACCAGACACTGGACCACGTGGAACCCCGTCATAGCTGGGAAAAGAAGTCAGCCAGCGATGAACAGGAACACAAGCAAGTGGTGTGGTACCCACAGGGAAGAGAGAAACAGCCCAGCAAAGTCAGAGGTTCGGGGAGTACAGGTGGAGAGGGAGAAGTGTCTTCTATGGAAGAGAGAAACAGCCCAGCAAAGTTACGGGTCCGGGGAGTATAGGTGGAGAGGGAGCAGTGTCAGAACCTCCCAGAACCCACCAGAGCAGAAGCAGCCCATTTCCCTCAGGTACATCATGCCAACCTGTGCTCTCTTGGAGCCCAGATCTGAGTTTTGTCTTATGCAGCTGAATTTCTTTCTTTTCTATTCATCTTCAAAAATGTTTCTTTCACCGAGGCTCTACAATGGACGTGTGTTCTTCACACTTACCAAGATGTGAATATTCTGAACATTCTGTCTCTATTCAGTTGAAAGATTTTTATCAACTATTTTAGGGTAAACTTCCCAAAATCTTTTTGTCAATGAATTTTGAAAATCTCCTGTTGTCTGAAGGACTAATCCTCCAATATTCTATTCCTACATAACTTTATCAGTGCCTAAAATTATATAATTTTAAAAATGTATGCATTTATGGCATTTAAAATTTATGCAAAATATGAACAAAAGAACACTAAGATAAAAAATAAATAGAAAGGGAAATTCTAGTATTTTCATCCCAAAGGGCTAAGGACCTTCATTTTGAGGTCTCTGGACAAATGGATTCTATGTGCACACACATATTTGAACCACACTTGTTTAGCTATCATAATAAAATAATTTATTTCATATGAAAGTTAAATCAGAGCTCTTATAATGCCATAAGCAGCTGGAAGTAA
Organism: Xerus rutilus; assembly: GCA_028644305.1. Lineage (NCBI taxonomy): Eukaryota > Metazoa > Chordata > Mammalia > Rodentia > Sciuridae > Xerus > Xerus rutilus. The sequence continues at coordinate 126,564,392 of CM053406.1, read as the reverse complement.
AATTATAAGTGAGTATCTCTCGTCATATGCATATATAAAATTTTGTAAGCTCAATTAAGTAATCACCATTATCCCTTTTATTATTCCAGCAACAATTCATATACTGCTAAATAATAACCCAAGTTTTATTACAGATTCCTTTTCTTCAAGGGTTTAAATCTCAATGCACACTGAAAGCAAAACAATGGCCTGCAAAAACAAGCAAACTCTTGTGTGGTTAACATTACACATATCCTTGCATAGAGAATCAATGAATAAATATGAAATGCACACATTTAGAAGAAAAAGAAAGAACGGTCATCCAGAGGTGGATAGTCCAGAGGAGCCTCTTAGTTTCCCATGACTTCCAAAGATGCATACACAGCTTCCATCACCGTCTGCCTGGTGGGGGTAACTGCATGCTCCTCCACATCTTCCTTCAGTAATACACCCTCCCTTGGTTTAAAAGGGACCCTGGACTTCCAGTCACACAAAGAGGTATTTGCCCCCACTCTCCACCCTAGAATTAGCAAAGGGCAACCCCAAGAAATTTCTAATTGCTGGTAAGAAAGTGGGCTATTTCAAGACTCAAGGACTGGAGGAGCAACAGCAGCACCCAAGAGAATGGGAAAGCCAGGCCCAGCATTTCTCCCAACCTAGCACCAGAAGGCAGCCATGCCTCCCCCAAATAAACCAAAGCCCCTCAGAAAACATGAGGGAGGCCAGCAAGAATCTTCAAGGGAAATGGACAGTGAAAAGTAAGCTCTCTCTTTCCAGTGGAGAGACACCTTGGCTGCCAAACAATACCTGCAAGAGAAACCACACAGGCAGCCCTGGCTTTCTTCATGGGGATTCCACTACAGCAAGTAGCCTAGCTCAGGAAACATTGTTCCCCAAGGAGGAGAAAATTCCATTGGGACAAGAGCCTGGCTGGGAAAGTGGCCAAAATCCAGAAATTCCTTTCCATACTGGGGGAACTGGGAGGAGAGACTTAGCCATAGTAGACAGCAGGGCCTCAAAAGTCTTTAAATCCATAGCCTAAGACTCCTAGCCTCTACCAAGAATTCAGGGACAGCAGGGGACAGCAGTAGGAAGATTCTGATGCAAGTTCTGGCCAGGGAAGCCTTTTCTCCCATGAAGATAAAAGAAATAATAAATGGCATGCACAGAAGTCAAAGGAAAAAGAAAATTTCCCAAGTGTTCATGAAACATTCACCAAGAGCCATAAGAGAAAGTTCAACAAATTTAAAAGTATTGAATTTATACATAGTTTGTTCTCTAATTATAATGGTCTGCAACCATTATAATTAATGAGACATCAAGAAAAATCTCTAAACTTGTATAAATGAAACAACACACTTCTAAATATTCATAAGTCACAAAGAAAGCCTCAACAGAAATAAAAACACATAAAGTTTAATGAAAATTAAAATATAACATATCAAAATATGGGGATGCAGTTATCACAGTACCAATAGGGAAATTTATAGCACTAAATGGAAATGAAGAAAGGCCTGAAATCAAGAGTCAAAATTCCTAAGGAAACAAGGATAATGAATTAGAAAAAGGAGAGAAAAGAAGAAATAATGAAAACAAGAGTAGAAATCAACAAAACTGAAAATACGAGATAGAGAAAATCAATGGAACAGCAAGCTGGTTCTTGGGGAAATGTCAAAAGAACTTTCAAACTTTGAACAAGACAGAAAAACACACAAAGCACTAATCTTAGGAATGAAATAGAAGAAATAACTGCAAGTTCTATACCAATATTAAAAGCTAGCAAACATTACTGTGGTGAATTATCTGACACAGGCCACTTGGAAGAAAAGTTTATTTAGCTCATGATTTTGGAGGTTTAAAGTCCAAATGGCATGGTAAGGCTCTGGCTTTGGTTAGGGACCCAGGGTGGGTGACAAAGGATACCAGAGCCTCTGTTGGAATAAGTGGTCACATCTCACACCAGGAAGCAGAGAGAGGAAGGGCCAACTTGCTCCTTTTATAGCAGCCTTCTTGTGAGAATCACCTCATGCTCCCAGTGGCCTAAGGACCTCCCACCAGGCCCTAACTCTGAAAGAATCTACACCTCCCAATACTGTCACCAAGCCTCCAATGACCCTTGGCGGGGAGGAGGGCGCACTCAAGCCATACTCAAACTAATAGCAAGGGAATACCACAAACATGTGTATACTCAAATTCAACAACTTAGAAGAAACAAAAACAATTCCTCAAAACTCACAAATAGATACAACTCAATCAAGATTGAATAGATAGTCCATTAATGAAACTGATAGTCCATTAATGAAATAATATAAAAGTTCTCCCCAAAAAAGACTTCATCTCCAATTGGTTTTATAGTAGAACTCTACCAAGCATCTGGAGAATAAATTAACATCAATTTCTTACAATCTCTTTCAGGAAATAAAAGAAAAAGGAACATTTCCCCCACCCATTTGATTAAGCCAGTATTTTCCTGATGACGAAAGTAGACAAAAGCCTTTTAAAATCAGATTGACACAAAACTATAGCCCAAAATCTGCCATAAATTTAAATACAAACGCCCTTACTTTTATACACAGTAAACTAAATCTATGCATGTATAAAAGCAGATCCTAAATAACTTCCAGTCCCCCCTGAGGTCAGACCACACCATTCCACTCTTGAGAAGACTGAGCTACATCAGTGATGAAGTGAGGTAGAGTCCTTGTAAGAATATGATCACTGCAGCAGTGAGATGACAGGTTCCCAGGCCTAGGTCAAGACAGTTGTACAGAAGCTCACTTTTCCCTTTAAAGTTCATCATGCCAAAAGTCATTCTGAATGTCTATCCCAAACACAGAACTGCTTTTGTACAGAGTGACTCAGACATTTCTATAGAACAATGGCTGAACCTGACTGCTGTGTTACCTGTGACCTTCAAACAGCTCTGTGTTAACAGCTATCCGCAGCTGGTGGAGACTCTAGGAAGCATTTTGGTCATTGGGGCAGACCTTCCCAGGGGATAATGGAATCCAGCCCTTCTTCTTCATCTCTTTTGCTTCCTGGCCATCAGCTGAGCAGCTGTGCTCCACGAGGTACTACATCGCCACAGATCCCAAAGCACGCGGGGCAATCGATCACAGAATGGAACCTCCAAAACTCATAGCCAAGCTAACTGTGATCTTGACAGAAAGCTGCCTAACACACTAACAATCTCTTTCACCCCTCCAGAAGGACTCTGGATCCTTTCTATTATGTTCTGGGAATCTGGAAGCTGACCCACCAGACCTCATCCTCCTGGCTCCTTTGGCCTCCTACTTCTCTTGAGTTCGGCCTGTGGTAGACACAAGCAAGAGATCAGAGAGACAGTGGAGAAAGGATTCATGCGTGTATTCTTTGCTGACTCCCTCCCTGCTGGAAGTGCTGGGTTTCTCCAAGGCCTGAGCTCTGCTAGAAGCCCTATCCAAGGCCCAAGCTGGAGCTACAAACCTCCTTTCAGATTCCAACATGAACTTGCTCCTTTTGCCCTGCAGGCCTAGAGATGTTAGGGCCTCCCACTCTACCCATCCTTAAGATTTTTATTATTCCATGTTAACTCTGACCACAGCTTATCATGAGCCTTCTAGGCTCTAATTAGCTCATGAAGCATTCCTTATTTTCCTCATTTGAAGGCACCATTGTTTTCTGACAACACAGGTGTCTGCAGAGCTAGTAGATGGA
>CM053406.1:126541808-126560217 GCA_028644305.1 Xerus rutilus | reverse complement strand
TGGAAAGAGGAACGTTCTGTGAACATTTTGGGGCCAACTGGCCACAGCTCTGGCCAAGCAGAGAGGGCCGTTAAAGAAGAAGGAAAGGCAATGCCGAGAGAGTGGCTCCTGCTCTCAGAAACAAATGTTTGGACAAAAGTTAAAAGAATTCATCCTGACTTTATGAATATCCACTTGGAATCCTGAGAAATCAAATATTCATATTGCTTTTTCAAATCTCAACTTTGGTATTTCAATTAGATAGAAAATTGTGAATGGAGGATACTTCACTTTTACTGGATAATAAATTCCCTTGAGTTCTCAGAGAGAGTGCTCTGGGGAGGCGAGCCAAGGAGGACGAGGGTACAAATGGGAATCTCATCTGCTTTTACAGGATGGACCGGGCCAGGGCCGTGCTCAGAGGAGGAGAAAAATGCAAAAGTACTCCTTGCAACCAAAATGGGCCAGAACTCAGGGGAGGACCACTGACTACAACTCTAAAAGCAGTGAAATATACTTGTGTAAACCTACATCTGAAACTAACGACCACACCAAGCAGGACTTCTATGATAAATGAGTTCAAAATGGCTCTCAAATCAACATTTGAAACAAAACTTTTCCTAGGTGAGAGATTTCTTATAGGGAGGGGGAAAAAATCATCCCATGAAGCAATGTTCCTTTGTTTATGGAGATCTGTAAAGTTACAGAGGCAACTAAAAAAAAAAACAATGAAATTAACGGAGGCAACTGTATATTTTGGATAAAGTAATTTTAGCCCTCTGTAGTGATGCTGTAGCAATGTCTTAATTTAATTCAACTGTTCAAAAACACCATGTGCATAATTAGATTTGAGTTTATATAACCCACTAATTTGCCTATTATTATCAGGTTATAAGGCTAGAAAACCAAGCTTGAAAAATAAGTTGTTTAATGAGTTAATCATTTCAGGTAGGATTAGCTCTTCCGATGTAAATGGTGACATTCTTATCAGTAAATTTATGAAGACATTATTCATAATGACAAGTCAGTGATTTCTCCCTTTAAATCGTTTTGGAGATGATCTTAAAGTTATATCTTTTAGGTATTTGTTGGCTTATTCATATGTTTATTATCTACTTCATCTGACTAGATCATAAGGAGCATTATGCTTAGATCTGAAATGTTCCCCAAAACTCCTCTGTTGAAGGGTTGGCCCCAGTACAGCATGTCCAGAGGTGGGGCTTTGGGAAGGGACTGGGTCATGAGGACCCTGACCTCATCACTGGATTCATCCATTGCCATCTGGATGGACTATTGAGAGGTGATGGAAACTGTAGGGAGGCAGGGCATGGCTGGAGGAGGAGGTCCTCTGATCCCTTGTCTCTCTCTCCCTCTCTCCCTCTCCCCCCCTCTCCTTCCAGGCTGCCATAAGCAGCTTTCCTCCACCACAGTCTTCCACTATATTTTTTCTGCCCTGGAGCTACCTGACCTTGGACTGAAACCACAAGCCAAGATAAACTTGTCCTCTTTCAAGGTACTTGAGGGAAAACACATTCTTCACCAATGTCTCCAATACCTAGACCAGTACAAGGTACTGGTAGTTGTTGAGGGAAAGAATAAATGAAAAATGTAGTAAAATGATTTTTCTATATTCATCTTATTCAAAAAGTATAAATATTAATACTAATAATGAGATAGTTGAATCTGCGGTTACTCCACTGGCTAAAACTTCCTTAAATAATAGTCTATGTTATTATTTTATATGGGTGAATGTTAACATAATCATCACAACAAAACTCTAATTATTTCCAAATATCTTTCAGTTACCTATCAGTAAATCACTAGCTTGTAAATTCACTACCAATATGATAACAATCTCAGTCTTTATCAAAAAACTCAGATTCAATGATATGCCTATAATTGCAAACCTATAAGGCAAATACTAAAGAAAATAATTCTAAGCCATTAGTTTGATAGCTAAAGACCAACACTATCTGCTAGTAAGAAAGCTCCCTGCCTGAGAGTCAGGAAACCAAGATTCTAGTCTAAACATTTACCGACTAGTTTGGGGAACTTGTGACAATCATTGGATTCCTCTGAGCTAATGTGTAATCTGTAAAATGTCAGATTTGATGATTTCTATGACTGTTATAGCTTTAAAAGTCTACTAGAGCAGTACATGTTGGGGGAAAGTGTATCATGTGTAAATACACAATGATAGTAGATAACACCTGTGCTTCTTACTAAATGCCAGACATCCTTCCTACATCTCAATAGCACACTGAGTCTTCTCCAGCCAGCCTAGGAGACAGCTCTCATCTCTTCCTTTTAGGGAAGGGGATATGGAGGCCCAGGCAGATCAGATGACTTGCTCAAGGGCCCCAAAGACAGTCATACACAACTAAGGATGCGAAGTGACCTGCCTCTTCCCATGTCTCTCACCCAGCCTTACCTCCTAACCTGACTCTCCTGGCTTAGACCACACTGGGCTTCTGGATCCTGAGAACACACATTTATTCCCTCCTAAGACCTTTTGTACATTTCGTTCCCTTTTTTGGGGGCTCTCTCCCTGGCTCTTGGTCATCATTCAAGCCTCATGTCAAAGGTCAGAGACTTGCCCTAACCCTATTAGGCAACATCGTTACCTCACACGACCACCTTTCTTATCATCACATCCACCATATCTGAAACGGTCTCATTTAGAGATCCGTTAGCTCCTGCACATGTTTTCCATCCGCCTCCCCTGACTAGAGGGCATAATCTCTATCTCTTCTTCTTCATGAAGGGAACAGAGCAGCTATTGGCTACAGGAATAAATAGATGAGTGAATGAAAGAAAACCCAATAAAAGTAAGTTTCCTATGTTCATCTGATTCATTCAAAAATTGCAAATGCTAAAGCAACTCACAGGATCTATGGAATCTCTGATGTGCTGTTTAAGTGAGAAGTCTTTTCAGACAAAGGAGAAATGAGTTTACTGACAATATTTAGTATCAGCATTTCTCAGAATTTCTGCTTTACTGTCAAGTCCTATCAAAATAATTATGTAAACACTTCATTTTTTTATTAAATGAGTGTGTTCGCTTCAGAGAAGAGTTCAGATCTTTTACTAAATCACCCAAGAAACTGAATGACAATATGAGTCATCGAAAACATTAAGCTCGCAAAATCTAATACTTTCAAGAAGCCTGAAATTTTACATTAAAATTTATATGCTTCAAGTGCACAGCAGAAGTGATGTAAAGGAACAGAAGCAGAGGCAGCCACACTCCGTGTCCTCCCTGGGGAAGGTGGTAAAATACCACTTTATCAGCATAGAAAAAGCCTGAAGAGAGAACAGTGAGCAAATCCTGAGCGAGGACTGACAGCGTAAGGGGCAGCAGGAGGAACACAGGGGTCCCTAGACTCAGAGGACACGCAGCAACAAAAGGTCAAGGCTTTGCTGCTCTCAAAACCTTCAGCTCACCTCCAGAGATCATTTAAAGTTGCTTTAAAAATCCACATACCATACTAAGAGCTGGTCAAAAAAAAAATGAGAAATATAATAAGTAGACTCAAGGTCAAGGTCAATGCCAATAGGAGAAATTAGTTGAAGCCAAGATTGTAGTGAACACACAAGATGCCACTAGAAGAAGGTCATGTAGTATGGAGGCTACACCCTTCCACGTGCAGTACAAGAAGGGTCTTAGCAGACACAGCCAGCAAGAGGAGGAGCCGGAGGGGGCCTGCCAGGGGCGCTATTCATAGCATGGAGGAGGGGTGACATGTGGACAGGCATTACCCTCTGAAGTCTAGGAGAATCTTCTCCATGGGGCCTCATAAAAATGACTGAATGAAGAACAAACTTAAGGTGGTCCTGTGCTGCACACGGTGACGTGTCCCAGGGCTGCTTCTCAGAAAGCCTCTCGCTGCAGGCTGGGCCACTGCACCAAAGCAGCAGTTCAGAAAGGCAACCTATGAGGGGCCTACAGTAATCTGCAGTTAGTGCACCTTCCTGCCGGGCTATCTGTCCTAATGGTGAGTGTGTGTGTGTGTGTGTGTGTGTGTGTGTGTGTGTGTGTGTAAATACTGCATGCTTTTCTTCAAGTGAGTTGTTTATGAAATGGGAGCACCAGGGACATTGAGGTGTTTACCTGGCGTGTAGGTGTCCTGGGTCCCACCTACGCTGAGAAGGACAAACATCCACCCACGAAAGTTCAGGAGTCCGCCTAACAGGATGGTGGTACATAGAAAGTCTGTCAAATCCCTTACGGCAAAGGCAAGAATCCTTCAGAACATAATGTTCTATATGCAGGTCTCCAAAGTTCTCCAGCAGAGGAATATAGCTAACCAAAATTTAAAAATTATTCTAAAAAGTATAAATGTAGGCAAAGTAATCATGCCCTTTGGATATTTTTAAAAGTCTTGGGAAAGTAAAATTAAAGCAGTTAGCCTTGAATTCCAGGCCATTTTCTATAGCAGAAGTTTCATATATATATAATCTAAATGGATTAGATTTATATATATATATATAATATATATATAAATACACATATTTATATATATACATTACCTTTATATATATATAAAACTAGGTCATTTAACTGCTGCATAAGATTATCAATGATGATGACCCAATTGCATGCTATAGAGGGTATACCAAAAATTATGACTTTCTGGGTCTGTGGATATAGCTCAATTGATAAAGTGCTTGCCTCATATGCACAAGACTCTGGGTTCATATCTCTAGCACCACGAAAACAAAAAACAAAAAAAATGACTTTCCTTTTAGAATAGTGCCCCTTGAGCCCCTCTGCTTATCAACAAATGACATGGTAGGTGTCCCTGAAGCCACTCTGGGGCCTAGCATGAGGCTCAGTGGTAGAGAACATGAGCAGGAAGGCCTGGTCCCATTTATTTCACAGCAAAAAACAAATACATAAATACAGCTGTGGCTCACAGTCTCCATCCCATGTGCTCCACAGAGAACAGGTTTACGTCTCTATTCTGGACTTTGCTTTCTTATGCTACCTCAGCAAAATATAACATAAATTTAAGTATTTCATGATTATATTTAACGTAAATGTTTTTATATATTTTATACTAATTATTACCTATTTAATATATATGCTGATTTTAAACCTATTTATTTTTTTAAAACACACACTCAACTCTTCAACCACCTGAATATACCAAGGATTTTTTTTATGATATTCTCTTAACGAGGAAACTTAGAAGAATTTCTTTTTTGGATTCATACACAGAATAATTGCCCTTGAACAGTCAGTCTATTTCTAAACATATAAACTCTGTGAACTATAGAACTGACCACATTGTGGCTTTTCAGTTGATTGTTAGAAAGCACAGTACTGTCTTTCCTGTTCATACAAGTGTGTAGGTTTTCATGGTACACATTGAACATCCTCATATGGTTTTATTTGTTCCATTTAGATTATCTTTGACTTAATTCACTTTGAGAGTTGTTATGTTTTCTTAGTGTGTTTTTTGTCTCCTTTCATCTACAATAATAAAGGAGATTTGCTTCAAACCTGTTTTTGCTTCATGAAAAATACAGTCTTGAGTATGTTACCTTATTTTAAGAAACAAGAAAGATAAAAGAAAACTGGTAAACACGTGTAATCAGATGGCTAAACTAGGGCCCAAACTAGATTTTTGTAGAGTGAATGAAATGTAGCTATAAGACAATGAGACTGATTTTCATAGATGAGTGTGGAATTAGTCTCATTATCTTAAAATGCAGAGGAGACAATAGATTGAAGACCTGTGTTTTTATTACTTTGGAACAGAATTGAAGACAAGAGCATAATTCACCCACAATGTTAAAAGTGTAAAAATTAAGTTTGTTTCTCTTCAAACACTGTTTTTGTTTGATTATTGTTGTTATTTTATCTAGGACTATGAGAGAAAAGTAACTGCAAAATGAAACAAAATTCAAAATTTTTAAGACAAATTTGAACCAAGTGAGCATATTATGAGATGTCTTAAATCATTCAGTATAGAACTTGAAACTTTATAGAATTTGAAACTATTTACTATTAATATTTTAATTTTTTGCCTTGTTATATAGAAATACTTCTCTTCTGTGCAATATCCAAAAATGCCGCTTGGTGGATTTATTATTATATGCTTCAGCAGCCACTAGAGCAGAGTAGAATGAATTTAATGAGGGTATGAAGAGACATTTTTGTAAGTCTTACATTTGTTAACTATGGTGTGCGACAGTCTGGCTTGCCATAGTTTAGTATATTTAGAATACACTTAATTTAGAATATTCAAATAATTAGTTTGAATTGGAATATTCAAATAAGTTCCTTTTCTATCCCAAAATTCCAGAGTAGCAGTATTTTAAATGTGTTTACAGTAACATCAATTTTCTATGTCAACATGTTTTTATAGTAAATATTTGATAATGGGTAATGTTACTTGTGTTCCTCCTACAATGTAAACCATGGTTTTACTATTATTTTAAGATTGGATTTTCTTACTTCCACCAAATATTTTGTATAAAATTTTCTTTACTATCAAATATAGTTTTCACACACATTGAATAACAAATATGGATATGTAAGTATTCTTAATTCAGAAAATGAGTTACAAAAAATGAAAATTATTTCCCTGTAACTACCTTCTAATTATAAAAACAAAACAGGAAGCCCAAGGCCCACAAGGCAGAGACAGAGCAGAGGGCACCTATGCAGTTAGCAATGTTTCTTCCTGAAATCTATGTTGTTTGAATGTGTTGAATTATTCAGGGTGCTCGCATTTGTATAGCTATTCATTATCCAACCACTTCTGCAAAGACAGAGACTGGCAGAGAAGAAAGAGTTAACAAGTTTGCACAAGATGAAGCTGAGGGAGAAAATGAACCTGTTAGGAACTCTCAAGAAAGAACTGTGCAACTTTTTCACCCAACATCTTCTAATAGCTAAGAGATGGCTTCGGAATCTTTTCTTCATTAGTACAACCAAAACTTAGTCCACAAACTGAAGTATTTTTGCACTTCTATGGTGATAAGAATAGTTAGGGTATGATTTTAAGATGATACTACATCCACACTCATCTATGAATATCAGTGTCATTGTCTTATAGTAACATTTCATTCAGTGTACAAAAATCTAATTGGGACCACAATTCAGTTCTTTCATCTAGAAGTCTTCTCTGGAATTTGCTTCAAATTCTTTCCCTAAATGATATAGTTTGAATGTTTAATGTTCCCAAAAGACTCATATACTTATGGTCCCAAAGACTTGGTCACCAGCCCTTGTCACCACTTGGAGGTGGGAGAAAATTTAAGAGATGGGATTTAGTGGGAGGAAGTTAGGTCATTAGAGATGTCTCCTTGAGGGGACACAGGGCCCCAGTCCCTTCCTCTGTCTCTTTCACTTCCTCTCCATTACTAGGTGAAATACCTCCTCTACCATGTACTTCCACCATGATGTACTGTGCCTCCACAGGCCAAAGCAATGGGGCCAAACAACCATGGACGGAAAACCTAAGCTAAAATAAACCCTTCCCACTTAGAAAGTTGGTTTACCTTAGGTATTTGCTATAGTAATGGAAAGCTGACTGATACATTAAATAAGAATAATATGCTGGGAAACAAAATCAAGCCTTTTTTGGATAATCCTATGATAATTTGAACACTTGCAGTGAATTTAGTCTTTGTGACTCTAGTAATCAGCAAATATGACCCCTATGCACATGCATTTATCAGGTCTCAGAAAGTAATCAATCAGCTGACAAAGGATGGAACACCTAATCTAATCTAATCTTTTCATCACCTGAAAATGGAGGTACCTCTGCCTAGTATCTGAACTAATGACTTGAAAATAAATAAGTATTATACATAATTCTGTTGGCTTTTAAAAAAAAAATCTATGCAGCTGGGCACAGTGGCACACATCTGTAATACTAGCAACTCCAGAGTCTGAGGCAGGAGGATCACAAGTTTAAGGCCAGCCTCAGAAACACAGTGAGACCCTAAGGAACTTAGCGAGACCTTGTCTCAAAATAAAAAATATAAAAAGGGCTGGGGATGTGGCTCAGTGGTTAAGTGCCACTGGGCTCAATCCCTGATACCAAAAATAAATTAAAATCTATGCAACAACAGAAGAATGACCTTTAAAATTAAAGCAAAAAAGAAAAACATATATATTTTAATGACTTGTTGCAAACAAGAGCAAAAATAAAATTTCAAATAAACTAAAATTGTATTAACAGAATCTTCATTGTTGCAGTTATTTCCAAATTTCCAATTCTATGACTAGATAGTTTTATGATTTCAAAAAAAAAATCCTCTACCTCACTAGTTCATTCTCATTTTCCTTGACTCTGAGAGATCCAAGAGGATAAGTCTAGAGATGGAAAAATATTCTTTATCCAAGACATATCAATGGGGAAATTACATCTGAGACCTAGGAAATTGATAGTCCTAAGGAGGGAAGGAAAGCAGCAGCCCTGAAACTAGACACTGAAGGACATTAAAGAGCATGCACATTTAGAAAAGTGGAAAAACCTAACAGTGAGAGAAGACGCAGTCCGGATGATAGATAACAATACAGGATCAACAACAACACAAAAGCTAATCATTCCCAGGAGCAGGGTGCAGTCAGCAAGGTGAAAAGCCGATCAGATGTCACAGACAGTGAGCACTGGGCACAGACCATTGCACATGGCAAAAGATGTATTAGGGACAGTCGAGAACAGTGCCTCAGCAAGAACACAGAGCAAACCCAGATCATAAGGGTTACGTAGACATGTAGGCATCAAATGGAGACCTTTGATTTTGAAACCGTAGTAACAAAAGAATCAAAAATGTTAGGGCAAAAGCTATGCTTAAAAAAAAAACAACATTATGAGGTACGTTCTTCATGATTTTAGTAACACTTATCTTTGCCTTGGATGGATCAGCTATTTATTTATTTCACTAATTTTTTTCTCACTTAAGTACTATTGTAAGTTGAATTTTCTGCATGACCTAAAAACACATTGGGACTTAATCATTTAAATATAGCATAAAGTCCAAAACAGTGGAGAACTTTTCTTTTTGGGCTGGTGGGTACCACTGAGCCACATCCCCAGCCCTATTTTGTGTTTTATGTAGAGACAGGGTCTCACTGCTTAGCGCCTCGCCATTGCTGAGGCTGGCTTTGAACTCAGGATTCTCCTGCCTCAGCCTCCCAAACTACTGGGATTACAGGTGTGCGCCACCACACCCAGCAACAATGGAGAACTTCTTAAAAAGATAACTTGGGGTGGGGGAGCGGCTCAGTGGTGGAGCAGTCAGATTCAATCCTCAGCAATAAATAAATAAATAAATAAATAGGCACTTAAGTTCGGTTCGTTTGAATGCTCTTCCACAACTACGGGGACCATTTAGCAAACACCAACAAGAGTGCATGCTGGTAAAATTTAAGTTTTCTTCACAAATTAATTATACAATGATTTATAAAATATTTTTGCATTGTCTCTAAAATTTAACTCAAGTGTTATACACACTGCTACTGAATTGCCATAATAAATTCCATGTGGAATTCAAAAAACGGCACAAATAAAATTTAAAGGATATTAAAATTGTACTTAAAAAGCATTGTGTGCAAAAGAGTCAATAACATTCTTTTGGGCCACATTCAGAAATAAAATGAATAAGAAATAGTCCTCAAATATATGTAAGAGCCCTTCCAGTATTCCTTTTATGTAACCCCAAGATTTAGTTTTTTTTCATACAGAGGCTTTCAATTTAAAAGAGACTGAAATTTTAGTGAGTGGCCATTTAATAACCTTTTAAAAATCAATAGTCACTTTACTGCTGTAAGTAGACATTGACACCCGAATAGTCTAAGACAAACATCCCTCTGGGATGGAAGGGCCACAAGCACAGCTGGGGGCAGGTGAGAGGACACCTGGAGAAAGGGAAACTATCAGTTGTTACAGGGAAAGGCAAATTACAGTTGCCCATGACATTTGTTGCTAATTATAACAATCAGTTTCCCGGACAAGTGTAGGATAATGACTCTCAGAAGCAGGTACTCACAACTTCTTCCCCAGGCTCCTCAGTGCCTAAGTCCTCCTCCAGGTGGGAGCCAGATCCTTCTTCCTTTCTCTGACCCTTTCCTCAGGCCATTAGCAAAGAGCCCTTTGTCTTAGGACAGAACAATCTTACTGTGAAAAAAATTGTGAGGATAGAGAAGAGAAGGTATCATCTATTTAAACAAATACGCTATACATAACAAATAAAAGCAAAATATAGATATCACAAAACAAATTTCTATGTACTAACTAAATAAAATGACTATATGTGTGATTTGACTTACCCTGTGTTGTCTGATTCTTTTTTTTTATTTATTCTGTTTAGACATAAACAACAGTAGAATGTCTTTTGGCATATTATACATACATGGAGCATAATTTATTCTAATTAGGATCCCCTTCTTGTGGTTGTACATGATGCGGAGTTACCCTGGTCATGTATTCAAACACAAGGATAGGAAAGTTATGTCGGACTCATTCTACTGTCTTTCTTCTTCCCTTTTCCTCTCGTTTCCCTTCCCCCTTTGTCTAATCCAATGGACTTTTATTTTTCCCCTCCCCATCCTCTCTTGTTGTGTTAGCATGCACATATCAGAGGGAACATTCAGCATTTGGTTTTGGCAGACTGGCTTATTTCATTAGGATGATGTTCTCTAGTTCCATCCATTTACTGGCAAATGCCATAATTTCACTCTTCTTTATGGCTGAGTAATAGTCCATCGTGTGTATATTCCACATTTTCTTTATCCATTCATCCACTGAAGGACACCTAGTTTGGTTTCATAGCTTGACTGTTGTGAAATGAGCTGCTATAAACATTGATGTGGCTGCGTCACTGTTGTATGCTGATTTTTAGTCATTTACCCAAAGGAATGGCATAAGTAGACTAAATGGTGGTTCCATACAAGTTTTCTGAGGAATCTCCATAGTACTTTCCAGAGTGGTTGCACCAATTTGCAGTCCCACCAGCAATGTATGAGTGTGCCTTTTCTCCACATCCTCACCATTGTTTATTGTTACTTGTATTCTTTATAATTGCTATTATGACTGGAGTGAGATGGAATCCCAGTGTAGTTTTGATTTGCATTTCTCTAGTGATGTTGCTAGTGATGTTGAACATTTTTTCATATATTTTTTAACCCTCCTGTTTCTTCTTCCATGACATGCTTCTTCAGTTCCTTTGCCCATTTATTGATTTGGGGTATTTGGGTTTTTTGGTGTTAAGTTTTTTGAGTTATTTGTATATTCTGAAGATTAATGCTTAATCTGAGGTGCAAGTGGTAAATTTTCTCCCATTCTGTAGGCTCTCTGTTCACATTCTTGATTGTTTCTTTTGTTGTGAAGAAGCTTTTTAGTTTTATACCACTCCATTTATTAATTCTTGATTTCAATTCTTGTGCTTTAGGTGTCTTATTGAGGAAATTGGTTCCTAAGCTCACATGATGGAGATTTGGGCCTACTTTTTCTTCTAGTAGGTGCAGGGTCTCTGTTCTAGTGCCTAAGTCTTTGATCCACTTTGAGTTGAATTTTGTGCAGGGTGAGAGATAGGGGCTTAATTTCATTTTGCTACATATGGATTTCCAGTTTTCCCACCACCATTTGTTGAAGAGGCTATCTTTGCTCCAATGTATGTTTATGGCACCTTTGTCTAGTATGAGATAACTGCATTTACATGGGTATGTCTCTGTGTCTTCTATTCTGTTCCATAGGTCTTCATGTCTGTTTTGGTATCAATACGATGCCGTTTTTGTTACTATAGCTCTGCAGTATAATTTAAGGTCTAGTATTGTGATGCCTCCAGCTTTACTGTTCTCACTAAGGATTGCTTTGGTTATTCTGGGCCTCTTAGTTTTCCAAATGAATTTCATGACTGCCTTTTCTATTTGTATGAAGAATGTCATTTGAATTTTCATATGTAATTGCATTAAAGCTGCATAGCACTTCTGGAAGGATGGCCATTTTGACAATATTAATCCGCCTATCAAAAAACATGGGATCTTTCCATTTCTAAGGTCTTCTTATTTCTTTGTGTATGTGTGTGTGTTCTGTAGTTTCATTGTAGAGGTGTTTCATCTCTTTTGTTAGGTTAATTCCCAAGTATTTTATTTTTTTGAGGCAATTACGAATGGGACACTTTTCTTTATTTCTCATTATTGGTGTGTAGGAATGAAACTGATTTATGGGTGTTGATTTTATACCCTGCTACTTTGCCAAATTCATTTATGAGATCTAGAAGCTTTCTGGTGGAGTTTTTGGTTCTTTTGAACATAGAATCATGTCTTCAGCAAATAGGGATGGTTTGAGCTCTTATTTTCCTATTCATATCCCTTTAATTTCTTTCTTTTGTCTAATTGCTCTGGCTAGGGTTTTAAGGACTGTGTTGAATAGGACTGGTGAAAGAGAACATCACTGTCTTGTTCCAGTTTTTAGAGGAAATGCTTTCAATTTTTCTCTATTTAGAAGGATGTTGGCCTTGGGTTTAGCCTGTATAGCTTTTACAATGTTGAGATATGTTCCTACTATCCCTCGTTTTTCTAGTGTTTTAAACATGAATGGATGCTGAATTTTGTAAAATGCCTTTTCTGCATCCATTGAGATAATCATGTGATTCTTGTCTTTAAGTCTATTGATGTGATGAATTACATTTATTGATTTCCATATGTTGAACCAACCTTGCATCCCTGGAATGAACCCTGCTTGATCATGGTGCACTATCTTTTTAATGTGTTTTTGTATACAATTTGCCAGTATTATTATTATTCGTAGTAGTAGTAGTAGTACTGGGGATTGAACTCAGGGGTACTTGACCACTAAGCCACATCTCCAGTCCTATTTTGTGTTTTTTATTTAGAGACAGAGTTTCATTGAGTTGCTCAGCACCTTGCTATTGCTGAGGCTGGCTTTGAACTTGTGATCCTCCTGCCTCAGCCTCCCAAAGTGCCAATTTGCCAGTATTTTATTGAGAATTTTTGTGTCTATGTTTATCAGGAATATTGGTCTGAAGTTTTCTTTTCTTGATTTATCTTTGTCTGATTCTGGAATCAGGATGATACTAGCTTCATAGAATGGGTTTAGAAGAGTTCCCTCCTTTTCTATTTCCTGGAAGTATTTGAGGATTATTGGTCTAAGTTTTTCTTTGAAGTCTGGTAGTACTCGGCTGAGAATCCATCTGATTCTGGGCTTTATTTTGTTGGTAGGCTTTTGATGACATCTTCAATTTAATTGCTTGAAATTGATTTGTTTACATTTTCTATGTCCTTTTGATTCAGTGTGGGTAGGTCATGTTTCTAGAAATTGGCTGATGTCTTTATAATTTTCTATTTTATTGGAGTATAGATTTTCAAAGCAGTTCCTGGTTATCATCTGTATTTCAGTGGTGTCCATAGTGATATTTGCTTTTTTATCACAAATTTTAGTAGTTTGAGTTTTTGCTCTCATTTTCTTCATTACTTTGGGTAAGGGTTTATCAATTTTATGTATTTTTTCAAAGACCCACCTTTTTGTTTTGTCAATTTTTTAAAATTTTTGTCGCTGCTATTGTTTCAATTTTATTAATTTCAATTCTAATTTTAATTATTTCCTGGTTTTGGTGTTGATTTGTTCTTTTTCCATGGCTTTGAGATGTAAAATTATGTTATTTATTTGGTGACTTTTTATCCTTTAGTGAATGAGTTAAATGCAATGAACTTTCCTCTTAGAATTGTTTGCATTGTGCCACAGAGATTTTGATATGTTGTGGCATTATTCTCATTTACCTCTAAGTATTTTTTTATCTCATCCCTGATTTCTTTAGCTATCCATTGGTCATTCAATAATACATTATTTAGTCTCCAGGTGTTAAAGTAGATTGTCTTTTTAATTTTGTCATTGATTTCTAATTTCATTCCATTATGATCTGATAAAATACAAGGTATTATCTCTATTATTGTGTATTTGCTAAGAGTTGCTTTGTGGCCTAAGATATGGTCTATATTAGAGAATGATCCATGTGCTGCTGAAGAGAAAGTATATTCAGTCATTGATGGATGAAATATTCCATATATGTCTGTTAAGTCTAAATTATTGATTGTAGTTTTTAGTTCTGTAGCTTCTTTATTTAGTTTTTGTTTTGAAGATCTATCAATTGGAGAGAGAACTGTGTTGAAATCACTCAGTACTATTGTGTTGTGATCTATTTGATTGTTGAGTTTATGAGGGGTTTGTTTGATGTACATAGATTCTCCATTGTTTGGGGCATAAATATTTAAGATTGTTATATATTGTTGATGTATAATTCCCTTAAACAATATGAAATGGCCTTCTTTTTCCTTCTGGTTAATTTTGACTTGAACTCTACTTTATTAGATAGGAAGATAGAAACTCCTGCTTGTTTATGAGATCCATGTGAGTGGTGAGTTTTTTCACACCCTTTCACTTTCAGTCTGTGCATGTGTTTGCCTATGAGATGAATCTCTTGGAGACAGCATATTGTTGAGTCTTGTTTTTAATCCAATCTGCCAATCTGTGTCATTTGATTGAAGAGTTTAGGCCATTTACATTTAATGTTATTATTGAGAAATGAGTCTTATTTTCTGTCATTTTGAATTATTTCTGGTTTTTAATTTGAATTAGTTTCTCTTTTGATTGACTATTATTTTAGTATAGTCCTGCCTTTCCTAGTTTTCACTTTTATTTTTAATTTCTTCTTCATGGAATATTTTGTTGAGAATATTTTGTAGTACAGGCTTTCAGTCGTGAACTTTTAACTTTTGTTTATCATGGGAGGTTTTTATTTCATTGTCAAATCTGAAGCTTAGTTTTGCAGGGTATAGTATTCTTGCTTGGCATCCACTTTCAGAGCTTGGTATATATTATTCTAAGACCTCCTAGTCTTGAGAGTCTGGGTTGAAGTATCAGTTGAGATCTGAATTAGTTTCCCTCTAAATGTGATTTGTCACTTTTTCTCTGGAGTCTTTTGAATTCTATCCTTATTCTGTATATTTTTAGGGATTTTTATAATAATAATAATAATAATGCCTGGGTGTGTGTTTGTTGAAATTTTGTATATTTGGGGTCCAGTTTGCTTCCTGTATTTGATTTTCCATTTTATTCTTAAGGTTTGGGAAATTTTCAGATATTATTTCATTTAAAAAATTTGCATTCTTTTGGTTTGTATCTCTGAGGCTTCATCTACCACAATAAATCTTAAGTTTGGTCTTTTCATGTTACCCCATATTTCTTGGAATTTCTGTATATGATCTTGTAACATCTTTTCTCCAAGGTCAACTTTATTTTCAGGATTATATATTTTGTCTTCATTGCCTGAGACTGTCTTCCAAGTGGTTTAGTCTGAGGGTGATACTTTCCAATGTATTTTTGATTTGGTTTATTAATTCCTTCATTTTGAGGATTTCTGGTTGGGTTTCTTTTTTTCCTAGATTCTCTACTCTTTATTAAAGTGATCTTTTGCTTTCTGTATTTTCTTCCTTACATCATCCTTTGTCTAACACATCAATTTAACTATGAACATTCTAAACTCCTTCTCTAATATTTCTTCCACTGAGGTGTTAATGGATTCTGTTTTTGACATATTTTGATTTGTTTGAGGTAATCTGTTCCCTTGCCTTTTAATGTTGTTTGTATATCAACCTATCTAACCATTGGTTTTAAGGCAGTAGAGTTTCTACCTTGTGGATTTATAGTTTCCCTGAAGGTTGCCAGTACCTCATAGTTTAGGAAGAGACAGATAATGACAACTGACGTAAACAATTTACAGCATTAAACCAAATAGGTCTTGCAATGAAATCTTCAATGTTGATTGTCACAATAATCAGAAATAATGTGATCAGTCATTGCCCATGGTAAAAACAGAAAGTTTACATAAGGGTTTACAATTTCACATGGTGACCAGGTATAGAAGAGAAGTGATGTAGGATGTCATGATTATGAGGGAGGAGAAAAAATAGGAGTAAAAAATTAAAGGAAGGGTGAAAAAGAGAACAATAGAGATTGGCTATTAGCTAAAGAAAAAGAGAGCAAAAGAGTAGAGGGAAAACAATAAGTGAGAGAAAAAATGTATGAAATAAAATTTTAAAAATACTAAAATAAAATTAAAACTAGAACATTAAAAATAAAAAGTAAAGAAAAATTTAAAATAAAAAATTTTTTAAAATTACAAGAACAAATTTGATGCATACTAATCAAAAATCTTAGTCCTCAAAATATTGATTCATGAAAAATAACTGCCTTCTAATAAAATGGTACAAATAAGAAAAAATAAAGACATGAATATGTATAAGTATCCAGTTAAAGACAGAATTCTTTAATAGGAAAAAAAAGAAGAGATGAGGTGGTAGTAAAGGGTTTATAGATTCAAAAGGTGAATAGGGTAAATGCAGAGGCAACCTAGGATGTGTTTATAAGGGGGGAGAACAAAACAATAGAAGTAAGTGAATTAAAGGAAGAGTGAGGGAGAGAGCAATAGAATTTGGCTGTTAGCAAGAAAAAAGAGAGAAATTTAAAAAAAAGAAAGCAGAGTTGTGAAAGAGACAATAGAAAAGCAATCCAAAATATGCTAGTCAAAAAACCAACCCTCAAAAAAACAGCATGAAAAAATAGCTACCTTCAAGAAATGCTCAAACTTAAAAAGCAGAAATACACGTGTATGTGTACCAATGTATAAACGCCATCATGTATCCATCAGCACACATTCCAAAACAACAGTGCAAGTCAAACGAACAGAACAGTCAATGAGAGCTTTGGCCATTGTATGTGCCAAACTGCCTTCCCATTTTTATTTCCCTTTCAGTGGGATGGTTTGAGCAGCTGCGGGAGATGCTGGCCACTTGACTTCCTGGTCATTGTCACCTTTGGGTTCTTTTTTTTTCTTTTTCTTTATTTTTCTTTTTTACCTTTCAATTATATTCATTTTTTATTTATTTTCTTAGCGCTATGATGTCCATTGTATTCCACCATCTTTACTGTCCCCATGCCTCTTCCTCCCTCCCTCCCCTTTGATCAAAGTTTCTCCATTCTTCCCCTATCCCCTCCCCCATTATGGATCAGCATCCACTTATCAGAGAGAATATTTAGCATTTGGTTTTTGGGGATTGGCTTACTTCGCTAAAAATAATGTTCTCCAGCTCCATCCATTTACCTGCAAATGTCATGATTTTATTCTCTTTTGTTGCTGAGTAATATTCCATTGCGTATATGTACCAGTTTCTTTATCCATTCATCTATTGAAGGGCATCTAGGTTGGTTCCACAGTTTAGCTATTGTGAATTGAGCTGCTATAAACATTGAAGTGGCTGTGTCACTGTAGTATGCTGTTTTTAAGTCCTTTGGGTATAGACTGAGGAGTGGGATGGCTGGGTCAAAGGGTGGTTGCATTCCAAGTTTTCTAAGGAATCTCCATACTGCTTTCCAGATTGGTTGTATCAATTTACAGTCTCACCAGCAATGTATGAGCGTGCCTTTTCCCCCACAACCTCACCAACACTTATTGTTGTTTGTAGTCTTGATAATTGCCATTCTGACTGGCGTGAGATGAAATCTTAAGGTAGTTTTGATTTGCATTTCTCTAATTGCTAGAGAAGTTGAACACTTTTTCATATGTCCGTTGATCCATTGTATATCTTCTTCTGAGAAGTGTCTGTTTAGCTACTTGGCACATTTGGGTTCTGAGATGAGCTTCTACAAGGGAAGTTCCTGGGGTTGGGGATTATGTCTGGTGTTGCCCCCAGGGTTTTATTATGTGGGGAGTGTTGGGGCATTAAGGAATCAATGCAGTGCACATCTAAAACTGTTCGCACTACTCTCCCCAGGGCACCACCTGTGGGAAGGGGAGTGCGTCCTTTACGGTTCTGTTGTTCAGGGATGCTGTGCTTTGGTGGCTTCTTGAGAACTATTTCTGAGCACTGAGCTCTGTCACTCAGCCCAGCTGTGTTTCTCCCTGCGGCTGGTCCTGCCCTCTGCTGGTTGCAGGTACCATGGAGCAGGTGAGGAGGGCCTGGCTTTCTCTGGCCTCTCTGATCTATATTACCCCCAGGCAAAATGGTCTCCATGCCAGAAATTCTCAGTACCAGAGATTCTCCAGATCTGCTAGGCTCACTTGAGGTCTTGAGGTTGGCCTCTGCTGGATTCACATGCTGGTTTCAGCCCTGAACTCCCAGATCTAAGCTGGTATTAAAGTGTTTCCAGCTTGGGCTCCCGTAGGCAGCAGGCAGACCATGACTTTCAGGTACCAGTGACTTTCAGGTACCAGTTTACCGGACAAAAGAGCCTCTGGGTCAGCCCAGGGCCACCTGGGTTCCCCTGGCCAGGGTTTTCCCAGCAGGTTAGACTTTTTCCTGCTTCTGCCTGGATTTCTGCTCCAATTTTATTCCTTAGCCTAATCTGATAGACCCAAAATTTCCCAAGCTTCAAGACTCTCTGTCCAATAT
>CM053406.1:126513901-126541308 GCA_028644305.1 Xerus rutilus | reverse complement strand
CCAGTGATAGATGTGCATATGAGCTAATTCAAACTTAAAGTTCTTCTTAAAAAAATTGTGTGTCACTTGGAAAGCAGGGATGGGATGCATACGAAATGTCTTTCTTCCTGCCTAGGCAGCTTGCAGGAATAGCAGCTATCTAATTTTAAACATTTTGCTTTATTTCCCTTTATAGCAATAGTGGAGTAATGTTTGCACACAAATTCCCAGTATCTGGACATGATGGAGGATCTGAAAGGGAAGAGCTGCCATTGCCTACAAGACCAGTTCCTAGAAGATCTATTTAAGATAAATGTTTAATAAGGGCATAAGCACATGGCGTCACCATGGTGATGAAGTGAATCCGGGAATACTAAGCGAAGGAGTACAGGTTGAATCAAGAAACAGGCCAGTGATTCAGTGGAAGACTCAGCCAAGAAGGACCCAGGAGCATGGCTGGGACAAAAGCACAGGGAACTGGGTAGCAGGAGCTTCCGGTTGAATCACGCAAAGGCCACGTGTAGTTTGCTTTCTCGTTTTGCATCTGCTCATCAGACCCTGGCGTGAGCTAATCGGGGTTCCTACCAAGCGCCCTCCGCAGTTGGGGACAGACCTCAGACACCGCCCTTGGCACCAGAGTGCCTGTCAGTGTGCACTGGGCTGGGCTTGCACAGTGCCTAATGATTCGTGGCAAAGGGGTGGCGATGGGGGAGCCCGGTTCTGCACCCGCCGCTACTGGCTGCGGAAACAACTTCCCGTCAACTTGCCGTCCCCGCACGTGCCTGGACTTGTAAATGCGTGTGCACATTGGACACGCACTCGTTGGCTTGGAGAAGATGCTCATTGCCATTGTCTCCCTCCTTAGAAGGAAAGGCAAAACGTGGGGTGAGAGAACGTGGTGCTGGGTGTCTCTACGTAGAAATGTGAGATGGGACCGAGCACAGGATTTCTCTAACTCTTGGTTTCCTCATCTGCCCTGTAAGGTCCCTCCCCCACGGAGTCATGAGGATAGTAATACCTAACCGAGCACTAAGAACATAATCAACACCTGATAAATTATAGTACTAGTGTCAGCCTTACTTATGAATCAGCTTAAGAGAAACAGAAGTATTTCCAAGGTACTATTAATTTAGATTCATATAAGAAAAGCAGATTCAAGTCTGAACAATTATGATAATTATTTGAGAAGGGGATTTTTTTAATAATCCCTTGACACTTCCTTAAACATTTCCACTAACCATGCTGCACATGCATTTTGCAGTGTATACATTCACTTGCAGACCAAGAAGTCTGCTGTGATTGCACCGTAAACCTTGGAGTTGTGTTATCTTTAAGGAAAAATCATGTCCCGACTGCTCTTCCAAACGGTGGCTAGAGTGGACCTCCATTCCCCTGTGCTCACAGGAAGTCACCCAGGGATTGCGCTGGCAGGTTTCTCTTCAGTGGGTCTGGGTGGACCCTGAGGTTTTGCTCTCAGCACCTCCTAGGCAGTGCCTGCCCCACACACTACAGCACAGGACTTGATCACAGGGGCCATTCTTCCCTTAAGGGGACGTGTGGCAATGCCTAGAGATACCTCCGATTGACACAACTGCAGGAAATACCGCTGGCATCTATTAGATAGAGGCCAAGATGCAGTTCACCATCCTGCAATGCACACATTTCTTGTCACAAAGAACTGTCAGGCCAAAATGTCAATAGTGCCCCAATGCCAATTACAGCAACATTGAAAAGCCCAGGAGTAAACAAATCTAGGAATCCGAATCTTCCTCACTTAATGTAAACACCTAGCAGGAAGAGTAAAATACACAGTCCTTAACTTATGTCTGAATTCAGAAGTTAAAAATAAAATTTAAAAAGAAAGGAAAGGAAACAAAAGAAATTTATGGGGATAGAAATAACATTTAAAACATGTACTACATCCCTAAAGTAAGGACCACAATGGAAACTCTACAGCCCACAGAGGGTCATCTAAACCAGCTGCATCCCTCAGGGCAGGGACTGTAGTTCTGCTGTGTGGATTGATGGTTCTGAGGCCATAGGTCCTGGCACAATGAACAGGGCACAGGTATCTACACAGGAGGAGGTAGGCATGGGGGCCACAGAGCTATCTGCCCTGGGTAGCACAGGGAACTAACTGACTGGTGATAAGAGGAACAGGGTGGCTGCCGGTCATACGTGCCAGGCTAGTGCTGCCCCACCTATAGACACCAAGTCCAGACCCACACTCCACGAAGATGTTCCTACCATCCAGGACACAAGCAAGTCATTTCAAATTGCCCTTTTCTAACCTGTTACACTCTTCCACTGACATTTGACAAATCATTATCTGGCAAACTAAGGTCTGACTGATAGAATGAAATCAGTCACCATGTTTATTGATAGATTTCTTTTCCCTGAATTTCCAGGTACCTCAAGGAGCTCATTTTTATAAGTTGCCTTGAAGATTCTGCAAAGATATTTTCATTAGCAAAAAAAATTATAATCAACACCAGCTGTATTCAGAATTTAATTGACCCACTTGGGCAATCGTTCATGTAACACAATAATTTATTTTAGGTCAAGAGAAAGATAAAAGGCAGAGGTTGGAGTTTAAATAAGAAACAAATCAAAATTATAGAGAGGGTTTATCACTTCTAAATGTTATAAGCATGGTTCCTTGGAAAGAAAAATTAGTCTTCTAAACACAAAGCTAATGTGAGTAGACACCTTAGTGCACTTCATGCAGGCGAGAGCTATCATATGTCATGAGACTCTCAGAGCATCCAAATGTGGCAGTCTAGAAACTGAACAGAAGCTCCTTGTTTCAGTTTCCACAACAAAAATATAATGTACATGGCCTTTTGTGTGATGCTGGAAAGACCAGAGGAATAAAAATGAGTAGAACCTCATGTCTGCAAAAGGACAGTGGACACTCAGCTACCCATCTATTGGCTGAGGTCATGCTTTGTGGTCTTAAGATCAGGGAAAAAAATGATGTGTCCTCAAACAGAAAGGAGAAAAATTAATGGAATTCAGAAATCAGGAGTCTAATGTGAGTCTTTTGTGTGTATTTTTAAACCAACTTTGAAGATTGTATCTATGTAGATTAACTTCAATAAGGTTCAGAAAATATGAAAGTGTTATCTCCTTCACATTCTCGGACCTTTCTCCAATTTCCAAGTCAGTTAATCAGTATTATTAAGCACATATTATGTTGCATAATAGGACTAGGTCTGTAACCAAATGCCGTAATGGGAAAAGGCCTAAATTCCTTTTAAATGACATAGAATGGAGGTTAGAGAGTGAATCATTCGTGAAGGTTTTTTTGGACTCTAGTTAGAGCAAGGGAGTGAGTGAAAAGACCAGAGGGCCCTGTCGTCTTCACTTTGCCCTGAGTTGTGTGATGGGCATAGAGGACTGGCCTCAGCCTCTTTTTAAAATGTTTCATGGCTCCTTCCATTGGATAGTGACCACTGTGGGCGGTCTCCGACCTTGCTGCGAACCTCACAGCAGAGTAGAAATGTCCATGTGATTAAGAGTAAATGTGCCTTTTTGCCACATGACTCCTCATTCTTGAAGCACTGGTCAATTTCTTGTCCAACCCTAGAGTTTGAGGATTGTCAGCAATCTCCCCAAGCAGGCAGAAAGGATTGTCTGGAAGCAGGGCAGATTTTAATCTTTCTTTTTATCTCTCCACCCATCCATACCTGGCTCGCCCATAATTAAATTGAGACCAAATCAGTGGAAGCCTATCTACAAATTTTAAATGAATTCCTTAAGTGGTCTTTGTAGGAGAATGCTGGTCTTTTAAAAGGAACAATTTGGGAGAAAGAGGTGGCCTCACCTCTCCAGTTTACAAGCTGAGAGCAAAAAGCAGGTTTGAGCTGTGTCAACAGCAACCATTGTTTCCATTAGGCCACAATTTTCATGATATTTTTTAAGAATGCAAAATAAGGTTAGCTGGAACATGCAATTCTAATCCTTTTCAGTTGCTTATCACTCTTCAAACATTCAATAGCCGCCCTTAATACCATTACCTCTGGGACAACATTTGAGCAGGCCCCTGCAATCTAAGGACAAGAGACCCGGGAGAAAGACTGTGGTTTAAAAGCCTGGTTAAAGATTAACACAAACAGTAATAAGAAGGTTCTCAGGAAAGAAGCAGGCCAGCTGTGGCTGAGCCCTGCTACCTGCTGTGGGTTGCTAGGCAACGTGGGCCAGCCACTGCCCCTAGGGTGTTTCACTTTACAGCGAGGATTTTTGAAGGGGAAGAGGGGGAGGAGGGGGGTGATTCCTAGTGAAGCTGATGTAGCTCCACATATATCCATACAAGTTGTTGTGTTATTT
The DNA here is from genome assembly GCA_028644305.1 of Xerus rutilus. NCBI lineage: Eukaryota > Metazoa > Chordata > Mammalia > Rodentia > Sciuridae > Xerus > Xerus rutilus. Next base: position 126,537,000 of record CM053406.1, on the reverse strand, counting down.
CTTTTTAATAGGGAAACAATGTCACTCAGGCCTTGCAAAGGTAGAACACACTATAGAAAGCAGATTTTTTTTTTTTGTATGTAGCTGACAAAAATCTAGCAATAACACGGAGTTTTAAAAGTGACATTTTGACTCTAAGGGAGGAATTATTTGCAATTTGTTTTGAACAGAAGCTTAGTTCATGTCAGTGGTGAACCTCCAGACAATCATTAGTTTAAACTGCCTGCTATGTGTTTAAAAATTTCAGTCAATTTAGAGCTGATCTGAATTGCAAATGTGATGGTAATAAGCCATTAGGGAACCGCATATCTCTTTTTTGCACTTACAACCCTCTGCTTTAAGGAGCTCCAACTACACTGAAATATGAAAATATCATTTTAATCATGCGTATTGTCGACAAACACAGAAATGCTGGAGATTCAGAAGTGGGAAAGTGGCATTCAGAGGCTCCACACAGGAAGCTGCGGCAAGAATGGAGAACCAGTATAACCTTTGCTGCAAATTATGTACAGTAGTAAGATTTTCCAGAAACAAATATTCAGTTTTGTTTGTAATGCAACACTGTTCTCCCAGCCCAACATCTGGATAAATTTATTTTCTTTGGATTTTGGAATTAGAGTTAGCCCCAACCCTTTATGAGGTCACTTGGGAAATCAAGAGAACGGCTTCTATGGTCAGATTTCAGCTTGCATGACACATAATGAGCTTTTAAGGTGCTTATCAATAAAAACCCTTCTTTAAATAGCCTGTTTCAGTATTCTAGAATACTATATGTTAACGCTAGTCTTAGAGCCATCCATGTCGAGAAGTATTTTATTTTCTCAGCGTGTTTCAGTTCAGAAGCTCAGATATTAGTGCAAAAATACATTGTGAAGGACGATGTGAAATCTCACGCAATCCTTAGATTTCTCCGTTGTCAGTGATACATTTAATTGAACAGAGAAGCGAGAACTGAAAAAGAGAGGTGACCTCTCGTATTTTCAGTGGGTAAGGTTCTTGACTCTCGGATGCTAGTTTCTGAAGCCATTTAATTTCAAAGCAAGGCAGGACCAACCCACAGAGCTAGCTGTGCCCAGGGATTTGTACTTGTCTTTCAGCCTCGGAGCTACACACATTCCTTCCACTTTGCCTTCACTGAAGTTTGAGACTCAGCTTTGCTTCTCCTTTGTTAATAGGACCCCAGAAATGCCACTGCTGCCATTTATAGGAATCTGGGAAATATGGAGACTTAGGAGTGATTCATTCATGACGTGTTTTCTCTCAACAAATTAAACATTTGCTGAGATGAAGACAAAGTGCAATATCCTTGGTAAATATAGAAAAAGAGAATTTGAGTAGGGTTGAGGGGTGCTCCTAGTTAGAATTTAACTCCAGAGGCCTTAGTTACCCACAAGGTCAGGGCTCTGGCCAACTGGGTGTTTGTTTATTCCCTTGAGAAGGGAAGGCAAGGGCGTGAACTGTGATGTCAGTTATGTTGGTGAGCCTCCCAAGTGTCAGCTTGTCAGCCACATCTGGACAAAACAATGAAAAATGGAATCAACTAAATTTTTAAAAAGAAAAAATATATACCCAAACACAAAATCTCTTCTTTCTCATGCTATGTCATTTCACTGAAATTCATTGGAATTCATTTGAATTAGTAGCATATATGCCACTGGACATGCACATATATGTGTATTAAAACCTGAAGGACAAGCAAGTATTTAACATTTCACTTGATTTTACATTATTCCCCTTCAAACTAATGATAAGGAGAGGTTCCAGCTAGCTGGAAGTGTGAAGTAGGAATGGAGCCTGTCATGCCCAGGATGGGGCAGGTGAACCCCCCAAGGGCTGCTCCTCTGCCTCACAAGGTTTTCCTTTCTTTATTCAGCTATTCACTTGCTCAGTAAATGTTCATGGAGTCTCCTTTGGGTGCACGGAATTGCAGTGGACACCGCAGGAACATAAGACTGACCTAGACAGTGGACCCTGCTCTCCAGCAATTGACTGGAAGAAGCCAAGCTCTACACGAGCTGGTATGATCAGAGATGGAGGCAGAGATGTCAAGAGGCACAGAAAGGCATAGGCAGTAGGCCTAGTGGGTCCGTTGATCAGCAACGTCAAGACCTGTGGCTGTGGAATTAGAAAGGTTCAAGGGCAGATTGTTCCTTGGACTTGAAAGACATCGGGGCCACTCCAATTACCCATCTGGATTCCTCACCTAAACATTAAGAACTGCTCGACACAGCCACCGTATTTCCCTCATCAGCTTCTGATCTTTTCCACAGAGCCGTTTGCAATCTTCTCAACCCTCTGGAAACCCCTTGCTTCCTATTCTTCCCCTCCCTTGCAGAAGATGATCGCAATTCCCTCCTGCAGAGAAAATGAAATCCATCGGCTGGAAACCCACTCAACTTCCTGCCACCAGCCTGCACAGCGAGCAGGATCCAAACCCTCACGCTCTGCTCGCTTCCCCCACGAAGCCCTGCTCCCTGCGCTCCCACGCCCTGCTTCGGTGGCTCCACCCTTCCGCTCCCTCCCCGAGATCCTCTATCGATTCCTTCCCTGCTGCATCCTTCAATGTCAAGTGCTCCCCTTTGCTGCCTGGGGCTCATGAGCTTGCAAGATTGTGCAAATCTCTACCCTCTTAAAAACAATGACAATAACAAAAACCCTCCTTCAATGTCCTGTGCTCTCTGCTCTGTCCTCTATCACCACCACTAGTCACAGGTAGCCACTGAGATTCACATTGATGAGAATTAAATGAAATTTAAAACTCAGTTCCTCGGGGGCACCACATCTCAAAAGGATATTGGCCAATATAGAGGACACACAGGGCTCGAATGCACACCCAGGAAGCCTGGGGCTAGGGCCTGCAACTTCTGTATCCTTCACCATAACCCCAATTTATTGTGCAAAGATGGTACATATTATATTGCATATACTATGTAATTATATTATATGCCACTGGACACTGACATATATGTGTATTAAGACCTGAAAGACAAGTAAGTATTTAACATGCACATTTAATAAGCACTATCAGAACCTTGCTCAGAACCTGGGAGGGAGTAAGTCACAGAGTTTTGGTCTAGAACTCAAGTCTTCCAGAATGGGTGCAAACAAATCACACTATTCTCTGAATATCGAAATCCACTTCTCAAGATGTGAATGGTAATACCAACATTCAGATCCACCTTAGTAGAATCAGGTAGACACTCAATTTGAGGAGTAAATTTTCAAGAAAATGCAAGAACACATCTGCCTCCAGCCTACTCCACCCGCCCTCCACCCCAACAAAAACGGAATAAACCTGCAACTAAACTCACAGGCAATTACAAATTAAGATGCTAGTTAATCAAATCTGTCCGAAAAATTGAAGTTTCCTGTCTGGCCCGGCTCGGAAAGCCTGGCCTACTGTGCGGCAGCCTGGTCCCTGGCCCTGCTGCTCCTGTGGTCCTGCAAGTGGTCACAGCAAATCCGAGTGAAGGCCAGTGCGCACATCACAGCTTGACGATTCCTGGGCTGCTCACAATGACCTTGGAGACATGCTTGCTGCTGCCGCCCTGAGAGTAGGTAGAGGCTCAGGGGTGCCTCTCAAGCCCCATCCCAGAAATCAGGGTCTTGAGGAGAATAGGCTCTTTGTCTAGGCTGTCGCCAGCCAGGGGACCTCTGCCCTCACCAGCTGCCCCACCCCTCATATTGGGCCCAGACTCACACACATCCCAAAGCTTCACTATCTACAACAACCAAATTTGGGGGGCTATTTTATCTTCGATTAATACATATTAATTATATAAATTAATGGGATTTAGTGTGATATTTCAACACATACATACAGTGGGCAATGTTCAAATTCAGCTTTTCTTATCCACCCTCCCCACCACCACCAATTTTTTAAATTAAATTTATTTGTAGAAATAAATTTCTACAGCTTGAGTTAGCGTGGCCGGGGAATGTTTGCTCGTTTCCTCCTGTGAGCACATTTCTGCCCAGTCTTCCCCATTCTTTGCATCTTCAGGCTTTTCTCCACTCCACAGACACACACCTGTGGAAGATTCCCCTCTCCCCAGTCCTAAAGGTGGGCTCTGGCTACCCTAGGATTTAGCCCTCCCAGCACTGTAGGCAATGGAATCTTGGTCCATGGTCCACGACAATGTTCGTACACATAATAAAATAATATAGAGTTGACATTTTCAAATATATTTACCCACCTCACCACTATTAGGATGGCTACTACCAAAATAAAAAATAAAATAAAAAACCAGAAAATAACAAATGTTGACGCAGAGGTGGAACCGCTGCTCATTGCTAGCGGGAATGTGTAATGGCGTCACCACCCCCATGGAAAATAGCATGGCAGTTTCTCAAAAAAATTAAAAATAGAACTACAATATGATTCACTATTCCATTGTTGGATATATACTCCAAAGAATTGAAGTCAGTGTCTGAAAGAGTCGTCTGCACTCCCGCAGCAGCTATTCACAACAGAAAGGGGTAGAAGCAACCTCGGGGGCCATCCACACACAAATGGACCAGCCAAGTGTGGTCAAAATGCACAGTGGACTATCATTCAATCCCAAAAGGGAAGGGAATTCTGACATATGCCAACATGGGTGCATCTGAAGGACATTATGATGTGAGGTAAAGCCAGTCCCCAAAGGACAAATACCATGAGGTTTCACTTCTAAGCAGTAGCTGGAGTAGTCAGATTCAAAAGCAGAAAATGGAAGCTGGTGTCTGGGGACTAAAGGGAGGAGGACCGAGGAGATTTTGTCTAATGGGTACAACGTTTCAGTTCTGCAAGAGGAGGCGAGTTCTGGAGACAGGCGTTTGGGTAAGGTGAGAAGGAACTTAATGCCACTGAACTGTGCACTTAAAAATGGCTAAGATCAGCTGGGCGTGGTGGTGCACGCCTGTCATCCCAGCACTTAGAGAGGCTAAGACAGGAGAATCGCAAGTTCAAAGCCAGCCTCAGCAACAGCGAGGCACTAAGCAACTCAGTGAGACCCTGTCTCTACATAAAACACAAGATAGGGCTGGGGATGTGGCTTAGAGGTAGAGTACCCCTGAGTTCAATCCCTGGTACCAAAAAAACCAAAAAGGCTAAGATCATACATTTTATGTTGTGTGCCTCATGGCAATTTCACGTGTGTGTGTGTGTGTGTGTTTGTGTGTGTGTGTGTATACATGAGAGAGAGAGAGTGGGTGTCCAGCACCAGGGTAAGCATTTGCATGAGCTGCTTCACATGATCTTCACAACTCTGGAGGAAACCATTATCACCATTTTATAGACAGAAACACTGAAGCTTTGAGGGACGACGTCATCTGTTCAAGGCTACACAAACAGAAAGTAGCAGCCCCTTGATGCTGGAGCTTATAACGATCACAGTTACAATGTCACCTGATGGCTGGGACTGTTTGGTGTTACCCCAAGTTCAGCTTCTTACGCTGAGTTATTCATTCTGATTCTCTCTGGTGGTCTATACTTCTGGACTAGTCGGTGGGCATTTAGAATGATCATCTTCTGTCTTTCAAAGAGTAGTCTTTGTGGATCCCAATGATTCAGATTTACAGTATGTTTCTGTCACCATGGATGCTCCTCTCACTGAGGATGTGCTGGGTGCAGCCTGCCTGAGCTGCTTTGCATATCTCCGGTCACACCTCCAGCCTCCCCATGAAGCTGCATCCTCATTATCATCGCAAGATGGACGCCCTGAGGCTTTGCGAAGTTAAGTAACTGGGTCACACAGCACGGGAAACGGAGAGCTGCTTCTTCACGCACTGATATCCAAACTGTTCCGTAAGTCTCGCTTCTCTCTGTTGTCCAATTTCCATTAGGTCCTGGGCAGTTTAGTTTCTCGATCTTTAATTTGACCTTGGCTCAAGTATCCTTTTAGATATTAACACAGTCTGGTTATCTTTCATATAATATGTATGTTTTTTAAAATCTCCTTTCAAAGAAAATATTTTCATCAGTTATCTTAGCAGTAGGGTTACAAGGCTGGATTAATGGACTCTCAGTTCTGACATTTTCCAAATCTTTAATTCTATTACACAGCTGCATTAAGATGAGAAGTCACATAAGAAAGATTGAGAAAGAGACCAAGGAGGATAATTCTAAGAGGCAATAAGTTTCCTTGTAACTTTGATGTCATCCTGCAGCCTAATAGGTCTAGCCTTAGAAGTGCAGCCTCTTAATATGAGTTTCCACATAGCACACTCTTGACAGCATTTATTATTAATGATCATCTATGAGTTAGGAAGGCTAAAGTCATGTGAATGGAATCCAAAAGTCAAACAACCATCTCTCAGAAGCAATTGAACCTCATCCAACTGCAGCATAATTTTGAGAATGAACTAAAGAGTAACACAAGAAAATGCTTTGCCTGAGTTGGTGATTTAATCTCTAAAAAGTGCCACCAAAATGCAGATGGAGGGAGGAGAAAACGGCCACTGTATTATGAAGCACACATGGCCAATGTCACCATAGCCAGCTGCCTATGTAACTTTAAACCAGATGGATCCTGAAGATTTGGAAGCAGATATATTTCTTCGTCTAACATTTCCTAGATTCTCAGTGATGGGAAACCCGGTCAGGCTTACGAAGGGTCAAATATGTTGAACTCCTGTCAAACTTTTCAGGGTGGGTCAAAGTCAATAATTTTCATCTTAATCCTGAGGCCACAGTGTCAAATGAGAAATCTACTCCATATGTTCTTGATTTTACTTCACAGAAATCCTAAAAGGTTTTTTCAGGAGAACCCAGTGAGGTTCCACACCTCCTCAGCCTCACAGGATTGGTTCTTCTGAGCCATTAAAATTATACATAAGAATATCATTTGTGCCATGTGTGGTGGCACACACCTGTAATCCCAGTGTTCAGAAGGCTGAAGCAGGAGGATAGTGAGTTCAAGGCCAACCTCAGCAACTTAGCAAGGCCCTAAGCAACTTAGTGAGACCTTGTCTCAAACTAAAAACTAAAAAGTACTGGTGATGTAGCTTAGTGGTTGAATGCTCCTGGGTTCAATCCCCAGTACCAAAAAAAGAAACTCAAAAACCATATTGTCATCCTTAGTGGACAACCTAGCAGACTAGCAGATGCCATGCACAATCTCATTTAATTCTCACAACCAGCCCCCAAATCAGATGGCATGGCCCCTTCTCCAGAGAGGGAGGTACAGATGGGAACCAACTTATCCATGTGTGTCTAGTTGGCTGTGGCCTCTGCTCAGTGCTGAACAGACCATGAGCTCATACATTTTATGTCACACAGATTCTCAACCTGGGATCTTTTTAGATTTAGGACATAACAGGTACTCTGTTCAAAACAGTATATACCCTTATTTAGGAGAAAAGTGAAGCTCAGCAACAGGTTTTCAGCCCCTTACCCCATTTCCAGCTGACCTTCCAGGCATGGTGATACCATAATGCTATTGTCTGGATCTTTAGCACTATCGACTCACTGTTCTGGAAAAATAAAAGGTAAATGTCTTGAATTTGCACCCATAAGGTTTTGTTTGAATGCCCATTACTTGTGTCTTTTTTAATTAAATTGTTTTTGCAAATATTCAGAATCTTGCCACCCATGTAGTCCCTTCCAGAATATAAATTCTGAACTGATTCCGGTGGAGCTGAAAACACTCATTTGGCTAAGATTTGGAAATTTTGAAGCTAAAATGGAAGAGTAATGCTAAATGATCAAAGTACAAGAGAAAATAAAATCACCAGAGCCCAGCGGACTCACCCTGACTCCTAGGCTCCACCATTGTGTTCTCACTGAAGTTCTCTGTAGTGTTATCTTACGAGAATGCAAATTTGACTCACTCTTGGAAGATGCTAACCAAGACAACTTTAAACTTCTATATAATAAAATATCGTATCACCAGATAGTCTCCAGTTGAAGATTTTAAATTATGAAAATTGAAAGGTTAAAAGAAGCCAAAACATTTTTTTCTTACATATTCACTCTGTGTCAGGTACCCTGTTAGGAGTTTTTATTTTGTATTTCTTTCTCAGAATAACCCAAGAAAGTAGGTTTACTCTCATTTCAGAAATGAAGCATCTGAGGTCTTAACAAGGTCATATAATTTGCCCAAGGTCACACAAGAAATAAATGGAAAACCTAGGTTCAGAATTAATCTTTAATTCCAAAACCAATTCCTTTTTCATTTTATTAAACTGTCACCTTAAATTTTAAAATACCTGAGGAAATAGTCACTTAACTATATTTCCATCCCCTAATAACTATTATGGGGGAATTCTTACAGAGTGATTTATACACCGGTAGAACTTGCCAAGTAAACATATTTTTAATGAAGATGACCAAAGCATGCTCACACGACCATTTAAACAGGTGAGGTGATCATTCTATTTCTCCCCTGTTTAAACAAGGTTTCCATTCATTTAAGAAATATAACATGGCAGGCTGCATGTTAGGAGGAGATAAGACATGCCTCAGAACGAGTGCCGAGGGGGGTGACAGCAGAGACCCATGGCGTGAGAGGAGACGTGGCACAACATGTATTTTATCTCAAAGAAGCATATGCCGAGAGGTCTTTCCATTGACAGCCTTAAAACCCAAGGGGGAAAAATCTACAGTCTTTTTCTTCTTTTCCTCATCAATATGAAATGATTTATCTCACTCACCTTATGTTTTTACACCATAAATAGAAAATGTGAGTAAATAGCTGTGCAGACAATTCCAAATAAGTTGGTACAGTATCTATTGAATTGCTATGAGGCCATTAATAGTGAAATGAATCACATCACACAGCTCATTTGAATCAGTTGTCATTTAAATAAAATCCAGTGACATAAGAACTTTTCCATTTACCTTTAGTAAGAAAGGAACATCAATTGAAAAAAGGGACAAGCATAACTGAACTAACCACATTAAGAAAACAGGTAGCTCCAGAACCTTTGTGAGAATTTCTGAGCTCATCCCTGGTGCCATTCCCTCTTCTGCCCTTTCGGAAGCTCCAGCTCCACCGTCTCCTGACTGTTCCCTTTTTCTCAAGATCACTAGTATGATGATGCAGAAACCCACTCAAGCCATTATCACAGGGTAATGGCAAGTGAGCAGAAAACCTTGTGCTTCCAAATCCCGGATTCTCTCATTTTCTTAGAATATGCTGCTCCTTTAGAAGCCTGCAGATGCCTTATTAAGTAGATACCTGGCCAGGACTCCTGCCCTGCCCGCATCTAGGTTTACTTCTTTGGATTGATCTGAGAGTGGGTTGCTCAGGCTGGCCTTCCCCCAGCACATAGAACCAAACTACTGGGACATCTTCTACCCAGGGAGATTTGGTGGCTTCTCTTCCTCACCAGTCTTACATCACATGGCCTTGGCTGTCTCTCAGCTGCTTCTTCTGTTCAGCTGGCAGTGGTCGCATCTTGCCATGACGTGTAAGTGTTGGTTTGGGCTGTACCTATCCCTACCCAGAAGAACTGTCAGCCAGGTGTACGCTAAGCTATCACATGGAAACGCCTATTGTGTGATTTAATGAGGTTATCTCCCATGTGGCACAGCAACAACTTCCTGGAAAACTTTGGCATGATGACTCTGACACACAGTGATCTAGGACCATTCCACCACCATCTTTCTCTAGACTGGACTTGGGTCTGGCCTTTACCTTGCATGCTCCAGTCACCAATATCCCACAGAACCTACGATATTCCTTTATGTGGTGACTTTTATGCCATCTAGTGCCATGTTATTCAAAGGAGCTTAATTATTCTTCCAAATATGCTTTTAATATCATGTATCAACAAAAGCAAGAAAACCTAACACACTGTGTAGGAGCACTCCCTATACCTTCAACCCCTCCCCTCCCTCTTTCCCCATTCTATGCTGATGGGCTGCGTACCTGATACCCTGCGATACCCCATTGGTTGTAACCTCAGGGCCATGATTGGTCCGAAGATTGTTCATAAGCTGTTGCACTTCCTGGAATAAACAGGTTCTGTGTCTGGCTCCGGCAGAGGATTCTTACCAGCCCCCGGAGTCTGGGTGAATTGGCTCCGCGACTGACCACTCCATACCTCGTCCTGCGGGACCCCGCTTTGTCCCTCCTGAGGACCCCTTACTTTCATCCCCCAGGACCCCAACTCATCAGCAAACCCACGCAAGTCATGACATAAAACAACAACACTGCTAGGATAATCACTGAGGAAGAATATTGAAAGATGTATCATTCTACCAATCAATACCAGCATTTCTCGGCATTGGACATGACTTAGAATTACTTAGGGGGTTTTCAAGAAAGTATAGAAGTCTTGTCCCAAGATTGACCAGGCCCCCTACCAAAAGATCAGGTTACCATTTTAGTATTTTTCCATAATTCTGCCTGAGTTATGCTGGACTTTCTCAGGTGGCAAGAATCAGAGAGAGATGCTAAATCTGTCTCAAACAATGGCTATTCAAGGTTACATTGGAAAGGAATCCAATTCCAAAACCTTTCTCTGTAATGCACCAAAGATCAGAGGTAGAATGCTATTCATCTTCTTTTTAAGTGGATACTAGTGCCTACGGATCAATTCTAGAATTCACCTCATTGTGGCTCCACCAAGAAAACAGAAATTCCTCTAAGTATTTCAAGTAGAAGGAATTTAATACAGGGATTGGTTTTACAGATGATGAACTTTTTGACATAAGATGCTTTTGTCGCCCTGAGTCCCCTTTACCAGGCTTAAGCACCCATCCCCCAACTGTGGCAGGTGTCAGCTGCTATAGCATCAACCTGCAATCCTCCCCAGAGGTTCCTCCTTTGGTCACTGGGAATCAACTCCATTGAGGTGTCTAGCACACTATGCCTTCCCTCCTGGGACAACCCATGGCCAGTGGTTGACTCAGACACACAGTGAAAGAGCTCAGTCCCTCTCCTATGTACAATAGCTCTTGTTTGATTTATTCTCCAGGGTTCCGCAATGGGAACAACCTGAGGCTAGATGTTTTCTGAAACTTCATCCCCTCACTCCCTCGCAGGATTCTTCTGGGAGCACCCCTCCATAAATCAGTGACACAAGAATTCCCATGCCACTCTCAGAATCTAAGGGAATCCAAATACTGTGTCTTATATATTTTAAACTATGTCTTATATATTTGCTCTGCCATGATATCTAACTTAATATTAACCTCATACGAGGCATTTAAACATATGTTTTCTGGTTGATCAGTAAGAATAGCTACAATCAAAATATCTCCAGGAGTAAAGACAAGTCATTTCAATTTTACAGATGTACCAACCAAAAACTTAGCTGCAAAACACACAAAAGTGCAATGGAAAAATCTGTTCATCCGTCTTCACAGCTGATGAAAGTCACAGTTAGTCAGGAGCAGTGATTGGTACTGAATGTGAATACTGCCAAAATGATAGGATCAAGTGTGTCATTTGGAAACTGCATACACACCCAGAGAGAATGTGAAGAGTATTGCCACTGAATATTGTCATATGCTTTGTGGATAGATTGTGTCATACTGGTGACAGCACATCCTGCAGAAAAGGTCCCTGAGGAAGTCAGAGGACAGCTCTTTATCTGCTTAGTCCCCCTGAGACTACAGGAGCAAGTTTCAATTAAGGACAATGAAAGAATGAGAGCCTCTCGCAGCACTAGTAACAAGAAGTTCCTACCATATTCCACATTATTGTTTCACATCATCATAAAAGGAAAATGAAGTATTTTTTCAAAGATGCAGAAAGCCATGGGCATCAGAGTCGACTCCGCCTGTCCCTCCTCTCACAGCTTTCTTGTTACAACCGTACAAAGCAGTACAGTGTATAGTGCAGTATATAATTATGGTGGTGTTATATGATTACTATTAATAATGTTCATAAAAGATACATTCCCCACAGGGACACATGCTAGGTGTTTCAGGTAGATTAGTCAGGATTTAGTTAGAAGCCAGTAGCAGAATACTAATACAAACTAGCCTGGCACTCCATCACTGGGTAGGTGGAGCCCCAACGCCTTCTGGAGAAATCCAACTGTCAAAAATACAGCAGTAGAAAATTGGGGAAGTACGTCATTACAGGTGCTGGGACTTCAGAACTAAAAGGACAGTATTATCCAAAGGATACTTTTAAATAATATGATATTTTAAAGCTATGGTTTTCAAACTTGAGCATATGTCACGATCACTTGGGCAACTGGAAGAACACGTATTTCTGGGCCCCAACTCAATGCTTCTGGCTTAGAAGTTCTAAGGCAGAACCAAAGAATGGACATGTTTAACAAGTGCCAGGGTGATGCCAATGCTGCTGGACTTGGAACTTCCCAATGGGAACCCTTCTTCTAGGAAAAGTTCATGAAAATGGGTGCATACGATTGATAGCCAATGAAAGCCAAGCATGAAAACCAGAAGCCTTCTGTGATCTCTCACCAAGAGACTCCACCTCCTGCAACAGAGGAGGGGAAAACTGGACCCTACTTTGGCTTAAGAGAGCAGCCAGAGTCCTGCGAAGGGAAGCTCCCCAACCAAGGCCAGCAGTTAGATAAAGATCAGGACCTGGTGGTGACCATGGGACCTTTCCACTTGAGATGGGGCAACCTAGGAAACAGCCCAGAAAAATTTTGAACCTCAGAGTGTTTTGCAACTCTGAGGTCTGCAGAAGGGACCTATGCCTCCCAACGTAAGAGCTAGAATTCTTTGTTTTATTAAAGGCAAAGCAGAGGCCTCCTTGCTACAAGATAGCTGTGTCCCCATCGCTGTGAGATCCATATACATCAATCCCCAAAATACTCAATAGGCCAGACTCCAGACCAGCACTTGCTTTGAGGGACTCAGCCTGAGGCAGTTGACTCCAGCTGGTGATGGTCACCACCCCGAGCTCCACAGCCTGAGGACTCTTCTTTCCAAATCCCTATCCTCCTCACCTGTGAACCCAGTTCTGTTCCACTGATAATGCACTTTCTCAACCTCATGTGTGAACAGCACAATAGTAAATACAAGATTCATACAATAGCCACTCTGTAGCCCAAGAGCATCGGAGGTATATTTTCTGGTTCAACTTGAAAAAAAACACAAATATCCAGAAAAAGGCCCTATTAGTCTGGTTTGAGTTACATGTTCATAACTTGGACTAAAATCTGTGCCCAGAGCCATGAAAGACATGAAAAGAACATCCTAGACCCAGTCCTCACTGGTGGCCAGAGAGCCAGGAACTGTTAACGAAGGCGTGAAAGACCAGGATCCCAGTAAGCAGTTTGGAATATGACTGATACTAATTCATTCCAGAATCCTCTCATGTGTCCTCAATTAGGATGGCAGCTTAAAAAGAAGAGGAGAAAAAGGAGGGAAAAATGACTACCACTTTACCACAGATTTCCAAATCCAATAGCAATGTTTGATAAATGAAAATTAGTAATGTGTCTTTGTTGTAACAGAAATGTAAATTCAAACTAGCTTAAGCACAGGCTGCACGTCCTGGAAGGCTCCGGTCACTGCAGGAAGTCGGGTGGCTCAGCTGGCCACAGACTCCACTCAGCCAGCCCACGGCTTGCTCTGCATTGTGCAGCAGCCCGCCTCCACGCTGCTTTCTGTAAGTGGCAGGGGGACAAAAGAGCGTGAAGCCACCTGCTTCCTGTTTCCTCACCTCATTACGAGTGAGGAAGTGCCTTTTTTCTTTCCTTTCTCCAGTTTGAACAATTATAGGAAAAAATTTGATGGCTCAGTTGGGTCACATGCCTGAGTCTGGGACCAATCCTACAAGACCAGGGGCGCAGTCGCTCAGCGATGGAAAGGCTTGGTTTCACGCTCACTAGGAAAAGGGAGATGAGTGATTTAAGGACATGAAAGAACCAAGAGCGCCATGTGGCTCCTGAACCAGGAAGAGCCTTTTCCAAAAGAGGGGTTTGCGTTTCCTAGTAAAACTGGAATATTAGAGAAAACATAGACTCCAGTTCAGGGGATATAATGACAGGGTTTGCTTTCTTCCAGGAATAGAGGAAGCTACATGCATAAGTTTGGCAAAGTTTAGAATATGAAAAAAAAATTTTAAAGGGAAGAAAGAAAGGCCAGAAGGTCTAAATTTCCTTCACTCTCCTCCATCTTTGTAAAGATGTGAGAAGAAAAAGAAAAGACAAATGGTAGGACACAGTGCCTACAAGACCTTCCCCAAAGCCACTAAATTTGATGTCATTATTACTTAGATGAGGCAGCTAATGCCAACAGAAAAGTGACTCATTCAAACCCACTACTTGGTGTCAGGGACTGTGCATTCCCTGGGCTCTTCACAGTCTGCCTAAGAACTGGATCTAAACTTTACTAATTTGGGCTCCAGTGTTCTGGACAATGATTGGCCATATTCCCTGACTATCAGGGATGCTACAAGTTTGAACTATTTCCTGGGCTCACAAAAGTATTTCCAAGAGAAGCCAAAAAATAAAGTTTAAAAATACTATTGGAGTATAGAGACGAACATAAAATTTCAAAATTGATATTCTAAAGCCTAAGTTTTAAACCCAATGTTATACCCTGCCTTAACTACTTAAATAGTAATTTAATTACTTATATTATAACCTGCTTCAAAACCATAGGTTCTTATACATTTATATTCTTTACATTTTGCCAGAGCTGTGAGGAAAGTTCAGTAAAAAGAAAAAGAGTGAGGTCAACATCTATGCTCAGATAATTGAGAAGGCATTTAGCATGTAAAATAACACCAGAGAAAGTTGACCTGATGCTAGTCTCTGAAGGGAACAGGGAAACGAATTACTTATGTTCGGTCTTAATGCTTTTGGAATTACGAGGATGATTGGGTTCTCCTCATCACTCGGGGTATTCAATTGCCTTAAAAACATGAAAAGAATTATTAAAATATCTTAGGGTCTTGCTTTACAGCTTATATGGCAAAAGTTGTCTTCTTGTCTTTCAATTGACACAATGAAAAGTAATAAAAATGTCCAGGGGTGCTCAGGGCCCTTTACAGGTGTATTTTTCCAATACTGTATGTCTGCCCTGGAGTTTGAATGCACAGCCTGGATTGGTGATGTATTTGGAAGTGGTCCCTTGTGTAGATAGTATTTAAAGCCACAGGATCAAAAGAGATGGCCCAGGGAGTCAGGGCAGGTATGAGTCATGAAAATGGAGTTCTCAGCGCAAAAATGCCGACAGGGCATGAGGCCTAGAGGGTGTAAGACGACAGGAACGGAGAAGGAAAAGACCGAGACAGGAGGAACCAGGAGTCTGCCGTGCGTCCCAGCAAAGGCAGAGCGTGAAGTGGTCCCCAACGTCCGATGATGGAGTAAGATAAAAGTAGAAGAAGATGTTTGGACTTGGTGGCATGGAGGCTGGAGGACAGCTTGACAAGCCACACACCCATGACCAAGTGGACGAGGTGGGAGGAAGCGGGAGGAAAGGCCTGGGGCCACCCGTCACCTGACTAGTAATGGGGCGCAGAGAAAGGGGTGACTGGCAGGGATATGTGCTTCCATGAGCCGTTCCTGGAGAAACCAGAGCACAGTTCTGTGCTGATGGGGTAATCCAGGGGAGTCGGGAGGTTTACAATGCAGGGAAAAGAGATGCCTGAAGGATTGAGAAGGCCTAGAAACAGGATCCTGCCCACAGATGGTGGCACTGTCATTAGAAGCAAAGTCTGAGAATGGCAGGGGAAGAGAGTCATAAGAGAGTCATGGCCATTGAGAAGACAGTAGAAGGTGTGAAATGCTCTTCCACGGCAGTACGAGAGCAAAAGAATCCAGGGAGAATGTACGGGAATCGTTGGATAATAGGATCCACACGGAGGGCCTCCTGTTTTCCTCCTGCTATCTTCACTTGCCTGTTCACAAACATGAGTATGTCTCAACAAATTTAGACTTGACATTGGCTGGAGTTCTGCCAAGAAGAGAGGGAAGGCTACTTTGCAGGTGTATTTCTTCCAGAAATAGAGGAAGCTACATGCATAAGGTCCACAGCTACTGCAGCCAGGTCCACAGAAGTGTTAATAGTGATAACCTAGGCGATCGGGACACAGTCATTGGCGACATCCACTGTACAACTTAGGGGCATGGACAGGTGGGGTGAAATGATAGGAAGGTCACTGGAGGGGAAGAGGTCAAGGGATGGAGGGCACCTGGTATTGCAAGGACCAGCTGCACAGGTGCACTAATTAGGAGTGATGACATTATACTGCAATAATGACCTCCGTGTTTCCATGGCAAGGGACAAATCCTTGAATTCCTAATGCATGCACAGCTGTAGCTCAGTGACCTCACCATACAATGACAAGAAGTCCGTCTGGGTCTCTGTACCTCGACAGGTAGCATCTAGTCACTGTCCAGAGGCAAGCAAGAGAACAGGGACGGCACATGCTCTTAATGCTTCAGCTCAGCAGCGATACTGAGAAATTCCATCCGTCACCACGGCGTCGCCTGCAGCCACTCAGCAGCTGCGCTACCTACACCAAGCTCACGGTCACACCCACAATAGTCGTGAGCACTTCTACTAGCCACAACGTGGACGGTCTCCTGCTAAGAATTGTCAAGGAGGTAAGATTGGGGGAGAGATGGCGGACAAGGTCAAAATTCTTCAAAGAATGAAGGGGTTTCATCCAGAAGGCTGCAGGGAGGCAGCTGTAGAAGAACCAGTGGCCTGAGCAGCCGAGGCCCGGGGGGGCTCATCTGCTGGAAATTCCCTTCCCGCTCTACTCAACTCTGCTGAAACACGTGCCCGTGACATCCAGTGTCTGAGCATAGAATGAAATATTCCATCACTTAGATTTTTCCTAAGGCAGTAAATTTTAAGCTATTCAGGAACAGGCTGCTGATGAACCTGATGGATGCATAGTTCAACATATTTCCTACATGGAACACTAGGTTTTAAAGAATGAAAATATGGGAACAATAAAATTTTACTGAACATAATTTATTCTTTCCTTGATGATTTAAAAGGCACCTTTAGCTCCTACGGTGACTTGGGGACAGGCCTGTGAGCATCAATTATAATTCAACTGCGGATGTGCGTGGCAATAACTCACACGCGCTCCTTGCACACTGGGAGCTCAAGCAGGGCAGCAGGAAGAGTAATGGCAGGAGGGAAGGGAAGGGCAGAGAGATGGGGAAACTAACCAGGTGGCTGGACGTGGCCCCAAGGATAAAACAGCAGTTGAAATAATAAAGTTGAACAAGTTAAGAGGCCTCAAGTCTCAATTGGGCTGACACTCCTATCCAGGAGGCAAGGTCCCAAAGCCGGGAACACAAGACCGGAACACGCCTACCATATGGGCGGATCCCATCTCCAGTCCAGCAGGCTAATTGGATAGAAGCAAATGCACACGTTCCATTATTGAAAAAAAAAATTTTTTTTGTATGTTGCGGTTTATTAACTTAAAGCTGGCACTTTCAAAGAACCAAACAAGCTGCTGATCATCGTGAGGTTGAGGACAGGGTCTGGTTCACAGGAACTTGAAAGGCAAACTAGGAAACCAGAGAGTGAAGCTCCAGCAGCAGAGGGGGAAAAGGTCTCTATTTTTTTTTTTTTTTTTTTTTTTAAATGATGTGCTATTATTTTTTTATATCTTTATTTATTTTATGTGGTGCTGAGGATCGAACCCAGTGCCTCACGTATGTGAGGCAAGCGCTCAACCGCTGAGCCATAACCCCAGCCCCAAAAGGTCTCTATTTAACAGGAGCCCAGGCACCAGGTTGAAGTGAGCAGGCTGATCCCAGAGCCCAGGCACCTGCCATGAGGTGGGGCTCCCTCTAGAGGGGAACAGGAAAGAGGAGGAGAGGCGGGAGTTATGTCCTGCCTGATCATCATCTTGGGACAGGTTAGAGGACCGGGGAGTGACCCGAACAAAGAGAAGCTAAAGAAAACTTTGATTACTTCATTGGAATGCCAGGGAGTGCTCAATCTCATGCTGCCGAATTACATGCCCCAGGCCATCCTGGGAACTACCCCAAGTCCTGTGCTTAAGCTCCCTTGTTTGGAGGCAAGTAATATTCAAAGTAGGAGGACACAAGGAGGCTGTCTTTGTAATGCAACTCAATGCACAGAGGAGAGGCAAACAATAGTTTTAGCGTAGTATTCACTTAAGATCTTACTGTCTAGTGGCTGGGGCTGTAGCTCAGTGGTAGAGCACTTGCCTAGTGCTGGGTTCGATCCTCAGCACCACATATAAATATAAATAAAATAAAGGTCCACGGACAACTAAAAAATATTAAAAAACAAAGATCTTACTGTCTTACAGATATTTTACTTTCCTTAATCATATTCTTTATCCCAGCCTATGAACCCAATCCCCTGCTATAACCAGGTGGAATTGAACCTGGACCAAAGGACTGAGGACAAAGGAACCTGGGTGCCCCCAGATGTCCACCCAAGCCAGAGCAGCAGTCAGCAGAGAAGACTGGGCAGTACAGAGAATAAGATAACCAAAACCCTTGTCAGAGTGGGGTGAATTGTTACCAGTACCTCAAGCCGACTTCTATCCCAGGGCCCTCTTTTGCATAAAAGAAGTAGGGTTATTTGCATTTTAAGTTTATTTTTGTTTATTGAAGTTAAAAAAGATACATAATTTGTCTTAAATCATTAAGTTCAATTTGTAAATCTTCTTGCCTACTTATAAATATAGTAGATGTTATATAAAATAAAGCAGCTTTTACAGGGAAGTTGGATTAGTGTTTGATCAACTCAAGTAACACAAAGTACATTTCCCTTAAAACAACCAGCCTCATTAAAAACTTAGTAAATTAAATCCCTTTAAAATTTAAAACTGCATTTATAAACTAAAGTACCCTACTTCATATGCCTGATTGACTAAATTTATGTTCTTAACAAGCAAAATCTTTCCAAGTGGTGAACAAATCTTTAAAGTTTAAATAAATTAAACTTACAAATGTAGCAAATTAAAAATTCTCCTAAGCATTCCAATACTGATTACAAATTTATTGGTATGCATTTCAATAAGAACAAAAATTACATGAATTGATTGCATATTTAAAATTGCAACCAAAAAGCTGATTTCTCAAATTCCATTTAGAGCTTTCTTATTTAAAGTGGAGTCAGAGGAATGGGCTACCCCTGGAGCTTATTAGAAATGTAGAATCACAGATCCCACCCAGAACCATAGAATCAGAATCTAAAGCCCTAGCCCAAGAAAGGGCAAAGGGATATTTTCTTTAGTTTCCAAGCAGCAGTGGGTGACAAGGTCCTGTGGTCCATCCATTGCTCCATTCTTGCCTCCATCCCTTTCTAGTAGCCTACAGCAATCCAGAAAACCAATTATTTCACGAGTCTCATAATGAAGTTTTCCAAGGAGATGGAGTAGAAATATTGTATTTTAAAAGAATGGAAGGGTGCTGGTGCAAGAAAGTCTGATCAATTCTAAGGACCATATTAGGCATAGAAAGAAAAGAAGTATAAGGATATTGGGTCCTCACTGGATGGAGCTTACAGCAGCAGTAGAATGGAAATTCCTGGTGGGAAACTCACTGTGAGACAGATCCCAAATCCTTCTAGAAAGTGGGGTAGGCAGTGTTGGAGTTGGCATAGCCACGTATCTTGAACAAAAAATGAAGAATAGTGGTTAGGATGCAAAGCATAACAAGATGCTTTGGAGGCAGACTGTGAGTGTGTCAAGAATAGAGCAGGCAAAAGGCACACTCATACATTGCTGGTGGGACTGCAAATTGGTGCAACTACTCTGGAAAGCAGCATGGAGATTCCTCAGCACACTTGGAATGGATCCACCATCTGACCCCATTATCTCACTCCTTGGAGTACACTCAAAGGACTTAAAATCAGCAAACTGCAGTGACACAGCCACATCAATTTTTACAGCAGCTCAATTCACAATGGCTAAGCTATGGAAGCAACCTAGGTGCCCTTCAACAGGTGAATGGATAAAGAAAATATAGTGTATATACACAATGGAATATTAGCCATAAAGAAGAATGAAATTATGGCATTTGCCAGTAAATGGATAGAACTGGAGAATATCATGCTAAGTGAAATAAGCCAATCCCCCAAAACCAAAGGCCAAGGGGGCTGGGGGTTTACTGAATTGGGCAGGGCAGAGTCGGGGGAAGGGAGGGGGGCTGGGAATGAAACAGACAGTAGAATGAATTGGACATCGCTTTCCTATGTTCATACATGAATACACGACCATCATGTACAGCCAAGAATGGGAAGTTATACTCCATGTATGTATGATATGTCAAAATACCCTCCACTGTCATGCATAACTAAAAGGAACAAATTTTAAAACATGTTTGAAAGAAAAAGAACATACCTGGCAAGGACTACTTCTCCCCAGGGTAGGGCATCAGCATGTGGGGCCCACCTGCAAAGAGGAAAAAGGTCAGGTGGGTGCAAAGCGCTGGTGGGGGCTTGGAGCTAGTCCCCTGGTAGAAAGTGACTTAGAAAGCAAAGTCCTGCCACGGTGCCTCCCTCAGACAGTGGAATCATGAAAACTAGTCCTGTGCTAAACATGTGAATAGTTTCAAGCAAACCTATCCGTTGGTATACATTTCAATTATGGTTGTTATGAATGTAAATAAAATATTTTTCGAGTGTCCCAAGGAAGAAAGCACTGGCTAACGGGGTAATCGCTAGTAATTCGTAGCAGTTGATTTACCTTGACAGGATGTTGCTAATAAAGTGTGCCGTTATATTTCCTCATGAGGGTTAATTAGGGGCAACCATCAGCACTTAAGGTTGGGGGAAGCAGGTGAAAGAGAGAACGAAGTCAGTTCCTTCTAGAGGTAGAATGGTTGCTGGCTACATCATTTAACTACAATTAATTTATCACTAGAACTACTCTACAGTGTACCATTGAGACCAGAGATGATGCCGGCGTTCTGAGTCCCATTCCCCAGATGTTGAAGATTGAACATCCAAGAAATGCTGAGGCAAGAACAAAAAGTTTATTTAAAGGATAGAACAGAGAGAGAGAGACAGAGACTCCTCGGCAGAGGAGGGGGTCCAAGTTGGTGCCCGAGGGAGTGGAGGTGTCCTGCCCCATTTACCCTTTCTCCTCATGCCCTCTGCTCCACTTATCTTGCCTGCATGGCCAAATGGTGGGGAAGGAGCCATCCAGGGAGACAGGCATGAAGGGAGACACCCAGGGGCCGCTCAGGAACAACTCCTTGCTGGGAGGAACAGTTCCCTGGAGGCAGGTTACCTTGGCAACAGGTGGAGGAGGGGGAAGTACTCTGAGGTATTACATTTTATTTCCTTTGAATCAGCCCATCTTCCTGATCTGTACCCCCCTACCCAAGCCTCACTATGACTTATACAACAGGCTCTTCTTGGTCTTACAATTTTTCACCAACCAAGAGAGTTTGATTCTCAGTCCATTTGTGTGCTATACCGCTGGACTGCTCACTCAAACCATTGCTCTGCTCAGAGAATTATGGCTTCCTATTAATTTATGGTTTAGAGACTGTTTTAGAGATAAAGCTGAAAAATTAATTCAGATTGGTCCCAGAGGGGTTGCTTCTAATGATTCTGTTAATTCACTTTGGGAGGAACCCCATTAAAGTTGACGAGAATTGCTAAGACACACTAGCCCAACTCTCATCCAGGTTTTGTTAGAAACCTACCTTGTCCTGATAACTGGAGTTGCTAGAACCCACTTTAATTTTATTAGTAATAATTAACATTTCTATAGTACTTCGGTTCACAAGGTACTTTCCGATTATCCAAATTTGAAATCATCACAATAATCTAATGCACACATGTCTCTGTTTCCTATTGCTGTTACAGCAAGTTGCAACAATCTTAGCAGCTAAAAACACAAATTTATGTTATCCAGAAAGTAGGTTCCACGGACCTCACCTGGGTTCCTCCTGGAGGCCCTGGGAGCATCCGAGTCCTGCCTTGTCCAGCGCCCGAGAGTGCCTGAGCTCCTTGGCTTGTGGCTTCTTCCATCTTCAGAACCCACAAGCCTAGCACAGTCACATGTGTCCCCTGCGACCTCTGCTCCTGTCCTCAGGCACCTGCCTGCCTCTCTCACTTGAAAGGGCCTTGCGATTACATCACCCATTCTCTAGGCCATCTAGTATAATCTCCCCATCTGAAGCTTCCTAATTCAATTGCGTCTGATTAATTTCTTTTGTCATGGGAGCCAATATACTCACAGGTTCCAGAGATTAAGACCTAGACATCTTGGAGGGCGATGGTTCTGCCTAGAAAAGGCAACATTTAAAGTGTTTTCTTATCATTAGTGAGAAGGACCCTGAGGGTGGTTGCTGGGAGTGTGGCTGGAGGCAGAAGGTGTGCTTAACAAGCCCAGGCCCTGGGCTCAAGCCCCTCAACCAGGTACTTTTACAGATGAGGAAAACAAGATCCAAGGAGGCATAATTAGAATAATTTTGTTAATATGGAACAAAACCAATTTAAAACTGGTGTACAAATGTTCACCTGCTGCTCATTCAACTCCAGGAGGATACTTGAATCTACTGAAGTAAACTACATCTACTGAAAGAAATGAAATAGAATGAATGCTTTCTAAACCAGTATAAAATGGAAAATACACCTCAGTTTTCTACAAAAGGCAGAAAATAGTCTCAGGAAAAAGAGATACATACAAAAAAATCATGGTTAACAGAAAATAAGGCGGAAGAAGATAGATCAAATACAGCATTAATCACAATGAATATAAAGGATATATTGTTTATTGAGAGACAGGGATTTTCACACTAAGGTTTTTTAAAAGCATTAATCTATTTCAAGAACTGATACATAAAAATTGAAAAGAAAGAATGGAAACATTCAAATAAAACT
Source organism: Xerus rutilus (assembly GCA_028644305.1). Lineage (NCBI taxonomy): Eukaryota > Metazoa > Chordata > Mammalia > Rodentia > Sciuridae > Xerus > Xerus rutilus. The sequence goes on along the minus strand of CM053406.1, from coordinate 126,514,292 downwards.
TGTATAGTAATATACTATCAGACATTTACAATTAAAATAAGTTCATGTTTCCTTGAATTAAAATGACATGATACAATGTATTGATTTTGTTAGGTCGGGAGGCAGACACAGAAAACCAGACCCACCTGCTGCGCTGCGGTGCTGAGCCATGGCACTGTGCTGATGCAACACCAGGAAGTTCCTTGGGAGACAATTCTAGAGACCTCCTCTTTTCCCATCACCGTCCGGAGCCAGCCCACACACTGTCGCGCGCGACAAACGTAGTACACATGCGACACATGCGACGAGCGCAGCACGCATGCGTCGAACACAGCACGCATGCACCAAGCACACCAAGATGGCGGCCCCCAGTGATGCTCTCGGCTCATACCGGAAGGGATCTGACAGCACC
>CM053406.1:126435520-126513801 GCA_028644305.1 Xerus rutilus | reverse complement strand
CCAAGTCCCTTAAGCAGCATGCTAATATTGGTGTCCTGGTTACTACAAAATACCCTAAAATGCCTTCTCTAGTTAGAAAAATAATCACCATGCACACTTTCCAAATCTGAGTCTTCCCTTCTGCAAAAATCACGAATAAATCACACTTAAAGGACCCCTCCTTGTGCCTCTTTTAAAATACATACATACATAGATGAAAAACTAAAAACTATGTTTTAAGAACTCTGAGAATGGCCCCATTTAGTCAAATAGCCATTTGTTCGATGCCTACCAAATTGAGTCATCTCCAACCCCAGTACCACCTCCACTGCTGAGTTAACTGTGGCTGAGATTTCCTTTTGTTTATTTGTACTGAATCAGTATTCTATTTCAGGGGGACAAATCTCCAAGCACATTAATCACTGGGTTAAATGAATTGCATTGTTGATTGCCTGGAGGAGACCTTAATTTCTCAAACAGATAAGTCCATTTGAAAGCTTCCCTATCCCAGCCGTTCTCAGTGTGTGGTCCCCTGACTCAGCATTACCTGAGAACCCGAGAATGTGTTATTGGGCCCCATCGGGGTCCGCAGGAGCAGGTGGGCCCAGCCCAGCAAGTTATGTTTTAAAGCCACTTCCAAGCCAACCTGATTACTTGAGGACTGATTCTCTAAACAAGCTCAAGATTGGCCCTCAAAATCCAAAAACAAAATCGCAAAAAGGTAGGATGAAATAATAGAAAGCAGTACAGGATTTCCTGGGCTTTATTTCCCTTATGCACATGCCTGAAGACTAAGGTAAATGTTGCACTAAACTCTTGAAAAATGCTGAGAAATACACATAATAACTTCCATTTTCCTAACATGATTATCCACTTACAACAGGGTATTCTTTATCAGAATAATCATGTTAGAATGTCTCCATCCTGACCGACTTGTTACACAGAACAAGAAAAATAAATACGCTTTTTAAGTGGCAAATTCTTCGTTTAACACATGATCACTAGAAAGAGACCTACTGAATGGTAGGAGAGGAATTTAAGATTCATTTCCAAGATTAGGGTTTTTAAATGAAAAGATCTTTTAATAACTGCATGAGTAAAAGCTGAGTTGACATTGTAAAGTACAATTTGAAGTTAATATATTCTTGTGTGTGTATTATTTGGAGGCGATGCCAAGACGTCGGTGTGGTAGGGTTCGGATCAGCTTTGGGATTTAACAAATACAACTGTCAAACATAAACCTGCAGGTATTTGTCTTGAGTTAAACCTAAACAATTAATGTGCTATGTGAGCACATACATTTACCAAAGCCAGCCAGGGAAACCCATCACTCACCTTTAATCCCTTTTTAATCTTTGAGATGAAAGAGGAGACTTCAGGCCAGGATTCCACTAAAGTACTGGGGACGGACTCTGATTCCTCGGTAAAGATGTCAGAATGGAATCTTCAGCAGCGTACAGCAAATTCATGAACACAACTCCGAAGACCAGAGAAAGAGGCAGAAGCCAAGTTTCCTAAAATAGCAAGTATTCTTTTATGTTTTGAGACATATCAGCTGAAAAGAAACCATCAATACTTGCAAATTTAGCATTAAAAGCTCATATATTTTATTGTCATGAGTCCTTATTCCACAATGAAGAGAGAAAGGTAACCAAAAAGACAAAAATCTATAATCCATGTTACTTAGGGAATTGTTGAACTTAGGTTGGAAAATATAATGCTTACAACATGTTTCTGTTTAAAGGAAGATTCAATGGATTATTTTCTATACCTTTAACTCCACAAGATAAAACTAAAAGCAAGCAGGAAAAAAAAAATGAAAAGTTGACTGAAGACTAAGTCTTTTTTCTAGTAATTTTGCTATCCTAAATAAGAATAAACTCCCTGATAAAGTGGGAAGTTGCTATTCCTACAATATCCAAATAGAGGGTACATGGAGGAATTAGTGGAACTTCTGCATTACATAAGAAAGAAAAATGGAGAAAGAAAATATACTGCATAAGAGCAGGGCTCTGTGACCCTGGACAGATTGCTTAATTATTCTGTTCTGTAATATTCTCATCTGTACATTGAAAATGAAATAGTTACCTCCCAGGGCTGTTAGGGTGAAGTGAGATCAGGCTTACCACTCATGCCCAGCACAAGTAAGTACCAGAAGCATTTAAAACAAGGGAGCAGATAACAGAGGATGCTGTAGTTTGAATCTGCTTTGTGGAGTTCACATGTATGAAAATTAGTCCCCACTACAGTAGCATGGAGAGGTGGTGGGACCTTCCAGAGGTGACCAGGTAAGAACAAATCTAATAACATCATAACTGTGGGAGATCCCCAACTGCTCCAGGAAGAAGAAAGCTTTGTGACAGACTTCTTTATCTTAATTAGGATTCTGGTTTTCCATTTAGTCTATTTGGTAAGCAATTACAAGTCATTCCACCAAACTGATTAAGCTTCCCAGATAAGATTGGCCTCAGGGTCTTTGGTGGACTGCATAATTGTCCTCTGCCTTAGTCCTCTTTCTGTTGCCATAGCAGAATACCTGAGATGGGCCATTTATCCAGGAAAGACAAATAGCTCCTGGTTCTGGAGGCCGGAGCTTTAAGACCCAGGCTGCTGGATCTGGCCAGGGCCTGGAGCTGCCTCAAGACAGGGCTGAACAGTCCAAGGGCAAGCGAGGGCGTACCCGGGGCAAAACACAAGAGAGTGGCCTCTCTGCACAACAGCTGGCTCTCACAATGACCATTCCAGTCCCCGAGAGCAGGTCCAGCCGTTCTCAATGACCTCTTCCAGTCCCACCACCTCTCAGTGCTGTCTCAGTGGGGACAAATTTTCCAACCTGTGAATTCCGCAGAGCGGATTCAGACCGCAGCATCCTCTGCTCTTTGCTCTCTGATCACTATAGAAGGACCAAATGGCCCCACCCATCACCACATGACCTGTGCCTCTGGGCAAGTGGACAGGCTTCCCCATCCCATTGTAAAGGATGACTTGCTTTGGCCAACAGCACACGAGCTTTGCGTGAGCAGAAGCTGGAAGGGGCCCTGGTTATTTCTGGAAGCTATGTTGCTCTTCCCTCGATTAGACCTGAAACAGAAAATACACTACACAGCCATTCCTTCTACCTGCTGCTTGAGCAAAGACCTGCGGAACAGGGCTGCAGCTGCCAATCCACTGGCTGACCAGTGTAATGAAAGCAGGAAATGAATGTTTGTTAATGTGAATTAATGGGGTTCTACAGTTGTTGCTACTGAAGCAAATCTGAAAAACAGAAACGTAAACCCGGATAAAGCCCTTGGCACAAGAAGTGGGGTGATAACTTAACAAAGACATAAAGTGGGAGCCATTAGCCTCAAAGCCAGCTCGTAGGGACCAGACAAATACCACTGGGGGCTGAAACAATGATGACATAAGCTATATGGTCAGGCGATATTTGGTTAAAATGCCCTCCAGGATAGCCTGAAGGACAGCTCCTGCACCTGCTGAACTCGGGGCTTCAGACAAAGAGATGGCAAATCAAGGGTTCTGATAGGATGCCTGGGTTGTTCATCTCGGCAGCCTCCAACAAGCTGCCGCAAGAATAAAAGAAACATAGTCAAATCAGATGCCTGCACGGGGAGAGAACACGGGAACTCCACTGCTAGCAGAGTGGGAAGATGTAGTTATTCATGTCTGGTTTTGTTTTTTCATCTACAACCAGAGTGAAAGTACTAAGAAATTCTTGAGCAACACAGCTCAGACTTGATCACAAGGCAGAGACCAAGTCTTGAGCATGGTCATCACCTCCTAAGCTGAACACCGTATATGGTTTTTCATCATCCCCCAAAATTCTTTCAGATGGGAAAAATGCTCAGGATAAAGAGAATGTATGTATAGCTCATCCAGACAGCCGGTGAACTCTAAATAAATCTAGAGAAGCAAATAAATCTATTGGGCACAAACAGGAGTATGAAAGACCATACTGGCCAAATCTGCAGCAACCAGGAGCAAGGACTATGAAATCCAAAAGTATAAAAGAATTTGCGGTACCAAATTTCTACCATAAGATATTATACTGATAAGTCTGCCTTGGAGGACATATTGTCCAGTGCTCTCTTCAGATATTCAAGGTGGATGGTGAGAAAAGAAAGGACATCTCAGGAGACAAAGTCAAGAGCCATAGAAAAATGGATGGAGAGCTATCAGAAGGCTAACTTATCGCTTTAATAAAAGGGGTGGGGAAGGGGCCAAGTGGCTTCTCGAGGAGTTGGAGTCCAAGAGAGATGGAGAAAGAAGGGGTTCCCGGGTTAGACGATACGAAGTCTCTCTGGACAGTGGCGATCTGCGGAGCCAATCTCCCCAGGCCCTGGGGTGTAGGTAAAAATCTGCTTTGCTCCAGCGAGACACAGAGATACCCAGGACAAGAAGGAACACAGCCGGGGCAAGGAGGAGCAGAGAACACCGTTTATTCCAGAAACTACAGAAGCTTATATGCACTCTTCCACCAATCAGGTCCAAAGGTCACAAACAAAGGGGTGCACTCTGGCAAGAGCACAGTCTATTAGCATAGAATGGGGAAGGTTGGAAGGGAGGGATTGGAAGGTATGGAGATGCCCCCATACTAACTGAGGTTTGTTAAAACCTCAGTTTTTTTTGTTACTGCATATTTTAGTCTGGTTTATTTTTTTCTTTTTCTTTTTGCCACTTTGACCAAAAGATCTGACAAGAACAATTTTAGAGGAGGAAAAGTTTATTTGGTGCTCATAGTTTCAGAGGTTCAGTCCGTGCTTGGCCAACTCCATTGCTCTAGGCCAAAGATGAGGCAGAACATTATGGTGGAAGGGCATATCAGAAGAAAGCATCTCAGAACATGACAACAGGAGGCCGAGAAAGTTTCTCTCACCAGGGACAAAATATAAACCCCGAAGGCACACTCCTCAGTGATGTACCTCCTCTAGCCACACCCTACCTGCCTACAGTTACTATCCAGTTAATCCCTATCAATCAGCAGATTAATGCACTGATTAGTTGAAGGCTTTCATAACCCAATCATTTTGCCTCTGAATGTTTTTACGTTGTCTCACACATGAGCTTTTGAGGACATCACATACCCAAACCACAACATTCCATTGAGACAGTCTATTTATTAGGATATCAGAATAGAGCTATAAAATAGTTATTTATGTCTAATAATTGCCTTGAACAACATAGCACAAAGCACTAATTTGAAGTTTTTACTTCAACTATATATAAGCTGGAGTTAAAAGTGTACTAATTCAAGACCTGTACTTATGCAACATTATCTGATATTTAAACATACTGAATTTTTCTTCATAAACTCAAGCATACCTGGTTAAAATAAAATTTCACTGACCTTAATAAACAGGTCATTAAAACTTCCTTTTAAACAATACATAATCAAGTTATATTGTCTGACAATCTTTGTCTCATCATTGAAGAATTTAATCCATTTACATTTAATTACTAGCCCATTTGTTTCAATATACCATCTTGCCATTTTCATATTTATCTATTTTATGTTCCATTACAGGCACACCTTGAAGACTTGGTGAGATTGCACATGCAACAAAATGAAATTAAACTCCTATCTCTCACCCTGCATAAACTCAACTCAAAGTGGATCAAAGACTTAGGCACTAGAATAGAGACCCTGCAATTAATAGAAAAAAAAGTAGGCCCAAATCTTCACCAAGTTGGCTTAGTATCTGACTTCTTTAACAAGAGTCTAAAGCATAAGAAGTAAAATCAAGAATTTATTTCATTACTTGAAATTGATCTTTTAAAATCATGTATGACCTCCTCATTTAGTTGGGGTAGGTCATATGTCTCTAGAAAATTGTCAATGTCTTTGATATTTTCTATTTTTTGGAGTATAAATTTTCAGAATAGTTTCTAATTATCTTCTACATTTCAGGCATATCCATTGTGATATTTCCTTCTTCATCACATATTTTGGTAATTTGAGTTTTATCTTTTTTTCTCTTTGTTAACATGGCTAGGAATTTACCTATTTTATTTATTTTTTTCAAAGAACCAACTTTTTGTTTTGTCAATTTTTCCAATTGTTTCTTTTGTTTTAATTTCATTGATTTCAGCTCTGATTTCAATTATTTCCTGTTTTCTACTGCTTTTGGTGTTGATTCATTCTTCTTTTTGTAGGGCTTTGAGATGTAATATTAGGTCTTATATTTGTTGATTTTTTTATTCTTTTAATGAACGATCTCAATGCAATAAACATTCCTCTTAGTACTGCCTTCAGAGTGTCCCAGAGATTTTGATATGTTATATTGGTGTTCTCATTTACCTCCAAGAATTTTTTTTTATTTCATCCTTGATTTCTTCTACTATCCATTCATTATTCAATGGTGTATTATTTAGTCTCCATTTGTTAGAGTAGCTTCTACTTTTTATTTTATTGTTGATTTCTAATTCCATTCCATTGTGATCTGATAGAAGACACCATCAAAAGCCTACCAACCAAGAATAGCCTAGGACCAGATGGATTCTCAGGCGAGTTCTATAAGACTTTCAAAGAAGAATTAACACCAATACTCCTCAAAGTATTCCATGAAATAGAAAAAGAGGGAACCCTTCTAAACTCACCTTCTAAACTCAGGCTAATATCACCCTGATACCAAAACCAGACAGACACATTAAGGAAAGAAAACTTGAGACCAGTATCCCCTAGATGCAAAAATTCTCAATAAAATTCTGGCAAAGTACATACAAAAACATATTAAAAAGATAGTGCACCACGATCAAATAGGGTTCATCCCAGGTATGCAAGGTTGGTTCAACATATGGAAATCAAAAAACGTAATACATCACATCACTCGACTTAAAAACAAGATCTATATGATCATCTCAATAGATGCAGAGAAAGCATTTGACAAAATACAGCATCTCTTCATGTTCAAAACACTAGAAAAACTAGGGATAGTAGGAACATACCTCAACATCATAAAAGCTATATATGCTAAATCCAAGGCCAGCATCATTCAAAAATTGAAAAATTGAAAGCATTTCTCTAAAAACTGGAACAAGACAAGGATGCCTTTCTTCACCAATTTTATTCAACATTGTCCTTGAAACTCTAGCCAGAACAATCAGACAGATGAAAGAAATTTTTAATTTCTTTCAAACTATCACTATTTGCTGATGACATGATTCTATACCTAGAAGATTCAAAAATTCCACCACAAAACTTCTAGAACTCATAAATGCATTCAGCAAAGTAGCAGGATATAAAATCAACACCCATGAATCAAATGTGTTCCTATATATCAGCAATGAATCCACTGAAAGAGAAATTAGGAAAACAACCCCATTCGCAATAGCCTCAAAAGTGAAAAATACTTGGGAATCAATCTAACAAAAGAGGTGAAAGACTTCTACAAAGGCATCTGCAGAAACCCCCTCCGGACACTCCATACCCTAAGGCCATGATTTGGCAAATGCCCTTGAGGAAAATGTCAGCTCCTGTGAATCAGGGATTGTGGCATCTGACACTGCCTGTGCTTGATGCACTCCAGTGGCTGTACATTTTCTAAAAAAGGCATTGTAACGACCTTGTATTCGTGTTTGGGAAAAGTGTGATTGTGATACAAGGTACTCACTATGTCTGGAACCAGAAATCTCTGTTTCCTTCAAGATGTCCTCTATGTCCTTAGTTTTGAGTGTTTCATTACAAATATCAGTTTTACATTTTTGGCACACTGGATTTGTAAGACGTTTTGAAACTGTGGTTTCATCAGTTGTCCACGAATTCTCAAGCACCTTTTCTAACATTGTCTTTGTATCATTTCCTTCTTCCTGTCCTTTTAAGAGTTTGATTACATGAGTGTTAGGCTAATTCACTATTATCCGTGTATTTCTTCATTTTTATGTTTTTTTCTTTTCCTGTCTTAGTATTTGCTGACTTATTTTCAGAAAAACAAGAACAACCTATGTTCCAGTCTGTAAGCTATTAAACTCACATATCCACGTCTTAATTTTAGCTATTTCACTTTTTATATTTTTCAGTTCTCTGCTATTATCCTTCATTTTGACACTTATCTTCAACATATTCATCAGAGATATTTTAAAGTCCTATCTGCTAACTGTAATATCTGAACAACTTGTGGACTCATTTGTTTTCTCTTTATTTTTGTTCAATGTATCTAGTCCTTTGATGTGCCTGGTCATTTTTTATTATATACTAAGTATTGTATATATATAAAAGGTTGGAGAGATCATTTGATTGTATTTTCCTGGATTTGGGTTTAAATTTGCTTCTAATTATGTTGGAAGATCACCTCCCTCTGGTCAGGAACTTTGATTCAAATCTGGGTTTATGTTGTTGTGAATGCTCTTCTATTTTCTCTTCACTTTTCTCCTTTGTGCATAATTTTGTTGAGGTCTCAAACAAAAACTTAGGATCTTTTCAAGAACCTTCTGTGTTGGAGGACCCAGAACTTCAATTTTAGTCTCCTCAGCCCCAGATGGCTGCCAAAGTTCCACACAGCTTATTAACCTCTTGGAGGCTATTTGCAAATCCACACGACCTTTTTATAGGGAAAGCAACCCCAAATGTGGGGTTTATCTCTCTCTGGTTCTCTGATCTCTAGCAGTTTGGGTAAGTGCTAGCCCTCAAAAGATGAGAAAGAACCAATTCCTACTTTTTCTCTACTTTCACATGAGGGTAAGCAGCTAGAATGTAAAATGATCAGTACATTATAGCTAAAATGTGAGCAGCAGCAGATGGCAAACAAGGGAAATCATGTCTTGCTCTTGATGGTTTCTAAACAAGGCAGAACATGAAGTTGAGGCTGGCAAGGAGGTAACCATTTCATCATTGTTTACCTAAGATAATTTCAGTTTCTGCCTGTGGTTCTGGAGGGATAATTAACAAGTGCCTACTTTTACTCTAAAAAGTGGCCCAGTTTAAAATATAAATTGTAAGTTCATCCTGGCCGTAAATACTATCTAAGCTGTATAGAAAAATGGCTCCAAGCATACAGGACTGAACACATTTCAGAAACAAAAAAGACCTATCAGAAAAACAGAGGATGGAAACAGCATACTGTGCCTGGTCCCAGCAAAGAGCAGAGAGAGACAGAGCCAGCAATGGAGGCTGAGACCCTAGAAGCATCCGAAACCCACTGTCGGGCAAAGGTATGGGCAGAGAAGATTCTGTAATTATAATAATTGGTATGAAAAATGATGTTGACATGAACAAGGGCCCAGGGAATAAAGAAAGAGTAGAGAGAACAGATTCCAGAAATGTGCAGGAAGTAAAATTCAATCTTACTGAAGGATTGAGGGTGTGGAGGAGCGGAGTCAAGGGTGCTTCCCCACGCTCAGCCCAGCTCGGGACACTGAGCAGATATTCCTAAGAAATTTTATTGCAAAGCTTATTAAATACATGCTTTCTACTGGGAGCAACCCATTCTACTATTGTTATAGGAATAAGAAAAGACCAAGGGAGTTTGGGAAAAGAGGGTGAGAAAACAAAAGGAACACAATTCTGTCCTTATTTCTGAAATAGGAGCAGTCTGGCACAAATATTCCAGGACATTTATTATTATGGAGACATGAGCATGCTCAACACACAGACATGGTTCTTTTCTCTGGAAATACAGCATCCTAGCTTGGGTTTCCACAACAAAATGCCCCAACTACATGGCTTAAACAGCCAAAATGTACTTCTCCAGTGCTGCAGCCTGGGAAGTTCAATATTAAGACGCAGCACTCAGCAAGGCTCCCGGTGAGGCCTCTGCCTTCGCATGGTGTCCACCCAAGGCAGGGGCTCTCTTGTGTGTGTTCTTTTTTTTTAGTACCAAGGATTGAACTCAAGGGCACTCGACCACTGAGCCACATCCCCAGCCCTATTTTGTGTTTTATGTAGAGACAGGGTCTCACTGAGTTGCTTAGTGCCTCACATTTGCTGAGGCTGGCTTTGAACTTGCGATCCTCCTGTCTCAGTCTCCCAAAGTGCTGGGATTACATGCATGCGCCACCATGCCTGGCTTATTAAATCCCTTTTGCAGTTTGACAAAATAAAAACACAGCAAGAAAAAGAGGGCAACCTGCCCAGGCCTCTACTTCTGTCACAAATAACCCTCTTTGCTCTTCCCTCTGGTGTGAAATGCAGCCACATCTCCCGGTTACACAACCAGGACCACGTGTGTCCATCAGTCAGTCCCTGGCAGTTCAGCTCATTGAGCAGATGTTGGTGCCTGGTTAAGTGCGTTGCTTTCAGAGGCGATGGGTTTTTCTAAGACCTATGCAGAACTTTCTAAGACTTATGCAAGACTTCATAAGACTTTTCCCTATTGTTATCTAAAAATAAATACTAAACAGTAACCATGCATTAGATAATGGGAAACAAGAGAAGTCGTAGGCATCACCTGCAGTATTGAGAGACTAGGGCAAGACAACTGAATCATGCGATGTTGACAAGGAGCACAGAGAATGGGTAGAGAGGACACCAGGGGCTAGAGAGGAGTTTGCCTGTTCTGAAAAATAATATTATGTAATTGTCATAATTGGTTTTTAGTCACAATATTTAATATATCTCAAAATTCTTAGCAATATTGAAGAAAAAGATGAGATTTTCATATTTATCAAACTCAGATGTAGAGTTTAAAAATCCATCCCTGAATTGGTATCCATTATGCTAAATAAGGGACGGCATGAAATCTGTGCTGGCAGAGTTACAGGCAGCAGTGCTAGGAAAACCCTGAGGAGAGATCTCTTCTGGATAACCCAGGAGGGCTCCAAGGAGGAGGCAGTATCTGAGAAAGAGGACTGACGTTCGTGTGGAGCTGGACAGGCAGGTACAGAGCCCAGACTTGGAAACACACGTCTGAGTGGGGAGCAAAGATAGGCAGAATACCAGGGTTATCAGAGCCCTTCCGGCCAGAGCTGCTTCCTTCCACCCTTCCCAGGGAGAGGGCTGAATGGCAGGGGACAGACTGAGGACCCCACAGAGGTCATGCACGCTGGGAAACTGCACCAGGAATGAAAAATGGCTGCCGCCCCATGGAAGAGCCAAGGGAAAAGAGGGGAGGTGGTAATGACCCCAGGATTCTAGACTCCACGAACAAGAGAAATGACACCCTTCACAGAAAAAGGGACCCAGTCTGAAGAGCCAGTGTGGAAGAGAATGTGACTCAGACCGGGAACTAACATGGTGGAGCCACAGTTAGCACGTGGGGCTCGGGACTGCAAGCCCCAGGCCCTCCACACGGTCAGGAAGCGCCTTGGTACTGAGGTCACTCTAGGCTACCCTCCCCACTCTGCCAGCCTTTGGGCTAAGCACGGGCCCTCAGCAAGCCCGGAGACCATGAGTCAGGCTCCTGGCTGGCCTTCATGGTCTCCCAGAACGGGTCACTGATGTGAGAGCTGATTGAAAGGAGTCCAGGCACACAAACCCACAGGGGGCCCACGTCACCTGAGGGGCTCCTCTAGGCTTCCCCCCCTGTACATGCTCCATAATGTACCCAAGGGCCTTGTCTCAAGGGTCAGGATCAAAACTAGCTCTGTAGGAAAGATCACAGGATTGCATTTCAGAACAGGCTCAGTGCTTCCATTGACTCGCTTTCTTCTCTTTGACCTTATGTTTATCTCACCTGAAAAATGAAACTAAGAATAATTTCATGTTACTGTGAGAAGTGAACTTTAAAAAAGTGTATTTAGCGTATTTAGAATACCTGGACTGGTTCCTGGAACAGCCTCTTCATCCCCAGACGGAGTCTGGTACCGAAAGACCCTCAGTTCAACATCAGGTAAAGCAAGATGGGCCGAGAGAGGGAATGAGCAACCCTGAGGTCAGAGGCGACTAAATGTTCACGATGCGAACCATAATTGACACAGATTTGGGAATCTGGCTGTGTTATGTTATTTTTCTGTATGTGTTTCATTTTGCCCTACAAGATTAGAACCTCTCTGAGAACAAGTTCCCCAAATCATTTGGGGTCTTTGGCTCCCAAATACAACAGAGGTAAGCATCCCAGTACAACGAGGTGTCGTATCCGTACACTAGGGCCTCTGTAACCAAGTCCCAGAGGCTGGGGGACTTAGACAACAGAAATTTGTTTTCTCACGGTTCTGGAGGTCAGGAGGACAGCAGGGTCAGTTTCTTCTGAGCCCTCTCTCCTTGGTTGGTAGATGACACCCTTCCCTGTGTCTTCTTGGGGTCCTCCATGTGTTTCTCTGTTTCTCTTCTTGAGAGGACACCCGTCCTATTGGATTAGAGCCCACTCAAGTGACCCTAGTTAAACTTAAAGATCCTATATCCAAATACAGTCATGTCCTGAGGTACTTGGGGTTAGAACCTCAGCCTGTGAGTGTGGGAAGACAGTGCATTCACCATAAAACAGTTCTCTCCAGTGTGCAAGACTCCACATCTAGTGATGTTTTCACCTTGTCACACCTGTCTGACAGGAGGGGTTGACAGCAGCCAGCAACCCAGAAGACCACACCAGCCACCTGTGTGTTACCTGTGCTGTGTCACGGAGCAGAAACACACTCATCTACCATCACCTCTGAGAAAGCAGAAGGACCACACAGTAGAAATGTGAGCCCGTGTCTGCTTTCCACAGAAGTTAGTGCCTTCACTGTAAAACCTGGTTGATTTTCCTGATTAGGAGCCCTCATTGGCAGAATCATCCTCTTTGATATAAAAATAACATCCCATTAACCTTTAAGAGATTTGGTTTCCGTAAGCCAAATATTCCAATGGAAAGCATAGGAGAAAGAAAATAAAGACAGGAGACCTTGATGGCTGACCCCTCAGGCAGGCAGGGAACCAGGCGCTCTGAGATGCTTCTCACCCTTGATCCTCAATGGCTCTTGCCTCTTTTGACCACTTGGGCATGCAGCATAGTGCCAAACACACCGGAGCTGTTCAGTACATGCTGGATTTAATTGACGCTAATTAAGCTTCACCACTCAGACTGTACGCATTATTGAGCACCTCTTAAAATGCCATCGAAACTACCTGCCCCTTAGCTCTAGAGGTCCCCCAGCCCTGTGCTCACAGATCCTTAGAACAGGAATGTGAAAAAGAAGAGGAAAGGCAATCTGCTGTCCTTTCAATGACAACTTGTTACCAAATAAGGATATAATCTCATTCTCTCCCCCTCCCCCTCCTCCTCCCCCTCCCTCTCCCCCTCCCCCTCCCTCTCTCTCTCCCTCCCCTCTCTGAACTTCTCCCTCTCCCTCTCCCTCTCCTTCTCCCTCTCCAAACTTTAAACCTAACAAGCAATTCAATTTTATGGAGAGAGGTCAAGTGTTGTAATTCTCTCATCCCCACATTTCAAAGCCATCATTTAAAATGCCTAAGTAATTTCTATTAAACCAACCTCTTAAAATAAAAAGTGCCATGCGATACAAACACAGCTCCTTTGGGACTAGAGATTCCACGATGGATTTTCTATAAATCGATGTGGGCATTTTGTAACATGCACCTAATGTGAGGAACCACAGCTCCTGCTGGGCAAGGTTTATCAGAAATAGCTGAAGCAAGCCACTCTGGCTGGCCCTCTCCAGAGATCAGATGAAATTGAAGTGGTGGACAGTTTCCTTCAGCTTGACTCCTGAAGATCAGGAATAGCTCCTTGTAGCTGGGACAGGCCCTAGAAACCTGGGAAGGTACTACAGAAACCCGTTGTGAGTGAGCAGGTAGGCCTGGCTGAGGCTGGAAAAAAAAAATGTGAGCACCATCAGCTTTAAGAAAAAAGCTAAGTAGGAATGTTTCCCTGCCAAGAAACACCCCTCACACGCCCACGGCTTCCTGCACTGTGATCCCAAGGTATTCTGCTGTGGCCTCAGTTCCCTGGATTTCCAGGGCCCCAATCTTGTTTGTTTCTTACACTCAAACCTTGCTCCATATGTACATATTGGATTCAAATTAAAACTGAAATGTGAATCTTGAAAAATCAACCCACTCCTTTATTAAAATTTTTTAAATGAGACACAATGAGGACAATTACTAAATACAGAATTAAAGCCTTAATTAGTGACACTCGGAATCTGGATGTGGGACTTCCAGTTCCTGGTCCATCCCTGTCACTCCCTGACATCCGCTGGGGCCCGCCGTTAGTGAACTAATGCAATAAAGTCCATATATTGGCAATTTATTCTGGATCTTAAAAATGAGTCATTGCATTTACCAAGAATTGAGCCTGATTTCAGACAGAGTGCGCCAGTCTACCAAGACAACAGAGGGCAGTTTGAGATGTGCTCTGGCCGCCACTGTCCACCCCTCCTTAGTCTCCCGCCACCCAGAAAGTCAGGACTGCAGTGCACCAGGGGCTTTCCGCTACCCCGTGACTCCACCGCTGACTTACAAACCATGTTTTTATTTATGGCAGGATGATACTTTGAAATATTAGCTTGTTGTGTTCCTTGATCCTTGCCCCAGTTATTCAGCTGAAGCATTTTTTATTCATTGCTTTGGAGAAGATATAACCTAGCACAAGGCTAAATGAAAAAGATAAATGGAGTCGATTCTTATTGTGAAAGCCAACTTTTCAGGAAGAAATGGGGAAAAAAAAATAATAAACAAGCGTCTTGAGAGTACACTTAATAAAGAAAGCCAGGTCGTCTTACTCCCAAACCGGACAAGAGCACCCTCCCGGCATTTGCGGTGAAGGGAGTCAGGGAAGGCAAAGAGACAATTGATTTAAAGCAGCTTCCAGGGCCTTCCAGTAGTTTCTTGTCATTCAAAGTGCTCAGCACCTCAGAGTCAGACTTTGGGGTTTTGTTTTCCGAGCTCCAATAATTTCATTTGGTTCAAAGATTTCTTCCTTTCCCCTTCTGTATCTGTAGGGAAAAGAAATATATTTACTTCACCCATCACTAGATTCATGCATGAGGCCCCCAGAGTGAAAGATAGATTAACAAGAGAAAAGTAGACACACTTATTTAAGTTTGTGATATGGGATCCTTCCTAAGGAAATAAAGACCCCAAGAAACAGGGAAACCTGTATATAACTAATTTCCACCCCCCAGGTTTGATGAAGGAGTGGGCCGTCATGGAGAAGCATGATTGGATTGTCCCTGGAAGAGGGTCCAAGCCCAACCCAGGATGAGGGGTCCTTGATATCTACGACAGAAAAGAATCTCAGCTCATGTCAGATACTGAGGCACAAGCAGAGATTCACTTAGGAAGGCGAGGAGGGCAGGGTGTCTCAAGGAAACAGAGCGCAGAGCATCTGCCAAGCCTGAGCAGCAAGGCCTTTGCCCAGGGTTCCCACGTTTAGAGACAGTAGCCGGGTGGCTGAGCTGGAGGCGGAGTCCGGGCAGCTGCGGAGTCCGGGCAGCTGTGGGCACAGTTCTGTAGCACTTTCCACACTCCTGCTCATTGAGCTCCCTGGTGCTGCTTCCTACAGGCAAGGACGTGGGCAAGGACCCTGCTGGCTCACCAGTCACTCGTTTTGCATTACAAGTTTTCCTGGGCACTTCTCTCTTGAGACTCAGGAATTTTTTTTTTTCCTGAATGCCAGAATTCCTTCCTCAGGATGAAGGGATGTGTTCTGATGAGAATAAACTGGGCCGGGGCCTTTTCCAGGTCTGTGTGCTCAGATGCTTCCCTGTGCCCCTTCATCTTCAGAGAAAAGGATGCTCCTTTTTTTTCTCCCGGGAATAGGGAGGTTGACACTCAAATGAAGGTCTTAGGACCTGCCTCAAGGGAAGTTCAGAGAATCTCTCCAGGTTTTGTGACCTGTTTCACACAAGGGTGAACGGCCCTCCTGCTTCTGCAGGGTCCTCAATTGTCTTTAGCTTAAAATGCGTAGCATGAAGGCATCAAGGAAGAGGTGCTCAGAGGGGTCTGGTCTTCTGTGACACCATGTGGCCAACCCAGGCTCTCTCTGCCCCCGCACAGGCCCGTCGTTCTGGCATGGACCCCAGTCTTCGTATGTTGGGTCTTGCAGTCATTCTTTCTACAGCAGAACTTTGGTTCTCATTTTCAAGCATTCCGACCTCTTTCGATCACATAGTGAATCGTCCATTCCTCCCTCACCATACTGATTCATGGGGAACTCTGGGGGACCCTTCAAGACCTTCTTTGCCTATTGTATCACACATGTACATGTCTATTGTAATCTAATAAGAAATATACATTAGATCTTTGTCCCCACTTTCTGGCACAAGAACATGCAACTGCCCTCGGGGTCTTCTGAGTGACAGGGGTGAGAGGACCATCTTCTGTGGTTCATAATAAACCCCTTTTGAGCAGACCAGTACTGAAGCTAGAGAGGCAGCTTCTGCTGGGCCCCTTGGTAGCTTCGGGATGAGACTGGTGGAACCAACCGTGACTGGAGGGTTGCATTACAACCCCACCCCCTCTCCCTGAAGAGACTGAGCTGGTCACCAATGGCTGTGCTTCAATCAATCAGGCTTTCAAAGGAACCTCCATGAGAACCCCGAGGACAGGGTCCTAGAGCTCCTGGGGTGGTGAGCAGGGAGGTGTTGGGAGGGTGGAGCTATTGGGCAGCCAAGGCTGAAGAGTGAGATCTAGTTGAGTGGCATTTCTTAATCAGTGCCCCTTTTAGACTCCTCACACTTATTTTTTTTTATTTCTGTTATTCACACTTATTTACCTTCTTTAAATCCTTTCCATCATGTTGTATGTGAAGTTAAAACCCTCAGGCAGAGTAATTATAAAAGCAAAGGGAATAAATATTAAATGGAAACAAGTGAAACTGATTTACACTTTTCTTTTCACTAAAGGTCTTGCAATAACATGAGGTTTGGGGTCCCTCCCCCGCAGGGCTGCTCTTTACATTCATAGGATTCCTTTAGCACAGGCAGATCTGAGGCCCCATTCTCTCTGGGTCTGTAGAGACCATCCCCTGTCTTTCTTTATTAAGTCATAGCTTGTCATGGCATATTTTTTCTTGTTAAAATATTTATTTTTGTTCTCAGGTTGTTGAGGATCGTTAGATATTTATGCTTTAAAGTGCCAGAGAACACTTGAAATGACATAAACTGCCTTGATGCAACCTCTGAGTTTCAACTAGTAAGTAATATTGTCCATATGATACAACAGGAATGGAAACTTAAGACTCCCTTTGATCAACTCTTCATTGAAATGGAAACATCACCATCCTAACTTAAATATAGAGTCCTCCTCTAAAAGCTGCATCAGGACAATATGCTACATAATTAAAGCCACCCACTGACCCTATGCAGGCACAGAGGGTGGAGCACAGGAACTAGTCACCCGTCAGAGTGGTCGGGGTTGAGCCCCTACAGAAGGCCGCTGGGCTGCCTCCGCACAGGTGCTGCACAAGCTCACAGACATGATGACCCCATGCTGCTGCTACAGAAAGAGGTAGAGACATGCAAAAGGAGCCAAGGACGGCTTAGCTGGGCAGAAACTTGAATGAACCCCAGCAGGAGAGTGCAGGACGAAGGAGAAGCCCCTTCTGGAATTGTGTCTTCATTTAATACATTTCAACTTCAAAAATGATTTCATTCCCTGGGGTTCTTAAAACCTATCACTGGAGGCTTAAAGTCAAATGCAAAAGTATTGCCAAAACGGTTAATGGAAGGTGAACACCAGCTGGGACCATTCTCACTTTGCAGGACACCGTAGGGTAATTGGGTCTCAGAGGCGTTCTAGCTCTCACTTCTCGGATTCCGTCATCCCTTGCTCACCGTTTCATCTCAGGCCTTCATTTCATCATCCTCCATGGCAAAGAAGAGCTCTGACCCCAGCGTAGGTAACAGTCAGCTCCCTGAGTCCATGGGTTCTGCATCAGAGGACCAAACCAACCACAGATTGTAAATATTCAGGGAAACACTCATATCTGTTCCAAATACAGACAAACTTTTTTCTTGTCATTATTCCCTAAGCAAAACATTGTAACAACAATTTACATAGCATTTACATTGTAGTAGGTAGGTATCATAAGTAATCTAGAGCTGATTGAAAGCATAGGGGAGAAAGTGTGCATGGAATTGCAAATACTATGCCATGGTCTGTACCAGGCCTTCAGTATCCACGGATCTTGTTTTTCTCAAGGGTCTTAGAACCAATCCTCTTGGATACACAGGACAACTGCAGATGATTTAGAAGACTCTTCCCTTGATACTCAAGAAGAGTGTATGTGTAATGCTAGAATACACATCCCTCTAGGGCAAGGTTCAACAAACTTTTCCCATAAAGGACAAATGAATAAATATTTCAGATATTGCGAGCCCTGTGATCTCTGTTGCAACCACTCTGCTCTGGCTGTTGTAGCCAAAAAGTAACCACAGACTGTGCTGGTCAGCTCTCCATTGCTGTAACAAAATACCGGAAAAAAACAACTTAAAGGAGGAAAGGTTTATTTTGGCTCATGTTTTTTGAGGTTTTAGTCTATGGTCATCTCGTGTCATTGTTCCAAACATCATGGTAGAAGAGCATGATGAAGCAAAGCTGCTCAGTGTGTGGAGGCTAGGAAACAGGAGCGAGCAAGGAAGGGGCTGGGCTCCCAGTATCACCTTCAAAGTCATCCCCTCAGTGACCGACCTTTTCCAATTAGACACCACCTCCTATACTTTCCACCTCCCCCAAGAGCAAGTGGGAACCAGATCTTCAATACTTGAGACTTTGGGGTCATTTCAGATCCTAACTATAAAATTTTATTTGCAAAAACAGGCTGCCGACCAGGTGCCGCCACTGGGCACACCGTGCCAATCCCTGTACCATAGGATCTAATTCTATGTTTCATGTCAGTGTCCTCTTATTACAAACTAGGGAAAGCAAAATAATTCTCACAGTACAGATAAAATAACGTTTCAGCTTCTTCAGAATGTCTTGAGGTGATCCTTAAAAGAACAGGTATGTACATACAGCAGGTCATCTTTACCACCTTACGCAAATGACTGCTGCAAATAAAATGATCTGGATGAAATACCTGCTGGCCCTCACATTTTTCCGTTCCTGTATTCTGAATGGCACCATGGACTTCCCGTGGACATGATTCTCCTCCCTTTAGTTTGCCATCCCTTGCGATCAAAATCCTAAACAATAAGCTAAGTCAATTTTCACTTACCTGAGACTTACCAGTTAATTTACCATGGAAGGTAGTACCACTTAAACTATTGACCATCACTTTTTTTAGTTTAATTTGACTACCTTTCATGAAAATCCATCCCAAATCTGTTACATGTGTCTGCGTGGACATACACAAAGATGAACATGTTTAGGTCATCTTAAAAACCATTAGCATTATAAACCTGCAAGAGAGTGATGCATTGTGTGCAACCTCGGAGCGTAAAGTGCCTTTATTATAAAGTTATTCCCTACTACCATGGTATGAGATGGCCAGGAAAGTTATCATTGTCCCCAAGAGACAGAACATAATTGTGGAGCTCCTGCAAGGCCTCCCGTGGCTAAGAGCGCAGCCCTGAAAAAGTCTCACGGACAGCTCTTTCAACCACGTGTCCCTCTTCTGTGTGTGACAAGTGCTTTTGCATCACTGTTTCCATCCCTTCCTTCCTGAGTGTCCGATTCCAAGCTCTGAGCGACTCCTCTCATTCTGCCATCTCCCCTCCACATACCAGCTTTCTCACCAAATGAAAACCAAAATGTCCGTATTTCTCTGAAAAATCGGCTGATGAAGTTTATGGAGGACTGCGTGTTCAGACCGTCAGTCCACACTGAGTGACAGTTTGAGACAACCTGGGACAGTGTAGGAAAATAGCTTTGTGTCCGGACTGGAACTGCTTTCTCTGGACTTCTTGCTTGATTGTGCGTTGCCTGTTGTTTTAGTGTCGTGCTGGAGAAACCATGGCCGAGATGCATCTGCAGAACCTGCAGGAATACTGGTGTCACAGGAGGACATCAGGATACCCCAGAGACTTCCCTGAATGCAAACAATGACACACTTTGAGCTCTGAACTTTGGAAAACATGAAGATCTGCATAGAAGTACAAATACCAAACTGGGTATGTCAGTGAACTTTTTGTAGCTATAAACAAAATAACCGAAAAGAACAATTTAGAGGAAGAAAGGTTTGTTTTGTCTCAAGTTTCAGAGGTTCAGTCCATTGATGGCCAACTCCATTGCTCTGGAGTGGAGGTGAGGCAGAATAGCATGGTTGGAGGGGCATGGTGGATGACAGCAGCTCAGGACATGGCAAGATATTTAATCCTCCAGGGCATGCCCTCGGTGACCTACTTCTTCCAGCCACACCCTACCTGCCTATAGTTACCACCCAGTACAGTACTTCTCTCAAATTATCCACCAAAAGGATTAATCCACTAATTCAGTTACAGCTCTCACAATCTAATCATTTCATTCTTGATCGCTGCTACATTGTGTCCTAAGCCTGGATAGGGCATTTCTTATTCAAATAATAGCACTGAGACTTATTTTTCCCTTGAAAAAAAATGGAATGGGGTATCAGTCTTCCATGCTGGCCTTCTAGGAGGATCAGGAGTATGGTTACCATTAGCTCTTCCAGCTCTATGGGTCAGGGAAGTACTCCTATGCCGCAATGTCAGGGCATGCCAGCCCCCCTTTCTCATAGCCATTCCTCTTCTCTGGTTGTTGGAAGAGGGCTGGATTTTCCACCTTCATGAAAACAATTGAATTTTGCAATTCCCGAGTCCTCCCAAAGTGCATTTTGGCTCACTTTGGCAAAAAAAAAAAAAAAAAGAACATCACTTAAATTTACTTCTCCAATTTAACTGGATTAGGCCTGGGGGAAACGATTTTCTGTATATGAATCCAGGACATTCCCACTCCCTGCTCTACAATATTGAGGACACAGTTGCGGGTGTGTTTTTCATGTGGCCCTGCAGTCTTCGTTGACTTTGTGGTTACAATTGTCATTTTAACCGTCATCATCACCAAGGCTAAATTAATGAGTGCTTACTCTGCTCAAGGCATTTCCTAAGCAACTGATATATGACCAGGGCACAACCAATTGTCAAAATAATGGGCCTCGTTCAGAGTCACACACTGACATTTCTCATCAGCTCTCTCTAGACGTCTTCAGTCTGGAACGGTTCGTTAGTCCTTCCTTGACTTTCATAACTTTGACACTTTCAAAAGTTATGGTCCAATTATTTTGTAGAATGTGCCTCAATTTGAGTTTATGACGCTTCCTCCTGATTAGATCCAGGGTATCCATCTGTGGCAGGAACATCACAGATGGTTTCTTTGCATACTGTCAGCTGACAAACAGTTTTGATTTATGTTATCACGACAACGTTCACGCGGATCATGGATGAAGAGGGTGTTTGCCATGTTTCTCCACTAAAAAGTTTCTCCTTTTCTCCTTGGTTAATAGTAAATATTGTGTTGGGGGAGACATTTGAAGATAGTAACTATCTCCTTCTTCATCAAAATGTTAACTGATTCACTTATTCTGATCAACATGGATTTATGGTTTTGCATTTTTAGTGGATTATAATATATCATCATCACAGATTTTGTTTGTTTGATTTTTTTGGGGGGTTTTTTTCAGTTTTTTTTAATGTTTTAATATTTAATATTGCATCATCATCATCATTTACTTTGATGGTCAAATCATTCCCATTTTGGCTGGTGTAAGATTCTTCAAGATGATCTCCATGTCCTTGTGACAAGGCCCATCATTCTTTGAGCAGTTCCTTACCTTCCGTCATAAAATAATTCACATTCTACTTCCTCTACACCAACTCTGGAATTTGGTCATTTTCCTCAGAAATTTTCTTCGTACTGGTGTTTAGAAGCCAAGATATGGGTGCTAAGTGTGCTCACTGTTACTGCAGTCCTGCTCCCAGGCCCTCGCAGCAGACAGAGCTGGGCAATACCCCTTCCCACACACACAGTCTTACATTTATGGGTCGTGCCATGAAACTGTCTCTCAGGATCTGTGGGGTTCGTTCCAGAATTTCTCACAGATACCAAATTTCTGGGTGTTCAAGTCCTTTATATAAAATTGTGTAGTGTCTGCATATAACCTACATAACCCTCCCAGTTTACCTTGCCTCTAGAT
Source organism: Xerus rutilus (assembly GCA_028644305.1). Classification (NCBI taxonomy): domain Eukaryota; kingdom Metazoa; phylum Chordata; class Mammalia; order Rodentia; family Sciuridae; genus Xerus; species Xerus rutilus. The sequence continues at coordinate 126,491,863 of CM053406.1, read as the reverse complement.
TACTTAGAAAATTAATACAAAGTAAATGTTAGGTACATAGTTGTTATTCTGTGCTCTTTGGCAATAATGAGAAGGAAAAAAAACTTTACATACTGACCAGATAACAATTTCTTTTCAACATTTTCAGTTCAAATCTGGATAAATTTGTGGGTGTGGAACTCTCAGCTACAGAGGGCTGACTGTATCTATCTGCACTTATTAAAAATTACAATTTCACACCAATAGCACTGATTCTAATATTTTCTCCTTTTCCATATTTGTACCTTCCTTCTCTGATGGTGAGAAGTTGGCTTCTCTCACCCTCGATACACTGGCCTATTTGATCAGCCACCCTATACAACCAGCCCTTCATCCCCTCTCACCTTACCTGAGGTCTGACACCCTGTGCGGGCCAGCTCCTGCCGGGATGTTCTCCTCAGCTGACGTGGGCTTTGACCCCCAGCCCCACCACACACACACACACAGAGAAGGATCCTCCACAGGGAGGCCATTGCAGTTCCATCAATCTCTGATCCCACACAGCGAGTCACCTCTGTCCTGTAGTGGGTTGGAGAGTGTCCCATTAAAGTACATACCTGACCTAAGCCTTCAGCTGGGACTTTATTTGGAATAAGATTCTTTGAAGAGTTAAAAATCCCAGACAAGATTATTTGGATTAGGGAGGGTCCTTAGTCCAATGACAAGTTCCCTTATAAAAACAGAAAAAGAGAAGACACAGGGGACACCCCATGAAGACAGGCGGAGGCTGGAGAGGTCTGCAGGCCGAAGCACACCAAGGACCGCACACCTACCAGCTGCTGGAAGAGAGACCCGGATGACTTCTCCCTCACAGCCCCCAAAAGGAGCCAGCTCTGCTCACCGGGACTCTGGCTTCCAGAGCTGTGGGGGGAAAAGTTTCTGTTGACTTAGTCACTGAGTTAGATGTATTTTGGCACAACAGCCCTGGGAAATTAACATGGGTTTGGTGCTAGGGGTTTGGTCTTTTGGGGGTCACAGTGCAACACACCGCACATGGAGATGCCCTCTTCTCCTGGCTTGAGCTCCCAAGCCCCACACCAGACTGGTCCCACATGTAGCCACCCTCCTGATGCCACCCAGGCTCTAACGCGCCTTGCCAGCCTGCCCTCCTATCAACGCCTTCTGGCCTCTTTGGTCTGGAACACTGTCCTAAGCCACCGTGGCTTCCCTCCGCCCATGACATGGCTCGGGACTGAATTTCAGAGTCAGATAGGAAGAAAAGACACTCCCGTCACCATGACGCCTCGATGCAAGTCAATTTTGACAATTGAGGTTAGTACCGCTACCCCTTTCTACCTTGCTTACAAGACAAAGCATAATTGCTTTTTAATATAAAGTGAAAAGTGTCAAAATTGTCCCCATCTCCTGACGTGGAGATTATCCTTGTATGATGTTCTTGGCAGAAAAAGATATACATTCTTTTTTTAAAAATTGTCATCTCTTATTTTAAGTTAATTTCATCTAAGTAAATGTGAAATTTTAAAACAATAAGTGTGCTTATAAATTCCCATGTACTGGATTGAACAGAGTTCTTCAGAAATTTGAAAAAAAAAAAAGTGGCTTCAAGATGTTGCATCTGGCCGGGCGCAGTGACGCACGCCTGTAATCCCTGCACTTTGGGAGGCTGAGACAGGAGAATTGCGAGTTCAAGGCCAGCCTCAGCAATGGCAAGGCACTAAGCAACTCAGTGAGACCCTGGCTCTACATAAAACACAAAATAGGGCTGGGGCTAGGGCTCAGTGGTGGAGTTCAATCCTCAGTATCAAAAAAAAAAAATTATATTGCATCTGGGATTTTTGGGGCATCTTCCAAAGAAACAATGAATATACCAAGTGGGTGAAACACACGGTTGTTGTAAAACCATAACTGATTATCACAGGGAAGTTTTACAATATTATGCTCCCCACAATGAAGTGCAGAGTTAAAGCCTCTCCAAGCCCAGGGTTACTACAGGCCATTCTGTAAGCTCTGAAACAAAGGAAGAGAGTGGAAAATAGAGCTCATTCTGGGCTCATTGTTTTCCCAACAGATTATGGTAGAAAGCATTGAGCATTCTCCAAAATTCAGAGAAAAATAGAGATTATAAATCTACTTCCTCAAGTTTATTTTTACAAGTCCTGTCTGCTTTCCTTCATGTCTATTGTGACTGGCGTTCACTCCTGCAGATAAGTCACCATCGGATACCAGATCCGAGCAAAGTTTATTGGTCTCTTTTGTTAGGCGGCACCGAACTACAGTGGAAAGTTTATTGCACGTTTGCTGTTTCCAGTTTCCCCAGATTGTTTAACAATTCTGTGCTTCTGAGACATAAAGAGCAGGCCAGAAGTCGGAGGTCACACTTTTCAGCTCCAGATCGAACATGACATTACAAAGTGACGGCATTTGACAATTGAGCTTGTGCTTCCAAAGCTATCAGACTAGGCTGCTGCCAGGATGCAGAAAACAGAAAGTCTTTGTGAGGCAAGATTTGTGAAAAATAATTTACTTTATTCACTGGAAGTGTTAGGCAGAATTAGCGATTAGCAATGCGAGTGAAAATAGGAGACAAAATTAATTGGGAGATGACTCAGTACCCACACTGGTCTCTGCTGCTGCAGAGAAAATACTTGTGATGTGCAGTTGCGTGCCTGCAGTCTAGACTCTCTGGCTTGCCACCTCTTGCTAGTTTTCTAATGTTAAAGAAAATTTAAACTGCAATGGTTTAATACAGTCATTTTTCAAGTGGACCTATTCCTCTCTTATCCAAAAAGAAGAGATGAGATGAATGAAAAGTATTTTTATGCATTTGAATTGTATTTAATATCATGGCACACAGAACGACACTGAAGCCTGAGAATCTGTAACGTTGCCTCTGGTGTTTTGACCACAGTAACTCGGCCTGTAGAACAAATTACACACAGTCAAAGCCTGCGGATTTGGTAGTCCATCAGCAGAAGCCCCTTCTGGCTAACAATTTTGAGCTTTACCAACACAGTAAAAAAAAAATGATATTTATGATTATGCTGGTTACAAGAGTCTACTGTGCATTCTCAAACAAAGGCTACCTTTGTCACGCAGTTTTATTATATATTGCTTTGAAAAAGTGGTAATTTACATTGAGTGTATAGTATACGTATTATAAACAGTCTACTCTATTGGAGCATACATGATTTTGTTATGTTTGATATATTACTTAGCATACATTATAGCATTGTATATAAATATACAATGTAAATTGTAAATTTATCTGTGGTGTGTATGTTTTTATACTTGGAACATGCAACATAGAGCAGTCACTAGTGCTAGGCTAAGTCACGTGCGTTCAGCCCACACAGGTCGAGCATCCCTTACCTGGATTGCTTGGCACCAGAAGCATCTTGGGCTTGGGATTGTTTTTTTTCCAGAACTTGAAATTTTGGCAAATATAAAATTAAATACATTGTGGAATTTTCCATTTGAGGCTTCATTGTCTCCACTCAGAACGTTTTGGGTTTTAAGGCCTTTTAGATTTTCAAATTCAGGATGCTCAGCTTGTAATTAATACTTACTTTTTAAGCTTTGAGCTTTGCTGTTGCTACTTTCTTTGACTTTTTTTTTTTTTGGTACCAGGGATTGAACTTAGAGGTACTCCAACACTGCCACATCTCTAGCCCTATTTTGTGTTTTATGTGGAGACAGGGTCTCACTGAGTTGCTTAGTACCTCACCTTTCCTGAGGCTGGTTTTGAACTCATAATCCTCCTATCTCAGCCTCCCAAAGTGCTGGGATTACAGGCGTATGTCACCCTGCCTGGCTACTTTCTTTGACTTTGACAATGGACAGATCTCAGATCCCTGCCTGTTATCAGCCTGACTGTTCATCTCACATTTTAGTGGCCCTCCTCAATGTCCCAGTACCTCTTCAGGTATAGTTAGAGTCTATTTTACATGTATAAAATAAATATACAAATATACCCACAATGTGCAAATATATCATCTGCTCCTTATATGTTTAAAGGAAGGCGGGAGGCTTTGTGATATGTGAAAGGTCCCATGACCAGGAGAGTCATAGAACCAAGATCCAAACTGGATTCTGCCAGCATTCAAGGTTCACTTCTTTCCAGTAGCAAATATCTTAAAATAACTACCAGTCTTCCAATTTCTGGACCAGAACCCTCATGGCAGTAACTGACTTCTTCATTCCTATCTTCAGCTCGTAGCCACGTCACCCCCCTTGGTCCTGATTCAGTCTGCATCCCTGTGCTCTGTCTCCACTTTCCCCAGATTCCTTCTTGGGGTTCAGAGCCCCCTGAGCCAGCTAGTCGCTTGCCTTCTGAACGCCGCGTTGCTTATTGGATGCATCCTAAAACATCGTTCTCTGTGTGATTCCTTGGTTTTCTATCTAGGAAAGTATTTCTCAAAAAAAAAAAAAAATCTGTCTCTTGAAAAATACATTTTACCTTATGATTCAATAACATATTTGTGTGCCTAGGCACAGGTAGTGGATCCTCATTATTCACAGATTCTGTTTTTTGTGAATTCACCTACATACTAAAATGTATTTGTAATTCACAAATCAATGCTCAGAGCACGTCTGTGGTTCACCCACAGAGGTGTGTACAGCAATGAGACTTTGAGTCACGTGACACACATTCCCAGCTGAGAAAGGTGACATGCCAACTGAGAAAGGTGACGTCTGCTCTGCCTCCTTGTTTTGGCTCACACTGTAAGCAAGTGTCCTTTTTGTGATCTATTTAATATCATTTTTTTTGCATTTGTGTTTATGTGCTTATTTTTGGTGATTTCATTGTATTAAATGGCCTCGATCCATTTGCTTTGCTATAACAAAATGCCCGTGACTAGATAACATATAAGGGAAAGAGGCTTATTATTTTGTTTTTTGGGTTTTTTTTTTTTTGGCACCAAGGATTGAACTCAGGGGTACTCAACCACTGAGCAAAACCCCCAGCCCTATTTTGTGTTTTATGTAGAGACAGGGTCTCACTGAGTTGCTTAGCGCCTCGCCTTTGCTGAGGCTGGCTTTGAACTCGCGATTCTCCTGTCTCAGCCTCCCAAAGTGCTGGGATTACAAGTGTGAGCCACCGCGCTTGGCTGAGGCTTATTATTTTGAATGATAGTTCTGAAAGTTTAAGGGCATGTCACTTATACGTCTCAGCTTCTGGTGAGGTCCTAAGGTTGCTGCCTGCCTGGCTGAGAAGAGGAAAGAAAGAGGACACACGTAGAAGAGAAAGGAGCCTAATTCCCACGAGAGCTAAAAATTCCCACAAGCAAAAACATTACCCCATTCATGAGATGCATCCCCCATAGCCCCCAGTGCCACTTGAGTGCCATTCCTTTTGCCAGTACACTGGGAACGAGGCCGCAACACAAGTTTGGGGGTGGGGGACAAACTACATTCAAACAGCCGTCCCTTAGCATAGGAAGTGCTAATTCATGTTTCTAAGCATAAGACTGGGATTGCCTGAGGGGGACAATTCATGTGTTCCATAAGCTTCCTTCAGGCAGGAGCTGCAGTGCTTTTGGCTGTAAGTTTAAGGTTAATGACACAATAACACATATTAAATAAGGTGTCTTCAAACAGTAACCTCCATTTAAAAGGTTATGGATTGATCTGTTGATGAAATCTCATGACCAAAGGCTCAGAGGAACCTGATCCTAGAATTACCCAGGAAGCAATGGTTTAGCATTTGCTAACTCAGTGTTGGTGACTGCCAACAAACAAATGAATAAATGAGAACCAACTGTATATAATTCAAATAACTGTTTCACCAAGATCCTTATGCCCTGCAGGACACTTTCGTATTTACCATGCTATTTTATTCTATTTCATTAAAACAACTACGTTGATTGTGATCCATTTAATTTCACAACCTACCAAGGAGTCAAGATCCAATGTTTAAAAGCCATTGACTATGTTAGCTTGTTTTCTGTTACTGTAACAAATATAACCAGTTATAAAGAGAAAAGGGGTTTTTTAGCTCACAGTTTTGGAGGTTTCAGTCCATGACTGATTGACCCCCATGGCTTTAAGCCTGTGGCAGGAGCACATGGAAAATCATGGCCGAGAACAAACAGGGGAGAGGAAGAGGAAGAGGCTGAGGTCCCACCTCCCCTTCAGGGGTACACCCTCAGTAACTGTGAGACCACCCTTGGGCCCCACATCTCAAAGTTTCCACCACCTCCCGATAGTGCCAAGTTGAGGACTAAGCCCTTAACACATGTGCCTTTGGGGGTCATCCCAGACCCAAGCTATTCACTGATGTAGGTCCGACTAATGGAAGATAAGACAATTTTGAATTGCCTTACAAGGCCCTGCAAGATACCACTTCATTCTATGTCTCAAATGTCTTTTCCATCCCTCCTCACTGGTCCCCTCATCCTGGCCAAACTTGGGAGACAGAAAGGGGATTGGAAGGTCCTGGGACCATTTTGGCTAAGTCCTGGTTGAGTCCTGAGCCCTGGAGTTGGAGGCTCAGTCCTGAGCCCTAGGGTTGGAGGATCAGTTGGAGGCCCAGCAAAGGCCGGTGGGGGAGTCAGACATGCAGAGAGTCCCCCACAGGCGTGATGAGTGGCCTCTCAGGTCTGCCAGGCAACAGGACTATGGGATGGAGACTGAATTGTCGCAAAGGAAGATGTGTGCGATCATTTCTGATGGTCTGCATTGATATGCTTATTTCAACAGGTGAGTTCGAACTGCTTGCACACCCTCATGAAAAGTCTATTTGCTCGCTCTTCTTTCACTTCTGTGAAATCTTTTGGAACTAATTGTTTCCCGTTGTGAACTTGTCCTCTGAATTGGATGGGGAGGTTTTGGGTGATTGATGTTTATGTTTTAAACTAGTAATCTGATTAAGAAATCAGGGGGGTGGGTTGGGTTCAAATCGTGCTCCCCCTGTGAATGGCAACATGGCTCCAGGTCTGTGGCTTCGTAAGCTCTCAGCTGTGAATCGTAGGCTGCTGTCAGGAGTCTCTCAGCTGTATTGCAAACAAGGCACAAGCAGAGGTGCCTCCACCCACCCCAGCCAGCTCTCCTGAGCTTTGGAGGATGGACTGTCACGAGTCCTGGGTCTCTGCGGTCCCTCGCTGCCTGTCTGTAAGACATGACCCTGCTTCGCATCACTTAATGTTTTGGGGTGCTCTTTCTCACTTGGCTCAGGTGAGTGAGTGACCAGTTCACAGTGAAACCGCTCTGTGGTCAGGCCATCCCATTTTTATTTTCACAGTCATTTCCTCTTTCGGCTCAGGGGAGAGAACCTGGAAAAGTGGCTCAAGGAAGATTTTATGGTAGAAAATCTGACTGTGTGATAAGCATGACATAAGACTTTATAAATACACTTTCATCTCACAGTCACAACTTTCAAGGTGTGGATGGCGTCAGCTTTTGTAGGTAAAGAAACTGTGGATCCAAATAAAACCGCCAGCCCCAGGTCACACCTCTGATGTACCACAGGCCACCCCTCAAAACCGGATCCAAGGTGGAGAGGAAGGAGGGTTTCAGCCTTGCTTTGGTCTTCCTCTCTTTGCTAACCCTCTCCTGCCTTCCAGGATGCTGTAGCCACTGCTGGTCAGACATACTGGGAGAATGAAGTCACTTTCCACCAGGTTGCAGATAAGAGTCCAAACAGCAAAGGTTTTGCCTAGGGCTGTATAAAAAAAGTAACCATCCACACATCTTTCAAGATGTAGTATGAAACATTTTTTCTGAAGTATTTATATTAGCTATTCACTTAACATTGTTTATTCTTTATCCAAACAATATCTTAATTTCATAACACTGAATGTAACCAAAACTCATTCTGAATTTAGCCAAAATTAATTAGTGTGGTGGCTTTAGAGAATACTTGGGTAATAGAGAACTACTAACCACTTGGAATTCAGCATGTTAAGTATTTAACAATTTTTATTGGCATCATCAGTGTGCTCTTCAGCTGCTGAATGCCATTTCAACATCACCATGATTTTTCAAGTTAACGTACTCTAGAGTTGTTCTATCTGATACGGCAGCTGCTGGCTACACGTGGCTATTTAAATTAACTAGGATGAAGTTAGACTGTAATAGGGCTCCTCAGAGGCATTAGTCACATTTCAACAGCATGTGTGGCTGGTGGCTACTGTACTCGCCAGCCATAGACAGAGGCACTTCCAACACTGCAGAGAACTGTATTGGATAAGTGATGTTCTCGAAGACATTTTTTTTTATTTCCTTAGATCAATTGCATTCATCATGTTTCAGGTTGTTATTGCATCTTTGCTGAAAGAGGAAGTCAGCCTCTCTCTTTTCTGAGACAGAAGATGCAGGATTGGGTAAGATTAGTGCTACTCCTTCTTTGTATCTTTAATAGGATTTACTGGTGAAGCCACTAGGACCTCTAGCTTTTCTATTGGGAAATTTTCAATTATGAGTTGAATTTCTTTGGTTGATAGAATTGATACAAGTGGATTCCAGTTCCCTCCTTCTTCTGGGGTCAACTCTGGTATGTTTTTTCTTCTGGTGGATGTGTTCATTTTGTCCTGGTTGTCAAACTTATTGACATACAATTTCCATGATGTTCTCCTGCCCTTTCGTGTGGATGGGATGGATCTGTGGTGGTGCTACTCAAAGGTGCCTACAGGCCAGGCACGTTGCTAAATACCCCCAACATGGGACAGCCTTACAATAAAGAAGTTTCTGGGGTTGAGAGTGTGGCTCAGTGGTGGAGCGCATGCTTAGCATGCATAGAACCCTGGCTTCAATCCCAGCACAATGAAAAAAAGAAGAAAGAAAAGAAAAATACAAGTTGTTTTGGGTCCAAATGTCAGTAGTACTGAAGGTGAGATATGCTGCCCTAGGGGTGACGGCACAAATGCTTAACTTCTGCCATGATCTTATAGCTACTACGGTACTACTTCAGAAATAAGGAGCTTTGCAGCCATAGGGCTCCTTATCAAGGCCCCCTTTCCCTTTGTCTCCAGCTGTTACACATCTGAAATCTACATAGGTTATAGAAGCTGCTACCCGATGCCACGGTTTTTCCTTTACATAGTCATGTGCATTATAAAGAAGTTAAAAGAAAAATGGCAAAATAAATGCAGTGGACTGAAATGTTTGCATCCCTCCTTCCTCCAAATCTCATGTTGAACCCTAAGCTCAAAGTGATGCTATTCACCGGGGGGTCTATGGGAGGTGACCAGGTGGTAAGGGTGCAGCCTCACTGGAATGGGACCAATACCTTCATAGAGTCCACAGAGCTGACTCATCCTGCCTCTGCCATGTGAGTGTGCAAGGAGAAGTTAGCAGTCAGTCACCTGGCAGAGGACTGCTACCAGGACCCAGCCACTCTGGCACCCCAGCTGTGGACTTCCAGCCTCCAGAACTGCAAAATACATTTCTGTTGTCCATAAACTACTTGTTCTGTGGTAATTTGTTACAGCAACACAGACTGACCAAGACAAGAAAACAGTCTTCTTCATTTACCCAGATATTGACAATTTCTGATGCCCTTTGCTCCTCTATGAGGATCAAAATTCCCACAGCACAATTTCTGTTCCTTGGGATTTCTTTTAAAAATGTTTTGCATCATGGGTTGACTGATAAGGATATTTTCAGCTTTTATCTTTCTTTCTGAAAAAATACCTTTATCTAAATTCTTAAAGGGTATTGGTGTTGGGTATAGAATTCTGGGTTGACAGGGCTTTATTTTTTTCTTCTTCTTCAGCACTATAAATGTTTCGTTCCACACTCTTCTGTTTCCAATGTCTTGGAAGAAAAATCAAGGGTGGACACCTAATGATTCTCCTAGGGTTTGTAAGGTTTTTTGTTGTTGTTATCCTTGACTCTTGACCGTCCTGCTTGGCTGTGTGTTGGCGTGGGCTTCTCTGTTTACTCCGCCTTGTTGGCATCCTGAATCTGTAGATGGATGTCTGTTATGGTTGGGAAAGGGGGTGTCCTCAAAGCTCCTGTTAATGCAGGAATTGTCAGAGGTGACGAGATGAGATGACTAGATGATGACAGCTGTAACCTAACCAATTCATCCTAGTTTGAAGGGACTAACCTGGTGGTAACTGTGGGCAGGTGGGGTGTCGCTGAGGGAAGTGGGTCACCACAGGAATGCTCTAGAAGGGTGCGTTTCCTCTGCAGCCCCTTCCCTTTTCTCTATCAGCTTCCTGGCCTCCCCAAGGCCACACCCTTCTGACATGATGTTCTGCCTCATCCTGGGCCCAGAGTAATGGAGTTAGCCAAGTATGGACTCAGACCTCTGAAACTATGAGTCAAAATACACCTTTCCTTCTCTAAGTTGGCCTTCTTGGGTGTTTTGGACACAGCAATGTAAAGCAGACTGATACAGTGTTCTCCATCAAATCTGGGGAAATATTAATTACTATTTCCTCAATAGTTCCTTCATTTTTTTAAAAATGATACTGGGGATTGAACCCAGAGGTGTTTAAGCACTGAGTCACTCCTCAGCCCTTTACTTTTTATTTTGAGACAGTGTCTCACTAAGTTGCTGAGGCCAGCCTTGAACTTATGATCCTCCTGCCTCAGCCCCCCAGGTTGCTGGGATTATAGACATGTACTACCACACTCAGCTCCAATGTTTTTTTCTGTTGCATTCTGATCTTCTATTACTGGGACTTCAAGAATATGTCAATTAAACTCTGTAATATCATCTAACAGATCCCTGAAGCTCTGTTCCTTTTTATTTCAATCTGTTTTTCTCCATATTCTTTGCAGTGGACAATCACTATTGATGTACAATTACCATTGATCTATCTTAAAGTTCACTTATTCTTCCCTTTGTCAACTGTACTTGGCTATTAGTTTGATTTTGTTTTCTGTAGCTATTGTACTTTTCAGTTCCATAATTTCCATTGCTTCTTTATCTTTTCTACTTTTCTGCAGGGATTTCTCTCTCCATTCACTAGGAACATACAGTATTTACTACATAGAGTATGGTCATGACATACTATATTTTAAATATTGTATGTTACTTCCAACATGTGGGCCATCTTGCTGTTGGCATCAGTTAATGTTCTTTTCTCATGATGGTATGTCCCATTGTCCTGATTATCTGCATGTCATATGCATTTGGATTATATCCTAGATATCATGAATGATAGAATGGAGAAGCTGAATTCTGTTCTTTTTCTCCTGTGAGTGTTGTTCCTTTTATTTTAGCTCATGATTATCTTGTATCTCCTCGGAACTGCATGGTGCTATTTTGGGATGACACCTCTGGTCCCAGTTCAGCTGTCTGCTCTGCAGCTGACATGCTCCAAACCTGTTCCACGTATGTGTGAATTAAGGATGAGCCCTGTATGGAGGAGACAGAAGTGGGGCCCTCACTTGGAGCCCCCTACCTGGATTTCCCTTCTCTCTGATGCTGAGGTTTTTCCAGATCTGTTTTTCTGATTTCCCTGGGTAGAAGGACTGCAGACTCTTCACCAGAAGCCTCTTCCCGGGCATGCCAGGTCTAAAGAGGAGAAGTCCTGATAATAGCAGTAACTCCATTGGATTCCCCTTTTCCATTAGACTCTGCCCAGCCCTGTTTCCTTTCTGGTGCCATTACATCACCTCTTTTTGTTATGTCCATAACTCACGGCTGTCATTGGGCAGGGTGCCAGTCCACAGCACCCTACCTGCTGTTCAGGTAGAATGAGTTCTTTCTTTTACCTTCCACACTTGCTTTGGCTCCAGGAGGGCTTTGGTCAATGAAAGTGCTTCTTTCTTCTAGTTGGCAAACTAGAGGTGCCCTTAGTGTTTTCAAACAGTATTTGTCTTATTTGTTGTTTCTAAGCTCACTTGCTTGTAAACAATTGGCTTTCATAGAAGACTGGCCGTTCTGGATAGGTCGTGTGCATTTTATTCTGTGACTTAAGAGGCCAGTTTTCAAAAAGATGGAGGAAACTTAAAGAAGATGTGCTTCCGTGATGTACTTCTAAAATAGCAGTAGCTTCAGGGAAGAGTGTTTCTATGGCAACATGGAAACAGTATTTGGCTCAAAAGCAATAAACGTGGGCCCCACATCTGGCACCACCAAATCACTATCACGTCGGAGCTGCTGTTTCCTCATCCCTAAAAAATGTCCACTGCAACTCAGACACTGCTATTGGCCATTTAGGAAAAGCTGCTAAGACATGATAAGTCTGAGTGTCACGGGATTCAACCAACAGTCACCCTTACCCAGGGTAGAGCGAGATTGATCCACACCAAACATGAACAAAATCACTGACCCACTCTTTCCCTTTCAAAACAGAAACTCAGCACTGTGTTCCAAGAGTCCTTTTGCCTGTGTGTGACCATGGTGGCACCTCACAGCTGGCAAGGGTTACTGCTCAAACACTTCATCGTTGCTGATGAAGCTAAGAACGACCCCTTCGTGACCCCATAGGGCCTGCATCCCATCTCTTCTATTCTGAGTTCTTTAATTTCCCTGTCATCCCGAATCCTGTGGGTAAGTGTGTCTTTTGCCATCATAAGAACTTCGGCCTGAATCTACTTGAAGCCAGAGAATTGCAATAAAAAGGAAGAATCTTTTATAAGGCAAGGTATCTAACCCTGCAGAGATCAGGGGATTCCTGGAAATGGACTTAAAATCACTTGATGGTGCATTGGCCGCTGACTGCACCATCTCTGAGTTACATGGGGACACTCTATGTGCCGCTCAGTAGCATTAAACTGTGCATGTGGGCGCACGGCCAGTAGCCTCCAAGTCTCCACCTAGTCCTGGGACCTCTCTGCTCTCAGTGACGTCATGGTCATCGACCTCCCCGCACTCTCCAGGATGCTCTCCATGTGTCCCTGCACAGTCCCGAGACAGAAAAAGGCACATTGCAGATGGAAAGTAGGCCAGCCATGATAGGGACAAGCAGTGTCCAGGAGAAACGACTGTGAGCCACATCCGAGATGTAAAATTGCCTAAAAGTCACGTATTAAAAAGTAAAATAACAAATTCTAATAGCATTTTAATTCAAGACACCTAGAATATGACCACATTAGCACTTATCATTTTTAATAGTGTGATCAACATTAAAATGGATGAAACACACATTTCTTTTAGCATGTTAGGTCTTCAACATCTAGGATTTAGTCCTAACGGCACATCCGAGTTCATACGGCCGCCTTCCTCCACAGCCAGGAGTCTCAATGGGGCTGACAGTTACCACCCTGGACAGCCCGCGTTTTGTACTCTTTTTTTTTTTTTTTTTGCCTTTACTATATATTTAAGTTTTTGTCGTCATTTAATGTTGCCCAACTATAATCAGGTTCAAGGCAACCAGAACTGGCGATTAAAAAAACAGGTATCAATCTGGTAGCATGTGAGACCCAGAACTCTTCCTTTTTCCTTTAATATGAGAACCACCACCAGGGCGACGTTTCTTTGTGACAGAACTTCAACTGTCCTGTCTGTAGTCTACTTGGAAACAGACTTCCTTTAATTCATGACAGTCCATGGACCATGACTGAGTAAAGAGATCCTTCGGTCACAGCTTCAAAAACATAGGATCACTTTTTCTGGACACTGATAGACTGTGAGAGGAACAGAATTAGAGATAACCATGGCAATTATCAAAGAGCCAACCTCTCACTGCATAAAACCGTCCCTGGAGAGATAAATGGTTCGCCTACGCTCCAACAGCTAGTTAGCGGCAAAGCCAGGTCAGTAATCCGTATTGCGAGTTTTGAAGTGTCTTGAACTTCCTGCTACCCGGTGTTGGATTTCACCACGCGGATGCTTATGTGCTTCTGTGGCATCACATCCTATCAGGATGTCCCCATATTTCCCCTTTCTGAGCTCTTAGTAATGACGTCCTTAAGCAAGGAAGAAGCCCGAGAAACTTCTAAAGCTTAACTGTAGGTGAGTTCTAAACTAGAGCAGTGAAATCCAAGGCAGAGCCAGGTTACAGAGCAGAGGAGCATCGGAATCCAGGGGGAAAGGAGCTGCCGTTCTAGCACCATTAGGAACTAGCTATGTCTAACCTTGAGCAGATCACTTCACCTCTCCATGACCCAGGCTCTTTATCTGCAGAGTGACTGGTAGTGGGAGGATTAGATTATTCCTAAGGTCCCTTCCAGTTCTAAGATACTTATTCTAATTCCTGCTAGACAAATGATTACATAATCATAACCATTCTACTTAGAGGAAAGAAGATTGCTGCTGCCTGTTTTGTTTATGGCTACTTCTAAGGATTGTTCAAATAATACTAAAGATTTGTACAGAATAAAAAGTTAAATCTCGAATAAACAGTTAAAACCATTAGTCTAATATAATGGTTTTTCTCTAAGAACAAGCATCCTGCCTAATAAGCCTCACACAAAGCTATAGCATGGTCAAAATTACACTTTCCTTCTGTAAATTTTATTTTACCTAAATAAAAGTAGGAAAGTGATACCTTGTAACAATATTCCATGGATAAAAGTTTCTTATCCTCTTTTTTTTTTCTTTTTTGGCACCAGAGATTGAATCCAAGGATGCTTAACTACTGAACCACATCCTTAGCTTTTTTTATGTTTCACTTAGAGACAGGGTTTTGCTAGGTTGCTCAAAGCCTCTCTAAGTTGCTGAGGCTGGCCTCCAACTGGTGATCCTCTTGCCTCAGCCTCCTGAGAGGTGGGATTACAGGTGTGCACCACTCTTTCTTTTGTTTTAACATTTGTTAAAGCTGCCTCCATCTTCAATTCGTTCAAGAGACATGTAGATAATACCTTCTCTGGGCCAGGTGCTGCACAATGGCAAACTAAACTGATCTGATACTTGTCCCCATGGATCTTACAAACGGAAGGATAAATTAAAGTACATTAAACTAGAGCTCTTGTATGGATTGAGTATATAACATAGCTGTGTCATCCTTCTAACATTAAATGTTGTTCTAAAAAAGCAAACAGCTGTACAAAAATGTAGACCTTAATCCATGCCAACCTTTCTACCTGAACACAGGACTGAGAATGTAGAGTTGGTACGTGATTCTAAAGAGACTCCTGGAAATAGAGCAGGGCCCGGTGTGCTAAAGTGGTTCCCTGAAACTCCAGGCAGGTCGATCATGTCCCTCTCCCCGATGCCTAGCAATTTGCAACGTGTAGATTTGGTAAAGAGCGGGGATCCAGTGTTCAAACTGTGTGCTGACTCTCATTTGAATTGGCACTCAGTGGTAAATATTTTGCTCTAAGATTCTTTTTTCTTATATTTGTATGTATTAAAATAAACCCTAGGGCTTCCATAATTCTTTAATTAAGAGTCCTCAGACTCTAGTAAAAATTAATGATCACCCAACATCACTCCTGTTACTACTGTTTTTTTCTTGAAACAATGTGAAATGCAAAATTTTACAGAATATTTTTCCAATAAGGAAGTGTAAAGAGATCTCCTTAAAATGACAAACATCATAAAGTCGGTTACACTTTTCATTATGAAAATACAGTAAAATTCAAGGTCCCAGGGGGTCATTCTTGCAAAATGTTATGGACATTCTTCATTCTTATAGCCAGAAACCTAAACCAAGAGGGCTTTGTGGTATGAACTCTGATTACCTGGCAAAAAGATGGAGTAAGGTGGCCTCATAACAGAATAACACATAAACCCACGGGAGCCTGGGAAGGAAAATGGATTATTAAGCACAATGGCCTCCGCCAGCACCCATGGAGCATCTTTGTAAGATTGATGTCTACCTCAGGTAACAGGAGGGGCAGGCACAGCCCAAAGTCAGAGTATCAAATAAATTTGAAAAGAAAACAGGGGGACAGGGGTCACTTCTATAAGGCACCAGCCAAATGCCAATTTTTATGTACTGGCTTCTTTCAAAATATTCAGTCACACCTGATAATTGGCAGAGAACACAAAAAGACCCTCTCTCCCATGCTGATGCATTCACTCCACTGGGGCACGTGGCCGTTTGTACCCACAGTGACAGCGAGGAAAGCCCCAGGGAGACGGCTGCCTTCAATTGCACCCCACTCTCCTGCCTCCGGCCTCCCTGTTATTAACACATGCTAGCCTCCTGGCTAAGAAAGGGTCCATAAAAGCATCAAAGCAACGTTCTTCTAACATTTCTCTGTTAGAGAACTAAGGGATTTTTTTATTAAGAAAAAATATAAAGACAAGCCAAAATATCAAATATCAAATTCAACTGATGTTTCCTGAACACTCTTCATTTAATAAGCCTCTCAATGGTTTGTTAGAACTAAGACGGTATCTTGCAGAATAAGATACACATTTTGTGAAATCCCCACAAAAGAAGAATTGAGCATTCCTGCTTTAGAAAAATTCCAATTTTTAAAGAAATAATTGGTTTCTCATCTTCATCTCTATGCTGTACTGTCTAAATAAAACTGTATAATGAGTGGATTCTGATCTCGGAAGTCACAGTAACACGCATTTTCTCATTTACTAATTCCATAACTGTAAGGATAAGCCTCTTTAATTTTAAATCATATTCTAAAACTAGTAGGACAGATTAACTCATCAACATCACCATTAACATTTACTTGCCATTAGCTGTGAAGAAAATTCCAAGCCAGATGCAGTGGTGCATGCCCATAATCCCAGCAGCTCCTGGAGGCTGAGGCAGGAGGATCATGAGTTCAAAGCCAGCCTTAGCAACGGCAAGGAGCTAAGCAACTCAGTGAGACCCTGTCTCTACATAAAACACAAAATAGGGCTGGGGATGTGGCTCAGTGGTCGAGTGCCCCTGAGTTCAATTCCTGGGTACTGAAGAAAAAAAAAGAAAAGAAAATTCCAAGTGACTTTTTAAATATGAATTACTAGGATATGTGGGCAGAAGGGACAGGGTGGCATTTGTTTCCCAGGGGTTTGAGCACTCAGAACATACCCGTGACTGCACTAGCTGCTGGGAGGACCATCTTTAAGAAAGAGGCTGTTCTGATGCAGATGATCAGAGAGGCAAAGTTAACAAAACCAGGCTCTTGGGTGTTTTGTCTGGGGGGCTCAGGGTGCTTGTAGGAAAGGTCGGCCTAGGCCAATTAGCAGCCAGTGGCCCAGGGAAGCAGGACCACAGGTGAGGTCTGGAAGGACTCAGGTCAGCTCAAGACTGAGGATGCCCCAGGCGTGCTGTGCCTTGACCCAAAACTTCACTAAACACAAATTGTGCTGGAAAGGTGTTGCAACTCACAAAGCTTCTATAAGGTGTTATCATTACCTTTAGCTTATGAATGTGGAGCAATTCATTAAAATGTCCCCAGTCCCATAGACAATGGGTACCAGGAGTGAGATTTAAGCAGAGTCTCCTAACAGCCTTTAGACCTGCTCACTTCCTGCAATGCACTCCACCAACATGCCCGCACAACACGGAAGGGAAGAAAGGGGTCTGAGCAGAGGGAGAGAAAGGATGGGGAGGGGCCTGCCGGACCTCTAAACTGCAGGCCAAGCACTGTCTAGGGGAGAAGGGACTGGGGAAATGGGAGAGGGGAAAGACCTGCCTTAGGTTCATGAAGTACAGTCATCTCCTCTTATCTGGGGTCTAGTTTTCCAAGGGTTCAATTATTAAAGGTCAACTGCAGTCTGAAAATATTAAATGGAAACTTGGTCAACAAAAAAATCCTAGGTTTTAAATAACTTTTCATGGTACATTGCTACAATTATTTTATTTATTATTAATTATTATTCTCTCTTATGTGCTGAATTTATAAATTAATCTTTTTTTTTTTTTTTTTGGTACCAGGGATTGAACTCAGGGGCACTTGACCACTAAGCCACATCTCCAGCCTTACTTTGTGTTTTATGTAGAGACAAGGTCTCATTGAGTTGCTTAGCGCCTCACCGTTGCTGAGGCTAGCTTTGAACTTGTGATTCTCCTGTCTCAGCCTCCCTAAGTGCTGGGATTACTGGCTAAATTAAGCTTTATTATAAGGTATTAATGTTTTAGAAAACTCATAGTACATATAAGGTTGGGCACCATCTCTAGCTCCAGGTTGCCACTGGGTCCTTACATCCTATCCCAGGGACGAGGGGAAACTACTCTCATACAGTATTCACCCTGACCAGAACAGCATGTAATCTATGGTGCCATGTGGCGGCTGTGCCTCCAGAGTTTCCGTTTTCCACATTTTAAGTTTTATGCCAGCTCTTCATATAGACTGGACTCCCTGTTTGCCCACAGGTAACCAACACCAGAAGGATGATTTTACAAGGTAAAAATCTTCTGCTCTTCCTTTTTGCATATTGAACATAATAGCATTATAAAGAGTAATCGTCTTTGTTTTTATATTCAAGTTTTAAAATAAAACTGTATCATCATTGAGGGAATTAAAGTTTGGTTGACTGTAAACAGTTCTCATCACAGGTAATATTTATCTTCCCCTTTGTCTTAATTTTTACTGAATTGTTGAAATCCTCTTCCCTTTATCTCCAGATTTTTTATTCATGCCTTATCTTCTTTAATACCCATTGAAGAATATACACATAACATGTAAATCATACCCCCAAAGTATCAGCTCATGGTCATATGCAGGTTATAATGCAGAGGCCAAGTGTGGCCCAGTGCCTGTGTTTGTAAATAAAGTTTTATTGGAACACAGTCACATTCACTCATTTGCATGCTGCCTATGGCTGCTTTGGAGCTACACCAGCCGAGATGAACAGGAGATCAAATGGCCCACAAAACCTAATGCATTTGCTACCTGTGACTACGCAGAAAGAAGCTTTCCAGCCCCTGCCTCTACCACGGCCAGCCCGTGAACGGGAGACCGCGCTGTTCTCACAGCATCTTCGGCGCAGCCCCGAGTCCACTTACTTGCTCACTCAGGAGCCACCTAATGTCTGTGAAGAGGGTTTCAAGCACTGGGCACATAGATTAAGAAGGGGACAGACTGTAGAGAAGCAGACCAATGACCCATCCCGTGGAGGTGGCTGTGCGGTGGAAAGGGAGCGAGGAGGCCCCAGGCAGAGGCAGGCAGAGGCTCCGGGAGCCCACGACCTGGATGCGTAGATAAAGCCATCCATCGAGGGACTCTGGACACTTTTAGCTCTTCAACATGATAAGTGTTCAGAAGGCGTGCAAGAGAGCGGGTGGTCATACCATCAGGAGGGCTGATCAGCTCCACATGTTCAGTCATACAATCCTTTTCCTCAAGTTAGAGGGACTTGGTGACATTGGGCACTGAACAGAGCACAGCGAGGGAAGCTATTTACCAGCACCTAACTGGGCTTGGTGCCCCACAACAAAAGTCTGCTGAGTTCCCTCTTGGCTTACACAGCAACCGCCCAAAAGCTCAGTGGTCTGTGCTCAGCCTTGCAACTGAAGAGGCCAGCCCCACCTGTGAGCAGAAGCCGAAGCTCACCCAACAGGTAAATGACGGGACAGGCAGCGGGGCAGTGTGCTTGCTCCTGTGGCTTCTCAATCCATGGCTGCAGGTGAAACAAACGCTACAGATGTACCCTGACCAAAGGAGTATATCGGAGGTAAGCTTCACCAGAGCCAAGGCGCTCTAAATGGCACTTTAAAATGTGCTTTTTGTTTTTGACACACAAAATACCTACTTCTTTGGTAAGAATGAAAGCCAAACAATAAAAATAAATTCTTACCAACCTAAACAACCAAGTAAGATTAAAAATTCAATGTGATTGATTTCTTTTTAATCAAATAATAAAAATTCAGTTTGTGTACTGGACACTGGTTATGCTTTACATAAATTAGGTGTCTGTGCATTAAAGAACGTTAATAAAATTTTTCTTATGCCTAGGCACTGTGGCACCTACCTGTAATCCCAGTTACTGCAGAGAATGAGGCAGGAGGATCCCAATTTCAAGGCCAGCCTGGGCAGTTTAGCTTTGAGACCCTGTCACAGACAAATAAAAACTACAAAGAGCTGGGGATATGGCTCAGTGGTAGAGCACCTCAGGTCTAAACTCCAGGACCAAATGAAACAAAACAAAACCCTTCTTTCTCTTACTTGATTTCAAAATCACTTTTTATTTCTGTATCTTTGCATTTAAGTATTTAAATGATTGCACATTGACTTAAGCAAAGGACTGTAGAAGAAAAGTCAAAATGTTCATTTATTAAAATAATAAAAAATTGCTTCATTTAGAAGGAGAAGCATACAAGATAATCTTTTACTCAACAAATATAAATTGACATTTTATTCAATTATGAAAGATTGTTAGTATGGTTGGAAACCTTTACAATAAATATTATTGTGGGGACTCTCGAAGCTGGTGAGGGTTTGATTTATCACTTGCAAAGTCAGTTCATATATTCTATTTTAGCTTGAAAAGCTATATTTATATGCTTAGATATAAACACTGCTGGATTTTTTTTTTCTTAAAGAAGAAAATTCATGGATTTCTGGGCTCCTTCTCCTTTAGAGGATTGGGGGCAGGGAGTTGTACTTTGTGGTGAAAGTAGAAACGTGTGCTTGAAAACATATGTATCTAAGTAGTTCTGAATATTTTTTTAAAAATCCTAAATGAAAACAGAAAATCCACAACTAAATTTCCTCTTGTCTTTTTACATGTGGCCAAGAAATTCAGTGCCACAAGTTTACATAGAGCTACATTATTCCTCCCCCTTACTTGTGCAGCTAAGCTTCTTGTTTACTTGGGATATCACAGTCCTTTCTTACAAAAATTAATTTCAAATCAGAAAGGCAGGATAATAACTACTTTCAGCACAAAAAAATGCACCAGAAAGAGACTGCAGCTTAAGCACAGATAGCATATAATTAAGAATGAGAAAAATCAAAGTATTCTTGAACACACATTGCTTTAATTTTTCTCCTGATGGACTTTCAGATTATCTTTAAAAGATCTATTAAAAATCCTCCTCTTGAAAAGATCTATTAAAACCACAGACACTTGGAGATACAGGAGAGGGGAAAAAAATGGGTCATCTTATAAAATTGATTATGTGAGCTCTCTGCATCTGTGCATATGTCAGCAACCAGGAAAAACAATCCCCAGATAAATTCTGCAGATACTTTCTTCTGGAGAAAAACCTGGGTCTTTTGTACATTATGAAGCAAAGGGGTCGGGTGGGGGCAGTTAAGATTCATCTATGAGCATAAACAGCCGGCTGGTTTCCTGAAAAGAGAACCAACCTCAAAATAGCCCAGAGAAAAAATTATAATAAAAAAATAGTATATGTTTTTTTCCCGTCTAAATTTGGAATTCTGACTATCTTATTTTAAACAAGCCAGAGATTGCAAGCTTCAATCTGTTTGGATAAAAAAGAATTTATATAAATGTTTTGTTCAAGCCCACAAGGGAAAGAGAGTTTAAATATACAGTGCGTGGAAGAGTGAGGACGACCGACCTCCTGTCAGCCATTCTCAGAAGTCCCTCAGCTTAAATACCTTGCAATTTGCAGCGTCGTTTCAGTGACCCCAACAGTAAGAGATTAACCAAAATTTCATAACTGTCCTGCTCTCTCCTCTCACGGCCCCTGGAGGGTATGGGGCAGGCAGCAGGGAGAGTATCAGAAGGTCAAAGAACAAATGGAAACAAAAT
Source organism: Xerus rutilus (assembly GCA_028644305.1). NCBI lineage: Eukaryota > Metazoa > Chordata > Mammalia > Rodentia > Sciuridae > Xerus > Xerus rutilus. The sequence continues at coordinate 126,470,430 of CM053406.1, read as the reverse complement.
CTGTATTTTGCACTCTTTCTCTGCACTTGAGAAAGAAAAACGAGGCAGATAAATCTGTATAATGCTAAACCAAATCTCTTTAATTCCAGTCAGCTCCTATCATTCAGTCACTGGGTCTGTGTGTGGAAAAATTCATGCTAATTCCCCCTAGCAACAGCCTCAGCCTATCAGGAGACTTTATGTCCCATGCAGCTGCCAGCCAGAGAGAATAACTTAAAGTAGGTCAGGCCTGCATTTCTAAAAATGCTACGGTCTAGTAACCCCACTGTCCCGTCTGTCTGCCCTGCCCCATAATAACCTCAATTGCTTGGTGACACGATGACATACGATCCCGTTAGAGTGCAATCACATCATGCTACATTATTCTGCTGCGGGCGTGACTGCTGGGTGAAGGACCCTCGGAGGGGCAGCATTAATCAGGCAGGCATTCATGTCCACCAGCTCTTCACTCTGGAAATGGGGACTGCATTAATGACCAGCTGTTTGAACTAACACAAACAAAATAATGTCTTCCACCCTGTTGGGTGCGCAGAACACACTATTCTGATCTGGCAGGTTCTGCTTCTTGACTAAATCGAAGATGCAAATTAAATGGGCTCAGACAATGTCAGCTTTGGCAACCTCAAAGTGAGTATATTTAAATTATATTACATGTGATTCAAAAAGCTATTGATTTAATACACACAGCTCTGCCTGCTGACAATTTTCCCTAATCCACATTCGAAAAGGAAAATGCATACGTGGGTAATGCGATACATATGTGCATGTTACCCAGGAAGCCAAAGGCACAGAACTGAACTAAAATTGACTTCTCTTCGGGCACAGAAACAAAGCAGGTCAGGAGTAATTGTGCAGCGTGAATACAAATACAGATACAGAATGAGTGCCGTGGAGGGGCCGCGAAAACAAATAAGAGTCAGCGTTCCAAGCCTGCTGGCCAATCAGCTCCTCCCATTGTCTCTCTGTGGCGCTGTCATAGCACCAAAGTCTCCAAGCATGGGAGACAAGGGAGGAGAGCGAATGTGGCCCTCTGATCTCAGCGACTGTGGGACCCCGACTTTCCGCAGGATTACGAACACACTGCCGTTTGGCTTTAAGACAATCGAAATTCCTTCCAGGCTTAAAGGAGAGCTATCAGCAAACCTCAGAACCCCACCGTCATTTTCAAATTCTAAAATGGGAATGTTAGAATTCAACTGACCCTGTTTGCCTGAATATAACTTTTTACTTCTCTCCATTGAAATGCACAAAAATAAACAGTGATATGTGGATGCAGAGAGCGGAGACTGGAGTGCAGCTTTGGGAAATGGGTTGATTGAGCTCACATAATGAACCTGCAGTTTTTCAAGGGCTCACTGTTTTGTTGAACGAACGTAAGGAGCACATCCTGTCTCACACACACACACACACACACATACACACACACAGATTGGTAGTTCAGCCTTCAGTTATGCAGAATTCAGCAAGTCTTCTACATGTAATCCATCCGTATTTGATTTACAAACATAGAAAATTCCTTAATCCATCTGCCCTTGTTTGAACCGCGTGTGATAACTTAGTTATGACTATCTCCTTCACTTTGCGGCACACATCACATAGTTATTCTTGGAGAGATACAGTCACTGACGCAACCATGAATCGCTAATTACAAGCTGCTGACATTCTGCTTGTCTGTGCAGCTTTGAAGTTCTGTTTTTCTCTTCTGGGCTTGCTCAGTTTCATCCTGCTCCCTTCACCCCTTCCCCCAGCCCCATCCCTGACTCCCTCTTTCCTTCTTTCCACTTTAAGCCCCTCTGGATTCACTCTAGGACTAACTGGAGGAAGGGGTAAGAACCATCAGATGCTTCCCCTCGCTCTCTTCTCTTTCTCTGCCCTCTCTCCCTGCACACAGATCTGCAGCTTGCAAGTACAGTAATAAGATCTCACCCTGCCCCGCCCGCAGGAATGCATCACCAGCTGGCCAAACATAATCCAATACACAGAGCTGCCTTTGTAGGGTTAGTAACAAACAGGGCAAGGGCCAGACAGCGTCCCAGAAGAGCTCCCCATGACAACTGGGAAAGCTCCTCACCCCAGGTTGGAGCTGGCTCCACCAAGCTGGGATCCATTCGGCACCACGACTCATCCCTCTAAATCCACAAGCCTCAAATGCCTGCCCCCAACCTGGTAGACAGAGGCTGCCTGGAAGACACTGGCCTCTCCAAGACACTCTCCAAAGGCAAGTTAGACGCAAGCGTTCTCCATATCAACAGTGGCCACACTCTGACTCCTGGCATATGCCCTGTGAGACGCAGCACCACAGACTCCCCGGTCACAGCAGAAGTATCTGTGCCTGCACCCAACCATCTAGCCATGAGCCTGAAGACCACCTCTCCTCCTTAGAGAAGGATTTCTTTTTTTTTTTTAATTGGAGGCAGATCCTGGTGTTTCTAAAGCATGTAAATACAACACTGTATTCATCTCCACCAAGCATTTAGCATCTGAAGCCTATGGTGGCCAGCTGGTCTCAAAGTCATCTGGGATACATTTATTTTGATTAAATTGATCACATTTCTATTTACGGGATAGAATTTTTCACCATACTGAATACAGCTGTGTTTACAGGGATCTGTAGAAGAAGAAGAAAACAAAAACCCACAATCAGTCCTAGACAGGCACAGGGCATTCAGAACTTCAAGGAGTTAAAACCGAGGGGGCTTGCTTTTATATTAAAAAGAAAATTCTGCCAGCAGCTGCTCTGGCCATGCTTTCTGGCTAGTCAGGAAATGGGTGTTGAGCTGGATCTGAAAACACAAGCCGCAATCAAGCCCGATCCAGCAGGGTGACAGACTTCCTGTGCAAAATGGTCAGCAATCCCCCCACGTCTCTGCACGCATGCACATGCATTTCAATCATGCTGCGTGGCTGCTGTTTTCTCTGGGGACTCTGTATAGTCACCTAGCCCATCAGTTGCTTCCTTGACAGCACCGGGGACATCCAGGCTACAATTTACAGTTCCTCCATCCATGTGCGGGGTTATAAATTATGCCATCCTCCCTAGAACGAGAGCACAGAGCGAGCAGCAGACAATCACGGCATTCGGCATCTCCTTTCTCTCCACGTCCCCTGACTCTTCCCTTCTCCAGCTCTGCCTCTCCAGGCAGACACGTCAGATGCCTTGTTTATCCATCTTCAGCTCCACTCTCAGGTGAAATGCCAGCACATCTCGGCCTGGACTGTGCCCCCCAACCAGATCCCCAAGCAGCCCGGGCTGGGTGCGAGGAGAAGCTGCTGCATCCTCACCCAGCGGAGCATCGTGGGCATTGGACATAATATTCCTAACTCCCCTTCCCAGTCCTTGGCATCCTCTCTAGCCACCCGCCCGGGTCTTCTGCAGCTTCACCCTGTCCTCCAAGTCCCCTCATCCAGCTGCGAGGAGACCCTGGCCAGCACTACGCCAGAAGGTCCTTCTTCTGCAGGGTGCAGACACGCCACTCCGGTCCGTGTGCACCATGGCGAAGCCCAGGCGGATAACAGCAGCAGAGCACAGGTAACCAGGGTAAGCGTGGCGAGCCATGGCGGTGCAGCCCTGGAGCCGGGAGGAAAGATGGTCTGGCTTCAGAATAAAAAAAATTCAAAAAAGGAAAAAATTTTTTAAAAAACACACATACACAAAACAGCGCAGCTCGGCGCCTGCGGGGGTGGAAAAAAACAGACACAAACCATTAAAAAAAAGCAGAGTTAAAATCAAATCTCAAAACAAAACAAAGCAAAAAAAAAAAAAAAAAGGAGTACAGAGATCTGAATACTTCATGCGACTTTTATTTCTGACGTTTCTCGGTTTATTGGCTTCCCCGCCCCCTCCCAAGTCTCCCCTGTCCCTGAACACTCCCGTCTGTCCACGAGTACCGAGTCACAAATGCTGTTGCTCCAAAGTGCCGCAGACCCAGCATCACATGAGAAGCCACATGACGGACTGGAGTCGGCTGCTGATGTGGTCAACTGTTTCTGGAGGCGGGGGGTGGGAGGGAGAGAAGTCTCAAGTGAGACTTGCTCCTCTCGCGCTGCCAGGAAGATATTTCCTTAAAAGAACAATGAGAAGTTTGCATCACTGGACAGATGCTTGAGCAAACGTATACTTTTCCATATGCACACTTCTGTGGAGACCATGGGCACTGGAAGCCATCGGGGATGCTGTACCACCGACTCTAGCTGGATGGCAGCAATATTATTTCCAGCGTGTATTCACTGGAGCTGATTCCACCTAAGTGGATTCCTGAAAAGCACACACCGTGTCTTCATAGCATGATCAGGCTTGGAAAACCAATTCTATTATCTCTCCTTGCAATCTGTATCTGAACCTGCATTCTGAATAATTTATTTTTAGACTAATAAAATGCTTGCCAAGAAAGACTGCTCCCTTTCTTCACCAAGCGGTGCAGGCAATGTTCACCCAAGTGGGAAAACCATGTCCCTTTGTAGGGAGAAGAGAGGAGATGGTTCTCATCATTTAAAAAAAAAATAAATCGCAATTCCTTATTTAAAGGCGTACAAACACATGGCAGTATAGCTCCCTCACAAGCAATCATTAAAAACGAGCAGAATAGGGCCGGGATTGTGGCTCAGCGGTAGAGCGCTTGCCTCGCATGCGTGAGGCCCTGGGTTCGATCCTCAGCACCACATACAAAGCAATAAAATAAAGACATTGTGTCCATCTACAACTAAAAAATATTTAAAAAAAAAAAAAAAAAAAAAAAAAAAAAAAAACGAGCAGAATATTTCTGCTTCATTGAATTGACATGTCTCTTATTTGCAGCTTGGCATCTCATGCTGGCAAATGGGGGTGATATTCCTAACACAGTCCATGGCTGTAGCCAGAGCTCTTAAGACACATGGAAACCGCCACTTGTTAGCAGAGCCAGAGCCCACAAAGGCTTTCTGGAGCACCCCTCTGCCGAGGTGCACAAAGGACAGAGAGGACCTTTAGATTGTGTCCCCTATCCTGGAATCAAGGAAGTTGCCTCTTTGGGACATCATTCTCAAGATGTGAGAATTGCATCTTTTTAGAAAAAGAGTGAATCGCACCAGCTAATTGAATGGGAGTCTCGTCAAACAGGTGGGTAACAGTCTGCCACTCAGCTTCTCTGACTCTGCAGTTGCCAAAGTGATGACCATCAAGTCCTTGTGATGGCTTATCAGCTTCCCACTGAATGTGGCAGGGACTGTCCCCAACACTAGGGACCTGGTGTTGAGCAAGACGGGCATGTTCTCTGCTGTCTTGGAGCTCCAGGTCTAGTAATTACATGCATCTCTTTTTAGAAGATTACCTTCTCCCAATTTGAATACTCCAAAGTAGACCATGGAAGATGCCCAGCCGCCACCTCTCAGCTTTCTCTCCATGGTCCTCCATCCTCTCCCACTCCTATGGCCTCTTTCTTTACAAATGACCCTTGACTTGAAGATTCCCTTGCCGTCCCCTCAGAGTGGCGTCTCCACACGCAGCCCTCGTACTCCACCTCCTCTCTGGTCTCCCTCTGTCTGCCTCAGTCCTTTTGGCAGACTTCCCCCCAGTGACTCCTCCACCACCATGCTCACAACGTCAGAACTATTGTCCAGAGGGTTTCCACAGCCCTTCATCGAGCACTGAGGATGGTCCCTTATTTCTTCACATTCATGTGTCACCAGTCAAGATCCCATCACCTGATGGGACACTACTTAGACAGTGTGGTCCATTCCTGACCCTCTGCATACATCCCTCGTTGAACCAGAAACAAACTTTGGCTTATTTTTAATAACCAGGCATAAATCACTATTAAGGGAAACGATAACCCAAGAAGTACTATCCGTGCCCGTAGGAAATGTATGCTGTACAATGTGTGCGCCCCTTTTGCTGTGGGCACTAACTGTGTGCTTGCGCAAATAACAAATAGGTCTAAATCTGTCTGCTATCTGTGGTTGGATAAGAAGTGCCACAGAAGGGGCTGAAAAGAGAAGAATTACTTCTACCTTAAAACCCTGAAAGGTTCCCAAGAGCCTCCAGGATTTTCAGTGAGCTGTGACGTGTTTGGCCAGCATGGATGGGGTTCTAGTGCTCACAAGAGTGATAGTTAAAAATGAGCCCTCTATGTGCCAGAGTCTATTCTAAGCATCCTAGATATATTAACCTACTTAATCTTAACAATCCTATGAGGAAAGTACTTTTGAAAATGTTATTTTCAATTATATGTAAGAGAACTTAAATAAATTGTCCAAAACCGCCCAGCGAGTAAGTGGTGAGGCATGTCTGCCCCCCAGGCCTGTGGCCATAACCAGCATGCTCTGTTGTCCTGGAGTAGAGGACAAGGGGAGGGAGCCAGAGGGGTGAGAAGACACGGATGCCTGACGGGGATTGGCTAATGGGAATGGTGACAAAATGGCAGAATAATGAATCTGGAAGCCATGTCCAAGAGCTTCGGGAAGAAGAGGGAGTGAGCCATAGGGAGGACAGTCAGGTGGCTCCTCCAATGGCCTCACTACAAAGGACGGCACCTGCACTCTGGTAGCAGCAGCAGAAAAACTGGAACAGATGCAGAGGCTTTATGAAGAAAGCAGTGACATTGCTGAGGTTTCTAGGGTACAGGGAGAGGGACGGTGGCACAGTCCGCTCCCTGGCTTTCGAAGCCTGGGTAAATAAAGCAAGCCACTCCTTGAGCTTAGGAGTTGTCTCATTAATCTGCTTCCCCAGCAGCTCCCAAAATGCTTGACAGCCTTTTAAAAATAATAAATAAATAAATGAAACCAATGAGAAAATCAGAAGGAAAAATTCCCCTTGTGAATCTGGTATTTCTGGACAGCCAAGTGGTTTTGATGGTTGGCATCCATGGTGGCCTTCCACACACAGGAACAGACCTCAATTCTTCTCCACTTCTTCCCAGCTTCTGGCCGCTCCTGGCCAGCCCCCACCGCACACCTGGGCTGCTGCTCTTCAGGCTGCTCCTGGCCAGGCGGAGTCTGCACCACCTCCTATGTGGTTAGCCCATCAGGGGGACTAGTCTCTAATGGGAAAGCTGTGCTTATCATGGTGATAAAATAAGTGTGCCAACAACTTCAACTTCTTTTGTTTGTTTAAATAGCAAAGGGAGAAACCACAGAAGTTGATCAGCCTTCTCACCTGATTTCAGCTAACCAGAATACTAAATTAACAAATGCACCTCATTGCTTGGCCAGTTAATGAAGGTTAATATGACATACTGCCTCTGGCTCTGGATGTAAAAAAGGGGTGTTATTGCCTCATATTATAGCTGGGGGGGGAGTGTTAATAATCTTTCTCATCTGCAGTAAAAAATTGAGCTTTTAATACCCAGATATATTTTAGTAAAAGGGTAGTATCTCGTCTCTAAGCAGGGTTCAAGAGCAATGTTAGGTAACTAGGGCACTCGAGAGTCTGCTTACATTAGACACCAAAGAAATTTTTAAAAGCAGCCTAAGCCAAATTTTGGGGAGGATTTTTTTTTAGTTTATCACTTTAGATATTTCTAATCATTTCTAAACAATAAGAAGAAAACTTGGATGTTGAAAATAATTGACTTTGAATAAATGGCTAAACATGAGAACAAGGTCATTGCTTAATTCAGTGAGACGCGCGTATGCACATATTAGGTGGACCTGCCAATCTAAGAGAAAGCACAGAACATCTGGGGAGGGGCTGAGATGCTGAGGCACTGCGCAGGCCCAGAGGACAGTGCCCTGACCTGGGAAGGTGCTTCCCTTCCCTGACCACGGGCGCTATCACATTAAATGATAAGAAATAGCAGAGATTGGTAAAAAATGGATCTCTCCTCTGGACAGGAGGCCAGACACCTGAGTCACACTGATGTCCCACCATAAAAGCCATGGCCTGGATGATTGGCATATTCAAAGGAGGGAGACTTCTAAATCCTTTAAATGCTTTAAAGAAATGCTAAGCTTTGTCCCTGCAATCCTGGGACACAGGAATGACGCAATGATAGAGAGGGGAGGGGCCTGGGGCTTCTTTGGAAGGTGGCTAGAGGATTTAAAAGTGCCCTCCATGTTTTCTGAGCTCCCCCAATGGACGCTGAACTGAGAGCGGCTCTTCACAAAGCAGACTGACAAAGTGGCTGATTGCTGGCTGCTGGCAGAGGGCTGACTTCCCCTCTCTCTGCTGGCCAGCATTATTACCCTGCTGCATTTTACAGGGGCCAAATGGCAAGTTGAAGGTAGCAGGCCTGTTTGTTCACCTGTGAGGGGTTTGACCTTAGACTTTACAGAGCGCCATCAGGAAGTCGGTTTTTCCATACTCCTTACAGTAAACAAAGACAGTGTGGCTGGGCTCCAAATGTTACAGAAGGTCAGGGACCAAACTGCCTCAAAGACAAAGAGTGCTTCCAGAAATTGAAACATAAAATAGATGTGAGCGCTGTGGACATTCCAGACTGTGCTCCTGTTCATTCTCAGCGTTGGCTTCAAACAATGGGACGCACAGCCGGCGCAGACGCAAGATAGAAATAGAATCACGAAGCCCCAGGTGCTGGAACGCACCTAAAGGTCACCCGGTCCAGCCGCAGTCTACTCTGTGAATGCTGCCCTTTAGGATATCTTCTCTGTGCAACCTCCAGGCTCCGAGGGACATTGCCAGTGGCTGCCAGTGCAGGGCCAGGGAAGAAGCCTCCTTTGAGCTCAGCAGCCTGGGTGCGTGAGGGCCCTGGGCCAAGAGGTCCAGAACCCTGGCGGGGGCACTCGCAGTACCATCTCTCCACCCGCCAGTTTAGAAGTCTGGGGCTCAGGTCTACTGACGTCTGCATCGCAGTCCCAAAGGGTAGAGGGCCCTCGTCGCTGCCCACTGAGCTTCCCTCCTCTACACGGATCCCTGCAGTAGTTTCAGCCACCACCCTGCGCCTTCGTGTCTGTTCAGCCTTCCTTTTCTCAGTGGAGGAACACGTTCCAGTTCATCGCAGGGTCTCCCAGGATGTGCCACAGGGAGCAGAACACAAGGTGCCATGGTCCCCGGGCTTCGCTTCCTCCAGAGTGCATTTCACCGCGCGCAGCCTGACTCTCCCTGGCCGCAGCTTTTTGGGGTCTCTCACTGGGCTCGGCTGTGCCCGGTGCCCACGCCTCCCACCTCGATCACGCCCCCACCATCCTCAGACAATGCCTCTGCCTTGGTTTGGGTCACCAGGTGTAAGTAGATGCGGTGGTAGTATAAAGTGTTTAAAAAGGAAGGACGTAACTGTCAACTACCTTTGAAGGAGACCCGAGGACCTGGGTTCCTATGGACAGCCGCCACCCCTTTGCTCACCTGTAGCCTGGCAGCATGGGGCACCCTGGAGCTGAGCCCATCAACGAGCCTGATGGGGAGGAAACCACGGGGCAAGAAGTCGAGAGCTCTGGGTTCTAGCGTCCACGCTCCATGGACTGCTTCTTGGAGGCTGGATCGCAAGGAGGTCATCTCTCTTTTTCCAAGCCTCAAAGTGGGGATCTCAACAGCAAGCCCTGCCCCCAGCCCCACAGTGCACTCATAGCTCATGTCTGTGAGATTTTAATTTAATTTTAAAAATCTCTTCTTGAATACAACAGAAGAAATAAAATATTGGCTAAAGTTTCCCATAGACTTTCATTGAAATTAGCTTAAGTTCGACATGAAATTGTGTCCCGAAGCAAGGAAGTAAGTGGCAACTTCACAAATCAAAAAAACATGTATGTCCAGAAGGGTTTTGTTTTCAATGTGCCAACTAGGTAAAGGAGGTAAGTCTGACCAGGGCTCCTGGAATCTTTACTCTGAAAAAATAACAGTTGGAATAGGCAAACCAATTACTGAGCTTCTTGTGGTGAGGAATAAATGTCATGTGATATCATCACTTTCCTATAATTCAAATGTCTTTAATTAACTACACAGAGAGAACCTTTAGGTTGAAAGATCTAGTTTCTCTCACATTTTTAACTACGGCTGTGACAACAGAGCTGCCTGATGTCCATCAACAGTTCTCACAATGGGGACACTATTCCCACCTCGAGCCAGAGGGGAGGGAATGATGGCCTGGGGTCAGGAGGGGCGAGTGCCAGCTCACCCAAGGTCTTGCTGTGGAGCAGCATTACCTGCATCATGAGATCCTAAAACACATTCGACCCTCGGAACGTTCACCTCATAATATGACAGGTGATCGGTTCACTGTTATTAGACTATGCAATTTTTCTTAGATCAAAAGAACCAAAGATAAAAATTGGAGAGGTGGGTGGTGTCACATTCTCAAAACCCAGGCCCTGTTTGGGCCCAGGCTGTCAGTCAGTATATCCCTTTCCTGTTCTGGTTCAGCACTGTCCCCTGGAGAAGCCATCTCTGGATGCATAGGTTCTAGCTAATAGTTTCTGGTTATGTGTCAGGAAGGTGGCATAATGTTTTGGCTTTTTAAGATCTTCTGTAACATGTAAACTATGTGTATTAGTCTGCTTTCCATTGCTATAACAAAATATCTGATGCAGGGGACTTTATATTAAAGTCCCCTCACAATTGGCTCACAATTCTAGTGGCTGGAGGGTCCAAATGGTCTGGTACCAGTATTCTGGCAACTGCCCTCTGACTGTGTTGTGACATGTGGAGAAACAGAAATGGAATCGCCCCCTTACAGAAGGGGCTAATCATGTGAAATGACCTCACTTTCCAGCCTGCTCTCCCGAGAACTTGGTCCTAGGTAGGCAAAGTGGAAAATACTGGGGAAAGACATTGACCAAGTTATACTGTTATATCATGTGCATGTACAGATATATAACATGGAATCCCACCATCATGTACAATTATAATGCAACAGTAAAAATATGGAACAAAAGCACTCACTCTTTGAGATCATCATTAACCTCTCGCACAGGCAGTGCCTGTGACCTAATCACCTTGCAGGAGGCTTCATATGGGTGAGATTCCCTCTGCTCCCAACATTGCCACAGAGCACCAAGTCTCCAGCACACGAACTTCAAGGGACTCACTCGAACAATATTCAGACTATAGCACTATCCCAGCTATTTATGATCCTGGAGATCCACAAGTAATATTGTCTCCTACTTTCCGTCATTTTTAGAAGCCTCAGCACTGAGTCCAGTAACATGGTCTCAGTCTCAAATCCCTATGCAGGAGCCAGGCAGAGGCTCCTCTCCATGGTCCCCAGGCTTGAGTAGCAATGACTGTGCAGCACTCTAGGGAGCCTGAACAAGAAGCCACAGGGGCAGGACACATGTGGTCCAGGCATAGGCTGTGACATGAAGACAGACATGTACTTTCTGATACTTGCAAAATACACCTCAGTAGCAAATGGTTACAGAAGTGCCCAGTGGCATTGAATGTGGACAAAAGTTGTAGACATTGTCTACTGATGGCAATAGAATAGAGACTTTAAAATGCAATTAGCACAAATGACCACATCTCCACTCAAACAGTGAGGCAGACCTTCAGAGGACACTTCAAAAAAACCTTCCATGGCCACGTTCAGGATGCCAAATGCAGACGGCTGCATCGTGGCTGCTAAAGCAGTGAAGCTCCCTCAAGCAGCCGAGGAAGCCAGCAGATGCAGCTCCGTCTACATCCCAGGGCCTTCTCTGCAGGTCCCCGGAGATCAGTGTCACCGTGCCCGTGGGAATGAAGAGACGTGGAAAGGAAGAAGAGACTGCCAGCTCCGGGAGGTTCTCCCTCTCCTCCACTGGCTTCAGTGAATGGTTTATGTAAAATTCATCCCCTATGATCAAAGACCTAATTAGGATTTCAAGAGAGAGTTCTGGTACATGAGGATGATTTTGGTTGAGTTTTTCAAAGTCAGTTGGGACTCAGTGATCAAGTTTTTCTGCATGAAAATATTTGAGCATACATTGAACACTGACTCTTGACTTCCTCTCCACACACACACACACACACACACACACATTTTTTGCGTAGAATAATATGTGTATATGTTTAAGATGATAAAGTTATAAATATGTATATTTATTCATATACATGAAATTATGTAGATTATAGGAGAGATTACAGCATAGATCATTTTCCTTAATAGTTTGCTCTTCTGTGATCCTCCATATTCAAAAGATGAAGATGTGTCATTACTAACAATAGTCAAAAGAATATTTCTACAGAAGCTAAAGAAATGTAAGTATTCAAATATGTTGATACGTCAGCATAAGTGTAGCACCTCTTGGTGTGACTACTTTGGAAGGAGAAACATTTATTTCTAAGAGTATGCCAAGGAAACCAGAACAATCTTATTACTCTCCAATTACAGAGGCCACAGCAAGATATATCTGCCAGTGAGCAGACTGTCTGGGGCAGGAAGTGTAAAAACTTGGGGAAAGAATAACTCCAATAATATCGGGCTCCAGAGGTCTTGCCCCAGCTCCCATGACCCTGCCATGCATTTCTTCCTTCTTTCCCTGCCCTCCTACCTACCCTAATACCCCCAGACCTAATCAAAGGCAGAGATCTTGCTTGGATCTGGCCAGGCCTCTGCGGGTTATTGTGAAAACTGCAGACCACAAGATTCAGGGGAAGAAAAAACATTTCTAACATGTTTACACTAGCAAGAACCATTTAAATAACATCCTATAGAGTGTTTAAGAAAATGATAGTGGGGGAGGAAGTTGACAAGCTCACTCCTAACACCGAGGCAGTGACCAGGAAAGGCACACGAGTGTATAAATCATCATGTGGGGCTGAGCCGTGCGTGGCTGGTGCAGAGAGCGAGCTGCAGGGGGCTGGAGAAGAGAGGGCAAGCCAGATAAACCCAGTCAGTCACACTGATGACAGGGAGCACAGATTGAGTGTTTGTGATACAAAATCGGACTTTCTCGAGGAGCTTTAGGAACATCTTATTTTTTGTTACAACCCTGCAAGTGTGCAGTCCGTTTTCTCGTTTTACATACGAGGAAACTGAGACCCACAGAGATCAGAAGGTTAACAATCGATGGAGGCAAGACTCATCCCTTACTCCCTTTGACTGTAAAGGTTGTGCTCTTCAGATTCCAGTCTCAGCACAACAGATTAAGTTCAAAGCATCATCTAAATCAAGAAAGAGCTCTGAGTAGACAAACAGGGTCAAACTCCAGGCATCTGGGTCGTTAGAAAAGGCACCGTTGAGCAGCACTGAGAACACAGGATCCCAGAGCAGAGGCTGCAGAGGCTGCTTGCACTGGCTACAGGCATCAGCCCCGTGCCCACTACACACGTGTGTGGCCGACACCCGTGACCAGTACATGCTATACCTGTGATGGGGACTGGAGGTGCCTGGCTCATCTCCTAGAGCCAAGCCAATAAAACCAGCTGCCAAGCCTTCTGGGAATTGGTCACATCGCAAGGGCCTGGATGGCATCTGAAAACAAGGGGACTTGGTGTTATCTAACAGGAAAGACCAGGAGGTAAGCAAGAGGCCCAATAAATGGGGCCAACTGCTCAGAGCAACACAAACGTGATGGACCAAGTCCGGTGAGCCATAGGAAACAAGATGGTGAATTCCGGATACTAAGAAATGACCATGGGGTGGAAGAACCACCTGTTTTATGTAACGTTCCAAATAAACAGATCACAGTGGACAGCCACTCAAGTAATGCCTGCATAATACAGAGTATTATTGAGAATAACTCAATTCGCAAGGAGCTTAAGGCAGCCCATACTTGATAGCCTGTCAGGGAAAGCAGAAACAATAATTACAGAAAAGAATCATATCCTCAGAAAAACAAAAATTAATCACACTAAGTTGGTACAGCCTATCTTACAGACACATAGTCTGGACTCACGCTCTCAAAATACTGTGTTTTTTTTTTTTTATGTCATGCCAATTATTTAATTTAATGATTTCTTTTCTTGTTATTCAAAATTGATATACTCTATGACTTATTGCATCTGACTTTCTTAAAGAATCTTCAAAAATTCATAATCACAAAGGATAGAATTATTCTTCAGAAATTAAATGACGTCACGTTTTGTGTCTATAGTAGAAAAATCAAACTCTTGACAGTTGCATTAAAAAAATCTGTTACTCCAGTCACTTGAGGTAGTATTTAATCAACACAAAACTGATAAGCAAATGTCATTGAATATCATTAAGAACAAATTGAAACACTTTATTATACAATAGAAACATTTAACATTTAAAATTTTTAGAACAGTTCCAGACATGCAGAAAAACTGCAAAGATGGTTTGGAGACTTCAGTGCCCCACTATTAATCTCAAATTTGTCACAACCAACAAGTAACCCGTGTAGTAGCAACTGAGGTTCATTCTTTATTCAAATTGCCTTATTTTTACCTACTGTCCTTTTTCTGCCCCCAGGTGCCATCCAGGTCACCAGATGACATTTGTTTGTCACATGTCAGAGCCTCTCAGACTCCTATTTCTGAAGGTCTTGATTGTTTGAGGAATACAGTTCAGGGATTTTGCAGAAGGTCCTACCATTGAGTTGGACCTTTTCCTCGGGATCGACTAGGGTCATAGGTTTTGAGAAAATCCCCAAAGGAAAGGTCATTCCCACCACATTACTCGGAAGGAACCTCCCCACACTTCCCAGGTAGAGAGAGTCATGTTCTACCTACTTGTAGGCAAAATAGCTACATAAATTATTTGGGAATCTTCTACACAGAAAACTTGCTTCTTCTCTCCCATCTATTTACTTTTATATAAGTACAGACTCATAGATATTTATATTATACCTTGGGGTGTAACCCAATACTACCACAATCAAGAAATTTTTAATGGCAATATATTCAAATTCTTTGCTGACATCTTTTGAATCTTGGCCAAAGTGGCTGTGAGTACAGCAAAGTGGATGTCAAGTGCACCTTCAAGGTTTAAAAGCCATGGATCTGCAGGAGGACACTTGGGGATACTCACTCACATCCCAGGGAACGTTCTTCCCACATTTCTAGTATATCTAGGATAAAATTCCATATATAGAAAGTGGCCTCAAAGTCAAGCAGGACTTGGTTACTGAAATTCTTATGGCATATGCGGGGTTTTTTAGAAATAACTTTGATGCCTGTAACCCAGCACTTTGGGAGGCTGAGACAGGAGAATTTGTCATTCAAAGCCAGCCTCAGCAAAGGGGAGGCGCTAAGCAACTCAGTGAGACCCTGTCTCTAAATAATAAAACACAAAATAGAGTTGGGGATGTGGCTCAGTGGTCAAGTACCCCTGAGTTCAGTCCCCAATACCAAAAAAAAAAAGAAATAACTTTGATGATGCAAATAGGTATCACATAATTTGATATATTGATTACTTGTATTTTGAATATAATTATGAACAATGTTTGACATATTAAAATTACTTAAATGAAAGGAAATAAAGACAATAAAAGGTAGATTTTATGCATTTACTCATTTATCCAACAACTATTTACAGAGTACCTCCTGTCAGCCACCATGCCAAGGGCTAGGTACATCACGCTGAGCAAAAATAGTTACAACCGTGGCTCCAATGTAGTCGGTGGGAAGAGAGACATTACTCAAAATATGAAAGTGAACTAGCAGGCCAGGGCTCGCGCCCGCACATTCATTCCCCAGGCGGAAGGACTGGTCTTGGCTGGCTTCTCAGAGAAGCTTCTGAGCCCTGGGCAGAGCTAACGGTGTTGTTGTAGGCCTGAGGCCTGGAGCCACCTCAGACAGTTCATGCCAGTAATCTGACCAACAGGGAAGACCTGCTGTTGGACGCCTGCTTTGGGCCGCACTGCCTCAGCTGGAGCTGTGTGGGATGGAGACTGAGGAGCTCGATGCTCTGTGCCTCCACAACTGGCCTCCAGTGCAGTCCTTGAAGGCAGGCTCATGGGAGATTCCTGGCCGCATACTGTTGCCGAGAGAACGCTTTGTCCCTGTGATTCCCCTGGGACAGGATACCTGGAAGCTTGCGCTTGGCTCTTCCTCGACCCCACCCTGCCCACACCTGCCTTCCCTTTGCTGATTGGAATCTGTTTCCTCCCACTGTCATTAACTGGAACCAGGAGCATGACAGCTTTTTTAAAGTCCTTCTAGAAAATTGTTGAGACTGAGGGTGTTCTTAAAGACCCTCCACACAAAACTAAAATTAAAAATCGAGGTCAATGCTCTGAAGAAGTATGGAGGCTAGGCCATGGGGAGGTTTTCCTGAGGAAGAGAGGTCAGACCAGAAATCTGATGGATGCACGACCGTGGGGTGGGGGTGGGGGGCAGGGAGAGCTTTCCAGCAGGGGGCACTAAACGTACCAAGGTCCTCTGCTGCAGCCAGTAGGGTCTGTGTAAGTAACAAGGTGGACAGGCAGAGCTGGAGCAGACGGAGCAGCAGAGCTCCTTGAGTGATGGGCAGGCCAGGCGTGGTGGATCATGGAAGGACTTGGGTTCTAAGACTGGGAGGACACCATGGCAAGGAAGCAAGTGAAGGCAAGAGCAGCTTGGTCCTTTGAAATGAGCAACAGGACGGGGAGGACTTACTGGGAAGGATGAGTAGACCGAATGAACACAGGGACATCTTTTTATGCAACTCGAGAGGAGAGACGACGCATCTCTGGCTGGTGTGGTAGCCGTGGAGGTGACGAGGAATGGAGGCTTGCAATAGGAAGGTAGTGGACCAAGTTGAATGGTGTGATGGCGAGTTAGAAATGAGAGAAAAGAAGGATCGCGGTATCTGGGGTGTATGGCATCTACCTTGCTGGCTTATGCAAATGACAGGAAGGGGGCTACTCAACCGAGACGCAAAGCACTAGGACAGACTGATTTGCTTTGTTCTGCACATGAAGCACCAGAATGCTATGCCTTTGGTGCTGGATACTTTGAGATTGATGCATCTCTAGACCTGAGGAGATGCTTATCATTTGCTGAATACATAGATCCTTAGCTGATACAGATTCAGGTTTCATTCACCACTTATAACTGCAGCTGCACATGAAGGAGCGTGCTATTTGCCCAGAACTGCTTTAGCACTTGACACACGAGGACTCATTTTATCCTTACAACAACTAGACGAGGCTGACGTCATAAATATTCCTACTTAACAGATAATGGAACTGTGGGAAGTTATTTGCCCAAGGCATATGGCTGGGATATGACCCCAGGCATCGCATTGCCATTGTTTGTCGTACCATGGCACCTGGTGTGATCAGCCAAGGATAGAGGAGAAACTAATTTGGAGAAAGATAAGGGGTCAAAGAGAAGAAGTCTCAACATCGACAGTATCAATGCAGAGAGGACATAGAATATATAGTCAGAAATGTGAACAGAAGGAGCTGAGGATGCCCAGGAAGCCAGGAGACAGGCGTTTTAAAGTCCGTGGGAAGGATCCACTTGAGAGAGATGGGTGAGTACATGTGAGAGGAGGGGGCACCAAGGAAGCCCGCGTCTCCCACCCCAGGACGGGAGAGAGGGAAACAAGGCTCCTCTCATGCGTCCAGGCAGAGCCAGGGCTGGACCAGAACAGCATTCTCCATAGCACCTGCCATGGGAGCAGACGAGACCCTGGCTGGGCCCCCGCCCAGCTCCTGCTCCCTGATACCTTCACGAGCATCTCTCTGTGCCTGCAGCTCCCTGGCTTCTCTCAGCTCCAGTCGCCCTGATCCTCTTCGTCAGTCATGTGGCACCTGCTGCGTTTTCAGCTGAGAATGTTCCACATTGAGCCCGGTGCCCCGCCTCTTCTCCCGCTTCTAACCTGGTGACCATGTTCCACGGAGGCTGGTTGATCCAAGTGTTCAAAACACTCATGGAAACAAATGGCCCTCTGAAAATCAATGTGATTTTGGCTGTTCGTCCTAATATGCTTCTGCTTTTGGTCACCAATATACTGTCTTTCTCGATTTGAATCAGATTAAAAGATATAGTATACCAGCCACATTTTTATACCCAGGCTTCTATCAGTCACTCCCACAAATACGGAAACACAGGCAAATGCCATGTTATTTTATATAAAAAAGTATAGTTTCACGCAGATGACACCTGTAGTTAGCATGCAAACGACTTCTCTCCTACTAAGCAAACATGGGAAGCCACATTCTAATCAGAACATCAATCTATTCATTTATAATAGGATGTGCGACTGTTAATTCAAGCTGACATCCTTATCAGTCTGGCCGATGCTTGTCTTCACCCTAAACACACAATGGCTATAGATTAGTGAGCCTTATATAAAACTGTAAATGGGAACAGAAAACAGAGCCATGGCTTCCAGGGGCTTGGGCTGGGAATATAGGGATTGTTTTCAAACTGGTAGCAAGATATTTGGGAAGGTGAGGAATTCTTCTGAAACTTGACCATGTCTCTCATTAGCACAATGGCTTGTGTTTTGTGGGTGTTCAGAAGACCATCAGAAGTTTCTTAATTAGGAAGCAGTTTGGGTACCAGAAAGTCAGATAGCAGTGTTCATGGGAGTGTGGTCCTTGGAACCCTAGAACCTTGGGTTGGGATCCCAGCTCTACAGTCAAGTGGCTTGCTAATGAGCAATGTACCAACCCCACTTTTTAAAATATTTATTTATTTATTTATCCTAATTAGGTATACATGACAGCAGAATGCATTTTGATTCATTGTACAGAAATGCAGCACAACTTTTCATTTCTCTGGTTGTACACAACATAGCACTGCACTACATGTACAGTCATACACGTAGCTAGGGTAATGATGTCCGTCTCATTCCACCATCTTTCCATGCCCCCTCCTCCTCCACTTTGCCCAATCAAAGTTCCTCCCCTAACCCACTTCTGATCTGCAGCTCAGGCAACAGGCAATGTTCTCAAGGTCCTTCTGAGTATTATGAGCAGCACAGATAAAGCTTTGAGCACATGCCTGGCACACAATAGATGCTCGTCTTATCAGCAGTTTTGCTGGTCACATTGAAGCCCTTTATTCACGACTTCCTCTCGGCCAGACTGTGACTACCAGGCATCAACTCTTGCCCTTGTGATTTTCCTCTCTAGACTTTCCTAGTCACTAAATGGGTTATGTTTATGCAGCCTTTCTCAAAACAGGATATAATGCTCTGATTATGTTTCTCATTAGCAAATCATAAGGACTTCCCAGTCCCTGCCTCTCAGATGTTTTCCCAGAGACCACCTTGATCAACATCTAGGGGCTTTGTAATCTCTAGAAATCAGAGATCTATGGAAAAACTTGGCTTAACTGTTACTCATAATAAATCATATTTGTTTGTGAGGATTTGTTCAATTGACTCCTAACAGAGTTAAGAGTTACATCCAAGTCATTAGGGTGTACAGTCTCATCAGGCCTATACACTTCATAACATTGTTTAAATGTATGTCTAAAAGAACTAAGACAGGACCAGAAGTTAGGACCTTTGGACTGATCTATGAGAACTGAGACCCCAAAGAAAATACTCTCACAGAGACAATGCTTAGAGCAACCAGCTTCATGGTGCTGGGATTGTTATTGCTAAATCAGGATTCAATACAGGCAGAAAATGAGACAACTGACCATACAGGGCCCCTTCTGGAAAGCAGCAAGCACAAGTCAGGTTCTATGGGTACTAGTTAGCAGCAGCATGAAGACAGAAATGTGAGGTACTGAAACTTTACGGGACCACTGTACCCAGAAACCCAGGAGGTGCCAAACACAGTAGAGAAGAAACAGTGGAATGGGGAAACAATTTGGCTCCAGAAGCCTTGTCCAATTTTTATAATAGTAGCCTTGATCCACTGGCCATGGAGCAACAATTAAAAGAGTGTTCCCAACAGTCTGTGCCCTGCGGTCTCTTAAATGTGCCAATCAGAGCTTGCAATGAGAGGGCTGATGTCTGATCATAAAGCATAATTGCTGTTATGCCAGGAGATGACCTCCTTATCAGGAGATGCAGGGGTTTCAAGGACGTGGCCAGACATACCCATGTATCCCAGGAAAGAAGGGTTCAAGCTTTCAAAAGTCCTTCCAGGAAACAAGAAAAACCCAGCTTCAAGCCTCATAGCATTTAGAAAGTGAGCTTCCATTTTGTTACAAAAGAAAATACATATGAGGCTAAGGTAAGTCAAATCAATCACAGAGAAGCAGAGAGGCACGTCAAGATGGGGTTGCTGGTGACAGGGAATAGAGGCAAAAGTGTGATTTACATGTTTCATAACAGGATGGTCCTAGGATCGGAGGAGGGGTAAGCAAAAGTTCCAGCCAAAAGACAATGGCTCCGATGTAAATTCTCCCTCTTGAAACCCAAACACTAAAGCATATAAAAAGGAAAAGAAATCCTTAAGTACCAAGAAAAGGTAATGATAAAAATAAAATTCATTTTTTTCCTGTTTCTACTAATTCCCTTTAAAGTTTTTGTTCCTTTTGAAGTTTTTCATAAAAATATGAGTAAGAATCCCCGTGAGCTCTTTCTCTAGGTAAATACAGGGACGATACTGGGTGGAGTGGAGGGTGGAAAGCACCTCTCTGTGCTGGCTTCCAGTAGCTAGAAACTCTCTCAGGTTGTCTCCAGAATCAGGTGTTGATGTAGATTATTAAGCACCACAGTTTTTTTATTATTATTATTTTCTAGAAGAAATTTGCTGTAACTTTTAATGCCATCACACATATGGCCTCTCTGACAAAATCTCCATGGAAAGTAATTTAACTTCTCTGTGACCTAGTTTTTTCATTAGCAAAACATGTTAATAAGATAGTGATAGGAGAGAGAAAATACATATTTCCCAAGGACAAGTCTTGTTAATAAATTGCCTACCAAATCCAACAAGCTCTCAGAAAAGAGGAAGAGATCCATCATTTTTATTAAAGTGTGGCACTGTGGAAAATAAGGCACAGAGGTCTCTCTGTGGCTGTGGCCTGACATCATCTTAGCCGTGGGCAAGACAAAGAAGAAGAATGGTGGAGGGAGGAGTGGAGAAATTATCTCCTGCCACAATACACAGCACTGCTGGACAGGTTCCAAATACATGTCCAAAGTCCCCTTGAACATTTAAAGAAGGTCACATATCACAACTGTCACAAAGCTGTCACCACTTACTCAGAATTCACCTTCTTTTAAAAAAAGTATGTCACAGAAAAAATACTATGTTTATATATGCCGCTCATTGTGTTTCATAAAACAGACGCACACCTTTTGTCTAGAATGTAACATGTATTTCAAGACGCATGTGATAGACGGTGTATGTACCATGCTGGGAAACTCAGGGTCCATAACCATGGTTTTAGCCAAAGCAATTGGAGTCTCATTTTAAAAAGAGAATCTGAAAAAGTTGAATTTCTTGTTGAATTCAACTAATCATCTACAATGTTTTTTATACCAAAACATCTAATTGAAGTTGAGACATCGGCCTGTCAACCAAGCACTTCCGGAAGCAATGTGCCAGGGCCACACAGGGATGAAGCAGTTTTTGACCTCCTGGTTTCTTGTACTGTTAGGAGAGAGAGATCAGAGGAACATTGTTAAGATGCAGGGTGGCTTTCAATGCAACCAGAGGTAAGGACAAGGGAGTGCCATGATAGACTCTTGGGCACACGTGCAGAGGGTAGTGGCTGAGCTGGGCCCCGGAAGATAAACAGGAGTCATCTTAGTAGAGGAAAGAGAGGTTTGCTTTGGGGAGAGAAAACAGCAGCTTACACACCTGGAGAACTGCCAAGGGCCACAGTGTTCACAAGTGCAGGAGGAAGTAACGGGATTTCTATGGCAGGCTTTCAGAAACCAAGTGGCTTCTCACTTGGAATTTAACCATAAGGGAGCAGGGAAGGCATGTGCTGAAGAGAATCAAGTGGGGGAGAGTGGTATGAGCAGGTGTTTAAATTCTAGCATGCAGCAAAAGATATTTCCAGGCATAGATGTTTCCAGGCTGACCAAGGATAGAGAAATAGGTGGCACGAAATCCAATGGAGAGGGTTGTATAGACCGGTTGTGTGTGTGATTCGTGATTGAGAGAATGGATATATGACTGGTTACAGATGGAGAAGACAGGAGGATGCTCTAGGAACCTAGGTGGAGAGCGCACCTTGGCCTGAGAGAGCGTGGCTGAGAAGCGAGAGTGGACTTTGGTGGGATGCCGAGGGGGAGGACTCTGCAGCGGCGGAGCGAACGTTTGAACACCGTGTCCATCTTTGGCAGGATATGAAAGATGCATGAGGGCTACAAATCTTTTTCTCAGAAAAATACTCACACCCACCCTACACCATATATTGCACCTAAATTCAGGGCATTCACAGCTCACCTTTGAAACCTCTTCTTTCCAGAAGTTCCCAATACCAAATAAGACAAAAACTGAGGGGGGAACCCTGAGGGTTAATAAACACAGACAACTCAGCAAAGAAAACTGCAGAGAATAATCAGAGTTAGGAGGAAAGCCCAGAGGGAGGGTCAACGCAGGTTCAAGCAAGATGCAAATTTCCAACTTGCTTGAATGAACCTCAAGTTAGAGGCAGCGACATCAAATTCACCAAGTTAAGTGGAGTGAGAACTGAACATCCGCCCTTGATGTTCACTGGTCTAGATTTGCTGGTCCAGAGGCCAGACGGTTGGAATAAGATAAGGAAGGGAGAAAGAAAATGCAGCCTCTGCATATGCTTTCCAGAAAGTAGCCAACTAGGAATGAACGAGGAACAGAGGTGAGATGAGATTTTTACTCGATATTTATAGCAAGGGTGAAGGCAAAACTTGAGCAGGCTTGCTGCTGGAGGGCACAACAGACCAAGGAGAGCAATGGGGATCAAGGAGAAAGCAAGGAAAAGTCACTCACCAACTGAAAATTAACTGGAGTGACTTTATGGAGAAGGGACAGGGAGGAGCGTGAGGGAGGAGATCATACTACAGAGTGGTCCTCTCGTCTTCTCCGTTAAGGTCGCACACACTGAGGGATGGCACAGGCCGAATGGCAGAGGTGGGCTGACGTCACAGAGCAGCAGGGTGTTTTTATCACCACTGTATGCCCGAGGCCTAGCCCAAGCCGTGCTGCGCCATGAAAGCTCAGTACACACCGGATGAACAGCGGCAGTCAGAGGAACGCAGGAAGGTGTGACCAGCTGTGCCAAATGAGAATGAAAGCTAACGAGGGAAGAGCAAAGGTATTTCTAAGACGTCTAAGGAGAGAAGGCTCCAAAGTGCTGTAATTTATTTATGCACTCTAATGGAGAGCTCCGGGTGACCTGCAGTGTGATCTTAGGAGGAAGAGATACACAATCTCCTCAAGAGCTAGTGAGGCTTGCAATCTTCATGCATCCTGAGAAAACAGGTATCCCTTCAATGAATAAGTAATCACTGACAGTTGGCAGATAAGACACGCAAGTTTCTTCCCCAACACCCAATACCCTCGGCAGAGATGGACAACAGAGAAAAAGTTAGTTAATTGCACTGTCAGCTGGTCACCTGGATGCTGAGGCCCACACAGAAAGAAGACAGACAGCCAGGACTGCAGGCTGCTTGACCAGCCGCGTCGGTCTAGCAGATGAGAGGCTGGCTAATCTGTGCTTTGTATTCCACAGATGATTCTCTCACTCGAATGCCATTCAGATCTAAAAACAAAAATCCCTCCAAATCCCAAACAACAATTACTAAACAATGGAACATGGAAGGCATGTTATTAAATCCCCTGATGAAAGGCTGCTGGACCACATTTCCAGAGACTGGGCTACGTGGCAGGTTATAGATGATGTGTTCAGGTGTCTTTTGAATCCACACCACATCCAAGGCTTCACAGTGTGTTCCCTTGCCCTATTAAAACTGTATTCCACCTTACCAGGTCTGAATAATTTGTATAAAATTGATTGCTACAGTTCTCACTAGAAACTCTAATTGCATTCCTGGTATAACTTAAAATGATAACCTTATCTTAATTAGTAGTGTGATGCAGAAATGCTTTTGAAAGCCTCTGAGAATTAACCTGCATTTTTAAAACAGAAGCCCCGAGGCTTATAAAAGAGAGAGAGAGAGAGAGACATTTCTGTTGAATCCATGAGCCAATGTTAATTTATCAAAACTATAGAAGAAAATAATCACATGACGAGAAACACTAGGCAAAGCAACTAGCATCTTCTCTGAGCAAGTGGCTTGCATTTCGCATCCCAGAATCCCACGCCACCTCATCCTCGTGCTTAGGCCTCGGGGGCACCCACTGAAGAGCCTCCCCTTGGTTATTCTGAGGACACTATAACTGGGGTCGTGGTCCTCACTTGGGACTGTCATGCACGTCCTCTGTGCTCTCCCACAGGCTCCCCTCCCAGCCTTCTCCCATCATCGCGAGTTCTCTTAATCAGTGCCTTCCTCACTCGCCCAAGCTTTCTAACATCCCTGCCAGGCCCAGCTGTATTTAGTGCCTGAGCAAAACCCCCAAAGCACAAGGCTGCCATGAGAGAAGCTCTGCTCTGCCTGTGTGTTGTGCCTGCTCTCAGCCTGGTAAAGCCATGAATGTTGGTTCATCAGTGATGATCATTAGCCAGCACACTAGGACATATGAAAATTAACATTTCAAACAATTATCTTAAACTATGTTATCACGACACAGAAGACTTTGCAGTAAGTCATTACTGGAAACACCTTATGTAAATGTTAAAAATTTCCCGGTGTAATGCTTGCCAGTCAGAAGTCTTCTAACAAACACTGTGTACTTTACCATCTACAAACGTACCCCCCAAAATTGGGTTCTTTTTCATCATCCAACACTGTAACCATAGTCAACTCCAGAAATGCCAAAGAGATGCTATTTCAAGAGGAAGATTCTCCTGATGGTGGCCTGAGGGAGGTCTGTAGTTTCCTCCTGTAAGCCATAACAACGGAGGGTGGGGGGTAACTGCCTTTCGATAATGCGATTTGGCATTTTCGTGTTTGAAAATAAGCGTGGTTCAAAAATAAAGTATCTCCTCCTTACTAGAAGTTAAAGAGAGGTTTTATTTAAATTTAAGGAATTAGAGTTAAGAGACTACCAGGGTATGACATCACCATTAGAACTGAGAAGTTGAGGTGTAACTTGTAACATTCAATGGTGGAAGAGCGGCGTACCACTCAGCTTTATTTTTAAGCATAAAGTAAAATTAAACGGGAGGAGGTAGGTGCATACTAATATTAGTTCAAAAATAATTTTAAAAATTGGTTGCTACTCTTTTTAATAGTATTAAAGATACGATGATATGAAGGCAAAGTGTTCTTACAAAATAGCAAGTCATAATTTCAAAGAAGCATTATTGTGACCAGGCACGGTGGCGCACACCTATAATCCCAGCAGCTTGGGAGGCTGAGACAGGAGGATCGTGAGTTCAAAGCCAGCCTCAGCAAGGGCGAGACTCTAAGCAACTCAGTGAGACCCTGTCTCTACATAAAAACACAAAATAGGGCTGGGGATGTGGCTCAGGGTTGAGTACCCCTGAGTTTAATCCCTAGTACCAAAAGAAAAAAAGAAAAGAAAAGAAGCATTATTGTGTGTGGCATATATGAGCACATATTTACGTCAGCAGATTATCCATACCTTGAGTGTCATAGTAATGTAGATGTTATTGGGCAAATCTCCTCTTATTTAAAACTCCACCCCAAGGCTTGAGTAAGGAGATGAAGGACTAAACACATATCAACCCCGTGGACATTCAGTCAGAAAAAAACTCAGCCTAAGAGACATTTTCATCAACAGATATTTTAAATCGAGTGACCCCAAATCTATTTGACAAGATTGTTCTAAAGGAGGAAAGCCCTCACATGATTTCACTTGCTTTTTGCTTCACTGATGTGACAGGCACATACCGATAGCATCTTCAGGTTGCAGATCCTGTTATTCTACCATTGCAGTTATAGTCTCATCTACAGCATTAATGTGCTAAGTAGGGACTGCATGAAAATCTCCAATTACTTGCAGACAATCTATGCAACACTGCTGCTAATTTTAGTGCCTGGGCTTGCACCACTGTTGTGACCTCTGCAGCAATCCCATCAAGGATTCTTCAAGCTCCTTATAAATGCATTAATCGCCTCTATGAAAGTCAGTGCTTGCTTTTAACAAAGATAATGTATGTTACTGGGATTACACCACTGCTTGCAGAATCATTAAAGAAAGATAGACCAGAATTTATGATAAAGCCTTTGGACAGCAGGGCACTATTTTCACCATAAAAATCACAATCTGCAGGGACAGTGGCCAAAGCAGAGGAACCATTAAAGACTTATAATTAGTATCAATCAAGGTGACACTACTGTTGACATCTTTATTACTTTAAATACACTAATCAAATACTTCTGCATGCAGATGGAAAGCTGAATGGGCAGCTAGACCCAGGAAACATCCTTGTGGACAGCAATTGAAAATGATCTGTTTTCAAGGTAAGAACAAAGTATTGGTGTTACAGAAGAACTCAAAATGGACCTCAAGGGCAGCACCGTCACCAAGCCTATCTCTAAATAAATACACACCTGTGGGTCCTTCTGGGCAATCCGCAGGACTGATGCAAAAGTAACTCAGGGAAACATAAACATCTGGTCACTCTGCGCCATAAAAAAATAGCCAAAGACTCCTGCCTATCATTTCCTCATTGTCTGGAACCTTCTGACCCAAGCACCTGAAAATGAAAGATAAGGGGAGAGCAGAGCTAGGTGTTATTTACGTAATTACAATAGGGGCTGTCAATATCATCTAACTGCATCAGGCTCAATTCCATACCACGCAGACTCTGAAACACACTGCTATTTCTACTACATATATAAATATTTCACTCTTAATGAACAAGAAGTTCCTTGGCATCTTTGCCACCCCTGAGCCCATATGGCATTAGACCTTAATGACTGCAATTTTCAAACAGGCACTCTCCCCCAGTTTCTGGCTGTTCAATGTTCACAAGCTGAATTCTTGAGGTAAAGGGTATAAACCATCAGGAAAGGCTGGGAAGTTGTTTCTGGATAACAAAATCTGGCTTGGGATCAATTCTGAATTATGGATGAAGATCTGGCAAGGTTTCTCCCAGGGGTACAACTTCATCGTTGCCAAGTGAGATTATAATAGCAAAGACTTTCATTATGAGGGTGATGAACCCCAACAATCACTTTGGCTTCCAAAGTTCAACTTTATAGGTTTCTTAATTGCTGTGTCTACCAGTAGGTTTAAAAAATGTATTACATCTTCTCTGAATTAGATACCTGCCTCTTAGGGGGGAAAAGTTGATGTGTGTCCATCCAAAGCTGAGCAGAGTCAAAGGAAATTCTGCACCTCTTCTTCCCAAGCAATAAGAAAAGACCAAGGGCAGAGGATGGGCAACACAGCAGAACAGCCTGAAGGAACAAACTACTCAAAGAAAAACATCCGCAATTCACCAAAAAAGCAGCAATTAGCTCAGATCCAGTTCCATTTTCAAGTCCATGGTCACAGGGAGAGTTTTCAGGATATCATGATTGTGTTGTAAGGAAAATCACTTTGCAATTTGGCCATTAAAATCCTATTAGTTAGCCCAATTCCTATCAAATCACAGTAGGTATTTGATACACAAAATACCTACTAGAAAACAAAGTTTCTAAACCAGGAAGTATTTCCAGTACTCCCAACTTCTCTCAAATAATAACAGTAAACTCTTCTGGCTTGTAAAAGAACAGGAGCCCATTTCATCTAAAAATGGATTTACACTCTTTTGAGTTATTCTGTACCCACAGAATTTTGCATCAACCCTGTGAAGAGGATTATCTCCACCTTGCAGATGAGGTTAGAGACTAAGAGAAGCTCATGGCCCTTCCAATGGGCTCCTGAATGTGACACTCAGCACCAGTGTCTTCTCTACAATGCCATGTTGACCTTGAGCTGCTCTCAAACGTTCTGTCACCTTATTAATTAAGGAGAGAAGCCCCATCTTTGGATGATGGTGCCCTATGGTAAAGACCAATTGTAAAGAGCACTTTTGCCAAGAGAAAGCTGTTCTCAAAGAACCAGTTAGATGGATAGTAAACATGGGAGAATCCTCTTAGTCTGAATATCAATTGGCCATGTTTAGGGCTTAGTCATCCTGCTACCCTATGCCAAGACCTTTTTTTTTTTTTTTAACTTTTAAGAGCCATTTGGGTCTCATTGACGCACAGGGAACAGAGAGGGTTGTGAAATGCTGGAAGAGACCGACCTCACCACTGGAGAAACTGCCAGCCAGACACAAAGTGCCAGCTAACAGTGAGTCAGGGATGGGCTCCCCGCTATCAAAGGCCTCTATGTGGAATCCTTCACAAAGGAGCTTGGCATAAGCAAAGCTTCGGGGTTGGGAAATGACACCAGAAGGGGCCCGTCACTTTCTCACCAGAGGACATGCATTTGTGAGAATTTGCTGAAATGTGCACGCAATACTTCCAAAAAAGACGTGGATTAAAGAACCTGTGTCAGTAAGTGCTTTGGAACCAGATGCAGAAGCATTTGAAGACTGGCGGATTCTCTTTCCTACCCTCCTTAAATAGCTCCAAGCTTATTGGTTCATATTTTCCAACTAAGATCATTTTTGTATCAAAAAGTGGGGGAAAAAGATGGTAACTCTGGGAGAGCTCAGTGGAAATGAGAGAACCAGCAGCAACAGCAATTTGCATGTAAAACACAGGATACGTAAAAGAGAAAAAGCAAAGCCTATTTAACCATAGTGGGGAACACTCACTGCCTCACGTCCCCGTGTTCGCTCGTGAGGTCCCAAGGTGTCTCTCATCTCGTTGCCCCAGTGACACCTCAGGTTATATAACTTTAGCCCTATGTGGACCACACAACACAATCTGTGTGAATTCAGGGACGTTTTGCAATTTTTTAAACACAGGTGAAGATACTTTTCATTACATTTACATGTTTGCACAGGGCGTCACCATCCATGGGTAAAACAAGATGAGGATATTAAGGACACTGCGTTAATTAACAAACAGTATGGAAAACTCTGACCATGGCTTTCTTAGCAGTAGAAATATTCTCCCAATTGAGTGACAAATATTCCAACAAATCACTTTAGACAGTGTTGTCATTTTTTCCAATGTGACAGATAAGTAGATTTAACTTAACTTGATCACCTTTAAAAATGTGTTGTCTCTGTATCTGATAATGACTAATACCAAGTCCATAACCCCAAAGCTGGCCCCTGCAGGCACACCAGGACCTGGGTGTGCTCACCAACACCTTTTCGTTAGTGCTGATTAGTGGAGACTGGCAGGAGAAATTTTGCTTGAGTGCGAATACTATAAAAATACTAAATGTAAAAAGAATTGCAAAGGAATTTAAGACACAAATTTACAGTACTCGAGTGACAATACAGTCTGACTTTGAAAAGTCAGGTAAAAGGGCCAACCCACTGTCTTACCATTCTAAAGGAAATTGTTTTAATAGTAAGTTGTACAATTGGTGGAGGGTACTGTACGGTCCGCTGAACCTGGTTGGAAAATAAAAATTCTTAAGCAAGGAATAAAAAATCTGTTCTGATATGTACCACTCCGAGAAACACACAAATGGGGGTCTTCATAAACACAGCTGGTTACAAAACATACTTGCAATGAAAAACACCATGGAGAAAATCCTATACATCTTTTTCTACCGTCTTAACCAATATCTTAATCAATTCACTTAGGCTCAATACTGTGAAGAAAAAAAGCTACAAGGAAAGGTAACAAACAGTATGCAAACATATACAAAGGGGAAAATGTCTGAGCTTGAAATTACAGCTTCTCCCAATTAGACTGGCATGCATCTACCATCAAAGATCTGGATCCCAGATATGTGACACACACTTATTTTTCTCAACAGTGCCTAATAAAGCAGGGCAAAGACGCACCTCTTCAGGGCTCCAGGTTAAGAATAGCAGCCACAAATTCGCTAATGCTAAAGGAAAAATAAATAGCCAGAGAGATGAAGTGATCTCTAATACTTTGTATTGAAGTCCATATGTGGTTTGCAATTGTCTTACAGAATACATTTGTTCTCTAGTCTTTATAACCTGTTTTTTTTCCTGACCATTGCATGGAAATATCTATGATACATAAAAGTGGATCATTTCTAATTTAATAGTGACACAAATCCTTTGAACTCACACACTATTGACATTGACCTAGAATATGGACCTTGAATTTATAAAGCAAATTTATAAAACAATTTTGTTGTTCTCTACATCTTTCCTAGGATGTGAAAAGGATCAGAAGTTTTCCATGGGCTATTGTTTCTGTTTTGCCTAGAGGTACTCAAAAGCTACCACCTGGACAGATTCTCCTAGACAGATTTTGTCTGAATAAATCAAATTGGAAGAATCAATTGCATGCTAGATAACAAGAGGATATTTTTATTTTAAAGGCTTCCTGATAAACCTTTGAGGCAATATTCTTTAAATTTAAAAAAATGCGTAAAAGGACCTATAAAATAACCATGGCCATATGGTTGCAAATAGCACACACAGGGTTTCCAGAGGGAAAGACAATGAGGCTCACTCTAATGGCATCTGTGGTGATTCCTGACCATGGAAGAAGGCTCTGAGCGGGAGGTGGCTCTCTCTCAGCAGCTGCCTGCTCCTGGACAAACCTTCCATTCCCTCACCTGAAAGGCAAGCGTAATAAGGTTGGCATTACCTCCAGGTGTTATGGTGGGGAGCAAATGCGAGGCCCCGCGTGAAGGCATTCTGCACTCCATAAAATGTTACAAGCACATCAATTATAAATGAGAACACTAAACATATGTAAGTTATGAACACAGGAAGGCAGACCAGTGCAGCTGATTGGAAATCATACATTATAGCACAGATGTGCAAAAGTCATTTTTTTAAAAAAAAAATGGTTTTTCCCATCACATAATTGACTTCACGTTGCTAGAATGTCTTCGTTCTCATGTGGTGTTAAAAATACAAAACAAAAATTTAAGCTGCTTTCTTTGCTATAAGTTGGGTTCTTTAGAAAACAGCCAATTGGGTTTGGGAAATATTTGGGGTTTTGGTTTTCCCTCCCTTCCCTCTGCTTCTGGCTCAAGGTATCTCCTCAAAACCAGGTCCGTGCGATGCTGGGGCACAGACAGGAGACCATCTGCTCCCATTACTCCTCCGGGGTGGGCTGCCCAGAACTGGGTGAGGCCCAGTAGGTCCTGTGCAGTCACGCTGTGGGAGCCTCTGCCCTTCCTGTACCATGTTCCTAGAAGTCTGCGATGGTCCCTTCAGGGTCAGTACTGGACTATGTTTGCTCTGACCACCTCCCTCGACTGACCAGGCTTATCTCAGCTCCAACTCTCCCAGGTGGCTCTGTCGCCTGAGGGGACCTCTGCCAGCGAGGGGCCTGGAGTCCTGCACAGGTTTGCCTGCTGTGGCCTGCAAGGTGTGAGGACCTGCTCGTGAGCCCGGCTTGTCATTCTCACCCACCGAACGTCGAGGCTGACTCTACGACGTGGGGGACCTGGGAGAGAGGTGTCTGGATGGGCTTTTTCCAGCTGATCACTTTTTACCTCTACTGCCTATGCCAAGGTGGTTTCTATAAAGCCACACGAGGCACTTCTGAGGTTCCAGAGGGGAAGGGTGGCCAGCTCCACTGCTCATGCCTCGCTGGACCACTGAAGTCTGGAGTCTCCCCCAAAAGGCCTAGCTGTGGAAGGCTTGGCTGCCAATCTGTGGAGCCACAGAGAGGTGGGGCCTAGTGGAAGGAAGTTAGGTCATTGGAGGTGTACCCTCCCAGGAATATCGGGATGCTCCTCTCTTCTTGCGTTTCTCTTTGCTCCCCTACCACCATGAGGTGAGCAGCTTTGCTTTACCACTACCGTAATGTGCTGCCTCCCACAGGCCCAAAACAATGGGACCAACTGATCATGGATTGAACTCTGAAACCATGAGCCAAAATAAGACTTTTTTCTTTATAAGTTGATTTTCTCAGGTTATTTTATCACATTGTTGGGAAGCTAACACCATCTCAAGAGTTGTGTTTTGCTTGTGATCATTTTGCTCTTGATCCCTACCCTCCATGTGTCCTCAAACATTGTTTTGCACCCCTGGAGGGGTCTTCCCTTCCTATGCAGTTGTGCCTCAATGTATAAAACTCCAGTCTCAGATCTCTAGGCTTTCTCCTCAATACATAAATGGAAGCTTTAGAATTTTCAATGGATCCTGGCTTTTATAAGAACTTCTGACAATGACAATGACATTTGTTCTAGAACCTTCTAGAACCATCTGCTCTACTCCTAAAATAATAAAAGCTATTGATCCTGCCCATGAGTGTGCAGCTGTAAGGTAAGATTTACAGGAAATTTTAAAAATCATTATGATGGGTTTCAATTTTTATCCTTACTACATTAGACATTCTAGGACTATGGGAGATTCCAAGAGTTTCTTGAATGAAGAAAGATAACTTTGTGAATTAGCAATTGAATGGGTAAGTGTTCTCAACTCATTTTACAGATGAAGAAATAGGACTTGGAGAAGATAAATGATTTTCCAAATGAAGCTCAGCATGAAGAGATGACACCAAAATTTAAGCTTGAGGATTGGTGTTGTTACTGCAGGATTCTTCTCGCTACTAAAAGAGAAGTTCCTTAAAAGTATCTGTCAATCCAAGAGGAAAATATGAATACACCCTCCTGCCGATTGCTTAAGAGCCCAGCACATGCATGCGCACACAGCTTTGATGAAGGTGAGGCGAGAGATTCTGACTCATCATTAAACCTCTTCATTTGCTCTTGTTCATTACGCTAGTATTTATCGAATACTGCTGATATAACGAACATAGTGCTGGCAATCAGGCAGGATAATTGTCCCTGCTCAGATTCAGTGCTGTGTGAGTGTCGCGTGGTGTTGGGTACCATGGGCTTCTAGGTGTTCCCAACCCATTGTTTCCTCGCCTCCAATGGTCACAGGATTATGTAGAAGTCCTACGAACAGAAGTGTCATTACACACATTGAGATGTGATCAATGACTTAGGTGGTAAAAAATGCTCACCTCCAAAAGCCTCCAAAGCACAAGGAGAGAGACGAATGGAGAATACGCAGTGAAATTCGCGGGAGCTGCCCGTCTCCACTTCTCCAACGTTCATCGCTGGTCATTTCATTTTCCCAGGATCTCAATGCCTCCTCTGCTGAGCAACCATATTTGGCCTCATTCTGCCTACTGTAAGCACGTGCAGGATCACGCGAATCTTCCACCTGTGCTCACCTGTGCGTTAATGATTTGCTGAGCCGAGCTAACCACAGACAATCACAAAGGCTGTGTATGTATAAGAGGGATTTTATATAAATATAGATAGATATATATACATGCAACATATATATATATACACACACTCACGCGTAAGTATACATATGCATATATATGGATATATATACATGTTTTCATATATATTCATACATTTTAATCTATAAACACATATATTTATACCTGTAGGTAAAACTTCATAATTCTTTTTTTTTGTATTGGGGATTGAATCTGGGGTGCATTACCCCTGATCTACATCTGCAGCCTTTTTTTTAAACTTTGAAATAGTGTCTCACCAAGTTGCTGAGGTTGGACTTGAACTTTCATTCCTCCTGCCTCAGCCTCTTGAGTTGCTGGGATTATAGATATGTCCACCACACCCGGCCCATTCATAATTCTTGTGCATCTATATTAGGTGAAAGATAATGTATCCAATTAAATGAGACTTCAACTGGTTTATTCTCTGCATGTTCTACTCATTCATTTTCCTCAACTTGTCATTTACTAGTGATCTGAGACTCCCTCTTGAGGTATGCTAAGACTGAGCTAGTGTCTAAGTATCTGGTCATATAAAGGTTATATGAGAATAAGGCAAATAAATTTTTTTGGTAACTAAAGAGTAATCACAGTATTCAAATACCAATGTGGTAAGGGGAAAAAGTAAAATAAATATGTCAAATTCTATTCCTCCAAAAGCTGAAACTGAAGTAACTTTTCTAAAACATTAAGTTCTTTGATTTAAAAATGGAACTTAATAGGCTGCTGCATCACTTAAACTATTAATTCTAATTAAAAAAGAAAAAGTACAATTATTCCCTAAATACCAAATAGTTTAGAAATATTTTAGTAGAGGAAATAAAACACCCACAGTCATTTTTCCTCTGGGAAGGGTGGAGGCATTTACATATCCCACTATGGAATTATATATATGCTAATCACAAGCTAATATAAACAGGAAAAAATGTTAGATGGAAATTACAAGTTGAAGAACTTCCCCAAAAAATTGCAAAGGCAAAAGAATAGGCCTGCTTGAAAACAATGTCTGCCCTCTTGCTTATTCATGTGTAAACACCCAATATGTGCAAGGCGTTGACATCTCCATTCGTTTGGGGGTTTGAATCAGCTATGAATATATGACATTTAATTGTGTGATTGATTTGTCAAGAATCCTGAAATGTGTTACGTTGGAGATCAACTTCCTATGAACACAAATATTTTCACGGTTTCCAAATTGAAACGATGGCTTCTTCAGGAAACGAGACCCTCTCAGCTAATTGGTTCATTTGTTCAACCAGTCGTACGTAGTTTTCACAGCAGAGATCACATTTTAATCTTTTTTTTTAATTTATAGCAGTGCTCCCCAAAATGCTCACAAGAGCATTCTGCAAAGCTTGGTAGCTGGGGGAGGGCGAGGAAAGCCCTGTTCTCCCGTTCGTATTTTATTGGTACAATCAGATCTCTCTAGGCAAAATACCAGGGAAAAAGCATGGTACCTGGTGGGTTAAATGGCACAAGTTCCAAGCCTTTCTTCCAGGTCTCTGTGCCCTCCAGCAATAAACTGGCTTTTGCATTTGGCAAACATATGCAGAAAACTAGGCCAAATATGGCCGATGAATGTGGCCAAGTTTTTTCGTGTGATGCACGGTGCCAGCCAACCCAAAGTTCCCAATGTCAATTCAATTTCCAAATGAAAACCTTATTTTTTCAGTAGTACGTGTTCATATTTAACATCAGACATAAATAAAACCAATTCACCTGTTAGGGATAGAAATAACAAACATACACTACGTGTATCAGTGGAGACAGTGAATATTTAGAATAAGATGGATGTTACAGAAATCAACCTGAGGATTCTCTCTCACGCAGTCAAGGATTTAGAAGCATCAGGGAAAGAAAGGATGCTCC
>CM053406.1:126395474-126435020 GCA_028644305.1 Xerus rutilus | reverse complement strand
CTGTCTCTACATAAAACACAAAATAGGGCTGGGGAGGTGGCTCAGTGGTCGAGTGCCCCTGAGTTCAATCCCTGGTACCAAAAACAAAACCAAAAAAAAAACATGTGACACTCTAGTATGTGTCTGTTAATTGCCTGCACTGTCTGTTGGAATACAAGTTCCTTGAAGCTCAGGGCTTTTCTTCTAGTTTCCCATAATATATCCAATGGCAATAATAAAAAGCAATCGTCTCTTTGGATCTTGGTTATTTAGATTTCTTCTCCACTTGTCTAATGGAGGGTTTTAAAACCCATAGGAGAAGAAGCATGGTTAAAGCACTTTGTGATTCATCAACACCATATAATCTAAAGGATGATTAAGCACAAGAAATGAGCTGCTTATGGAAGACAGTGAGGGTATGGCAGCTAAATATTTCTGTAGAACAGCTCACCATGTTGTAATCTTTCTTCTAAGAACTGTCTTCCCAAAGCAAGAATGGGGGTGGGGGTTAGGCAGACAGCACCCTGGCAAAGCGGAGCTTCTATCTAACCAGCTAAGTCACAGGGATTGCTTTATTCTTCAAGTTCATGGCTTTCCCTTGACTCCACGGCTAATGGGAATTCATTATAAGGCAGCTTTCTGAGATTAGAGTACCCCAGCAGCCTCAGTCAGACGGAGAATTTCAAGCCAGGCCCTGTCCAAGCAGTTACAGAATTGTAACTAATTAGATCTTGTGCACATCTCACCTGAAATCATGTTAGCAAGACCATGTCCAAGTACATTTACAGCTAGCAGGGGTGTAGCTGTCCTTAGGCCACCCCAGGCAGCACTGCAGCAGGATGTGTTCTATTTCAAGATGCCCTTAAAAGCAAAAATAAATGAGTTGGTTTCAAGGAAGCCACAGACATAACTCCAAGATTCCAAAACAGAGGCACCTTGGTCACCCGTGAAATATATAAACTGATGGCTAATTACAAACAAGTACAAAAATCTCAGGTGAGAAAGCTCACCTGAGGATTCAAGCACAATCTTAAGATTTAAATATCTTATGAAAGAAGAAAATTAAAGAGAAAAAAGCATACCTAATGAATGCAGTACATTATTTTATAATGTAGAGATTACTCAAGATTCAGGCACACAAGTGCCTAATAATCCATTAGATTCCGAATTTTAGAGAGTCTTGCAGTGGTCAGCACTAAAGATCTCTAAATTAGATGGAAGGGATCTCTTGAACTAATGCAAACATAATTTGTTTGACCATTACAATCCAACATTATTCACATGATTTGGAGCCTCATCATCACTACACACCTGCAGGGACAATCTCTGCCTCCCAGAACATAGGAAAACGTTCAAGTGTATACAGCAGCATTGCCTACCTGCTGTGTCGACAGAAACACTACCCTAACATCAGAGCACACCATCTCCACAGAGCTCAGACACAGGGAAGAAATGAAGAACCCTGAGGAGGGCCTTTAACTCTGGGTGGTAAAGTAGTCATAGCTCCAGCAGAGAGAGAGAGTGACAGTTTTCTGTATCTATTGCAGACATCTATTTAGATATTGCTGGTCACATATGCCTTATATGAACTCTCTTGAATTATTAATCAGAATTGGGACACGGCTTGTCTGAGGAAATGGCATATCATCATCTGGGTGAAGCTCAAAACCTGAAGAAACTAAATAAAATCAGGGAAAACACCCCAAATCAAAGTTCATCCCCCAATTTGATGCATTATTACCTTTGATTCATGGTTGTGGCCATGGCTCAACCTCCATCAGGAGAGCTGGCCCAGCCTCTTCTGCTTATGCCACTCTTATTTCTATCTGAAATGAAGTCACTTGTCAAGTGGCAGATTCGGGCACATACTAAATATAAATGAAAAGAGCATGCTGATAGTTCGGAATAAAACTTTTTAAAGGCCTTTTCTTTCTCCTTGAAAAACTAGCAATCTCAGGAACCACCTTTCAGCACTGTTGAGAGAAGCAGTCACGGTGACCATTCCAAATGGTGTCATCAGTCTCAGTTCAATCACACACACCCCTTAGGATCTCTGAAAGATGACAGTGGTCCAGTAATTTAGATAAAACCACAAGCCACCGTCTGTCTCTATTTCTAACTTGCTGCCTTGCATGATTTTGTATAGACACAAGGACTTTTGGGAAACTGAGTTATGTTTAAAAATGAGGCAAATCCCTATATGACAACTGTGTTTTCCTAATTATGCAACTTCTGTCTTGAGAAGGAATTGACTCTGAGGTATCGGCGACTTAGCCCACACTGAAATAGGAAGGACATTTCCCACCTAGTTATTTAAAGACTCACAGAGTGCCCCTGCCTATATTGCTAGTCATTAATGTCAGCTAGTAGCAGTGACCAATAGCTGGTCTGGCTCTGCATTAATTCAGACCCTTGGTTTAGATGCTGAACACAAAACTGGATCCCACAAGCTGGGATGACAAACTGACAGTCTCTGAGAGCTCATGCCTGGGCCAAGATCTGAACCACGAGGCAGGGCAAAACTCCCATCTGCTGTCCATCTGCCATCCTGCCCCTATCAAGAAAGGTTATATCATGAGTTGCAGACAGATGGGCATTGCAAAGATCTATTAGGGGGAAGAAAGAGTCTGAGGCGATTAGAATAATAACCTTTGATTCAACATGGAAATCCTAGTAATAATGAAAATCATGCATAATTTCAAGATCTTTTAATTGTGTGAAACAGATACCGTCTTTTTTTACCAACAATAAACATGAATGACATTTGTATTCTATGCAATAAGCAGAGAGAGTGCTAAATGCAATATACCCTAGAAGAAAAGATGAATTAAGAGCATGCGTGTATATCGTCTTCACTTAGTTGTTTTTCTCAATGACACATCAGTGAATTTGAACAATGCTATTAAACTCATAAAACAGAAATCCTTTATAAATTGCCAGTAGTATACATTTTCATCAAGAGCCTCTTCTCTATCAACAGGAACTAGGATAAGTCAGCTCATGTATTAAACAAAAGCCTTGAGACAAAGGGAATAGTAAACTCCTGAGCTAAAGCAAAGCCTGTGTTATGTTTCCATAGCAGAACACAACTTTCACAAGACAAATGCAAACCCTAGACAAAAGATGTTGGTTGCTCAGCTCATTCAACATAGAAAGCATATTCGTCATGTTCCAGACCAAGCACTAGATGCTGGGATGGAGAGAGAAGTAAGCTTCCTGTGGTCCTCATCTCCAAGGAGATTTCAGGTCCCAGGATGGATGGACAGACTAAATGCTTACTACTATAAGCACTGAAGTATATTAAATCAGTATGAATAAAGGGTATGGAACCATGTGGTTGGTCCTTGAGGAGTGAAAGATCACCTAAGTTGTTTGGAAAAAGTGAGAATTTTATATGTGTGCTATGTTTTAATTTTCATATGCTTTTAATTGATTTACAAAATTTAATTTTTCTTTACAGTTTATGCAGGAGAACCAAATATGTAGAACTCATGGTTTGAAGAAGGAAGAATAATCTTTCAAGACATGTTAGAAATTTTTAGGGCAACTTGTACATCTGGGAACCATTTTCATAGTAAAATATCTTCCAAAAGTTGACATAAAACAGAAATTCAACTGACAAATTGCTAAAGTAATGTATAGTGAATTTATCTAATGTGAAAAATGAGAATTATCTCCACAAATGTAGTTTACACAAGAAAGTTCTAAGTGTCTTTATTTGTAGACGCCCCCAAAGTCAAGCCAAATGTCCAGCAAGAGAAACATGGATGATGACTGAAGCATATTAATACAACTGAATACTCCTCAACAGGGGAAACGAAAGATCACACACTTGGAGGAACTCAGGAGTGAGCATACAGCCCAAGGGCAACTCTCCCAAACAACACTATGTGGCTCCCATTAGGAACTTTAAGAAAAGGCAGCCATCTGCATATACAAAAGAATGAAGGGCTCCAGGGACTTGGGAAGGAAAGGAGTGAGAGAGTAGTTTTAGGGACAAAGGAGGTGCTTCCCATCTTGAACAAGGCTACATATGTAGAAAGTATACACATAAGTGAAAAGACCATGAATTTTAATATATGCTTTGTGCATTTCACTGAATGCAAATCATATCTTAATTTTTTAAATGTGAAAGATTAAAGTCATGGGATAGGAAAATGTAAAGACTCATCTGGTAATTATGTTTAAACCGTTGGAGTCATATAACAAAATATTGAACCAAATAGTGCACCCTTTTAAAAATAATAAATTCTGATAAATAAATTGTTATTTTTGTACCCACAATTTCAAGGGGCAAAAAAGAATAATAAATGCTTGGAAAGTGCCCGCTAGGTAATTCTTTTATCTGAACTGCAATGTGTTCCTTATCTGAGTCATAGTTAAATAACTTAATCCAATTTGGGGTCAGAAGGGCATCTTAAAGCATGTGGAAAAGCTTTTGTGTTTTCACATGTCCATACATCCTTTATGTTCTAAAGAACAATCTGACTGCATTGTTCTATAAACTGGCCTTGCTGCTCCCATTCTGCATTTCCTTGAAAATCACCAGTCGGTACCAAAAGAGGCAAAAATACTGAATGTGTGATTCACATCAGCCCCTGATCACATTCTAAGGGAAAAAACTACCATCCTGCTTCCATAGTGCACATCACTCATGCAGTAATTTATCCTTTGATGTTTGTGCTTTATCATGATGTAAACTCAACTTCATAAGAAAGTTGTCACCAACCGACCATTTGCACTAGACAAAAGGAAACACTGTCACCAATGTTAACTTTAAAGTCTTTATTCTTAACTAAAACTTATATTTAAATTACCTCAAAGAATATCTAAGGATTAAACATTAAAGTAATAATGTCACTTTACTTTATATACAGCTTGATTCTGATGGTTCCAAGTGCTTCATATATAAAATCAATTTTCTCTTTAATGATCCAGTGGAGGGCTGGACAGCTTAGTGGTAGAGGTACTTGCCTAGCATATACAACGTCCTGGGTACCATGCCAGCACCACACACACAAAAAAATAAAAACAAAGAAAGAAAAAAAGAGTGAAGAAGATAACATAGCATCATCTTCCTTGCCTTTGAAATAGGACAGAGAATTGTTGGAATGTGAAATGTAAAGTAAAACAGGAAACAACAACTATTAAACACTGTGTGTGTGAGCCCGTGTGTATGAAATGGACACAATTTTTCTTCTTTGTTGCACAATTTGTTCATGAAGAGAGAATTTCTTTTGTCCCAATGGTTTGGCTAATTGTAAAGATGTGTTCTACTTAGACTTGTAATAATTTTTTTTTCTGGAGACATAATTTAATATGGGTTCTAGTCCAACCACAGCAGCGTATGCTCACTGGGTTTCATTTCTCATACTGAACACAACTAAGCATTCTAAATAAAGTGTGTATGTGTGAACCAGTTGAGGCTCCTCAAAAGCAGGAAGATCTTGGAAGAGAGTCAAAACTTACAAAAGTCACCTGCAGAGTGATGAGCTTCCCAATTTTTGCCTTTGATTTTTTTGTGTAGTGTGACCCTCAGTGTAGACCCCAGGTGCAAAGTAATGAGGCAATGATAGCCTTCACATGTAGATAAACTATGAAGTGAGCCCTATTTTTCTGGCAAGAAGAATCAGAAAGAGTGACTCCTGCAGACCAGAATTGTTGGGAGAAACCCAGAGATGGCAAACGGGGGAAGCCCATAATTCTGAGAATGAATTTCACACAAGAATGAGCTCAGCATGCATGAAATAGCCCCACATGAAGAGAGCAAAGGCTTTGGGAGCTGAACACAGACTTGAACTTTCTGGACACATTCCATGCTAACCACTGCATTACACACGCAGAGATGGACCAGTATGGCAGATCTTATAGAACTAAGATTTGGACCACCTGTCATAGAAGGTGAGACAGATGCAATGTTGAATTTAAGAAACTTGACTACCTGCTCAAATAAACATGATTGCTCTCCAGAGTATTAAAGTAGGAATGTTCCAATAAACTGTATAAAACAGAAAGTTCACAATAACCATAATACCTTCCAAAATTATTTAGTATACAAAGAACCAGGAAAATATGATTTCTAAAGAGAAAAGACAAAAGAATGATATGATTGAGCTATCAAAGACATTTAAGCAATGATTATAACTATGCTTCATTACTTAAGGAAAATACTCTTGAAATTAGTGAAATTGTATATTCAATAGAGAATGAACTATAAGAAATGAATAATAATAGTGGAAGTTGAAAATATAGTATTTAAAAGGAAAAATTCAGTGGCTGAACTCAAAAGGGGTATGGAAACAACACAGAAAAGAACTAGCATATTTATACATAGATCAATACAAATTATCTGACCTAAAGAACAGAAAATGATCAAGACAAAGAATAAAATAAGTGAACAGAGCCTCACAAGTCTGTAAGACAATTTCCAAAGATCTTAAGTGTGTAATGGGAGTAGAAGAAACAGAGGGAAGATCAAGAAAAAAATTAAGTAAATCATATCTAAAAGCTGATTTAGTAAACACACAAATGTATGAATTCAAGAAGCTTAGCAATCCACAAACTCAAAACCACTTCTAGTTGCATCATAAACAAGCTGATGAAAACCAAAGATAGAGAAAAAAATTATTGAAAACAACTAGAATATGTAGCCCATTCACTATACACAGGGAATGGATTAAAATATTGAAAATTTCTCATTAGACGCCACAGAGGCCTGGTGGTAGCTCTTGGGGGCTGGAAAATTGGGGGCATTGCCTGTCCTCAATTCTGGAACTGGTGAAAATGCTCTTCAGAATAAATTTACTTTCAGATAAAGAAAAAGTAAGATAATTCATCTAGGAGCCTCAATATATAACACTGCTAATAGAAGCTCTCCACACTGAAGGGGAATGATACCCAAGAGAACCATGGATCTTCCAGAATGAACCATGAGCAACAGAAATGGTGAATTTTTAGGTAAGTACAAACAGTATTTGTCTTAAGTCCTTTATAATACATGTAATTATTTAAAATATTTTTATATCTAGTGGGATTTCCAATGTATGTAGATATATATGAAAACTATAACATAAGGGTCACTGGGTAATAATCTATAACATTGTTTTTCCTATGTTTCATGTGAAATGGTACAGAATTAACCCTAAATAGTCTTGAAAAGTTTGGTATATATAAAGTCAATCTTAGAGAAAAGACATTAAATGATAAAAATATTTGACCCAAATACAAACATTAGATGAATTAAAATGGAGTGTGAAAAGATATTCAAAAACA
The DNA here is from genome assembly GCA_028644305.1 of Xerus rutilus. Classification (NCBI taxonomy): domain Eukaryota; kingdom Metazoa; phylum Chordata; class Mammalia; order Rodentia; family Sciuridae; genus Xerus; species Xerus rutilus. The sequence continues at coordinate 126,427,769 of CM053406.1, read as the reverse complement.
TCTAAAAGATGGGAGAAAAGGGGTAAATGAGGATTGAAAAGGAGGAGAAACAGAAAACCAATAATTTCATGTTGAATTGAAATGCAACCATGGTCAAGAGACTTATTCAGATTGGCAGAATAGATATAAAAATAAGAAACAAAATCCATTGGCTATAAGGGTGTTTAAATATAAAGAAAATAGGTTACAGTAATAAATGAAAAACTGTACATGGTGCAGTTAACAAGCAAGGAGTGGAACTTTAATATGAAATAAGATAAAGGCAGAGAATATCTCCAGACATTAAAAGGAGTATTTCAAAGGATATTGGGGCACTTCACCATGTAGACAGTTACCAGTGTTAATGGCGCCTCATTCATAAAGTCTAAACCTGAAAACACATCTTCACCACAGCAGTGCCCCTTCCTGAGTAATCCATAGGCCTCAAAGAACAGCAGCAAAGACACACAAGTTCCCAAGAACATAACTGACTATCTTTGTCTCATTGACATTTATAAAAGCTTCCTCCAACAACTTCAGAATATATGCTGATTTCAAGTACACACGGTACATTCGCCAAGATAAACTGCTGTGGGCCACTGACAATGTCCCATATTAAAAATAATAGGCATCGTGCAGTATATATACTCTAACCACAATGAAATTAAATTTGAAAACACGAAAGCTTCAAAAATGTGTAAGTAAAAAACACACTTCAAAATAATGCATGGATAAAAGATAATATACGAGATTATTAGAAATTATTTTGAATTGCATCATAACAACAAAACCATATTCTAAAAGTTGTGGGACGGAGCTAAGGAAGTGCTGAGAGAAGCACATGGTCTTAAATGTCTATTTAGAAAAGACAACGTGAAATGAATGACCTAAGATCCAACCAGAAAAAGCTTTTTAAAAAGGAACAAATTTAAGTCAAAGTAGAAGGGAAAAAATAGTAAGACACAGATATCAACTAAAATAAAACAGACAGAAGAAATCTAATAGCTTGGCTATGTGAAAATATCAATGAAGCTAACAAAACCCTAGCTGAAATGTTCAAGAAAATGAGAGACGATACAAGTCATCAACCAGTACAGGTATCAGGAATAAAAAAGAATTGATCTTACAGATCTAAGAAACTTCAAAAGAACAGGATAACACAATAATACTACACTAAAAAACTACACAAAAGAGATATGTTTCTAGAAAAATATACTTACCAAAGTTAAAACAATGAAAACACACACACACACACACACACACACACACACTTATATGAATGAAATAAAATGATCAAATACCATGCTTAAGAAAAACTCCAAGCCAAGTGTGCTGGTGCATACCTGTAATCCCAGGTACTTGGGAGGCTAAAGCAGGAGGATTACAAATTCAAGGACAGACTAGGCAACTTAGTAAGGCCCTATCTCAAAAATCAAAAATTTAAAAAGGGTTCAGGATGTAGCTCAAGGATAAAGTGCTAGCATATGCGAGGCCCTGGATTCAATCCCTACGAGGAGAAGAAAAAAGAGGAAGAAAGATGGAGAGGAGGAGGAAGGGGGGGGGGGAGGAAAGAAAGAAGGGAAAATTCCAGGCCAAATGATGGATTCTGGCAAACTTTCAAGGAAGAAATTATACTTATATTAATAAATATTTCCAGAAAGTAAGGAAATTGGGATCATTACCAGTACAACATTAATACCAAAATCTAATAAATTGCAAAAAAAGGAAATTACATTCCTCTTATAGATATCAAAATCCTTATCAAAGTGTTATCAAATGTAATCCAATCACACACACAATCATTTTACTAAATCTAAAATCATTTGACAAAATCCAAAAATAGTTCATAATGCACACACACATACACACACACACACACACACGTCTTAGCAAATTAAGAATAGCAGATATCTTCCTTTAACTAATAAGGGGTACCAAAATAAAATAAATAGCCAATGTCATACTTAAATGTGAAACACAAAAATTGTTTTCCCACAAGATAAAGAATAAGGTAGAAACACCAATTTTCAATATTTCTATTCAACAGCTTACTGGAGGACTTAGCCATTAAATTAAGAAAAAAAGGAAAAAGAAAATAAATAAGAGATAATGCCCCAAAGAAACCTGCCATTATTTGTATAGTATACAATTATTTGCATAGAAAATAACAAAGAACCTATAAAATCCACACAAAGTAATGAAGGAATTTAGCAGTGTGCCAAATAAAGTTTAATTTTATAAAGTATTTTATAGTGACATATTAAGGGCAAAGGCTTTTTCAAATCCCTTTTGTAGTAGTGGGCAAGAAGAATAATTTGGAATAAATCAAAGAATAAGATATGCAAGATCTCTATGCTAAAAATCACAAGTTGTTGCAAATTTTAAATTATATAAATAAATGGAGAGATGTACTATATCCATGGAAGGCAGTTCTCTTCAAACTGATTTAAGATTCAAGATAATTCCAAACTAAATCCACCAGGATAGAGTTTTTAGGGTTGGTTTTTTGGGGGGTAAAAACTTACAATTTCATTCTAAAACTGATGTGGAACTTGAAAGACTCAGATCATCAGAAGCTGGACAGATCACTTCACCTTCAGGATTTGCTATAAAGCTAGTCAGCAAGAATGTGAGTTTTAGGAAGAGCATGGTCCACAAAATAAAACTGTCCAGCAATCGACTCCCAAACATGACCACCTGACTTATACGACTGTGTCAAGACCACTCGCTGAGGAAAAAGAAAGTCTTTTCAGCAAAGATGTGGGCACAATGACGTGAAGCCTGACCTGAATAGCCATCAGTGGAAAATGCCACGAGTGTCCAAGCAGCAGGAGAGTGGATAAGCCAGATGAGACCATCAATCACTGGACACGGGGAAACAGAGAGAAAGAAACAAAATGCTCACATGCACAGTGACACAGATCCTTCCCCCAATCACACGCTGAGTGAAAAAAGCCAGGCAAAAATAACACGGCAGAGTGGGGATTACTATAAAGTTCTAGAACATACAAACTAATTGATACCAAAAAAAAGCAACTTGGTGATTGCCTGGGGGTTGAAGGATTGAAGGAGAGAAGGATTGCCAATGACCTCTGGGGGAAGCTTAGAGGATGATGAGAATGTTCTTTATCTTGATTGTGGACGTGGCTTCAGTGTATAAACATGTCAAAAAAGATGAAATCATATTTAAATATGTGCAGTTTATTGTATTTCAATTATACCTCAATAAAATTATAGAAAAAAATATAGTCTATAAAACATGAAGTCAGTCCAAAATTTAAAAGCTACAAACGCATATTTGGTTTAAAGAAATTTCATTTAGCTTGTTTTAACTCAAAATGACTTTGGCTTTCTAAGGGGGAAAAGAAAATAATGCATTTGACAAGATGCCACTGTATTTAGTTCCAGTATTGCAAAAGTCTTATTATTTCAAAATGGAACACTGTACAGTGTTGCTTTATGTACTTTCACTCAACCAGGTCCCAGGGGAACACCTGCCCCTGAAATGCTTAATCTCATAATTTATTACATATATTGAATATCACACTTAAGAATAATCTATACAAAGGGCCAGCGCAGTAGTAGTCAAAGTATTCACAAAAGTGATGAATTTTACCAAAGGGCATGCAGATTGTTATCTACACATGACTATAATTAAAGATCTAACATAAAATCTTAGTATTCCTATTACAATCCGAAAGACCTATGTTCACTCAGTAAAAATATGCATAAGGTATTACGTACATCCTCACTTAAAGAAATATTGCTAACACTTTGCATACTTATAGCACATTTATTTTTGAAGTGTTTTCATAGCTATTAAAAGGAGGTAAATGTGATAAAGTGTTACATTACCCACCAGTAAGGAGAACTTTTTAAGATATGGCTTTGATTCTATATAACTCTGTCAGCTGCAGCAAAGCTTCAGGCTCCTATTTTCTCACCAGTAAAGTGTGGAGGTTGGGTTTGATTATCTTTTAACTCTCAACTTTGCAATCTGCCTCATTTTCGTCCTCATGCTCATAAGGAAAGCAGGACCAAAGGAAGAAAAAGGAAGAACTTGTGCAAGGCACACAACCCGCTAAGGTCAGACCTGGAATTACAGTTCCAGTGGTAGCACAGCCAGCCCTGGGCCCGTTTGTGACAGGACACATACTCATCTTCTGCAAGACTTCCTGAATTTCTGCCTGAACAGGGAGGATAAAAAACATACACAGGCATGGGCTTAGGATTCCAAGACACATGGTCTTTTATTTTTGCATCTAAAATTCCCAGTGCACCAGCTCAGGAAGAAAAATAATTCTTGGAGAAACTAGAGCTATAATTCATTTCATCTCAGTATCTTTTTTAATGGATATTTAACAAATGTGTGCTCCATAATCTGACTACTAGAATTCCTTCCCTCAAGGATAATTTTTCAGAAAAGGTCAGTTCATAAATTTAATAAAGCAATGGGAGGTTGGCCACGGAGGTTCCAAACAAAGGTGAGGTTCCATGTTCACTTCCTATTTTATCTGACGGGCTCTAGGTGTTTGGTTTGAAAAATTGTGCAGCAACACAAAAAGGGTATGCACTGGAGCACTGCAGCTAACTGGATTTTAACACCACCTCTGTTCTTTAACAATGTGGGTTTTGAGGAATAGGATTCAATGCCTTCCCTGTAAAACAAAATCACCGGCTGGAGCAGTGGGCATGCCTGTAATTTCAACAACTCAGGAGGCTGAGGTAGGAGGATCACAAGATCAAGGCCAGCTTCAGCAATGTAGCAAGGCCCTAAGCAACTTAGCAAGACCCTGTCTCAAACTAAAAAGTAAAGGGGCTGAGACTGTAGCTCAGTGGTAGAGCACTTGCCTCACATGCGTGAGTCACTGGGTTCGATCCTCAGCACCACATAAAAATAAATAGATTAAAGATGTTGTGTCCATCTACAACTAAAGAACATATATTTTAAAAATATATAAATAAATAAATAATGAAAAATAAAAAGGGCTGGGATGTGGTTTGATGGTAAAGCACTCCTGGGTTCACTCCCCAATACCAAAAAATCACACACACACACACATACACATCATTTCAAATGTTGAAAGTAGGAACATACAAATAATTGCTTTCCCTGTAATATTTTATTCTAAAAGTTTTCAGACATACAGAAAAATTGAGAGAATTAGCTGATGGAAATCCATTTTCCTTCCATGTAGAGTCCATAATTCACATTTAGTTCTATTTTCTCTTTACCAGATACTTATACATCTTCCCTTCCCCTGTCCTTTGATCAATCTATTTTAATTTTTGATCCATTTCAAAGTGAGTTACAAGTATCAGTAAACTCTATTCCTAAACTTCAAAATCCCTTAGTGTTTTATAAGCAAAATTCAGCTGCAGTATAACACACAAATTCTAAATGTGTCAATTAATAAGCTCTTATGAATGTAGACACCTGTATGGCACAAATCTCCATCAGGATGCAAAACGTTACCCTCACTTCCAAAATTTCTGCATAACACTTTTTGGGCTATCCCTGCCCTACTCCTCCTGTTTTATTTTCATCCTTAATTAGCTTTGCCTGTTCAAGAACCTCATATAATTGGAACCACTTTTAATTTTTTCTCCTTTTTCTTTGTGCAGCATAAAAGTTTCAGCAATACATCAGTGTTGCATGAATCAGTAGTTTGTTCTTTTGGTGGTTCACAAATACTCTTTCTGATCCCATAGTTTTCTACTTTTATCTTGATGGACATGTGGGCTGTTTCCACTTTTGGCTATTCTAAATACGGTTGAATATTTTGGTATGAACATTCTTGTACAGATCTTTTTGTGGATCACAGGCTTTTACTTCTCCTTGGAAAATACCTAGAAGTGAAATTGTAGGTCTGAATACAGGTGTATATACTTTTATAAGAATTTCCCAGGCTTTGGTCCAAAATGGTTGCAAAACTGAACACTCATCAAAAATTTAAGAGCTCCAGTTGTTCCACATCCTCACCAACACTGTGCTGTTAATCTACTTAAATTTAGCCCATGTCATGGAGGTCTTTCCCTTTGGTTCAATTTGCATTTCCTGAGCTTGCAGAGTAGATGCTAAGTATTTTATGTGCTCATTGCCCATTTGTGTATCTTTTCTTGTGAAGTATCTGAGATTGTGTCTATTTTATTGAATTCTTTACATTTTTGAGCTTCAGCAATACTTTATGCATGCTGCATACCAATAATTTCATCAATTTCTTAATGTCTTTCAATTAGTTCAAGTTTTCAAATTTGATTATGTCTCATTTGTCAATTTTTCTGTTTCTATGGCCTAATAAACTTTTGTCTATCCTTCACATTACAAAGATATTCTCCTGTTTTCTTCTGAAAGCTTTATTATTTGACTTTTAGGTCCATGACTCATCTCAAGTTAGTTTCCATGAATGGTGTGAGGTAGGGATTGATGTTCCAGTTATGCCACGGGTATTTCTAAAATTGCTTTCTTCTCTCCCGTGTCAACATACAAATAGGGATCTATTTGTGGGCTCTCAGTTCTGTTCTGTTGATCTGTTTGTCTCTTTTTATGTATGTATTGCAGAGTTTCGATTACTATAGCTTTATAATAAGTCATGGAATCATAGAATGTGATCCTTCCGACTTTGCACTCCTTTTTCAAGGTTGCTCTGGATGTTCTATTGCTAGCACATTTTCTTATTAATTTTGAAACTAGTTTGTCCCCAAAACAAACAAGAAGCCTGGTGACGCTTTAGTTGGGATTACATGGAATCTAGAAATAATACCTCAAGGATGTTGTGATTGCTGATCACTAATGAAAACTCTTTTTATATACTTAGGTCATTTTTAATTACTTTCAGCAATGTTTTGGTGTTCTGTGTAGACATTCTACATGGGATTTACTGAAAAGTTACTTCTAGGTATTTGTCTCATCATTTCTTGTGAAATTTTAAAAATCATTTTTCCAAATCTTTGTACTAGCATGCAAAAATACACTTGTTTGTATGTCAACAATTTATTCTGAAATCCTGCTAAATTCATTTAGACTTTATAGTTGTTTTGTACGTTAAGATACTCTGGTCTCAACCATGTCATCTGTAAACAGTTTTACCACTCTTTCCAACCATTTTTATTTTCTTCTCCTATTTCATTAACCATAATCTCCAACAACATAATAATTGAAAGAGGTGAGAATGAACCTAGTTATCAGTATTAGGGCAAAAGCATTCTATATTCTGCAATTATATATGTAGCTATAGATTTTCACAGATTCACTTTATCAAAATTCCCAACCATTCCTCTTGCTTCAAGTTTTTATTATAAAGAGTTGTTCTTTTTCTAAATGATTTTTCTATATTATTTAAATCACTATATGCCTTTTCTCTGTTGTGTGGTTTTGGTGAACTACACAGATTAATTTCTAACTGTTTAACTTTGCATCCTGGATATAAACCATTCAATTTGGTTGTGATACATTATCACATTTATGCATTACTGAATTCCTTTTATAATATCTTTTTTAAAAAATCTATTTTGGGTATCTAAATTATGCCTGATATACAAAAGGATGCATTATTATTTCCTCTATTCTCTGAGAAATTTTGCATAAGATTGGTATTATTTCTTCCTAAAATATTTGATAGAGTTTTCCAGTGAAACCAGCTGAACCCCCACCTTTATTTTTGGTGGGGAGAGGGTTGCAATAATTTGGCGTGATATTAAAATACAAACAACAAAAGAAAATAAGTTAAACTACAAAAATAAAATCTGCGCAACAGTGGACACTATCATCAGAGAAAACAGACAACCTAGAGAATAGGCGAAAACATCTGCAAATTATGTATCTCAGAAGAGATTAACATATACAGAATATGTATTTTAAAAAAATCCTACAAATCCAAAAGAAACAGATTTTTTTGTCTCATTTTGTTTAGGTACTGAGGATCTAACTCACTGACTCACATCCCCAGCCCTTTATTTTGAGACAAGGTCTTGCTAAGTTACCAAGTCTGGCTTTGAATTTGTAATCCTCCTGCCTCAGCTTTCTGAGCCACTGGGATTACAGGTGTGCATCACTGCACTCGACACTGAGAGAGATTTTTTAAATGTACAAAGCATAGAGTAGACAGTTCTACAAAGGTACAGAAATGGTTGATAAACACATACAAAGATGTTCAACATCACCAGCCACCACAGAAATGCAGGTTAAGACCATTGCGATGGCTTGGGGGCGGGGGCAGAAAATAACCACTATTTGCAAGGACGTGGAGAAAGAGGAGTCTCCATACATTGCTGGTGGGCATGTACAATGGGAGAATTGATATGGAAGACAGTTTGGAGATTCTTCAAAAAAATCACACCATTATCATATGATCCAATGATTCCACATGCGGGTATGCACCAAGAACCAAAGGCAGGGTCTAGAACAGATATCTGTGCACGCATGTTCACAGCAGCACAGCTCACTACACAGGAATGGAGGGAGCAACCCAACCTGCACTGTAGGATGAACAAAATGCAAAATGCACATACAATTGTAGCTACTGTCCAGTCATCAGGGTGACCCAGGCATTGTCTAAATGTCTTGTTTGTATGATGAATCCTATTCTCCTATTGAATTTCACTTTGTATAAGTGTAAATTTAGGATTGGCAGAAATCACTTAAATAACTTATCCAGGAGGCTAGTATGTTCATTATGAATATGCAGGTAGGTTTAGCTCTAAAGTTTCACTACACCAATGAAAATCACGGCAGTTTGCAAGGTATACAGATAAGTATCACTTAAACTATTTTAACACGTGGCACACATAAAATTTTCATGCCTCTACTGTTAAGGTTGCTTCTTAAAAACAAGAAAGAGATCACTTGTCTAAAATGTATTAGATTCAAAGTCTACCTTCAGAGATGCCACTGACCCAATTCTCCAAAAGAAGTCACAGTGAACAATGAAGTTAGTTACATTTACTTTCAACCGTGGAGCAGAAAACCCTGACTCCGTTTTGTTTCAATATTTTATGTATGCAACTGTGTTTACCAAGAGCCCACAGTATGTTAAGTAAGTAACTGGCTGGTTTATACCTCCATTACCAGTTCTCCATCATAAACGGGCATGAAAAGTTCATTTATAATAAATTAAACAGTAAAGTGCCAATTAAGAAACAAAAGGACACTGTAAAGAAAATCTCATTTGTGCAGCATGGGTTGCCAAAAACATCTAACATTTGATCTGATGCTTAAAGCAAATAAACACGGCAGATCTTTAGTCTCTTTATGGTCCCTGGTAACCCAAAAGACGTAGATCATACTTGTTTCTTAAGATGAGATGTTTCATTGTGTAATGGATTTAGATCATGAGTGAAAAATAAAACTAAACACCAACGGTAGCAGGCACAAGGCAACTTGTGCCCGGACTTAGCCACATGTGAGCACTTTGAGAAAGGGTGGGCAGGCACATCACACCAATATGTATTTCCTTCATTTGAAATTACCACATGAGCAAAAACAAGCCAGTGTTTTCCTTTATTTTTTAAGGAAATAAACTCTATCCACCCATGTTTCTCACTCATAAATGTGAATTTAAACGCTCCAAGATTCTCAGAATACAGAGCTAGGGAAAAAATTAGGTCAACAGGGTTCAGTGTTGACAGTGTATCCAGCTGTTTATGGCTTTTCAATTTTTCCATAAACCTAACTGGTATCAGTGTATGTAAAGTTTCTAACACTTCCAGCTAGGGAATACTTCAGAGAAGAAAAATGCTTTCCTTGGAGTTTACAAATGTCATTTGGTCTAATTTTTCAGTGAAGGTTTGTCTAGTTAGATTATGAGATTTTTCCTGGAGAGCAACAGTGAGAGAATGTCTCCCATGCTGTCAGAGTAGGAGTTATATTTTCAGTCCTTGGAAGAAACATAGAATGTGATGGGCAAAATGTCAAGTGGGTGGGGAGCCATGAGGCCACATGAGCCTCCAGAGAGATCTCTAAGAAAAAGGCATTCTGAGTAAGACACCACACCAGCACACTGGGTTCCAAAAAGTAGAAGAAAGCAGATGGGGGCTGGTTGTCATGGGGCAGAACGCACACTAGTGGTTCTTACCCAGGCAGCACCAAGGATCTGAGAGCTCAAGGGCCAGCCAAAGTCAGCAGCAACTTAGGAAAACCGAGCTCCAATCACTGGGAACACTAAACACAAAAACTGAACCCAGAGGGTCAGAGGCTGGATCAGATGCAAGCTGGGAGACAGTTTAGAGGGAGAGGGTAGGGACCAACAAAGCCTCAGGAAGCTTTCTGCAAATCTTTGTACTACCGAGTCTCTATCTGATGAGTGTGCCCCAGCTGGCGTCGGAAAGGCTTGAGAGCTAAACGCAACACAGGGGTCAAGATTTCCTTCCTAATCACGAACTCTGCATCAGCCAGGCAACCTGCTACACCATACCCTTCTCCCTCAAGTACACATTTCTCAAGTAGTCCAACGGAGGTTTGGGGTTGTGTTTTCACAAATGATCTCTAAGGTGAATCTGATGTTTTAAAACTCAATATTTTAAAAGCTACCAAGTTTTAAGTTCATAGTGTCCCCCTGTGCCATTTTTAGGAGGCTGCTTTAGAGGACTACAGCAGGTCTCAAACCGGTAAAGTGTCTAGTAGGGATTCAGGTGCCCATTCCCCGTGCACATGGATATTTACTTAGTGTGGTGATTGAGGGCAGGAACTTGGAGTCGAGCTGCTGGGTCTCAAATCCCAGCTCCATCACTCATTAGCTGTATGAACTTGGGCAAACTATGCAATGTTTTTGGAATCAGTTTCCTCCACAAAATAATGAGGAAAAGAGCAACACCTACCCCACCTGGCTGTGAGAGTCAACCGAGTTCTACCTAGGCCTTTTTAATAGTGCCTGACCAAAAAGGGAGGTATCCCAGAGTTGCTTCTTGATGTTACACTGTATGACTATAAATAACAATGACTTTTTTCCTTTTTACTTGATTCCAAAGTATTCCATTTCAAGGGATTCCATAAAAGAAAGTTGTCCCTTCTATCTTAACATTTGCCAAAGCCCCTCCTTAAAGAAATGGAAATTCCTTGGCTTATGGTCAAATATAATGACTAACACTTTATCTATAAATCTACAAAGACTTAAAGACAGAATGGCCCCCTTTTAGCATAGTTACTATTCCCATTGCCTGGCTGTGCCTGAAAGTCACTAATGAAGAGCTAAGTGCTCATGTGTATACCTCAAAGACATCTGCCCCCATTGGGCTTGGGACTTTCCATATGGTTGTAGAAACTGTGACAGCTCAGACTTTACCACCTCTTATCATCACCGCCTTCATCCAATTCTAGGGTCAACTTTTCCTGTGGGCATCCTTGTGTGCCCTCTGGGCACTCCCACAGAGGCCTGGGGCCACTTGGTGGGTTCTAAGGGGTGACCGCAGGCGACGTGAGGAGAAAGCTGCTTTCCCTGGTGTAAGAGGCCAAAGGAGGAGCCCTGTCAAGGTGCCAGCTGCCAAGTTGCAGGTTTCTCAGAAGCTTGACAGCCCTGTCCATTTCCACGTTTCCTTACTCCCAAATTCCACGTTCTCTTGAGTCCATTAAAAGCCACTTCAAATTTTAAGCATTTTTAAACTGTTTACAAACTCTGTTTCTTATGTGAATTCCACATAATTTTCTCAGGGGAAATCAGTTATCATAGATGAGGAAGGATATATATATATATATAAATAAATATATATATTTAAATTGGGAAAAATGGAAATTTTACTAAGCTGTATTTAAAGGCAAGGGTTTTCCCCACTACCATCTCCAAATTCTGTTTTACACTGAAAAATCTCATGGATCACAGAGTATCGCTTTAATTAAGTGGGAGGGGAAGGGAGCCACGTGGCCTCTCGACAAGTTGGAGTCTAGAGAGACGGAGAAAGGAGGAGTCCCCGGGGAAGACGATATGGAATCCCTCTGGACGGTGGTGACAATCCACGGGGTCACTCTCCCCAGACCCCCGGGTGTAGGTAAAAATCTGCTCTGCCCCAGCGAGATGCAGAGACACCCGGGACAAGAAGCAGAGACACCAGGGCGAGGAGCAGAAAACACTGTTTATTCTAGAAACTACAGAAGTTTAAATACACTCTTGGACCAATCAGATCCAAAGGTCACAAACAAAGGGGTGCTCTCTGGCAAGAGCACAGTCTATTAGCATAGACTGGGGAAGGATGGAAGGGAGGGGTGGGAAGGTATGGAGATGCTCCCACAACAGAGCAGCGTGAGGAGGCCCCATCCAGGCCACTGAGAGCAGGGAAAGGCACTATCCAAATAGTTTCTGAAGTCTAGTAAGCACGCGGATAAGTTGACAGACAAAGCAAAGTCCAGGAAAAGAGCCACCAACAGACTTTGCTTTTCGTCATTGCCGACGAGCATCAGACAGCAGCAGGGAGCAGAATCAACCCACTTAAATTATTTTCACAGATTACCTTAAAAATAACTGCTATGTTATCCGTGTTGGTAGTGCTTCTAGGGAAGGACATTTGCCAGCAGGGAAGGGGTTATTCTGAGCCTTCTCCAAACCTACATCCCTACATTGTCTACTATGGCTGCAGAGAGCCAGAGGGGGCAATGAGTACCTATGCCACACACACCGGAGTTCAAAGACACAGTGTGAAGAAAAGAACGTAAACTATCTCAGGAAATCTATGTTGGCAGCTTATTAAAATCACAATATTTTGGGTATATTGATTCAAATAAATATTATTCAAATTAATCTATTTTGCCTTTTTATGGTTTTTATATGGCTATTTGACATTTTAAACTTATTGGTAAGCGTTGCATTTGAGGTCCACGTTACATTTGTCTCGGCCACCACTGGGCTAACCTGGTGAGAGAGAAAAAGATCTCTATAAGTCAGCTTTCATTACTATCACAAATATCTGAGCTGATGAACTTATGAAGAGAAAAGGTTTATTTCGGCTCAGTTTCAGAGGTTTCAGTCCACAGTTGCTTGACCCTGTTGCTTTGGGCTTATGTCATTAGCACATCATGGCAGAGAGTTTGAAGGACAGATAAGCTACCCAGCTCCCAGCTGGGAAGTAGAAGAGGAAGAGGGCAGGGTCCTGCAGTCGCCCTGGAGGGTATGACCTCCCACTAGACCTCACCTCTTAAAGGTTCAACATCCTCCGATAATGCCACACTAGAGAGCAAGTCTTTCCACAGGGACCTCTGGAGGACACTCAAAGTCCAAAGGAGAGCAGGCTCAGAGAAAGCAGGACGTCCTCACGATGGGTGTCCCATTCCCAGTGCTGGAGATACCTTGACACAGAGGTCGCACTGCTAGCTTCGCTTTCAATGGCAAGTCTTTTAAAAGTAGCCATAAACATTTCTCAAATTATATCTGTGGCTTTGAGGTCACAACAAGAGCACCACACAGGTAGGAGTTACAGGTGAAACCTCTCCATGGATGGCAGTCTGAACTGGGTGTGGCGCAGCTGATAAGTGATACAGAAACAACCATTACCCCTTCCTCACCAGAGCTCAACTCCCCTCAGCAAATATCCAGCCCCCTCCTCCAGCCTCTGCCCTCCATGACCAGAGGCATCTGCATACCTAAGAGTCCTCAGGATGCCGGATGGAAACAAGAGCTTTCAGCAATTCCACGTCCGTGTTCACTGTCTTTGTGATCTTGCAAATCATTTAAAGATGCAGGAAATTAGGAAAGCAAGAACGAGGAACCTGATGTGATAAAATTAAAAGATTTTTCCCCATCATGGATGCCACAGGTGATGGGATGGGCTCTCTCGCTGGGAATGACACACCACCTGAGGCTGTGCTCGGGCCTGCCTTCATCATCTGTCTTTTTTATCTATTATTATTAAATAGCAGCCAAGGTAAATGGAAGCGTAGACATCAGCAGAGTAACCTGATAAAGATCAAGATACCAGTGCTGCTGATGGAGCAGACAGAGCCAGGCATGCACCTGAGCTCTCATACAGTCCTGACTAGGAGGAAGGCTCCCAGATGGCTCTGGTCCCCTCTCCAGGTCCCACTGCGAGATCTGGACACATGCTTCTGGGAGAACAGAAAGGTCCCTTTCCTGTTGGATAGTTCAGCTGCTTATCATCACTTGAGTTGGCCTAAAAGCTAAGGGGTGAATGACTGCCATCTCTTACCACCAACTGGGAAAACAAAAGAAATCGTGCAATTATCAGCACCATCCTACCAACAGAGACGTGAAGTTTCCCATAGTTCAGGAACATGCTGACCCAAAGTTCTGGAGTCCACGGTTGGACTGGAGTGGACTGGAGTACGCTGATTGCTGCAATCACAGAAATTCTACATTTGTATATATTCCATATTTATATCAAACCTGAACAAAGAGTTTCATTTTTCTTTATTATAAAAGTCCAATAGATTAAATGTGTCTCCATGCCTCTGTCTGCACCACGGGATCCTCCCAGGTAGTGTGCTCACAGGCGAGGCCACTATACCCAGCGCTCCTTGACCTGGGGCTTTAACTATATGCACAGTGTTTAAAGGTTAATTGTTTGAAAGCTTAAGATAGTTTTATTGGGTTGAATATCAAAAGCAATTTTTATTCTCTAGAGTATAAAACTTACGTACGATAAAATTATAAATATTAGAGTACAACACACAACTTCCAATGCCAACGACAGAGAACTTGTCTTGCTTCTGTCTGCAGCCCAGTTTCTCATCCTCGCGTCTCTACCCTCACAGAGTTATTCCAGATATCAAGGCATGCAAGAAATAAAACTTCACTGATGAGAAACCAACCCACACAGTGTCTAATTCTAAGGGGTACATTATTGCTTCTTAAGTTTTCCAGAGCCAATGCATACCAACAGCTGCATTTCAAAATGGAAAACAAATTTTAGGATGGAAACCCAGATGTAATAAGTAGGACCAACTGTTATTCTATTTGAAGGAAGTTGTCGGATTCTACATATTTTTGTAGAGCAGTTTCAAGTCACAAGTGACACTGTGCCCAGTTCACTTGCTCAGGCAAGGCCTGCTCTGATGCTAGGGTAAGAATCCAAAGTGCTCGGACACAGGGCTCCAGGACACATCATGACAGCTTTGAAATAAGTCACAGAACTGAGCATTCAGGGAAAAGTTCAAGGGTAGGAACAAACGCCCTTTCCTCTCCAATGAAGTCCTAGCACAATTGATCCTACTTATTATATAGCACAGGAAAAGTCGTGATTGTACTGCCTACCATCTACGCACAGGTGTTGCAATTAGGCTATTAATGAGAAAAAGAACACAATCTTGCCTCTAACCGACAGTAAGTATGTACAACTGAGCCCTGAGCGACGACAGTTTGACCTGAGCTCTATGACTTTAGGAGTGTGTGAAAGCCAAGTGCAAGCAGTAGACACCATACTTCCAACCTGGAATTTGGGTCTTTGACCAGGCCAGTGAAGTGCAGTGTGATACTCTCCTGCAGGCGCTGACACTTGGCTGCACCTCCCAGCCAGGGCTGACCCCGAAAGCCTTCCAACTCCACGGTGCAGGGCGTGGCTATGTTATGACACTCAGTAGGCGAGATCTTCTAAAGGCATTTTTACCTCTATATCATGGGAGGGAATCCATTACTTGAGCAGCACCTCTTAATGTACTGCAGACCACACTCCAGGAAGTGATCCCATGTTATCCTAACACTGAGCAGAAGATGTATTAAAAACATCCAGATGCAAGTTAGACTGGGAATATTCATATACCTGTACTATCAGAGGGGGAGGTTGAAGATGTTGGAAGAGAAGGGAGGGACAGCACCTTTTGCAGGAGCTCTACTTTGATTTACACCTAAGTGTCAGTGAGCGGCAGAAGGCAGCATAATGGTAATTAAATAACCAAAGCTAAAACAGTGAAATTCTGCCTTTCACATGTAAGGGACTCAGAAGAGCACTGGTTTTGTTTTTAGCTACAGTAGCTATCGAGACATGTCTGATGTTGTGGCAGCTGGCAGATGCACTGTGGGAGGAGTATTGACATGGGCAGCAACAGCAGTAGTCGTCATCCAGCCATGTGGCCCTCCATAGCTCTCTACATACGGTGTGAACAGGGTCTGTCCCCTGAAGGTCCATGTGCTGGAAGCGTGGACTCCAATGTGGAGGTACGGAGGTGGTACAACCTTTAAGAGGCAGAGACAGTGGAAGGTAACTGGGTCCACTGCTAATG
The DNA here is from genome assembly GCA_028644305.1 of Xerus rutilus. NCBI lineage: Eukaryota > Metazoa > Chordata > Mammalia > Rodentia > Sciuridae > Xerus > Xerus rutilus. Next base: position 126,411,634 of record CM053406.1, on the reverse strand, counting down.
CTGGTGTCAAGGGCTGGGCTGGGTCTTGCAGGAATGTGTTGGTTCTTGTGAGAGTGGGTCATGAGAGAGGCCACTCCATGCACTCTGTGTCTTCTGCACGTGGCTGTTTTCCTTTCCATCCTCCACCAAGTTGTGACACAGCCAGAGCCCTTGCCACTACATGTCACCCTGCAGTTTGAATCGTCCAGCCCCCAGAACTGTGAGCCAAACAAACTCTTTAAAGTACCCAGCCTGAAGTATTTTGTTATAGCCACGCAAGATGGACTAATACATTCAATAAGTTAAAAAACGTAAAATAGATGGCACTGCACAACAGTTCACCTTAGTAAACAGTGACAAAGTCTTTGCTTTATGATGCAGTCCAATGTAATAATTTGGTGTGTTCTATTCTCAAGATGCTTCTGACTTTCTCTTTTCTTTCCAATAGGCCACTACTGAGTGTAGCACTGATCCATTTTTCTCTTTCTGAATACTGGGCTGTTTGGCTCTCATTAGTAAGGTCAAAAGTCAAATCAGATGGCCAACAAGCAACTGAGATGGTTTTCCCAAGTGGCCAAATTATGAAACTGGAGGGCAGTTCTAGGCATGTCTTCAAATACCCACTGGGAATCCTGACTTTCTAATTTCCCCCTTTATAATAGGTGAATTCCTGGCAAGGTTCTAGTGTTTATACCACTGTTGTATGGAGTTCAACACACATGCCAAAAATACAGAAAATGAGAGAGAACAAGAGTTCTTGCATAATTAAAAACTTGATCACTAAAAACGTGAGTGAAAGGATTAGAAGAGAAAGTCCAAGTCTCCCAGAAAGTGAAGCCAAAGATAGAACCGTGAGAACTACACCAGAGAGACCAGAGATGCAACGCAGCCAGGGAAGAGCCCACCAGCGACCCACGCACAGTGCGCCTGCAGGAAAGAACAGAGAAAACCCAGGGGCATTCGTCCAAACAGCAAGACAGGAGTTCCCAGGGCCAAAGGAGACGTGGCCTCCAGATCACTCCAAGCGCCACGTGGGATTAATAAGAGGTAAACGTCATTATGAAATTTGAGAACACCAAAAGTAAAAGAGATCCCAAAAGTTTAATGGGAGAAAACAACACAGAACCTAGAAAGAGAATTCAGTGTGTTTTTTTTTTTTTTTTTTAAGGCTTGTATGTCTTCTCTCAGCAAGAAAAAACAAAGATCAAAAACTTCAGGATTAAGAGGTTGTACAACAAGGTTAGAGGTCAAGTTTGAAGCGCACTGAACGCTGTATGGTTTCAATCAATGATACATTGAAATGAGGAGTCTTCATTTCACTCCTTGCATTTGACCCCTTTCACGGAGACACACGGAGGTCATGAAACTAGCAAAGAATGTAATCAAAGCATCTTAATCGGCCCTGTAGCGAACCATACTTGCTTAGATATAACATAAACATTACTAGCTTTCAGTTTTCAGCATCAGCCTGAATATGTAACATGGTTTTAAAATTGTTATGCAGTTAACAACCTTAGCGGTGGGAAAGAGCATGCACAGCTTATACACACTGGAAAGTGGGAGAGAGCTGGAGAAAAAGACACTGTGCCTCACTTTCACCTCATAAAGTAGATTTCAAATAATACTATGTAAAGTTTTCCAAGAAAACCAGCAGTAGAGCTTTTTTTAAAAAAGGAATAAAACAACCAAAATCCGTATTGAGGAAATTGATGAAATACAGGGACATTTCTCTGGGCTAGGATTGGTGCTGGGATTGAGTGAGTCTGTTTTACAATCGATTCAAGGTCACTATATTAGTGATTGACAATTAAAAAACAAGAAAAAAATCACATGCTGTGTATGAGTCAAGTTCTTAGACGGCATTGCTAGAAACACACGAGACACCATTTGGGGTCACGTTCTACAGGAGACAAAAGATCTCTCTTTTAATTTACAGGCCAGATAAGATTATTTGCATCCTGACGGTGTATCCCAGGCATGCGCTGGTTGTTGGCTTGCTCTGGACTCGGCATGTACTTTCTGGGTTTCAAATGAAGAGGGGCCTTTCTGGGGCAACCCTCAGCCAGAGCGCCGCCTCCACCCTGACTCGAGAGGGAGCAACATTCGTCACAGGCCTGGTCCACTGAAAGCCAGGCAGCCCTGTGACCCTTCACACTGCTTTGTTCCTCCATATAAAATATTCGTCTCATATGGATCTTTCTAGCCTCTCGCGTTTCTGCAGGGTTTTCTTCTGCAGGCGGATTCAAGCCACTTTACCCATGTTGTTTTGATCATCCTTGTGTGGAAAAATCGTTTTTCAACAGCATGAGAAGTGGAAAGATGAACACCATGAATCTCATTTTGAAAATGGACACATAGGCAGAGAGTTAAGTGGTGACTCCATCACAGTGAACTAGAACCAAATCCCTGTCCCCCACGTCCCAGGTGGCTTCTTTTGGGGAAGCTGTTGGGATTTTAATGATATTAGTGTAAGCGCCCCCAAATTCAGACAGAACACAGAGAGCGAGCCCAGGGCACACAGCCACATGGATTTCCAACCCTTAGCTACTCTAATTCAACCTATTTGAAAAATAAAACGAAGAACTTCACCTGCAAATGTAAATACATTGCATGTATTTCAGCAGGATTTTAGCCAGCACCACGCAGCCCAGCTGCATCCTGTAACTGGGTTTCTCTTTCATGAACTTGCTCAGCATTCCACGGGCTTGTGCTTGCAAAGGGGAAAACACACTGAGTGAACAGAAAAGGTCTGAGGTGGAATTTTAGTAATGAAAGCACAAATAATCCAGAATAATTCTGTTCGAGTTTTAGGATTTACAGAATGTTTGCCCTGCTAAAGATCCTGAGGGTTACAATAACTTCTTTCAAGGGAAAATAACAAAACCCAAATAAACACTAGGTTTTTCCTCCAAGGGGAAAAAGTTTATTGTAAACAGAATCGAAGAGGAGGGAAAAAGGCGGGGGCGAGCACAGTGCCTGCGGCACAGCTCTGGCACTAGCAAAGGCAGGAGGTCACCTCAGAGTGGTCTCGGTCTCCCTGATGGCCCCGGCTCTCTGCCAGCCAAGAGTGCCCCGGAGGGGACGTCTTCCATGCCAGACGAGCAAGCAGCAGGCCCAGGGACAAAGCAGACCTGGGACACTCCCCCAGCATGGGCTTGGGCTCCACTTCCTACCAGCAGGCAGCCGGAAGCCCAGGGCCAGGAAAAGGCAGCCCTGAGCCAAGGCTGAAGTGGACGGCAGGCTGAGGCTCTTGAAAGAACGGAAGCCATATGGGAATTGCCTTATGATTCAACACAAGCCTTCAGGTGGCTTTAAATCAAAAGGAATATTGTCAACCACGTCCCTGGGCCCTGAAACCCCCCCACCCCCCAACCCTATCCTCCTCTTCTTTATAAATTTTACAAGCTCTGTGATTTAGCAGTGGAAATTCCCTAAATATAAATTAAGCATTACGTCCACCCCAGAAGCTCTCCCTGGCACGCCAGCAGGAGTGTGGTATTAAAATCTCTCCTGCGACCCCTGGGAAAGCGTGCGTGTGTGTGTGTGCCTGAAGCTTCCCAACCCCACTAGAACACAGGTCACGCCTCTACGAAACGGCACCTAGTTTTGTGCAGCCACAAGTGCTGTGTGAACAGATTTCCACCAGCCACCACCACAGCTGTGACGTCCCTCCACCAACAAAACACCCAGGCAGGCACTCTTGCACCCCTGAAGAGACAAACACTGCTGCCCTAGTCAGAGGTAAATGACACTGTGCAACATGCCACCCCGGCCCAAGGGACACGGTGACCGCAGCTTGCTCTCCCTCATGTGACACAATGAGCCTGGGTCGGGGCCTTTTAGTGACAGTCCCCCACAGACCACACTGCTGCTCTCTCTTCACATGTGTGTCAGCCAAGGCAGGCGCAAAGGGATGACGCAAATTATGTGGTGACTCTTCTGGCCTCTTCTGAGATGTGACACCTGTGACTTCAGCTAACATTTCATGGGCCAAAGCCAGTTCCAGAGTCAGGGGGCAAGAAACTGAAACTACACCCACTGTCCCCAAGGAAGGCCATCGACACAGCTGGGAGCACCCTTAAGTTGGAAAGGGCAGGAACCACTGCAGACCTCATGCAGGCTCATCGATTCCCAAGATACCCAGATACCAGATCCCCTCTTCCTCTTTCGCGCCCCACACCCCTGCAGGGAGCCCACACTACCTGCCAAAGAATTAAGGAGCCAGGACTAGAAAATGCATCTGGGAGGGGCCTCACTCCTAGCTCCCCAGGCTCAGCATGCAAGTCAAGCAGGACATTCCTTCTGCTGCTAAAGATACCAGAAGAAAGGAACAGACACTGTCATCAATATTCTCCAAGTGTGTCCCTGGTTCTGTATAGGAGAATGAAGGAAGGGGGGTGCAGTCTCTGGTAAGTGTGGTAAGACTTACCTCGTAAAGATGCATGGAAAAAATTTTCTTGCCAGCCGTTTACAGGGGAGACTATTTCATCACTTGCCTATCCCTTAATGCAAATTCAGATTTTTCTCCCCATGAGGCACCAAGGGACAGAGTCTCCATTTTAATATGAACAAACCTCTCTAAGAACATACAGAATAGCAAAAGAATGTCTGCACAAATCTTGCTTTCCCAAGAAACAGTCCAAAAAATTTGTTATCTTAGAGAGAAGCTGAAGGTCAAATGGGAAAGGAGACAGAAGAGGAACCTTATTTTCTCTAGCTCAGAAATACTTTCCTAGCATTCTTTCTCTGGTACATTAACCCTGCCCTGCACCCTGAACTTTTAAATGGGGAGGAGTGAAGGAAATTTATTAGAAGAGGACTTGGGAGGCTTTTAGTAATGCTAGAATTCTGCTTACTGTTTACCAGATACATGGAGAGACTTAAATAAAAAATTCATGCCAACAGTATTTATACAAGAGACCAGCTGTTCTCATTTATTCCAACAGACATGGTTACACAGGACTCCGAGCTCCATTATCCAAGCTCAGTGAGCTACTCTGGCAACAACTGCACAGGCCTGAAGCATTTCAGGTCCCAGAACAAGGGCTTCATTTTAGAGAGGAGCTACAGACAGCGTATTCTAAGAACCCTAGATTCTACCTCAAAGCTATCAGACTAGACCAAGAAAGGAAAACTCCTCCATAATGCCAGCTCAGCTTACCTCCTGCCTGCCACAGGCCCAAGAGAAGGGCGAGCCCATCCACCTGCATCTTTGTCCTCCAGGGCGACCAGGGCAGGGTGATCCCTAGTGCCGTGGTGAAGCTCAGCTGAACTCAAGCCCTTCCCGCTAGAGTGCCATTCTGTATGGCCATCTCCAATGAAAGGTCTAGGAGCGCTCTTACTTTTTAACTTTTAAATCAGCACTGAGGAGTGACTTTTTTTTTTTTTTTGGTACCAGGAATTGAACCTAGGGATGCTTTAGCACTGAGCCACACCCCAGCCCCCTTTTATAAAAATAAATATGTGTTTTATTTTGAGACAGGGTCTCACTAAGTGGCTTAGGGCTTCACTAAGTTGTGGAGGCTGGCTGTGAACTTGTGATCCTCCTGCTTCAGCCTCTGGAGCCGCTGGTATTACAGGCATGCGCCCCTGCACCCAGCAAGGAGTACCTTTTGAACCATGAGGAGCAATGCTCACAAGAACTGGCTTCTCCGTGTTGCCAGGCTAGTGCAAGAGGAGCAGCTGCATTGCCCACAAGGCTGATAACGGTGTTCTCGGCACTGGCTTCGGGCCAAAAGCTAAAGCATCTCACTTTAACCTTCAAACTCTCCTTTAAGATGAGCTAGTGACTTCCTTCCAAAGACTCACAGTACAGAAAGGGAGAAAAAGAGAAAGCTGGCAGGGGCAGCCCTCAGCCAGGGGGTCAAGGCCAACATGAGCAGCAACAGGTCATGGTGCAGGGCACCCCCTTGGTATGACGCATGAACACCGGGACTTCACCTCTGTGCTCTTCCCCTCAAAAACTCACGACCCACTCTAATCATGTGAAAGAGCTCTGACAAATTCCAAGTAAGGAACATTCTGCAAAATACCAAATCTCGTCCAAACTGTCAAGGCCACCAAAGTCAGGGACAGGCTGAGGAACCCCACAGATCAGGGAAGTCTACAGAGATGCAACTAGTAAATGCAATGTGGTACCTTGGAAGAGATCCTGGAACCCAAAGGGACACTTGGGACAAACTATTGAAGTCCAAATTAACGATTGAGTTTAGTAATAAAGTATCAGTGCTGGTCCCTTGATTTGGATAAGCAGACACAGGAAGGAAAATGGTAACAAAAGGGGAAATCCGGTGGGTGGCACATGGATTCGCTCTTCCTAGCTTTGCAACTTTTCTGTAAATCTAAAACTATTCTAAAATTAAAAGTTTAATTTAAAAAAAATTATCTGAGGTTGATACTTCTACCTCCATTCTAGAGATAGAGAACTATAGGTTAAATAACTCCTCCAAATTACAAGCCCAAAGCAAAAATACCTGGTCAGATAAAACCACTCCACAGTGAAGCCACCATTGGAATCAGGATGTAAGAAAAGTCCTTGCCTGAATATTTCATAAAAATCGTTTTATGCCAGATACATTAAACTGAAAGAATTTATTTCACTTATCTCCCTAGTAATGAAACACTTTTTATTTTAGCACACATTTAAGTCCGAGGGCCATAACATGACTTCTGAAATATTTCATCTTTATTTCCACCACAAACTGAAAGGACTCCATCAATGCCATGTGATGACCGTATTTAAAGAGAATTAGCGTAGGGGTTTACCAAAGTCTCAGTGCTTCAGTATTCCCCAGGAGCAGTCGCCAAACGCTGAAGACCCCAGCTTGGGACCACCCTCCTTGGTCACACTTTCTGTTCTGATATACAGACTGGATATTTTGGAGCTGGTGAGCTCAGCCTGCTGTGTGACAGGAAGAGCAGGTTAAAGTTGGTAGCCCTTCAGGAGGAAATGACAGCATTGACCTGAGGAAAAGCTAACCCACACTTGGAGTTTCTTCAGACAGTGAGACTCGAGATCAGCTACGGCTGCTCCAGAAACCCAAAGCAAACCCAGTGGCCTCTGAAACTGCACCGCCACAGCGTTATCTCCTGAGCCAGCGTTTCCCACAGTGGAAGCCAGCCTCTCTGGGAAAACTCCAATGTCCTCCCCGGAAGGCCCAAGCAGTCCAAGACATATTCTCTTTTTCCTTGGGACTTGCCAAAATCAGACAGTAGGTTTCAACAAATATTTCTAAATACTGTACTTAATATATTGTTCCCTGTGAGAATATAAAGTGGAAGTGGTCCAGCAAGTGAGAAAACAGCCTGTCTCTGGGGGCGATTAGATTAGCCAGCCTCAAACACGTTTTTCTCAATCTTGTTCTACAAACAAGTCTTTTTTTCTTCTTCTTCTTCTTTCTTTAACATGAAGTGATTTCTTGAATTAATGATTTTACCACTCTGGCCTTGTCTCAGGAAGAGCAAAGATTCTTTTCCTCCCCTTTTGTGCAGCTAACTGTGCAATTACTTAATGGCATCTTATCTGTTTAAACAGGAGGGAAGGATGGACAGAAAAGAGGGGGGAAGCGAATCTGACCGATTTTCCCACAAAATCACAGCAGACCAGCAGCAGCGGAACAGATGGGCTGACTCTCCTGATTCCCTGGTCAGTGGACCTCTCCTCTTCACCACCAGGAAAGAAACACACCACGTTCAAGAAGCCACAATCACCCCTATACACACACTACACACACACACACAACATTGCAAACTGGCACTAACCCAACACAAACGTCTCCTTTCAAGAATTTTTGCTATTTTTATAAGTGAACTCATGAAAAATCTCTTCGTTTTGGGGCTTGTGGCTGGAATTTTAAAATTTCTCATACCAGTGAGAGGTTGGAGTGCTGAGAGCTTGCTCGGAGGGCTCACTTCCAAGATCATTCTGGGGACAAAGAGGGACTCAGAAGAGCATCCTTGGGGTGCAATACTGGAGCTCAGAGATGCATTTAGAGCATCAGGTGGTCACAGACACACGAGCCCAAGTCCTGCTGCCTTCAGTGAGACCTCCCTAATCCAAGCCTCCCATTTACACCCTCTGCAGACCTGATGTCCACTCACCTTCAGATCCTGCCCTCACTCTCCAGAGAACACCTGCTGAACATTAACCAGAGATCTGGTTTCAAAGCCGAAAGCCCACAGAATAAGGAAAGGTCGGGGTTTACAAAGCACTCGCACATAAGCTCTTAAGTGTTCCTCAAAGTTTTCATTCATAGTGTCCAGTCTTCCCAATGACTTCCATATTTGCTCTTGGCTTTCCAGATAAATAAAGTTGTCAACTAACTACGTGATAGAGAAGGTTCCGCCATGTGCCACAGCATAGAGCAGAAAAGACACAGATGTGAAACTGTGAAGCAAACTAGAGCCGAATGTTCCTTTGTACATGCTACTATCACAGTATTTCCCTACTGGTACTATTAACTTTGCTGTCAAGCCACCTGGATGCTGAATTCACTCAGTGATTTACCATGTGAAAAGACACAGCAGCCAAGCTCAGTGGCCTGTAATCCCAGCAGCTCAGGAGGCTGAGGCAGGAGAATCTCCACTTCAAAGCCAGCCTCAGCGACGGTGAGGCATTAAGCAACTCAGTGAGACCTTGTCTCTAAATAAAATACAAAAAAAGGGCTGGGGATGTGGCTCGGTTGCTGAGTACCCCTGAGTTCAATCCCCATACCCCACTCCCCATCAAAAAACACATAGCAGCACAAGGAGCCTTAAACAGTGCCTGGCACAAAACTATGTGTTCAATCAATCAGTCAATTTTTAACATCTGATAAATAGTTTTCTCAAAAAAGAATAAAAAGAAAGGCAAAGAAGGAAAGCTCTTAAGCTCTTTCTCTTCCTAGTCTTCACAAATATTTCTAAATACTTATGAATATACTTAGGAATACACTCTTACAATGGCATTTCCATGTTTGCCTTCTTCATATTTAATATGCAGTTATACATATAATTAGAAAATAATTAAGAATAAAGAGGCAAGATAACAGGAGGAACAACGCTTGCTGCGTGTATATACATGAATGTGAGCCACACATTGTGTGGGACTGTTTCACGCCTCAGCACACCATGGTGCTTTACTGTATGTTACTACTAAAATGTATTTGATTGCCCTGATGTTGTTTAGACATTGAAACAAAGTATGTCAGAAATAAGGAACTTTGTGGTATTCTTTTTTTTTTTTTGGTACTGAGGATTGAACTCAGGGGCACTCAACCACTGAGCCACATCCCCACCCCTATTTTGTGTTTTATGTAGAGATAGGGTCTCACTGAGTTGCTTAGCGCCTCACCGTTGCTGAGGCTGGCTTTGAACTCGCGTTTCTCCTGTCTCAGCCTCCCAAAGTGCTGAGATTACAGGCATGCGCCACCGCACCTGGCCTGTGGTATTCTTATAATTAAAATTTTACATGTTTGATCATAGTCTTGGGAAAAAGCTATTCCAAAGTTGAGTTGCTGGAACTAAGAGTAAGCACATTTTGTTGCTTCTGATTTTGCATATTGTAAAATAAGTTCCAGGTAGTATGTAAAATATTTCTCCCAAATAGTATGTTTTTTCTTATACACGCAGTGATATTGTATCCTGTAATCATTCTTCCACATAGTTTAATAGCTAAAAAGTGAGTCTTTATATTTTTCCAAGAAGTAACTTACCTACTTAAATATAAGACATAACCATAATATTTTGAAGCCTCAGATCAAAGTAGGTACCCAAGTGCTAGTACTTTGAAGGACTACGAACTTTGTACATGATATTACACATATTGAAATACTAGCTAATAGTTTCCATCTTTTTGTTTAAATTAGGATAACTCAAAACTTTGGTGGAGATTTCCTAAAGCTCCATATATACCAGGCGGATTGTGTTTTAAAATACCCGTATACACGGGTCACCTTCCCTTGTTTTTCTTACAGGCACCGTCACTTTATTATCTGACCCTTGAAACTGTCTTAGATATTCGTACTCTCTCTTTTCCTCAGGGCTCACTTGAGTTTTGCTTTAAACTGGTGTGTGACTTGTGTGTATACACACACATCTGTGTGCCCATACCTGTGTGCGCGCCAGTCTATACAAACGCATATGCACATGCGTGCATATACATACCGTGTACATTTATCTTTGACACGGGCTGATGTACACGTAGGCACAGCTTTTAGACCTTGCCTTTCTCCCCTTGGTCTTAGTAAATCAGCTAACGTTGGCATCTTCATGTTTACCATTTTAAAGGAGTAATCCAAGAGATGTTCTCACTGCGAAGCACCACAAATAAGAAAAAAAGACGCCGCTTCTTCTAGATTCTTCTCCAGGCCACTTAGCAAGTGAGGGAGCAAAGGAGCGGCAGGGTTGCTAGGAACACAGGACTGGCTCAGTCCCTCCGGCTGCAGGCGCTCCTCGCTCTGTCCCACAGGCCCAGCCCACTTCGAGGCGCCCTGCAACCGCGGGCAGAGCCACCCAGCGAGCCTAACTGCCATCTGTGGGGAGACGCGCAGGTCCGCCGGATCCCGTGCGCTTGTTGGCGAGGCGAGGCTCACACACCTGCTCCAACCGTGTGACTGCGCTGCGGGTTTCCCTTGATCGCTGTTGGGGATGTTGGTGTAACTGCTTCACACCCGCGGCGGGCGAAGGGAAGTGGGCTCCGCTCAAAGCAGCTTGCGGTGCTCTGCGCTGCCAGAGGATGTCACGCGGGGAGGGCAGTGGCCAGGGCGCACGCGTGCCGGCAGGCTCTCCGCGCCCTCCACCCGGACCAGACAGGGGCCTTAAGATAAAACAAAACAACAGGCTTTACCAACCAGGAAACCAGCAAGCAAAGGAAGCAGCTGTCTCTTTCGCTTTGAAATTGTGTGTGTGTGTGTGTGTGTGTGTGTGTGTGTGTGAGAGAGAGAGAGACGCACACACACACACACACGCATGCACGCACAGCGCCACTACACCATGGGCCACTGATCTCACCACCTTCAGGCTTCCGTTTTCATAGAGGCTTTTCATTTTTCTTGACTAAGCAAATTTGCTCCTTGTCCAAACTACACCAATATTCATAAAATCATTTCGACCCAGGACAAAAAAAAGTGGGGGCGGGGGCTGTTTGAGCACATGCCACCGCTCTCTGCAAAGTCTGAGAGGGTTCCAGTGTGTTCTGAGTGTAGCCCAGGTGTGTAGCTTTCCACCTCCTGATACACATTTCTTACTTTCAAAACAGACATTTATGGCTGGAGTTGTGGCTTAGTGGTAAAGCACTTGCCTAGCGTGTGTGAGGCACTGGGTTTGATTCTCAGCACCACATATAAATAAATGAATAAAATAAAGGTTCATCAACATCTAAAAAAAAAAAATTTTTTTAAAAAGCCCCAAACGTTTAAGTCAGCAAGGGCAAATCCCCTATGTGAAGTCTTTGGGATGCCCCCAGGGAGCCCCCAGGAAACTCTGCATCCTATGCAGGCTCCCAGGCCAGTGATATGCACAGCCCTCTCTGACCTAGAGGAGCCACACCGGGTTGGGCTCTGCTTTTACTCTTTCCTGTTCCTCCACTGTGAGGTTTGGGGCAGTAACCACAATTTTAGAATAAAAAAAAAAAAAGGAAAAACTGAAGGAAGAAACATCAAGCAGAAACTGTGTGTCTCCTAGAAAAGTGCAGAAGCTTCACCAACTAGAAAGCCATAAACATGTGGCCTGTGAACACCTCCATGTACCTTCTAAGGAATCTTTTAGAGAAAATCTACCAAGACGGCAGTGACATGTCCAAGCCCGGGTGATATTGCCACTTCTGCACAGTTACAGTTCTGCCGACCTCAGGGGTCACCATGAATATTTCCTTAGATGTAGACACGGCAGGGTGCTTTTGGTAATGTGGACAAAAGGTGTGTACAGCATGGTGCGTGTTCATTCTCTACCCTCCCCTTTTCCCTTACATTCTCACCCTCACCATTTGCCTCCCCGGGCTGGCAAGCAGGGCCAGATGAGAACGTGAATGGAAAGGTCCCAGGAGCCAGGTCTGGGTGTGGACCCCACCTTAGGCTCCATAGGGAGGCCTGCACTTCTACTCCTAAAACCTGAAAGTGTAGGGGTCTGAAAATTATGTTTTCTCCTCTCAATCTTCCATTCCGGGGCCTTCTACCCCCATGTTGACATTTCCTCCTTCAACATTTTCTAGTCGCCTTGCTTTTTTCCAAAAAAAGCATTTCACTGGAACACAAGAGTGTCCCAGTCGCTGTCAGAAATATAAGAAAAGACTGCACTGTTATCTTCTACCATTCTGCACCAGAGCATGCACTTAAGCAAAATATCCACATAAAGGAAACCCATCTTTGCAGGAAGTTGAAAAATAGGCGGAAAACCCTGCATTTGTTAACTATGTACATAATAACCAGGAAGTCCCTACCCCCACCTGATGCGGCATCCACTGTGTGCTGGAAACTTCTGAGAGATGTCAAAGCTCATTAGAGAGAGAAAAGGTGTCAACTAAATGTAAGAATGTAGAAAAAAATCTTTTGAAATTTTAAAAGATTTGTGTGCACAGAGCTAATACACCCTCAATGCAGCATTTGCAAGCTTGACACAAACTAACCCTAACTCCCGACTTTCAGAAAATATGTTGATGTTGTGCTCTCAATTCTGCCTTCCTTTCAGGAGGGCCCTGAACATCTTCAGTTGACAGGGTTATCGTCAGCCTGGCTGGGCCAGAGGGAACAGAAATGCCAAGAGCTTAGATCCAAAATTACACTTTCAGTCTAAAGAAAACTACGAGTCTACTTGAATGCACTAAAGGATAAGATTTCCTCAGTTCAGCTTGTCCACCCTGAAGACGTCAGTTTCTGCTGGATCATTCCCCGAGAGGAATCACAGAGTTTACATTGCAAGACAAAACCAGAAATATGGAAGGTCCACTCCTGAGTCCTCCCCATTGTCCTGAGAATGGAAATGCTTGTCAAATTTTATAACATGGTCCATGTGACACTAAAGGGTTGGTATCGATTCACCTGTGACACACGGTGACTAAAAGTTGTAACGGTGGATGTGTGTAGCCATCCCCTGGGTGTGTATGCAGCTGTTTTAGAAACATCAAACTTGCCATCTCAGGTAACCTGCTCTCCCGTGGCCACATGAGGTAAAGGAACACATGCTCATGTCACTCCTGCAGAAGGCAAGATTCGCAGGTAACAAGTCCAGACAGCTCTAGCAATAAAGACCCAAGATCCAAAGCCAAGATCCAAATCCAGTTCTTCCCAAACCCAATGTCAACTGGACTTCTCCTGCATAGGCCAGCTTGGCAAAGAACTAGGAGGATGTGGGATGACAACCCCAGCCACCTACGAAGCCCCGCCGTGCCTATCCAGGACAGGCCTGGGGTAGCTGCTACTCCAACTCAGCTGACAGTGACTGGGGGCGACTGCACTCCTGGTGAAGTCAGAACTGCTGGCCTCTTGGGGAAAACTAACCACATTTTTATATGAAAAAATTTAAATACTGCTGGGCACAATGGCCATGCCTGTAATCCCAGTGGCTCCAGAGGCTGAAGCAGGAGGGCGGCAAGTTCAAAGCCAGCCTCAGCAACTTTAGCAAGGCCCTAACCAACTTAGCAACACCCTGTCTCAAAAAATATAAATGGCTGGGGATGTGGCTCAGTGGTTAAGCATCCCTGGGTTCAATGCCTGGTACAATAAATAAACAAATAAATAAATATTGGCAATTATTTAAACACACACACTTGCACGCATGCGCGCACACCTCGTCCTCAAATGGGCACATACCACATATCCATAGGATGGATTGGGGTCTCAGGCCACTGGCTTATGATATCTGCCGTCTTCTACTGGCTTCCCATTCACTGAATCCACCTGGAAGCCACACTATCATCCAAGATTCTACGGGGACCATTATTAAACTTATATTAGGGTTATATAAGTTTGCAAATGAAAACGTTCCTAAAAATAACAGTTTCAATGGATCCACAAGAGCCACGTGTTTGAAAAACCAAAGCATCTTTGGGATCACATGTTTGGCGCCTGCAAATGAACAGTAAGCTCGGCACGCAGCCCCTACGCGGCTGAGTCCACAGCAGCCACAGCGGCTCCTTCAGTCCCAGCTGTGCCAGACCCACAAACTAAAAGGCGGATCATGAAAGCCAGGGCACCAGCAGGAACCACCGTCCCTATCCCCTTTCTCATCTCATGTCCCCTTCAAGTCTGATGATTGGGCAGTTCTGGAGCTCTTCCGCGAGTGGAGACGCACTCCGCCAGCTCCAGCTGTTCAGGCTCAGCCCAATCTGTTCACGGAGCTGGCTGTATTATAACAGTAAGTGGTTACAGTTCACCTTCATTTGCTGCAAGATCATTAACTATCCCTCAGAGAGACAGCATTAAAGAGAGGGCCCGAGGCATAACAAATGGAGATCCCTGGGTAGCAGGTTCAACACAGGTAAGACCCCAGCAAGGCCACCTGATGGGGCCCACAGCCAGAGAAGGGAGGAAAGCAAGGGCAGGAGGGTGGGAAGGCAGAGAAGGGAGAGAAAGCCAGGACGTGCCGGCAAGCACGCATGCCCGTGTGAGAAGAGAGCCACAGCGGAGTGTGAACACAGGGCATGTCACGTGAAGTCACAGGTGACACGACTCCAGTTCTCTGGCAGCTCACATTCTGCTACAGTGGTACAACTAAGTTTGCGGGGGTTGGGGGACAGGTGAGAACAGAACGGACTGCAGTGTTTCACAGGAACACGTGATACTCCAGACGCTTTTCCACCGGAGCGCAGTGAAGCCCATGAAACCTGTACTTAAGTCATGCATCTGACCTGCCGCTCATACAGATGCTGAATCACAGTGTTTTCCACTCGACTCATGCAGTCGGTTATTAAAGGCTTAACATGAGTCTCATTTGAATCTTGTTCCCCAGACACTTCCCCAGACCAGCACTGTGAACGCACCCCGTGATCAGAGTCCCCTTCCCAGAAAGTTCTGCATGTTATAGACACACCTGGGAGCTCTTTAGGCGATAACAACAGCATCAAGGACTGAGTTGCAATCATCGCCTTAATCAAAACCAAATTCCAGTCAATAAATGAGTAGAAAATTGGTAGCAAAATGGGAATTCCACAGGCAGTTTCCATCTCCTTGAGATTTACCTTCTTTGGAAATGCACAGATAATAAACTGCAACAAAAACAACAGCTCTGGATTCTCACTGTCACTGTTTTCTTCTCCTTAGTTAAATCGATCCCTTCGGCAGTGGTTCTCAAGTGGGGGTGCCCTGGTTCTCCATGCCACAACTGGAGATGGGCATCTAGTGGCAGAGGCCAAGGGTGCTGGCCACACATTCTACAAAGCACAGGACCCCTCCCCACCAGTAAGAATTATCCAGACTAAAATGTCAATAGTGCAGAGGTTGAGAAATGCTCCAGAGACTTATTTTAACCCCTCCCCACATTTTAATATCCTATATGATTTTTATTGTCAAGCAGAAAAGGATTCTAATTGACATCTTCCTATCATTAAAATATCTTCTCTCCAAATAGTAATAACATTTAACATAAGTGGAAAGGAAGGCAAGGGGCAGAGGTTTAGAACTAACACAGAACCACCATGGGAGCCCTATGAATCCTACTGTAGCCCCAAACTTTGCCCAGGCTCCAACCAGTGACTTAATTATTGAAATGTCAAAAAAAAAAAAAAAAGTTTTCAGAGTCTGATTTAATTCTGATTTAAGGATACTTTCAAATATGTGGACCTAAAGATTGCTACATAAATTTTATGTTTATAAAGGAGAAAACCCCTTCGCCACCTCTTATGGAGACACACAAAAAAGCACTCCCCCCCCACACACACACACGTTGAAACCAGAGACTCTATGTTAAAGTAAATTGACTGCAGGTAAAAAGACTCTGTAAAAATTAAATTGGCTTGAAATAAAAGAAACTCACCTGAGGGGTGGAGAGGAGGCAGTTGGGACTTAACCCTTTCCTGTAGGAAAAGAGACGATCCCATTCTCCCAACCACACCTGGAGATTAATTAGTAGGTCTTTGATGTATTCATCTGTCCTCAGCCCAAGAGCTCAGTGGAGTCATCCTAACATTTACAGTGCTTGGTAAAAAATAATTTGCTGTGAGGTAATTTAGTGTGAGCTCAGGTCACGTCCCGATCTTGCCAAGGATGCCT
>CM053406.1:126375997-126394974 GCA_028644305.1 Xerus rutilus | reverse complement strand
TTCAAAATGCATAGTGGGTTTCAAAGATTCAGCATGGAAAATCAAGTAAAACATCTCATTAACTCTTTGATTCATTAAATATTGAAATATTTTGATATAATAGGTTAAATAAGTAAATTGTATTGGTAAAATGAATTTACCATTTTTCTTCTTTAAGAAATCATACATGTAGATTGTATTATATTTATATTGGACTGCATTGTTCCAAGAATCCCATAAAAGCTGTTGAATGAATGATAAAAATGATTTTAAAAAAAAACAATTAAGATTAGCATCAAGCCAAGCGCAGTGGCACATGCCTATAATCCCAGCACTTTGGGAGGCTGAGACAGGAGGATCGCGAGTTCAAAGCTAGCGTCAGCAAGGGCAAGGTGCTAAGCAACTCAGTTGAGACCCTGTCTCTAAATAAAACACAAAATAGGGCTGGAGATGTGGCTCAGTGGTTGAGTGCCCTGAGTTCAATCCCTGGTACCAAAAAGAAAAAAAAAAAATTAGCATCAATGCTTTTAAACCAATATAGAGCTAGTCAATAGAAATGTTGTAAAATAAGTTAGGCAAAACTTTTTGAAATAACTTCTGTATCTGGAGCTTTGTTTTACTCTGAATCATTTGCTGTGAGAACATGTTGACTAATCACCCAGGACTCCTAAAAGATGGCACAGCAACCAACTATGAGACAAGCCACATCACTAAGGCCAAACTGAGGCATCAGCACTGTGTTAAGGACTCAGGAGAGCAGAACAGCAAGCTCACTAAGGGTAAGGGACCATCAGGGATTAAACAACTAATCTGGGAGTCCCACAATTTTCCAAGCTTCTCTTCATCCGAAACGTAACAGTTCCCTCAGTGCAACTGATTGTTTTGAATATATCTTTTAAATTGTTTTTTTAAATGCATGGCTCTTTTTTTTTTTTGTACCAGGGATTGAACCCAGGAGAACTTAACCACTAGTACCACATCCCTAGTCCTTTTTATTTTTTATCTTGAGACAGGGACTCTGTAAGTTGCTTAAGGCCTCACTAAGTTGTAGAAGCTGGCTTTGAACTTGCAATCCTCCTGCCTCAGCCTCCCAAGCCACTGGGATTACAGATATGCACCACCACACCTGGCCTCTACCAAATGTTTAAAACACAATTAATTTCAATCCTTCATAAACTCTTCAAAAAAACTGAAGAACATAAAATACTTCCACTCACACTTTGAGGCCAGTATTGCTCTGATACAAAAATCAGACAGACACCACTAGAACTTAAAACTACAGACAATAGCCCTGAGGAACACTGATACAAAGTTTTGATAAAATACTAGCAAACTGAGTTCAGCAGCATATTAAAAGTATTATACATCACAACCATTGGAATTAATTCCTGAAGTATAAAGATGGATCGACATACAAAAATCAATTACTGCAACATGTGAATTAACAGAATAAAGAGGAAAAAACATATGATCATCTTAAGTGATGGACAAAAAGCATCTGACAACATTTAACACCCATTCATGAAGAAAGCACTCAACAAACTAGGAAGAGAGGGGAACAATCTCAACAAAATAAAAGTCATATATGGAAAACCTACTGTGAACATCATTCCCAATGGTAAAAGATTAAAATCCTTCCGAGATCAGGAACAAGGCAAGGGTGTCTGCTTTGATCACTTTATTCAACATGGTACTGGAAAGTTAGGGCAAGGAGGAGGGGGAAAGGCATCCAAATAGAAAAGAAAATTATGTTTGTTAGCAGATGTCAGCATCTCATATACAGACACCCAAAAGATTGCATACATGCACAAATATACATACACACGAAGTGTTAGCACTAATAAATGAACCTACCAAAATAGCAAAACATAAAGTCAAAATAATAATCAGTTGCCTTTCTGAACATGGACAATAAACAATGTCAAAAGGAAACAAAAACAGAATTCCATTTACAATAGTATCAAAAATAAAGAAACACTGGGGATTTGATCAGAGGTAAAAGATTTGCACAGTGAAGATTTGTACAAAACATTGATAGAATAAACTAAGTACATAAACAAATGGAATTGTATCCCATGTTCATGGTTTGGAAAATTTAACCTTATTAAGAGGTCAGTGCTACCCAAAGTGATCAACAGATTCAATGCAATCCATATCAAACTCCCAATGACAATTTTTGCAGAAATGAAAAAGCTCACACTGTAATTTATATGGAATATCATGGAACCACAAAATAGCCTCAACAACCGTGAAATAGAAAAACGAATTTGGAGGTCCCACAGTTGCTGATTTCAAAACTTATACAGAGCTACAGTAATCAAACCAGTGTGGTACTGGGAAAATACAGACATATACAAAACTAGAACAGAATAGAGTGTGCAAACATAAATCCTCACATCCATGGCCAAATGATTTTTGACAGGGGTGCCAAGACTCTTCAATAGCAAAAGGACAATCTTTCCTACAAATAGTGCCAAGACGGCTAGATATCTACATACGAAAGAATGAAGCTGGACTCTTATTTACCAGCACAAACAAAAAAACTAACTCAAAATGGATCAAAGACCTAAAAACAGACCTAAAACTAACAATTCTGAAGAGATAACCGAGGGCAGGACCTGCATGACCTTGCACGTGGCAGTATTTCTTGGCTATGGCATCAAAGGCCTGGGTAACAAGAACAAACACAAACAGAAACCTAGGAGAGGCTTCAAAACTTTGTACATCAAAGGAAATGAGCAAAAGAATAAAAAATTAGCTCAAAGAATGAAAGACAATATTGTAAATCATCCATATGATAAGGGATTAATATTCAGAATATATAAAACACCTATAATTCTACAACAAACCAAACAGCCTGAATGAAAATGGGCAAAGCATAAAGAATTTTTATATATTTCTCCAGGGAAAATACGTAAATGAACACATGCCCCAAATCACTAATTATTAAGTAATACAAATCAAAACTACAATGAGATACCACTTGATACCCATAGTACGGTCACTGTTAAAAAGAAGAAACGAAACAAAATACTGGTGAAAATATAGAAAAATTGAAACCCTGTGTACTGCTGGTGGGGATGCGAAATGGAACAGCTACTGTGGAAACCAGTATGGCGGTCCCCCAAGCCAGTGAAAATGGAATTTCCGTATCATTCACCCTTTTCACTCCTAAAACACTCCAAGGAACTGAAAGTAGAACCTTGAAGAGATATTTCCATACCCATGATTCCAGCAGCATTATTCACAAATACTAAAATGTGGAAGTAAGGCAAATGAATGAATGGATAGGCGTCTGTCCATGAATGAATGGATCGGCAAAATGTGACAGGTCCATGTCACAGAACATAGTTTCACCTCAACAAGGAAGAAAATCCTGACACAGTCTTCAACCCAGTGAACCTTGAGGACATTCCATGAGGTGAAATGAGCCGCTCACAGGAGAATTACTCAAGGTGCCTGGAGTAGTCACTTTCAAAGAGAAAGTTGAATGGTGAGCTCCAGGGCTGGGAGGGAGGTGGGAGACACAGTTAGTGTTCCAGGGGTCTAGAGTTTCAGTTAGCAAAGATCCAGCAGTTCTAGAGATGGACAGTGGTGAGGGCTGCCCAGCAGTGTGACAGTACCTGATGTCATAGAGCTGTCACTTAAAAATGGTTAAGATGGCAGAGCATATGTGTATTTTACCAAAAAAGGAAGAAGAGGAGGGAAGGGGTGGGGGAGAAAGAAGAGGAGAACAAAATGTGAGGAGAGTAAGAGGAAGGGGAAGGGAAGAAGCCAGAGGGGTGGAGAACTGGAATGGCCTTTGGATCATCCAAGTGGGAATTTGTACATGCACCTCCCTGATGTCCTGCAAATGGCAATGGAGCACCACTGCTCTGCCCATCAGACGGTCCCTAGGATGACGGCATGTCTTCTGATGCAAGTACACCTTTTCATTTGGCCACACGAACCCCAGCGAGATTCAGAAAACAGACCAGGTAGACCAAGTGGACACATAGAAATGAGAGGGTGAGTGTGCACGCTCTGTTTTTTTTAAGAATTTATTCTTTTGACCTACCTTCCATCTTCTAAGCCTTCACCAGTCCTCATGTGTGCCAAAGTCAAGCATAATAATGGTTAGCAATGTGGACGGCAAGAATATTCTTTCAGATGGCAAAATGTTATTTCAACACTGATTAAAAAATCATCATTATGAGATATAATGTAGTGGGCACTACATAAAGCACATTAAAGGTTACGTTCTTCACAACAACTGCATATGATGAACTCCATTCCATAGATGAGAACACTGAGGGAAATAAAATACCTTGTCTAAGGACGCAAGGAAGAAAATATGGCCTCTCCTAGAGTCCTCTTTTCTAAGCTACAGAGCGAAAGAGTGACATGAGAAGAAAAAGAATCAGAATGCAAAAGAAGCATTCTTCAGCCAAACTACTGCTCTGAAGAAAGACAGCTTCCTCCAAAGCGTATCTGCTTTTTAATATTCTTTATGTGCAAGTAAAGCCATGATATTAGAAGCATCCTAGAATCATCTGGTTTTAACATACAGCTGTGACCGATGCCTGCCTCAGCCCAGGTTGCAATCCTCAAGCGCACACCCTGGAGCTCAGATTATTAGGCAATTCAGTGAAATGGGACTGAAAATGCTCCCAGGAGCCGTGAGCTCCCACATCTGCTATACTCGTTTCCAAACTTGCCCAGAAACCCAGAAAATCACTTTCAGAGGCATCACAGGATTAGGGCTTTGCCTCCCAGGAGGTGCTCAAACTGCCCAGCTTCTTCCTGCAGCCTGCTCTTCTCTTTACGGGTACTAGATTGTTCCTAGAATTCTCAAACGTCTCCCTGACAACCAAGCTTTCTTCGCACACCACATGCCACTCATCTCTCTGCATCCATTTTTAAGAAGGGGAAACAGAGGGCAAATGCCAGGCTGTGACCTCTGTCTGGATGTAGCCAAGCATGATGGGTGAATCAGGTGTGTGGAATGGAGGTTTCCATGACGACAAGGCTGCCAGGCAGGCAGGGCCCTTGCAGACTCTCTCCACCAAGGTAACAGAGGCCATTGGGCTACCTGAGAGTCAGCCCAGCTCAGAGCTCCCGAGGGATGGCAAGGACCTGGGTCTGTGTGGCTCCCACGGCCACCCTCAACTTTGGATTCCTTCCTACCAGCCCCTGGATCATCTATCCTCTCTTATCTGGGGAGGAAAGGGTATTCTCTAAAGTGAGCTACTTGTGAGAAAAATGCAGAAAGGGCTAGAAATTAAGAAGAAAGCAGTGGCTCTAAGACACGTGGCCATATGCCCACTGGACACCTGCTGCCTGTCTTCCTATAGTACATCCTCAGTACCTACCCCCCCACCCCGTGCACCCTAAGCCATCTATGGCATAGTAACAATAACTAATGATAAAATAGAACAATGATAACAATACATTGCAATAAAGTATCATGAATGTGGTCTTTACCTCCATCCTTAGTGTACTCTAGTATTTTTGAATTATGGTTGATCACATGTAACAGAGATCTCAGAACTTGAAACCTCAGGCACAGGGGGCTATTGCATACCATTCTCTCTCTCTCTCTTTCTCCCTCCCTCTCCCTCTCCTCTCCCTTTCTCCCTTTGTCTTCTCTCTCTCCCTCCCGCCTTACAGACTTTTAAGTTACTAGTTCCTGTAAGAAATAGCCTTCCCTAATATCTCAACTTGGAGGATCACTTCCTCAAGGAAGCCCCAACCCCTGGCAGACGCTCCGTCTTACGGTCCCTCCAAGGTGCCGGAGATCTCCAGCCTCTCCAGCCCAGCAGTCACCGCCCATGACTGCACCTGCCTGCTCCGCTCCATGATCCCCATCATCTGGAAGCGGGAACGAGAAGGTGCCTTGCCTACCTTTGACTTAACCTGGGGAACATCATAAAGCAGAGGGTCCAGGAGACGTGCCCAAGAACAACCGAGGAGTGAATGAACTCATGAATGGACAGAGCAGCGGGTAAACAGCGGCCGGAGTGGCGTGACCAATCACAAGCGGCATTGACCACATCCACGTTGTCATGAGCATCCAATGAGAAGGCGCTTGGGAAATTCCTTGTGCTGATGTGTAAGTCTCTACTTTCCAGTAGGACTTCCCAGGAGGAGGTTAAATTAGAGGGAGAGACGGGAAGCTTGGGCCACGGCTGCAGGGGCAGCGACAATGGGATCCTCCATGAGCCCTAGAAAACCAAGCAGGCTTCACACAGCATGCATGGACTTGTTTCCTGAGAAATAATTATGTCCTGCTTTTGCTCATTTTAGATACAGACATTCATGTTATCCACCATTTCCTACTTACATACCTTGTTCATTTCTATCAAATATTATTGCAAGTTGCATGTCCCAATTCCAAAATGGCACCAGAAGTGCTGCAGATTTCAGAATTTTTTAGACTTTGGGATGTGTGCATACCAGCAGAGCATCTCTAAATCAGGATGGATTACCATATAATTTAAAGTTATATTTGAAGTCCAGGTGCACAGACTACTTGGGAGGCTGATTCAGGAGAACTGCCTGAGTCCAGGAGTTTTCAGACCAGCCTGGGCAACATAGCAAGGCCTCATCTCTAAATAAACAAACAAATGTTAAATTATATTTGAATACTAACAATGCTAATGAAAATAATTACAGATAGCTGTCAAGGGAAAATGAGAATAATCTGCATTCTTCAGCTGCCTGGTGACAGAGCCTTAATTCTCTGGTTAAGAAGACTTTTCTCTAAACCCTGTAACTATGTGTGGTATGAAAAATGGTATACATGGTTATTTCCTGCACCTTTTACTGTTCACAAGAAATGGCTTTTAGGAGTCTGTTCATCACCGCTTTCCCCAAGAGAACGCAGTTTTAAGAAGAATGCGTGTCAACCTGTTTTGCGTCTTGACCTTTCCAGGAGTCCGAAACTCCATGGGCTGTACGACCCACCTTCTCTCCCTGTCTCTGTCTCTCTGTCCCTGGCTCTGGCTGGCTGGCTCTCTTTTATGAGGTGCAGGCTGCCTCATAAACAACCACCATCAGCCCAAGATGGCAGCATTTTCTTTGACTTGCTCTGTGCTTTGCATAATGTTCAGAATAGTACCCTCTGCTCAAAGACAACTTAAAAGTTTCAAAAACACAATGCAATGTGAGTTGCACCTTTAGACTATTTACAAGCACCACGGGAAACAACTAGCATGTGTGGGATCAAAAGAAAGGGCCAGCCAGCATGTCAGAAGTCAATATGATATGCGTTTCAGATGACATGTGACATGCTCCTTGTTCAGAGAAAACAGTCCACGCTGCGGCTGGGACAGGAAGTCAAAGCTGGCAACAGCCCACCCCTGCAAAGGGGGAAATAAGTGGTGGTGACTCTACATGAAAGAGAGAAGCTTGAAATGCTTCTATTACCAAACCAGGCAATTAAAACATTAAATGTGAAATCCGAGGCTCTGTAAATTTCCTAATATGGTATAAGTGCTGACTTTCCAAAATGATGTTTTCTCATCTTTCAATATATCAAGGAGCATGCCAAAACCCCAAAGAAACATTTCCATTTTGAAAACAAAAACAAACCACACACATCCATATTCTATTAATAACACCATTTTGCCCTAAAGACCCTACGTCCTTAGTCAAAAGCCCATTGCATACGTAAATCCTAATGTGATTGAAACTCCATCCAAGGAAAGCTGGACCCGTGTAGGGAGTAATAGGGCTGAGGCAACGGCAATCGAACACCCTTCGTTTTCCTTACTGGAGACCCAAAGCCATGTCCCCATCATGGACGTAGGACTCTGTAAATATGTTCTACATCTCCAGCAGCATTCTTTGAGAGAGGAAAGTTGGCATGGGACACACAGGTTCAAGCCAACTCCTCAACATTTAGAAGGACAAGGAGATAGCAGAATGCAGGCTCGGAACTGAAAAGCCCAGCCAAGAGTGCCAGGGGCCAGGTCCAAGATCCCCCGATCTAGACTACACAGCCTTGACCCTGTCACCGTGAAAACAGAGACACACCAGGCCCACAGCATTTTATGGTGAGAGACAGAAAAAAAGAATGTGGTGCTCCCCTTCAATTCAAACTCCTCGGAGCTGCACACCCTGCGGGGCACCGCACAGGGCAAGGACAGTAGATGACATCAGTTCTGCACCCTGAGTGCTTCTATCTTCCAGGGAGAAACAAAGCAGGCATGAGAAATAATCACACAAAAGAGCAACACAGATCAGCCGGTCCTCCCTAAAGACGGGCCATGCGACTAACGCGATCCCTCCAACCCCAAGCCTGCATGGACAGCTGCATGTTTTCAAGTTCTGGGTCGCGGGCTCTATGTTGTCTCAAGGGCAAGAAGAGGGGAAAATCAAACCCAGCCTGATCGGGTAAGCTGGGGGAGAATGAGCACGGCGACTTGAGACACCAATTTGAACAGAACTTCAAGGAAAAGTGGGAGCACGTGTCCAGAGACATGAAAACACCATCTTGTTTAAGCCACTGGATCTGAGTTCAGATTCTGCCCCAGCCACCTGCTAGTGGAACTGGGAGAGTTCACTCATCCTGCAACCTCGTCCTTTTACTTACCAAATGCTGTAGGGCAAACACATCTCCAAACTTAGGTCAAATGGTTGAAGTTGGTTTCCACACTTTACAAATGGGGACACTGAGACAGCAAGAGGTCCTGTATCCTGAAAGTGCCTCAGTTATGCTTTGAATCCCAGTAGTCTGGCTCCAAAGTTTGACCTCTGAGCTCCACGCTGCTTCACTTATAAACTACTTGCTTTCCAGCGAGAGGTGTACCCAGCACAGTGCCTGACATTTATCAGAAGCTGGATGATGCTGAATAATTCATCTCCTGTCTCCCTCCTCTCCCTTGCCACACTGTGGGAGGCTGGAGATAAGACTGTGCACACACAGAAGGCATCTACGTCAATCTGCAGGGCTCAGGAGCTCTGGGGCAAGCTGGAAAATGACTCTCTGTCCTTATCCCGTGGCCTGGAACAAGAGCTCTAACTCAGGCAGAGATGCTCAGCATTTGCAGACAGAGGCTGCCTCTATTTTTCAGAATCTGCATTCCAGGCACAGCACTGGAGACAAGCCCTGGGAGATTGGAAGGTTTGTGATTCCTGCACCAAGAGCTATATACATATATGTCAATGGATACATGTACACACAGAGACACACACACACACAAGACCATCCCATATCTAAAACTTATATCCTGAATACCACAGGGGAAAAATAATCTATTTTCCAGAAACTTCCATGGCCTACAAATTGGCAGAGTTTCTGTATCAGGCTGCAGCTTGGTTTAAGACGGACCAGATATTGCTGGGAGCTAAAGAACAGAGTCTCTTTTGAAAATTATGAAGAACAAATTAGACTCAGAGGCCCAGGGGAGCTGTGTTGTAAAATATGAGAAATTTTTGTTTTCCTGCTCTTCAGCAGTATTTTTATGAACTAATGACATGAAAAGAGAAGACAGGGATTATTTTTGTATCTTGGTATTTGTGCAGAATATCATCAAGAAATATGGAAATGTTATCAATTAAGTGTTCAATTGGGTAAGTTCCGACCCATGCTAAACGGGGGACTTAATGTCATTGGAATTTTTCAAGTGCACACTTACGCATGTTCCTAACTATAAGAAGCTTACACATGATACCAGGCAGAAATGCTATCTACACACTCTTTCATTTTTTTAAATAAAAAGTTCCATTTAATGTTAGCACAATACAAGAACATTATATTGTACATGAAAAAAATCTCACTACAATCAAGTATTGAAACAGTTGCTCTGACCCTGAATTTTGCTAACGTAGTTTAAAAGTCATGAAAAAGAAAGTTGACCTTTGATAGATTCAGTCTCCGTCACTGTGGCTACTGGGTTAGGTGATGGCTTGCCAAATCTTACAAAGCTACAGTACTCGTCTCCATACGAATTTCAAAAACTATAAGCTTCTATCGTGAAGAAACTTGATTCTCTACTTTCGGACTCCATCCGCAATCAGCCTGCCTGCTCTCAGGGCATCTTGTGCTAAGAGTCAACAAAGAGCCCAGGTGCCTGCTCTGTGCAGCAAGTTCTTCACACGTTTTAATTACATTGTAGCATGAGTGATTGAGGAAAGAGGAGAAATCTTCATAAAATGTTCATTAGAAATGGCAGTTTTCTATCAGGGCAACAAAAAAGGCATTCTTCAACTTGTTAGTCTAAAAAAGTCCCCCAGTGGGAACTAGGCCTCTTGCAGTCACATGCAAGCCACATTTAGGGTCCTGGCTCAGCCTGGAACACGTGAAGAGGGAGGCAGGAAGAGGAAGGAAATGGAGTCAGCAAAGAGGAGGACAGAGTTTCTGGGACTCTGTGGACTGGAGGAAACAGTTCTTTCTAGGTCCTATTGAAGCCATCGCCCTCGTCAGGAGAAGGTGTGCTGTCTCGTCAGCTGTTTCCAAAGTCATCACAGTGGCTAAAGAGCAAGGCAGCAGAGCAGTTTGTGTGTGTGTGTGTGTCTGTGTGAGTCAGCAGAAGCCGGAAGCCTTACAAAACTACTTCAAACAAGCTGGAAAGGAGGAGGATAGCTTCCACCTCCAGACAGTGAGAAATTGCATTATCCTACGGGATGCGGCCACCCATGCTCAGTGTAGATAAGTGAGAACATTCTCTTCTCTGGCCAATAGGAGACCTGCAACCACAGCTGCTCACAGAAGCTCTGGGTGGCCTCCTGTCCTGCGGCTCAAAAAAAAACACCAGTGCTGTGGGTGGTGCTCCCAAGTGCAGGGTGGAGGGAGGGGAGGCCCAGCAGAGTGGCAGCTGCCTCCCACAGGTGCTCTCCAGCCCCTCTGGGGCTCCGGGTAATCAGAGAAGTCTCCAGACTAACTCCAGGCAAGTGGCCTCTGTGGGAGCCGGCCTCCTCACCAGCCCACAGCAATAAAGGCAAACTGTGCCTGGGAGACCCTGGAAAACTGTGGAGAAATCTCCCTGGGAGGCAGTTCCTGGTGCTCTACGAGAAAGAGGGTAATTAATACCACTTGGTGAAAGAAAGGGGCATTCCGAATTCAGCCAGAAATGAGAAAGAAGGCTTACCCGCCCTGCACACAGACACAGAGCCTGGAGAAACACTCCCTCTATTTAAGAGACACAGCCAGATCGGATCAAGAACTTACATGGGCAGTAATATTTTAAACTTAATTTTCCTCTCAGTAAAGAAAAAGACCTTGACATTCTAGGAAAAGTGTATGCAAGTTGTACTAGAAGCTCTTTGGAGATACTATCATTTGCATAGGAGACTGACCTAAATAAAAACATTCATTTCACTTATTTAGCAGTATCCAAGGTTCTATTTCATGTTATCTCTTGCTTTCTTACATTTCCCATTGTCTCCATGTAAAAAAAAAAAAAAAAAAAGTTTTTTTATCTGCAGTTACTATGTAGTATGCTGGACAAACAAGAAGTCAGAAAGTATCAGATATGTTGATAATGCTGAAATCTTAGACATTTGCATAGAGTCCCGGACCAAGTCACCCCTCTGCAGAACCCAGTGCGGCATACAAATTCTTTTGGAAGAATATATCTATTTTATTTATATATATGTACGCAAAGAGAAGGCCATTGAAGAATGTGTCCATATTGACTAAGAAGGGATTATAGGATACAGTAGGCAAAAAATTAATGCTGATATTGGAGCGCTGGCTACCAAGTGAGTGCTGATAATAATATTTCATGCAAAACGAACATGGACCTAGGTGTTAAAAATTAAATTCAAGTCATCTGGCATCAAGATCACTGAAATGGAGGTTGAAAGGCTCCGCTCGGCCCTTGATTTGCTTTGGGGCCTACATCAGGTTGGGCTACACCTCCACCATAACATCTGCAAAATGGAGATAACACCTCCTGCTACCTACCTCAGAGAGCTGTTAGAAGATTAGGAACGAGAAAAGAAAATCCTCAAAGCCCTTTGAGTTGCTCATAAATATGACACGCAACGTAATGAAATACCACCCCTCTCTCCAACACCCAAGAGACTCAGTCATAGAGATAGGAAACAGACGCCAGCCTAGCCACAGGGCACAGTGCTTGAGATCAGGGTGGGGGCAGGCAATGCTGTCCTCAGCTCCCAGGGACTTGGTGGGGCAACATCTATGCAGACAAAACACAACACCCAGATAAAAGGGGTAAAAAAGAAAAAAAGACCAATTTCAACAGACTGTCATCACATCCAACGAAGCGATCCCCATAGACAAAATTCCGAATTCTTGCTTAAAAGTCTAAATCTGCAAGAAGACAATCAAGTGACAATATGACCCTGGCAGGTTTTCAGGTTGAGAAAAGTCTCTTATTACAGCAAATTGGTTCTCTAGAGGGAACACCCCCACACACACACACTAAACAATATGTAGAGCATATAACACATAAACTGGAGTATTTCTAATCAATTTATACAGGAAACAAAGGCTATGATTGTCTATACCTAGTCATATATGGAGTTATGTATGGTCCATAAGGAAATTAGAAGAATATCAAGTACTCATATATCCTAAGATATTCTGAATTACAGAAAGCTTAAAATTTGAATTTATCCATTCATAAAGCACATTACCTATTATATCAAGCATTTTTGGATCATGTGTCAGGTTAAAATATAAAAGATAAATAACACCCAGTCCCTCATTCCCATGAAACTCAAAGCCTAGCAAGAAAGTCATAGACAAAATAAAACCTCTTACAATCTGGGAAGAGTTTGTGTCAAGCATAAACAGAGTGCTAAGGAAGAACAAAGGGCAGAGTGATTGATTCTGCATGGAAAGGAAAGAGGGGAGGGTCTAGGGAAATTTCAGGGAACTTGACACTGGATGAGACCTTGCAAATGAGTGTTTCATGCACACAGAACAAGGTCAAAGGCCTTTCTAGATTCATAAATGGCAGCCACTTCTCACAGCACGTCTTGGAGTGTCCTCGTAAAATGAGACACATGGACTCAACCATCAGGAAGGGTCTGAATTGGTAGCAAAGTCTCTGTGGGGAAAGAAGCGTCACAGGATGAAATTTCTCTCAAGGGCACTTGGATGTATGTGAAGGAACATGGGCATAAGTGGCAGGAGCAGGGGGGCAGGTGGCTCTGGCCTTTGGCTTCAAATACATGTTGTTTATTATCAGTTTAAAACTGGCAGCGCTGCAGTTAAAAAGTTGCTTGCAATGAGGTGCCTCTCATCGTTTTCCTTCTAATTTATCACAGTGAAAGGAGCCTCAAAAAAAGAGTCCTAAATTTTTAATATCCTAAAAACCAAAATGGTTAAACTATAGTCAAATCAACCACTATAAAAAAAAAAAGAACCAAAAAACAACCTCACATCTCTGCCACTTTAAAGTAAATGTATTATAAATTGTCTAAAAAGAGGGTTAAATTCTTGCCATTGGCCACTTCCTTGTTCTGTTCGTTTTGTGGACCACTGGAAGCACACACTACCAGGGACGGCCATCCATGGGCCGGGGAGACTGAGAACAAAGTTCAGTAATGACCCCAGGAGAGACTGGACGATCAAAAACAAGGCACATTGTTCAAATTTGCAGAGGACATCAAATTAGGTGTGGTTGGAACAGGAAATACAAATCTGAAAAAGACGGGGAAAATGTGTTATGTTCACTAAGATGGACCGGGAGAAAAATAGACAAAGACACACGCTTACCTATGATATGCTAATCAGTTGCAAAAAAGACTCACTTGTGCTCTAAAGCCACAAGCTCTCTACCCAAGTGCTGGGTATACAGTGGCGCCCTAATGCAGAGTGCAAGCTGCTCCCTGCTCTAACCTGTGCCTTCTTATGGCTAGTGCTCACTCCAACCTGGAATGGCTTTGAGGGCAGCGTGTGGAACACCAGAGCAGTCTGTAGGCATGACGATATGGGAAGGGGGCACGCTAACAGGCCCCCGTACTCAGCAACAGTGCATGAGAAGATAGGTGAGCCGCTTGGCCTAGAGATAGAAACTGTGGCAGTGCAGAGACAAGGAATCACCACCCGCCTCGGTCAGCTTTCAGCTAAGACCAACCCATAAATACCCACAGTAAACACATAAGACCAAGGAGCACGTGTGTAAATAAACCGCAAGCATGAGCACAAACAGCCCTATGTGTAAGCCCCAGTACAGAACCACAGCTCCGTGTCTCCAGTTCAACTCGAAGCTCATGAGAAATCCAGACAGAATGCTGCTATTCCAGGAGAAAGTCCACAGAAGTCCAAACCGCCCCACAAATAACCACACCCCATTATGTTTGCACAGGATCTCAGGAGCACGGCCTCCTGTGACACCTCCTTGGATCCCAAGCGGGTCCCTACATATGTTGATGGCCCCAAGTTTTGACCCTGGATTCACTTCACTCTCTGTTACTTAGTGAGGACTCCGTGAGTCATCCAGAGGACACAGAAAGGTAAGGAGCCACACCTGCCCTTGGGGAGTCAGAAAAATGGACAGGTAGCCGTGAAGTACTCACACAAAGCAAGAAACGAGGCACCGGGAAGGGAAGTGCATGCTGCGGGTCTTTCAGTTCAGGGGAGGGTGGGAAGGAGGATGGGAAGACAGACTGAAGCTCAGAGAACAGGAGAAAGATGGCTGAGTGGAAATACAGGTGCAAAAGACCGGAAAAAATTAAAAGGGAGCCAGATGTGATGGAAGGTATCAAACTAAACATGAAAAAGGAATTCCTGCTACAGAAGAAAGACAAGCTGATCTAGGTATCTGGGCTTTAATTGGAACTCCTGAGAGTTCTAAGTCAGGAAAGAAAGCTAAGATATGGGCCTTGGAAGGCCAGTAAGGAAGTCACCCAGGGCTACGGATCTGGAAGTTTCCCCGGAGGCTCCTATGCTCAAGGCCTGGGTCCAGCTGGTGCTGCTATGGGAGGTGGTGCCTTCCTGGAGAAGGAGGCACCAGGGCGTGTCCTTGAAGGGTATAACTTGTCTGGTCCCCGTCCTCTTTGCTTCCTGGTAGCCATGAGGTGGGTAGCTTTGCTCTCTACTATGATATTCTGCCTCCTCAAAGGCCCCAAGCGAGAGGGCCAAATAACAACCATGAACCAAACCATGAACCAAAATAAACCTTTCCTCCTCTAAATGAATACTCTCCAATATTTTGTCATAGCCACAGGAAGCTGACTGATACACCCAGGGAAGACAGGACTAGATAACCATGTTCTGGAGACTAGTTAGCTGCGCTAATGGGGGCATGAAGACATGAACTCTTGAGCAGGGGAAAAGCCAGGTAACACTGAGGGACAGGTGGCAGACATAGCAGCTAGTGAAGAAATGGAGGTCTGCGTGTCTGCTCGGAGGAGGCGGGTAAAGGACAGAGGAAAGCTAAAGCTACCAGGATTGCACCTCCAACAGCAGAAGAATACGGCCGTCATCAGTGAGCCATGGCAAGGAAGGAAAGAACTTCTTGGGGAAACGATTATCCTTTGAAGACTCTTCAACTTGAGCAGAGGAGGGTGACTGGGAAGAAATACCTCCAGAAAGGACTGGGGCAGTCTAGCCGGAGCGGTGATTGGAAGTCATTGATCTGAAAGGAAGTTGAAATAATACTATAGACCGAGAGAAACCATTGAGAGAGAGAACTCAGAAGTGGAGGGTAAAGAAAGTCTTGCAACTTCTTAAACACACATCACAGCTGATTTTAGTGGCAAACTATCAGGAAAAATTCGAAACCAAAGAACTTGGATACACTTCAGAGATGAGATTGGACTTCAATGGGAACTAGAGTTCTCAAAATATTCCAAAGACAAACATCTAACAAGCAAAAGCCATCCTGAAATATCAAACTGTTGATTTCATGGTCAGTAACGACATGAAGTAGAGTTCTGTGGAATCTGACTAAGTAAATAAATTACGGTCAACTAATAACCTGACTTTAATCACTTAACACCAAGACAGGAAAAAGCAACCACTGTCTCCAACTGGTACACAGGGTCTGGTATTTTTAGCCCTCTCGCTGACACTGTAACCAGCACCACTAAAATCTATGTCGATGGTTTCTTAGGGCCCTATAAAGGACAAACTTGGGTGACAAAGAGCCACACAAGGTCTCTGACACTGAGAAAGTCAACCAAATATTCTTCTTAGTTGTTTCCAAGCTTCTGATAGAGGACATGAAGGAGGAAGCCATTTCCAAAGCTTCATAGACAGAGGGTTCTGGAGCTTGGCTTCTGCTACATAGGAAAGCACAGCAAGGAATAGGTCCTACCTGCCAAGATGACCCAGGGACCATATCAGAAATAAAGATCACGTTGCCCTCCTGTCTCATTCTCTGCCCACGATCTTCCAGTGGTGCACCAAAACTAAAGAGGAAACCATTTTCATAAGCAATACAATATAAGGAGAATGGGTAATATTTATTTGAGACTTATTATGTACCTGGTACTGTTCCTTAGAACTTACCAAAGTGTGCAGTAGGTAGTACTATTATCAACTTGGTTTTACATGAGTAGAAACCCAGGCACATAGAGCTGGGTCCCCTAAGCAAACCTCCTCAGGATTGGAACCCAGCAAGAATGACTAGTGTCTCGCCCTCCATCCCCACCCTACCCCCGCTTCTATACTGCTCCACAGATCCGTGCCCTGACACATCGCCTGTTAAAAGTAAACTATTGTTTAAAGATGGTAAACACTGTCTATGACCTAAGTGTTTCTTGATTATTGCAAATATCTCCAAGAGGACCAGACGCAAACAAACCAAAAGAAAAGAGTAACCCAGACATACAAATTTCTGAGGAGAGCTTCCAGAAAACAGATTCCATTTGGATACAGAGAAACTTTTGACCATTTAGGGTGACAAGAAGAAAAATGAAATGAGCAAAGGAGAAGAAAAGCTGGAAGCGTCCACTGCTGGACGAGATTTTTCAAGAGATTCTCCTGCAGGACTCACATTTATTTACCATAGATTTTGGACTCCATGCAGAATTACCCTTATGATCACCTCAGGATGTATCTTGCAGTTTACTGTTCTAATTTTTCTCCTATTTCCCTGACTTTCATTTAAATCTGAGTTTGAAAGAATTATATATGGATCTGATACATGATCTTTGCCAAGTCCTGCAACTTTCTTTAAAATTGATGTTTCAGGGCTGGGGTTGTGGCTCAGTGGTAAAGCACCTGCCTAGTATGTGTGAGGCACTGGGTTCGATCCTCAGCACCACATAAAAATAAATAAAATAAAGGTCTTGTGTCCATCTACAACTAAAAAACTATTTTAAAAAAACTTGATGTTTCAGCCTGTAGTTGTGAGGAACTGATCTTAATAGACAGCCTTCACAATGAACAGTGTTTCTTGTGTAACTGCTTCTCCTCAGATTTCTCTGGGTCCCTGCTCTTGTTTGGCTGATTCCACCTGAGGCAGGCATACTTGTCCAAACCTTATGGCAATGCTTAGAGGAAGAACTACTCCTGAACTGAGTTTGCAAGAGGCAGAGAAAAATGCAACCAACCAGCTCCTACGCAAATCAGAGTTTCCACCTAATTCTTTTTCAAATAAGGAGAGAGGACAAAATGAATTTTGGATACAATCAGTCATGACCCCTTGATGATCCAGAGGCTGACAATATAGAGCACAAGTATTCGGTACGCCACTGACTTCTCCCAGGCCAGATTGTCAGAATGGGATCTAGGTGTACAGTGCCTGAACCCACTGTGTCCTTACAGGTCCTAGGGGTCCTGGCAAACCCTCCCCTCAGCCCACGGAGTCTTGGGAACATGAAAGAAATCAGAGGGAGCCACCATGCTCTTTCCTGGCCTCACACTTCTGACAGGACTAATGCCCAGATGGAATCACCATCAAGATGGGCACCATATTGGTGCAGCTGGATAGATATAATCATCAAGGAAAAGACTTGGACACTCAACATCACTGAGAAAAAAAGAAGCCATCAGCACAGCATCTTAACTTTTTTAAATTAGTTACTATCAATGGCTGTGGGATGGCATGAAATTTTAGGACTTCTCTGTACTTTAAAATCTCAGCCTCATAGAATAAAAACCTGAAGAAGAAATCCAGAAGCCAACTTCACTTTAACCACACTTTTTTCTTCTGACTTCTTCCAAAATGTTGCTTAATGCCTCCTCCTACACATAATGGTGTGAGCTAGTGTTTTCCAAACACCATGACACAGAAAAACTAGCATCCAGGGTAGCTATCTATTCACAGGCATTCTGAAAAGCAAAGATTTTGTGCTCAAAGTGAGAAAGAGATGCCACGCTCTGATTCTTCCTCTTTGGGAATGAACATTGCATATTAGCAAATTCAAGATCCTGAGAAGCCCAGGGAAACTTTGTGAACTGTGACATTGCCTGCCCTTACTTGCCTGTGCAATGCATTTTCACAGATTCCTAAGTGGGGATACCTGGATTACACAGCATAGGGTCTGGGAAATGTTCTACACTGAGCTCAACATCAAGATTTAACCATCTGACCCAAACGGCCCTCAATCCTACTCAACAACGTCTACTCTCAATTCTGCTGCGTGTGGCCCTGACCCCTTGGCTTCCTCTATATAGAAAACCTCTCCTCAGTCAAGTTCATCTCCTGTGTTTTAAACAGACAGCTGTCCTGCCATTGGGTTTACCACTCCCCATTCTAGAATATCTGCCAGGAATATTTGGTTCAATTTAATCCCTTAATTCTTGAGATAAAATCCCACCTCCTCGGAGACTCTCCCACATGCCCCTTTCCTTTCCCCTGAATATGCACTCCAATGGTCTTGTGGGGGGACTCACCCACTGCCCATCCTGTAGGTCCACATGTGCCATATGTACACTGGTCCCCCTACTTCAAAGAACTGGCTGAGAATGGCTCTAAGCTCTTGGCTTTTGCTAGAAATATCTAACACGTGGTATTTTGCTCAAAAAATAGCAGATATTCCATACTGTAATGTAGACCCATTAGGAAACTCATGCCAGTACCCACCCAAAGGTATTTCAATGCCACACACGGCTTTCAAAATTAAATAACCAATGGACAGTAGCATGACTC
>CM053406.1:126349439-126375497 GCA_028644305.1 Xerus rutilus | reverse complement strand
GCAGAAGCGGACACGAGTTTCATCTTCAAATTCTGGCTTTTACTACCAAGAATATTCTCCTCTTAAAAAGAAGCTCTTGGAAGAAGCCAATGTCTAACTTTAGAATCCCTGTACCAGAGCCAGCTGGAGGGAAAGAGGAAAGAGAGAAAATAGGAGGGGGTAGCAAGGCAAGGGAGCCACCACAGAACTTTATTTAGTGCCAGGCCTCTTCAGAAAAAGATGACTTCATTGGCATCGCTCAATAACGGGTGCTCCACATCGACCCCGCAACCCTCGTTCTATAGCAATTTAGCTGTTATTGTCATTCTTCCATCAAAGAGCAATTCACATGTGCCTGATGTCATAACCACATACCTGCACATGTGGATGCACGTACGTGAGCACAGACTTGTGCACACACCCATACACATACATAAACTCCACGTGCTGCTCAGGTTCACAGAGGGAGGTCCAAGGAGCTCAAAAGCAGCAACTCCTCCCTCATCTTTTCTACTTGCCTTTGGAGAAAGCAGAGATGTGGTCCTACAGCAAACAACCCTGTGATAACAGATTGCTCTCTGTTGCTGCTGCCCCCCCATCCCCAGAGGCACAGAACTGTGAGTGAGCTGGAAGCGGGACAGAGATGCACCCGTCCCTCGGAGGATGCTCACAATCACCCTGGAAAATGTTTTAACCTCAGGCCAGCAGGAAACAGCTACATTCTCAACAAATGTAACTCGCCACCCTTTTCCCAGGGTCTATTAGGAGAGACTCATTTTGGAGCCTACACGTTTCAGGAAAACTACCCTGCAGGGAAATAATCACGATAAACAACAGAGCTAGTAATAATAATAGCTCGCATGTACTGTGCCTGGCACAGAGGATAAGAATGTTACTGAGATTTTTCTTTTAACCTCACGACTATGAGATACATAAAACTACCAGAAGCGATAGTGACATCTGTGACATTTAAATATTTATAAACAGCTACTCCTATAAACATTAAAACTGGAACCCTGAAATTGTCCTTAACATGCTCTGACACAGAAGGGCTCAGTATGACATCATCCAATTGCTCATGTGCACCTGACTTGTAAAGAACTGAGTGGATGCCGGGTCCAGTGGTGCAGGCTGCCATCCCAGTGGCTCTGGAGGCTGAGGCAGGAGGATCACTAGTTCAAAGGCAGCCTTAGCAACGGCGAGGCGCTAAGCAACTCAGTGAGACCCTGTCTCTACATAAAACACAAAATAGGGCTGGGGATGTGGCTCAGTGGTCGAGTGCCCCTGAGTTCAATCCCTGGTACCTGCCCCTGTCCCCCACCCCAAAAAGAATTAAGTGGATACAGGAAATGTATGTTCACGATACAGGTAAGCCTGAAGGATGTTCTGGTAGACTACGGCCACTAGTTTGCAAAGGCTGCTGGGGGACAATTCTGCAGATGGGGACACTCATGACAGTAAGGCACCCTGCACCACCTCAGAGCTCTGGAGGCTGGTTGTCTGAGTGGGGCGTGGCAGGCGAGTTTCGTCTGAGACTCTACTGTCTTCTGATGACCGTCCCCTAACTGCCACTTCATAGGATCTTCACGCTGGGTGAACATTCCCCCGGTGTCCTCTTCTCGGGACGGCAGTCAGACTGGAATAGGGCTCACCCCTAAGGCCTCAGGGTGATGTCGCTTCTTTACCAGGCTGCAGTTCCAAATCTAGCCCTGCTCTGGGGTTCTGGGGGTGGTGACCTCAACACAGGAATCCTGGGAGACGGAACTCAGTCCCTAACACAAGTAGAACATGTCAGTAAAGACATCGCACCTGTGCAGCCCCCTCTGTGGCTCCCTCCTGGGGGACAACTGCTCTTCCCATTATCATCCTGCACCTCTTAATGGTTTTACCAACCACATTTGGACATTTTCAAGATCTTTTCTTTTTTGTTTTTTGGTACTGGGGATTGGACTCAGGGGCACTCAACCACTGAGCCACATCCCCAGCCCTATTTTGTGTTTTATGTAGAGACAGGGTCTCACTGAGTTGCTTAGAGCCTCGCCATTGCTGAGGCTGGCTGTGAACTGGTGATTCTCCCGTCTCAGCCTTTAAGATCTTTTAGAACCATTTAAAGCAATGAATTTCCCTCTAAGCAGAATACAGGCCATACCTCCCAGATTTTGATATACTGGCTACACATTATCATCATTTCAAAATGTACTCTGATTTCCCCTTTGATTTCTTCTTTGGCCTATGGGTTGTAGGGAAATGTGTTGTTTAATTTCCAAATTGGGGGGGGTGTCTCTTAATGGCTTTGTGTTATTAACTTCTAATTTAATTTTGCCATCGTCAGAGAAAATCCTTTGTATGATCTCAATCTTTTTTTTTAAATTATAGAGACTCGTTTAATGGCTCAGCATATGGTCTTACATTTGGAATTAAAATAATAAAGTTAATAATAGCATAATTTAGCACAGGTACAGTCACTGTAGCTAAGTTGATTCAAAATATTTCAGGATTACTTAAATAATAGCAAACTCAAAAGGTTTTTTTTGTTTTTTTTTTTTTAGGTGAAAGTCTGATTACTACTCATGGGAAAATGAACAAAGAATTTATTTTTAGGAACACAAGGATTCTTTTTCAATGTGTTGATGAAAAGATGCTCAACATAGTATGATATCTTAGAGTAATATCCTTTCTTTTGAAGACAATCCTACACAATTTCCAAACCAAATATTAATCACTTACTTTATTTCTAGGAAGAAAGTACTAAGAGAGATAAAAAAAAAAAAAAAAAAAAGTTTAAGACCCTGTAGCAAATTGAACTGAACACCTATTTGACATTTCTTTGAGAAATGTCCAGAAAAGGGGACTGTCCAGCCGCAAGGTTTATATTAGGAAAACAGTATATAGGAGATATTCAAATCTTTTTTCCAGAGATACCCAAGTACACCCTAGGAGAAATAAGCATAGAAAACTACATTTGTGTTTCTAAAAAGGATGGTAATCTAAAAATATATATATGAAAAAAGTTCCAAATGAAAAAAATACGCATTTTTCTTACTGCCTTACTTTAGGGAAACCATTTAGTTAAGCATATTTTCCTCCAAATCTATTTAAACCCCAAGATTCAGAAGTAAACCTTATTTAGAGGACTTTCTAGTCAAGGATTTGACCTACATAAGTTACATAAATCAAAAGCCAGGCAGCATCCTCGAAGGCAGGGGCCGAAAGCGGTTTAAAATTGTTCCGCCTTGGGATAGATAAACATGAGCCAAAACAAGTATAAATTTTCCTGAATACTTTGTATCACACAGCTAAGCAGAGAAGACATTCAACGTCTAATTTTTAAACTTTTAAAGGGAATTTCCATGAGTACCCTGGAGCTAGCATGCCCTAATTTTGGTCTCACCCATGGCAAAATTCATGTGCCAGTCGTGGCCTTTTCAGATAAGACCTGTGGGAGCACTCCCCATACCTTCAGCCCCTCCCTTCCCTCTTTTCTCATTCTATGGTGATGAAACGCATGCCCAGCAGAGAGTGCCTCATTGGTGGTAACCTCAAGGCCGTGATTGGTCCGAGGACCCTATATAAGCCTCTATACTTCCTGGATTAAACGGGTTCTGCGTCTCGTTCTGGCAGAGCAGTCTTACCTACCCCCAGAGTCTGGGTGGAGTGACTCCGTGGACCGTCACCCCTAACTTCGTCCCATGAGACCCCACTTCGTCTTCCCCAAAGACCCCTTTTCGTCTCTCAGGACCCCAACTCGTTAAGGAGACCCATGAGGCACGACCTCAAACAATAAAGATCCACGGACGCAACGTCTGGGGCCACTGCCTTCTAACATGCTCTAGTAACACAGTATGAACAGAGCTGTGGGGCTGACTGTATTTGTGCTGGTGCAAACATTCCTTGGGCCAGCCCATATTAATGAGAATTCTCCTTTGCAAAGACCCTTTTGGGCCACTCCCATTGAAATCCTGTATTGGAACCAGCAGAAAGCCTCATGCACCAGGTCTGCAACTGTACATTTTTCAGGCATAACACTGGATTTTCTTATACAGTTCCCTATTAAAATGGTTTAGATTCCAATCTGAGCCTTGGGAAACAGAGCATATAGGACCTCTTTCTACAGCGTCTGCAGGGGGGCCAGAGCGTCGCAATGACGTCCTCTTACACTAGAAAGAAACAAACCCTCATTCTAGGCACCAGGGACAAAGCCTTTTGTTA
The DNA here is from genome assembly GCA_028644305.1 of Xerus rutilus. Taxonomy (NCBI): domain Eukaryota; kingdom Metazoa; phylum Chordata; class Mammalia; order Rodentia; family Sciuridae; genus Xerus; species Xerus rutilus. Next base: position 126,371,309 of record CM053406.1, on the reverse strand, counting down.
CCATGGATTGCAAAATATTCTTGGGACAATTTTGATTTTTATAAAATTACCTTTGGCCTTAGCCTGCAGGAATTTTCCTATCGTATCACTACCTTTCTGGCTAATTCTTGTCAAAATGACAAAGGAGAAATGATTTCTTTTGGTGAGGTATCCTTGTCCATGGAAACTGTTATGCATTGACTGATAAGTATTAGAGGAAAGAATTATCAATTGATTTGAAATAAAGCAATCCATAAAGCCAGCACCTTTTCATCCGCATATTTCTTTAAAATTCATAAAGAAGTCCACGTCAACTGTCCTTCAACTTATTAATAAATTACAGCTTTATTGAAGCAATTCCCATGGACACAACCCATGTCAGAGGTCATACTTGGCAGAGTCATCTTAATGCTAAGTAAAGTAAAGCAAAAGTCAAATGGAAAACATCACTTAAATACAGGGATACAGTGGAAACTCTGAGGCTCTACCATCAGGTGGTCTAAATTCAAATACCAGCTCAGCACTTGAAGACTTTATCAAAGCTGTCAAAAGGCTCAGTTTCCTCATCTCCAAATCTGCAAACCCTACCTTGCCGAGTGAGCTTCCTACACTGGATCTTAAGATACACTCATTACATACAGGAACACATTTCCAAGGCCTTCCCAGCACGCGGACTTTAACCATGAGGAACTTCTGATCATGAGCACACTGCACTGCTGCTAAGTATCTACCACCACCTCAGCCAGAAGGACAGGAGCCCCCAAAACGGCCCTGCGAACACCACCTGGATGTGGACAGAAGCCCATTGCTCTTGAATTGCCTTTCCTGTAAATACTGATGGAGCCAGGGCTGCATGACTGGAGATGGGGGAAACGAAGGCACCACTCGCAAGAACACAAGAAAGAAAGAGAGAGAGGACTCCCAACCCCGGACGCCACCGCTGCTTTTACTATTGATCCTGGACAAGATTCTGGGCAGCATGTTCAAAGGATGGTTTGTGATGCTCCAGAAGAGCAGGCAGCTGTCCTGGCAGGCGGCACAGGGTCAGCAGGGACAGGGCGGGGCCTCTCCCTCCCCTGGCAGGGTGAGCAGCCTGGCAGATCAGAGAAATACAGTGGCCACCACATGTTTGGACCTGAGTAGGGAAGGTGACAAGGGTTCGTGACAACTTAAAGGACAAGATGTAAAGACACAGGCGAGTGCCAGGGCAGTGGTAAGACAGGCAGACGAGCCCCAGTCAGCATCCAGTGGTTGGCGGTCTACGGAAGGCCCCTGGGTGGGGCCTCGTCCCGGGTCCCTCTTTCACATTTTTAACTCTCTAACCAAGGACCTAGATGAAGCCTGAGGAATATCTGTTTTACTTTCATATGAACAAATAAAATCCAACATTTGTTGGGTGTTTTATCCTCTCTCCTTCTGTCCCCATGGCCTCTACATTCACGTGTTCCTGACCTTCACAGCTATTCAAAAGGGAGTTGGGACATTTAATCTTCCATTTTACACAAGAGGAAACTGAGACTCAGGGCAGTTAAATGACTCATTTGGTGTAATAAAGCCAGAAAATAGCAGAGCTAGAATTTAACCTCGAGTCTCAAGTCTTAACTTTACATTTTTAACCAAAATCTGGGACAGGCCACACCATAGATACAACATTCAAAAAAAAATCCTGACCCGCAGAAGGGAGCGGTGGTATCTGAGAAATGACTCGGAGCAGAGCTCCGGTGTGCCCACGGGGCTGTCCCGGCTCACACTGAGGTCCTGAAACGTACCACGCAGGATGACTTGCAGGATAGCAAATTTGCTAATCCAGCCAAGCTGCATTTTATATTTAGAATAAAAAGGATTATAGTTCTCCCTTCTCTCTGTAGGTCACAACCCACTGGGTAAAGAGATTTACCCAGCAGATGTGATATTTAAGATCCTTCCGCCCCTGGGGTGCATTATTCAGTACAAGGTATATGACGGCTAAATAAACATCATATTTTGAAAGTAAATGCTAACAGCTTGATCATATAACCACTATAGCACCACACAAGAAAAGAGATCATAGAGCCTGAAACCCAGAATTCCAGGTTTATGCAGTAGTTATTAAAAAAAAAATGGTTTACAACAGCCATGCATGTATGTATGTGTACACGCACACAATTTTTTTCTTCCTGGTAGTCTTTTAGCGCAGAATCCCCAACCACAGGGGTGGCATCTGTATGAGGTAGACACTACTTGGAATACAATATGGAAAACCCAAGGACATTCCAGACGCAAGGAAGCAGAAATGGTGACAACCATTCCCAGTCCTTCCAGCTCTGAGGCTAAAGACCTCTCCCTGCCCTTCACCTTCTCCATGAAGGTCCACCAGCACCCTGGGATAGACTTGGTATTCTATGCAGGAGGAGACGCTCGTAGGTGGCTTGCATCCAGAACTTGTAAATTTTCCTAAGGGACCTGCTCCCTCTTCTCATCTTGACCAAGTGGAACAGTGTGTGGATTTCCAAAGGCAAGAGAAACTCCATCAAGCCAACCAAATGGAAGAGTATGGCAGCCTACCAAAACAGCATCAGAAAATAGGCAAGATTCTCCAAATAGCGCAGGAAATCCATATTTAAGCATATGCTCTGTTTCCTGCGCCAATAGCTTCTAAACTTGTAAACCTGTGCCTGCCCTCTGGCATCCTAACAGTACACTCATACCAAAGTTCCTTCTAACTAATTCACAGCTACTAAACTTCTGCCTCATAATATCTTCAGAACTTTGAAAAACCACTTCACATGTCAGATACCATCTTTTGCTGTTCTCATTTTGAAATGTCTCCTCATCTTCTCTTTCTGACTCTTCCCACGAGTTTTCTTGTTCCCAACTTCCTGTGATCAACACCCAAGGCGAAACTCATTAAGTAAACAGGCTGCCCCAGAGGAGGCAAGTGAGAGGAACTCACAAAAACCCACGCTCCCCAACCCTGGTGCCGAAGCTCCTGGTGTTTTTCCAGGAGGTGGAGGCCAACAGCTTACACTGGAACAGTTCAAATACCTCCTGCCGGCACCTCCCAGCAGCTCCTGCCATATGCACTGGAGTCACCAGCCAGTGCAGCTGATGCCAACGAGAATCTGCAGATTAATGCCAGTCCTCCCTGCTGCAGACCTGCCACGGCTTTATTCCTTTTAACATTATACTAACGCATTGCAGGCCCTGAGTTTATGGCCTGTGCTGATTTTTCTGATGGCTGCGTTACGCCCACCAAGACCATGGAGCATCCAGACAGCAACCCCAAGGGCAGTGTAAGGAGAATTTTCTGATTTCATCCAACAGGAAGCCTCATGGAGACTCTGGGATTAATGTGTTTTCCACTGGAGCTGGAACCAGGCGGGAGGGAGTCACTGGAAGGGGGAGAGGGAGGGAAAACTGTGGGTGGAAGGGGAGGTGGCGTCTTTCATGGGACACAGGTGTCACTCACAAGGAAGTACCCACGTCCTCAGGCCTCCAAGCAAGTAGATTCTAACCCCTTGGCTGACTGTGGCAGCAAGCCAGCCGTCTGAGTATACCCCAGCAAGAGCAGCTCCAAACCATGGCACTGTTCTTGCTCCAGATGGCATGGAAAATAATTTATAAACGACAAAAGTTCAAGGAGTGTGTGCCAGCTGTTCAGCGCCGGCTCTCTGGCCACCTACTTCAGTGGAACTGAGAGCTTTCAATCAACTCCCGGCTCTCGGAGGGCCTCCCAACGGCACAGAACATGTGTACAGTATGTTCTCAGAGAGAAGCCGGCCAAATAGGAAAGATTAGAAAATCAAGAGACATAAAAATAGAAAATAGAAATACACAGTTTTCTCCCAAATCATAATCCCCAGCAGGGTCGAGGAACAAAGGACCTGGCATTTCTGAAGCCACACCGCGAGACCTCCGCCTCTGCTGGAATCTTTTTCCTCTCATGTATACTCCCAGCTTCCTTTCCACGGAATGAGAAGGATCTAGAAGCCCAACAATGCCGTTTCGATGACCTGTCCGTATTTTGCTTTCCTTCTTCATTTGCTCCTTCTCATCTTATATTCAGGAGTATTTTGGCTTAAACCAAGGGCCAACTGCTACCTTGAAACCTAGCACACACATCCCTTTACACATTTCTGTTCTGAACATCCAAGCAAAATAAAACTTTAAAAGACTACCCTCCCGCAAAAGAAATGCTTTCCTACCCTTTCTTCAGGAAGAGTGACTCAGGGGCTATTCGAGTCCTAGGAAGTCATTTAACACAGAGGTGGACAGAGATGATCCTGTCAACTACCCTCTCTAAGCTATTTAAAAATCTAACTAGCCTAGGCAGCAAATGCAACCTAAGCAACTTACTACTTTCAGAAGAGCCAATTTTAAGCATGGCAACCACAGTTGCTAAGGTTATAATTTGAGCAGAGAAAACTTAGGATAGTAAGTATGGTGAAGCCCATTTGCAGGACTGACTCTGGCATGCACTCTTGATTGACTACAGAAGCTTTCTAACTCTCAGCCCAAGAGCTCTGGGTGGGATAGAATGTGAAAGATGATAAACAGGAGGCTGAGATTCTATCACTGGAGACACCAACCCGCCCACTCACTGCTGCTTTAGGCTTTTCCATAAATAGATCTCTTAAAGGCAGGCTCACAGGAGGCCTCTGAGGTGATGTGATCGTGACATGCATGGGGTCTACTTTAAAAAAAAAAAAAAGCTTCATAATAAAACTTAAACATAGAGCACACAATTTTAAATGAAGATATTTATAACTGCAAAACATTTTGAAGAAGGATCAGAGCTGGCTGAAACAAAATAACAAAATCATCACCAAATTCATTTTTAATTTCATATAAGCCCTTGGTGGTAGCCTGTTCTTTTAATACCATGGAGCTAATTGTTCAGTGTGTAAATTGTCTTTTAAGCAGTGTTGTACACCTTCACCAATGAATGAGGAACATAAGAATTAGGAGAGAAAATGGGTCAAATACTGTATGCTTAGAAGCAATCAAGAGGAACATTGAAACCAATCATCTTCCATATTTTTTAAACACATATATTTTCTGTATTTCCCAGCTGTTACTACAGATAACAAATCAGCAATGCAGAGTGGAGGTTTTCTTAACAAGTTAAAGGCATTTGGACACCAACCCAGAGCTGGGTAGCAGAGAGAGAGATCTGGCAAGCATTAAAATTATGCTGAAGATACTACGAGGATTAAATTTCATACCAAAGAAATTGTATTCTGTGTGTAAAATATCTCTAGTTAAACAAATTATTCAAAACTTGGGACTGAATACATTCAATCAAGCTGTCAAAAAAACAAGGCTCCATTGTCTCCTTTCTTTGCCTTGAGGAACTTGGTCAGACAGCTACCAGACAGGGCTCAGCTCCCTGGGCCTGCAAGGGTAAATTTCTAGAGGACAATCTCCTGTCTGCAGAGTATACTTTAAACAAGTCCTTCTGTAACTTAAGACTCCCTGTGTTAGATTTTCTACTAAATTAGTCTGAGTTTGTAACTGCTTCTTACCCGGTTCATCCATCAAACATACAACCCATCAAAACCAGCGGCACCGTCAGTGTATTTAACAAAATGATAATTATTTAGAATACAAAGTTGGCAACAAGGTAAAATTACAGTGGTCAATGCTGTTAGGTCTTCTACAGTGAACAACACAGCAAGTAGCCCTCCCAGAGTTCCCAAGACGCTACATACACCAGATCCTATTCCAGCAATGAGATCTGGCAGGTGATGCCCAATTCACAATGTTTTAACCCCAAAAGACAGACGATCAAAAGCAGATCATTAAGATGACCTAGAGCCCTGCTGTCCAGCACTTTCTGCTGTGATGGAAGCACTCCGCACCTAGCCTCTCCGCCCAGGCTGCCCAGAAACTGCTGACACCAAACATCTGAACTGCAGCTACTGTAACCAAGGAGCCGGAGCTTCGGTCTACTATAAATCTGTTTCATGAAGGACCATCATACTGCACACTGGGGCTTTCAGAACCGAAATAAGTAGGAATAACAAAAGTGACCATTCAGGTTGGGGCGGAACAGTGGCGGAGAGCCCTTGCCAGGCATGCACGAGGCCCTGGTGCAATCCCCACGGGGGAAAAAATATTACCATTGAATCCTGGCTCAAAAGGATTTTAAAATCTTGAATGGAAAAACATTTTTTTGAAACTAGAATTACAATCAGTTATAAGAGATCAAACATGCAATGGGCTCCCAATGTCTCTAAAGCAGCCGTCTTCGGAACAAGGTAGAAGGCCACAGATCTAAAGGGCTATGTTTTAAAATTTTGCTCAGTTGATTTTCCATGAACGATTTTACACACCCTACTAGGATCTAAAAACAGGCAAGGAATTGTGTTAAAAATGGGAATCGGACCACCCCAGGAGTATTCGGGAAGATGAAGTACAACTGAAAAAATAATCCTTTCTCTGTGCTGGTACTGTTGGTCCTTGATTTTAAGGATGGAAAGCTGATAGCTAATGCCTCTGTCTAGCACTTCACAATCTGCATGCTCCTGCCTTGACAGACATAACAGTGAGTTGATTTTGTCAGGTGTGAACAGTGTTTTCACACTGCCTATAGAAGTGTGCCTTCGTTATTATTCAACATTTAATTAAGTCAAAACACCAGAAAAGATCTGGTCGTGAGTTTCAGCGCCCACAGTAGATGACATGAATGACAGAAACAGAGTGCATTCTGAACCTGGAAATACTACTTCAGGCAGACAATCTGGAATCGACAGGGAAGAGCACAATGCCAACAGCCCAAGAGCAGTGGCCATGTGGACACTGGCCAGGAAGCCCATCTCAGTCAGCCTCAGCTGACTTCTCTGAAAAACAGGGAGAAGAGTACTGACTCAACATGAAGTCAACGCCGGACAGAATGTCCTGCATGCAGAGAGCAAACAGTAGGTGTATACTCTACTCACCACAGCAGCATGATGAGATCATCTTTGGCCCTTTCAAATTACAAAATCTCTGGTGCAACCACACAGAACAAGTGAGACTGAGGCACCCTGTGCATTCCCTGATACTCAGGATGATGTCATCTTCAACAGGGAGGAGGAAATAGCCACTTTACCCCAACAGTCTTCCAATTCTTATAAACATGCTCAGATGTTACCAGATACTAGTTTTCTTCTGCAAGAGAGATTAATGAGGCAAGAAATGCCCATGAAGTCAAGATTCTAAAAAATGATAAGCTCAGGGGAACTCAGAGGCAATGTAGTCTGATCCCTTGATTTTGTTTTTTGGAACCTGAGCTCTAGAGGGCAAAAAGTTGACATTAATATTTACTTAGAGGTCAGTAGTTCTGTGATCCTAGCACTGCTTTACTGGAACCTTCTTAAGTGATGATAGCAACAATTACATTACAGCAAATTATAATGTGTACATCAAAATGCATATCAAGCATTGACTGTGATTATTAAGGGTATATGGGGGTTTTATTTAAGACATGAACGGCCCAGGTCAATGGTCTGGATGAACACATAGAAAATGCAAACATTAAAAAAAAAAGAAACAGATAAAGGTAATGTGGAAGGATAAATAACCTCGTGGATGTTAAAGACAAATTTAAAGCTTTGGGATTTTATTGCTTTAGCTTCTCAGTAACTTATTTAGAAATTCCACTGGTGTCTCTCCCCTTTTCAGTAAGAACCTAAAACTACGTCTGTACCTGCCCTAAAGTGTGTGTGGGGGGAGGTGGGGAGGTGCTCCCAGAAGCTCCAGTCCATAAGGAAGCAGGGAAGAAAAGAAACTGTCAAGCCAATCATTGCCCCCTCAACTCATCGACATTTCTAGCGAAAAAAGTTTAAACCACTGGCTAAAATACATTTCAGCTGTTATCCATGATATTTTCTTCTTAACTATTTAACAATCAATTGAACTGCCTGCCTGATCAGAAAGCAAAACTGAGAAATGGTTTTACACAGGAGCAATTCCGCATGTGTGTTTCTTTGCTGAGAAACAGAGCCTTTGCTTTCAGTCACCATCTCCTTCCTCTGGACAGTGGCGTCCAGCTCATGTTGGAAGTCTCATTCTTCTTCATGGATGCCTTTCCCCAAAATTCAAATTCATACCACTTCAGACCACCATCGATGAACGGTTGAACCAGCACAAGTGTTCAAACCAGACCTTAGAAATCAAACACCCGCAACTATGAGCTAAATGAAATAAATTCCCATTTTCTCTAGAAAAATGTATTTTTTATGTCACAGGGTGATTGGAAATTTGAGATAATATAAATAAAATGTCCACTACACTGTATCAAAGCAAATACCCAGGAAAAAGACAGTAAATTTCATTATCATCTTGGGTAATAATTGACACTATTTACAAGATTTACATTTTTTAAGGAAGAAAACAAAATTGCTACCCTTAAAGGGAAAACCAAGTGGGTTGGCCCTACACACTCACCTAGAAAGGGGTGACCCTGAAAGAAGGAGTAATCACTCATCAAGTGAAGGGAGGAGCAGAAAAGACAGATGTTCACCAGGAGGAAGACTAACTGGAAGGGCTGGAGAAACTCCCCACAGCCACCAGAACTTGAACTGCACCAGGGAGCATAGCTCAGGCACAATTCTGTCGGAAGGGTCAGGAGGAGCTGTGGCAGAAGCTAGAGGAGGAAGTGGGGATGGATCTGGTGGGTCTGGGTAAGTAGGGCCCAGTGTTCACTCTGGAATCACGACTGATGGCTAAGTGCCATTTGTACAGGCAGCCTGGACTACCTGGACATCCCAGCCTGTCCTGCAGTGGCCGGGAGGCACTGAGAATTTCTCAGCAGCAGAGCAATATGTCTACCATGGAGCAGCAGTGGGCGCAATGGCCAGAGACTTTGGAGGTGGGATGGGAGAGAGGTCACAGAGACGTGGAGACCAGTTTGTGCCTAGAGAGCAGGCTGGGTCAGTGTGTTGTTATTAATACCCTGGCCTTGAAATGGGAGAGCAGTGGAAGAGCAAACCAAGTGCTTATTCTGTCTACTAAACGGTACAAAGAATAGCTTAGGGGCACAGGGCTCCTTAGGGTTACAGGGACAACAAGTGGCCAGGAGAAGCAGGCTAGGGACCACAAGGGCCAGGAGGAGGCTGAATCTGTGCAGAATAGAGTGGCCTGAAGCAAAGATGTAAGTATAGACCAAGGTCCTGGTAGTGGACGAGGTAGGTTAAAGCAGCAGCAGGGACTGGGAGCCCAGCTTATGGAAAGTAAAGTCAAGAGCAGGGTGCCATGAAGAACTGTCCTGAGGCTGGGGACATAGTTCAGTTGGTAGAGTGATTGCCTTGTGTGCACAAGGCCCTGGGTTCAATCCCCAGCACTACGTAGTTGATGCTCGCCAGGGTCCTCTCCATCTGTTTCCCGCTGCAGCTGCTAGGGATTCTGAATGGCTTAAGGGCCTGGCGCCTCTGTGGGAGGGCTGAGGCTCAGCTCAGGAGCCTGGGAAGGTCTGCAGTGCTCCTCATCCATCCTGGGCACCGGCTTTGTTTTTGTAGAGCTTATGTCCTAGGACAGAAGTAGGAAAGGACGCGTAAGAAGTTAGCCAAAGACGTGAAAAATAACATCCAAGAGATTAAAGAGGCAAAAACATAAAATGATGTGCTGACAGTGACGGGCGGGGTGGGGAGGGCTACTTTGGACAGTGTGACCAGGGAAAAGGAAACCTGGGCTGAGAAGAAAAAGGCACTCTGGACACTCAGAGAAGGAGCCACTGGTGTTTTTTTAAAGTGAAGCAAACGATGTTCGAAGCAACCCGGGGCAGTGAAAGGAGGTGCGGCTCTGTGCCTGCCGGGGACCACGCTCACCATTTTGCATACAATAAGTGCTTAGTCCTCGACGCTGGTCTTGGACTTACTTGTTACTGCTCACAGCAGAGGGATGAGCAGAAAGTCAGGTTCATACAAGTGACGCTGGCTGCCCACGGTGAACAGAGAGCAGTCACTTCCCACTCTAGAGTCCAGGGAGGTTCTGACAAGCAGCTTGCAAGCAGGTTTGGTGAAGACAGCAGCAGCCCGTGCGCGGGTGACAGGGACTGAACGAAGACAGTGGCAGGTGCTGAGGAAAGGTACAGGCTGAGGAATGACAGAGCCAGCAGGACTTACAGACTAGACACAGGGTGGGTTCACCCATGAACCTTGAAAGAGGATGGCTGACGCTTAGAACGCGGGGCTCAGAGGTTTTAGAGAGAGACCAGAGTGCCTTAGATGTGTCAGCTGACTAGGGCACGGTGGCTGTAACAGCTGGACACGGACATCTTGACAGATGGGTGCAAATAAGAGCATCAGAAGAAAGCCAACTTTTCTCCTCAACCCTGCGGCAGTTCAGGAGCATTTCTGTACCATCCCATAGAGTAGCGTCCACGTGGAGTCCAAGAGCTCGTCCACCTCTCCCCAACCTCAGGCCACATGGAGCAGTTCTCTGTGGCACCCACCAACATGACGCCCCCAGAAAAACAGAGAAACACACACACATACACACACACACACTCGATGAATTTAATTTGAAGTTAATGGCCCCACCACACAGAGTCAAAAAAGACATGCGAAATGACATTTTGTTTAGATTCAAATGCATCGTGTTAAAATGCTGTGGAATCACATGGGCTTTGATTTTTTTTAAATGTTATTCAATTGATGTCATTAAAATAGCAGAATTAGTCTTGTAACCATTCCCTTATGAGTTCGGCTGTCTGTCTAAAATAAGAAAGAGCACTCATCTCTGTCCCAAGCCATCTTATTTAGGGGGAAATTAGAGGAGATAAAGACAGCAAAAAATCATGTCTCAATGTTCATGTGGGAAGAGGGAGAAAATGCATGTCAGTAACAACACTCTCCCCCCAGCCAAGCCACCCTCCCATTCAGAGCTGGGAATCTGGTGGACCCGTCTGTGAGGGCCGATCCCTCCCCTCCTGCTGGGGCCCTTCACCTTGCTTAGCAGCCTCCTACTCCACTAGCATGTGAATGTGTGACCGCTGTTTTGTGCAAATAACGCTGTGTATTAATGAAAGTCACTATCTACCACAGCCACCACACAGGGACATAGTTGTGAAAATGAACCCAAATGCTAGCTCACGCCATTATTAACAAGAAAACAGTGAGATGCTCAAGAGATTTGTTTCCCCTATCTTATGGTTTTAGCAGTTGAATCATCTTTGTGAATCTCAGTCTAGTTTCTCCAACAAGCAAACCTTCCTTTGACTCCACCAGGGAAACCCGCTGAAAGCCAGCTTGTCAGGGAACTGTGGTGTTGCGGGCACTGTTTGTTGACAAAGGTGATGGACTAGGAATCAGACAACCCGGTTGAATGAGAACTCTCCTGTCTGCTCTGTGATCTTGAATGAGTCATCTCACCTCACTGAGAAAGGTTTTTCTTATTTATAATACGTTGTGGTACCTGATACCACCTTTAAGGTATTTTGTAGCAGAATCCATCCCTGAACAAGGAATATTGCTACATTAACACCTATTAAGTCCTATTAAACTCTGTAACTACTTTAGAGGCACTTTATGGATGCCTGTATCATCTTCCTCTTTTATTGGTTCCAGGTGTTGAAAAGAATACCCAGTTCATTGGCTTTCTGTTGCTATTAATGAAATATCTGAGAAAATCAATTTATAAAGACAAAATGTTTACTTTCGAATTTGGTTCCAGCCTATGCTTTGTTGGCCCCACTGCTTTGGACCCACAGCAGGGCAGCCCATATGGGCAGCAGCACATGGCAGAGGAAAGCCACTGGCCTCACGGCCCGGAAGCAAAAGATAGTGTGGAGGGAAATGGAGCCCATGACGCCCTTCATCAACACAATGACCAAAGACCTCTTGCCACCCTTGCCTCCTATAGGGCTCACTGCTGTGCAGGAGCGCCCTGCCTGCAGCCACACCTAGAACTCACGGGCCTCGGGGGACACTGACCATCCAAACGCCAGCAGTGTTCTCTTCCCATGGGGAATAATTTGTGCTTTAATAAGGTACATAAATGATGAGAGGCAGTGCAAGCTATTATTTTAAAAGTGACTTCTATTTTAATTTATAAACTATCACCCATGTGAAAATTCAATTGTACTCTGAAAAACCTACCAGATGTGATTTATTCCAAAATTCACATGGAAAAGCCAAGTTCATAGACAGCTAAGTCCACCTTGAAAAAGAAGAAAAATAAGCAGGATCTACTGTACCAGATATTAAATTAGACTAATCAGCTTTGTTAACAAGACAGCTGAACTTGAGTTAAAGAACAAAAAGACCAAGAGGGCCAAAGGGGGCATTAACTGGAAGGAAAAAAGTCATCGTAGGAGAAAATAAAACTGGATTCCTACCAACTACCCAAAACACATAATATTAATTGAATGAGTTAAAGACCTAAATGTGAAAAATACAATGATAAAGTCTACATAAAAGATAAGACAATTTTTACAAAAGGACAGAGAATAATTTATTTTGCAAAGCTCCCAAAGAAAAATATCAATGAACTGAATTATATCCAAATTAAAGATTTCTGTTGAATAAAGAATGTAAGGGACAAAGTTAATAGAAAAGTGACAGGCACAGGCTGCCTGTAAGTCTGTAGGAAAAGAACAAAAGCTTCCAGTGGAAAACTGGAAAAGAAATTTAAGGAAAATGAGCATAAGAAAAAATCCAAAAAACAAGCATATGAAGAGATAATAAAACTCATCAATAATCAGAGGAGAGGAAATAAACAAAAACATGTTTTATAGGCACTAGACAGAAATAAGAAAAATCAAAAAGCTTACAATGCCAAGTATTGGTGGGAATGTGGGGATACAACTCTTCAGGCTGCTTTTGGGACCTTGGGTAAGTTATTCTGGAGGTCATTGGCGAATACTTGATGAAATTACTTGAATCCAGGACTTGAACCGCAGACACATGCACTGTGGCCCAGATCCTAAACAACCCCCGACCCCCAGTACTTCCTAGTCAGGGATGTGTGCGAGGTGAGATGGGGACAATACTGATGTCCAGCCCTGGGGGAAGAATGTAATAAAACGTGTCCCAGGCACACTGTAACCCACTGGAACATGTGGACTAAATGAACTTGACGTACCCACAGCAATACTGTGGACTTGGAAACAGTGCAGATGGGAGGACACGAAGAAAGAAAATGGGACACACAACTGTCATGTAAATTAAGATGCCATCACTATACATTTCAAGTATGCTGCTGTGCCCGTTTCATAACATGCCCACTGACCAGGGCAGGCACTTTGAATGGCTGGGCTCTTAAGTAGGAAGAAGAGGAGTGTGTGCATGCAGCGTGCATGGGTGCACACGTGTGCAACCAGAAGGCCCCTGTGCAAGTGTGCACAGATGTGTGTGTGCACAAGCCTCACAATAGAACACACTGTCCTTCCATGAAGGCACTCTGCATACTTTTTTTCCCCCTTTTTTGGTACCAGGCATTGAACCCAGCAGAGCATAACCACTGAACCACATCCCCAGCTCTTTTTATTTTTTTCAGACAGGGTCTTGCTAAGTTGCTGAGGCTGACTTTCAACCTGTGATCCTCCTGCCTCAGCCTCCTGATCCCCTGGGATGACAACAACGGGCCACCCCACCCAGCTTGTATTTCTTATTTTTTAATGCTGATCTCTGGCCACTATTCGGCTGCATGACCTACCAATGGGCTACAACTTTCCATTTTAAAACCCTAGATGCAGAGAATAATAAGGGGTAATGGTGAGGTGTTGGGGTAACCACAGGGGTGCCACTCTAGGACCTTACAGCCCTAAACAGGGAGTGTGGACCGGCAGCAGGGCTGGGAGAAGCCTCTCCTCATGCCACGTTCTCCAGGGATTTGGTCCCTGGAGCTGCAGGCAGGCGGCTGGGACGCTCCAGTCACGTGACTCTGACCTAACAGGCACTTCCGGAGGGTGAACTTTTCACCCCTGCTTTAGCCTTGACTACAGCAGGAAAGGCTATGCCAGTTGCTAACACATAAAGGGATATTTTAAAACAGAGAGGAACATGTTCAAGCATTCCTCAGACACATTAAAATAAGATGTAGAACTATGAAAATAGGATCCTTCTCTTAGAAATTTTGCAAATAGGGTTGAGGTACTAAGGACTTAAATAATGATGTGGAAAAGCCCAAGGATAGGAGTGGGTGGCACAGACCCGGAGAGAGCAGGAAGCTGTCAGAGGAGATGCCAGGCAGGGAACAAGAAGAGGCTGGGCTGCTCCCAGCTGTCAGTAAACAGAAATTAAAAGTACGCAAGAATGTCTCCCCCAAAGCAATTGAATAGCTCTAGGTCCTCCTCAGACAAGGAGGTCTTCACAGAAAACACGTTTTGGGGATCAGTACTGCAGACATTTGTCTGTAAGTGTTTGGAGCAGGCGTGGAGACTGCGGAGCTAGATAGGGCTGGTCACCCCTGGGGGAAACCAGGCTGGATGAAGAGCGGGTGCTGGTGAGAGGGGTTCTCTCTCCACAGCTGTGCCCACGTGCAGAGGGGAGAAGGCACAGGGCCCCAGCCGCCCCCTCTCTGCAGCTGCTGTCAGCAGAGGACAGGAAGCAGCCTTGCAAGCCCCATCCTAGCTGGGACACTGCTGCCAGGAGGGCCACCTTTGGAGAGGGATCCCTGAGAGCTGACTATCAGAGATGGGGTTTGGGGGATCCACAGAGGACTTGAGCTTGTAACAGGAGTGAGACACCATTTAGAACAACCCAAACCAAAAGGCTGTAAAGAACTATTTTCCATAGAATCCATATCCCAACAGGGACCTGAGAAAAGAAAGATAATCCACACATGGAAAGGACTGGGTCTGGGTCTCCAAGGCAGGCAAAGGTCCAGATGTAAATACTTGGCTGTGCAGGTAAGGTGGGGGAGGGAGCAGAGCAAACCACGTGGAGGAGGAAAGGTGCAGAGGAACCAGGATGTGGCTGTGATTCATTTACCAGTTTCTGGTCCTTAAATGACAGGTGTTCATACAGTGCCAGTACCACGTTGGAGATACTGACCAGCCATTGTCACTTGTGATGAAAACCCAGTAAGACAGCAGTGACTCTAAAAGCCACCACTGTTGTAAAGGCTGTTTACCTGCACACCGGCTCACACCACAGCTCTGAGGGGGGTGAGGGGGGGCTGTCCTTTTCCTACAGCTGGAGAAAGAGATTAAGGGGCAGAACCAAGACTGGAAACTAAAGTCGAGGCTTCCTGACTTCCAATTATCTTTTCAGGAAGCTTACTGACTCTCCAAAAGTGTAGCTAAGTGAAAAAAGATGAGGCCTCCCCATCCCCCCCAAAATTTCCTTGGTTTAAAAACACACTAGAAGGCTGGGGATGTAGCTCGGGGTTGGCGTGCTTGTGGGGCACAGGCGAGGCCCAGGTTCTGCACTGTAAAATGGAAATTCACTAAGAAAGAACACAAAGATGGGTTCGGCTCTGGAAATGTAAAGTACCCATGTCAGAGGCATGGTTTGCAAGTTGTACTGTGATTATAAAAGACAGTATCTTTGGGAAGTATGTGAAAATCATGAGTGATCTTTGCACTGACTCGTGACCTAACATTACTTTAAAACAAAGAGGGTTTATGGGAAATAGACTTTTTGGAAGGTTGTATACTATTTTCTCTTTGGATACCGCATGTGTGCCTGTGAAACAGACACAGAACTGAAAGCTAATTCTCAGTTGTCTGCGAAGACCTAGATACCACAAGTGATAAAATAATATTGGACCTCTTCTATTCCTTCGATTTTAATGAACTTCTATCAAGTGTATCTTACCTCATGGTACCATACTCTATCTTCTCCACACTTTTTCTTTGCCTACCATATTTTGCATACAGAAACTGAGGAGATACCAGTCATATCCAAATGGAACACAAGAGTAAAATGCCTTTCATAAGGACTATTTGATTAGAAAATTTATACATTTATCCTGAGAATTCTTAAGCTACTTTTCTTATTCAATAAATGGGACAATTTTGAAACAGCATTTATTGAATGCCTTCTTGTCAATAAATTTACTATCACATTATGAAACAAAAATATGCTCATTTTACATAGAAGGAAAAATGGACTATGAAAGATTAATTTGCCAAAGTCACACAACTATTAAGAGGCAAAATGAGGATTCAAACTCAGATCTGAAAAGATAATACACCTCCCACGTGTCTCTGCTGTTATATGTTCACCCCTATTCTAGAAGCATCTACTATATCCACTACCCATCAAGTCTTAAAGGCAAAAAAATCCATTCTAAGCACGTTCACACATTAAAAAAAAATTCTTAATATTCATTCCTGGCTCCTATTTAAAGTTAAAGTTTGTTCCTGAAGCTGAAGAAAAATCCTAGAAGAATGAAAAAAATGCAAATGGTATTCCAAGCAACAACGTGTGCACGCTCAAGTGGGAAACCGGAGAAGAGCTTCTGCCAAGTTCGTTTTGGCCCCATTTGGTACTATCTCACTGATCTGGGTCCAACTTACATTTGTTTCTCTCCATCTTTCCCTCCCCCATTTCCTCTTCATTCCAAAGCATGTGAACAGCAGAGCAAAGAAGCTGGATAGAGTTTCCAAGAACACACTGAAACACTGTCAAATAAGGGAATGGCTATCTAGTCCCTGCGGAACTGCGTTCCAATGGGGAAGACTCCAAAGGCCTAATGCAAATCCTTACGGGGCCCCACATAACAAGAAACAAAATCATCTAAATATTGGTTGTAGAAACAAATATATTTGGGGGAGAAACAGTTAAGAGAACTAATTAAACTTGCCTTTTCATCTGTACTGATGCATGGGACGTTGTAATTTAGTGTGATTCAACCTTCAAGCTGGATATACTTTTTAATTCAAACTTATATTTTAAGTCTGTAATTATGTTTAATTCTACTTCCAGCCTTTGTTCTCCAGCACTGATTCCTATCTGTTCAACTCTGGTGCTAATGAACCTCAGATTTCTTATGCTTATAACTAAGCACCATCAGAACTAAGCACTGTTTCTGAAGGTCAGCAGACTTCATCACATTGACCTTGACTTCCCTTCACATTTGGAAAATTTTTCAGCTGATATACATAACTGGTTGTTTTATAAGAGGAACATGCAGTTTGCAATCAATCTTGCTTTTGAAAGGGTCCATGAAAAAGGGGAGTGCTTCGTCTGTATTTTTGAAGTCGCCCCACCACGTTCCCCACATTGGATGGCATTCCCAGTTCTTTCCTTCCAAACTTCCTGGTGAATTCGAGACAGCACTATGTTAGTACAATGGGAAAGAAAACATGACTTTCTAGAAAGACAGACACACGGGCTACAAATACAAAGCCTGTCTGCTCTCCTCAACAACCGGGCCTGGCTTAATGACACTATACAAAGTGTTGTTCTTTTGCCCAAAGCTCAGGCAGTCATGCTATGAAGTTCAGTCCCTCACCTAAGAAAAGAAAGCAGAAACAAGATGCGACCAAGTTAGCTGTGTCGGGCTGTGTCAACCTGGGACAAAACACGGGAAATAGTTTAGTGCCCTCTCTAACAGGTTCACACTCTGATATAGGAAATGAAGTTAGCAGACTATTGTAATTCAGCGTGATGTAGCATGTCACCAGACCAGCACAGATTGCCAGGGAATGTGTAGGAGGGATTTTAACACAACCTGAAAGAGGAGTGTGGGCATGGACAACCTTGACCAGAGTTCCCCAGTGCAAGAGCACCCAAGGGACCAGGAAAGAGGAACCACTCTGCACCCAGGGATATCCTACAAATGACTGGCAATGGGGGGATGTGCAGAAGTGGGAACCCTCGCTGTGCCCCCTGGGAAGATAAAAGGGTACCTACTGCCACTTCGAAAAACAGTCTGGCAGTTCCTCAAAGTATCCAGGATAGAATTTCCCCACAAGGCAGAGTTCCACACCTAGTGGAGCCCAAAACACACATCCATACAAAGGCTGTACACGAGTGTTCATAGTAGCACTGTTCCACATAGTCACACAGTGGAGACAACTCGAGTGTCCCCGACTGATGCGTGGACAAACTAGACATGGCACATTGCAAAATATCTTTTGCTGTTGATGAAGTAGCGACACAGGCTACTGCATGTAGGAACACGCACAAACCCCCAGGACGTCACGCTTTCTGAAAGAAGCCAGATGCAAAGTGCCCCACAGCCTACAATTGCACGTAAATGAAATCTCCACACAGGCACAGGCTCAGGTATAGAAAGCCGATCAGTAGTTTTGGAGGGCAGGGATGGGGAGCGAGTACTAACGGGTATGGGGCTCCTCTCTGGAGGGAGAAAGCGTTCTGGAATCCGATCATGGTGATGGGCAGTGCGATTCTGTGAGTACGCTGGAGAGTACTGAGCAGAGGAGAAAGTCTTTAAACTGCCACATCGCAAGGCATACGAATTCTCTCTCAATTTTGAAAAAGGAGAGAAAGGAAGTAAGAGTGAGGAAGCAAAAATCAACAATTAAGGGTCAGGAAGAAGGAAGAGCGGCAAGAGTGATGGGTGGCAAGGGGAAGGGGGTCTGACCTGCTGGGTGGGAAGGAGGCACCGAGTCCAGAGCTTGGGAGGAGTGAACCCAGAGGGCGGCCCCTGACCCGCCCTTTCACAGGGCAAAGGCACCGCGAGGGCAAGGCAGGGTTGGGTGCAGACAGGATGGAGCTGGGGCCAGAGCTTCTGCCCTGACAGAAGGCAGCAAGAGCCTGGAGAGGAGGGAAGTCTGAGGTCCAGTGGTGGAGCCAGAACCTGTCTGTGAAGAACAGAGTGGAGAGAGTGTGTGCTGCCTGGAAAATAAGCCAGGTCTCCGAGGTTTCTCACACCTGCCCTTTAAGCACATTTCTGTATCAAACATTGTAGAACAATCTACCTAGTCACAAAACAAAAGGGGCATCTTAGAAGAGACTTTCTCCTCTGCTCAGCTTCCTGGATCCCTGGGTCTGAGTGGACCCCGGCTTATTTCCCACTGCTTTTTATGGCAACAGGTGCACCTTTTACAAGAATTCTGTTCAGTTTTTCCATCGCTTCAGTCCTGCGGTGAGATGCGTCTGAGTTTGTTTTCTTATATTTTGTGATACCATTGTAACAACCGGGTATTGCAGACATAAAAATGTATGTGGTGATTCTTAGTAGGAAGCCCTTCAGAACCCTAAGGCAAAACAAACTTCCCCCTCCTTCATTACATCTTTTTCTCTGTCTCTACCAGCATTTTATAATGACTTCTTCAACATGAAGAAGCCAGGATTCATGAGCAAGGCCCTGGGTTTGAGCTCTAGCAAGGGCCAAAAAAAACCACAACAGAATTCTAGTTGGTGTCTTTTAGATTTCAAGACAGGTTGATGACTTTTGTTTTCCATGCTGAAAAACTAGTAATTCCTATCTAAATAAATAATATTAACTTTTACCTGTAGTTTTGAGGTTGACACAGTCTGAGCCTGAAGATCTTGTCAGAAACATCCAAATCAAGATGGAGATTTCCACAGATGATAATGGAAATACACCAGGTGGTTTTACCTATGGAAAAGTTGATGCTAATTAGAGCTGTATGTGGAGGATGGAGTCACAACTTCCCTTAGTCCAGAATCACATGAAGACAGTGGTGTCTGACCCCCAAGTTCTTTCCACTGTATTACCTATAGACAATCTGTCTGCACAGGTAAAATGAAAAATCCCCTATACCATTCAAAAGTTTTAGATAATTTTTATTAGCTTGTTGTGATTGTTCTAATACTAGATATTGTTGATCTCTTAGTGTGCCTAGTTACAAATTAAATTTTGCTGTGTTGGTGTAGGAAAAGTCCTAGTACAGACAGTGTCCAGTTCTACCTCTGTGTATAGACAGAAGGTCTTGCAACATATCTCCCATGGCTAAGGTGGGGAGTACTATACACTAAGGCTTCAAAAATATATTAAAATATCTATTCCTAGACATTAGACAAGCATATACTAACATTTTTTGAAAGCTTCCTATAGGGCAGGTACTTTTTCATATACATCTCCATTTTTTATCACATGTTACAGGTGAAGAAAATGGATTGCCTAGGAACCAACACAGCAGGATTCGTACCCAGTGGGTCTGACTCTAAGACCCGAGTTCTTGGCACTACACACGTCTCCTGATGGAGGTCCACATCCCCTACCCTATGTAAGTCCTAAATTCTAGAGGGTGTGAACAATGTTAGATGGTTCATGCCATTGTGTTGCTAGTGCTTTCCAAAATATGTAAATATACTCCAAAATTCAAAATACCTAGTCCAGGGATACAGTAAAGAGATGCTGAGTCAAGGGGAGGCAGCTTCAGTTTTTAGTAAAAATGCCAACTAGTGGGCTAGATGACCACGGAGTGCTGATAGGTCGAAAATTCCACAGTACCCTAAAGTAAAAGCCACCCTCAATGTAACCTTCACCTCTTCTACTGGCAGGGTGCTTCCTGTGTCTGACCAGTCATTCAAAACCCATCTGGGCTCTGATCAAAACCACCTCCTCCTCTCACTCACTACCAATCAATCTCTTCTTTCATTTTAGACTATTAATTCAGGTCTGTCCTGGACAATTAAGCATTTATTAGGATAAGAGATGATTCAATTTGTTCTCTTATACCCTTTAAGAAGGGAGCAGAGCATGAATATATTTGTATGTGTACACACACGCACACGCGCATGTTTAACGCTGTGCAAATGTCATGTACAGTGTGTCACAAGCCCGACTGGAGACCCTTCAGGGACAGGACATAGTCTGCAGAGCCCGGCGCAGGTGGCAGGATGCTCTCCCTTGGGACGCGCCATGTTTTCTAACTCCCAGGAAGTGTGTAAACATGCGGAGAGTCATCGCAGGAGGGGAAACAAGCCCTGCAGCCGCTCTACCCCCTGTGCATTCCTGCCAAAGCAAACATTTTCACCTTGGATCTCGATTCTTCAATCTTGTTTCCTTTGTATTTCGTGTCGATAACACTGTCTTTGTTTCCACTGTTTTTCCTGAAGAGTCAAAACGTGTGCCTTTCCTCTAACAGAGGAGTGAAGAACCCTGGATGTGCTGGTGTTGGGACTGGTCTGGGGTTGAGAGGAGCATCTTGAAGGATCAGTGCACAGTATTAGTGTCCAAAATCAACGGCCTTACTGCCCCTCCACCATCAGAGTATGCGAAGGCATCCAGCCACAATGCAACTGCTCTTAACCAACCCTGTTGGCTTTTACTCTATAGGAATGAGACGGTGCCATCACAGAGCAATAATTACACGTGAAAATAAAAGTAACATAAAATTTACCCTGAGCCAGGAACCCTCGTCAGCACTTGTACTGGTATTAATGGCACGGTCCCCACAGTCACCCAACGTGAGGGTACTGCTATGATCTGCGTTTCATAGGAGAGGCAGAAAGGGTAGGTCACTTGCTCAAGTCACCTGCTGGGATGTGGTCAAGGTGGGTGTGAACCCACTCATAATCTCATCCATTTAAAATGACTAGCTGTAGACAGGATACCCAGGATAATGTCCCCACAGCAGTGCGAGGTCCTGGTTGCCTTCTCTGTCCTATACGAGTGAATCTGTGGAGGTGCACAATCCACAGGACGAGTCCAGAAATGTCCTGATTTATGAAACCGTATCCCTTCCTGTCCAACAATTTCATGGCCCATCCAGATCTAAAAGTCTGATTTGATGGTGATTCCCTGAAAGACTCTGACCAAATACAGTGAGATCGAATCCGGGAGTTTATTCCTCTGAACTCTGTATGATGAAATAAAAACTGAAAGCTAAGCATTCCTGTCCTAGCCATTTTTTTACTTTTTATTTCAAAGGACTTTCAAATTTGCAGAAATGTTGCATGAACTGTGTGTCAGTTTTTTGTCATTGCGAGATTCAAACACCTTATCGGGACAACTTAGGGAGGAAAGGTCTGTGTGGGTTTCAGTCCATGGTCAACCACTGACTCCTGCAGGGTGACGATGCCATGGTCTTCTCACTGCATC
>CM053406.1:126327901-126348939 GCA_028644305.1 Xerus rutilus | reverse complement strand
CCCCTCCCCGTTTTCTAGAAAATAAATAAATGTGTATGTGAGAGAGATTCAATGGAATACCAGGTGCACTGTGGCTTTCTCTCTAGTTTAAAAAAACAAAACACTATTGTCGCTCATGGGCTTCACTCTGGCCTGTCAAGCAGGAATTAAAATCTCTTAAAAGGAAGCTTTGCATGGTTCATGTGTCATGCGGACATGAGCTGGATCAGCTTACAGAGGGGGCCAGAGATAAGGCAGCCAAGAGAGACCAGAAGGAAGCTGCCCCCGAAAAATCTGATTGTTTTCCTCATCTACCCCATCCCCCCTTCTCTTCTTTATAAGAATTGGTACAATCCTTGACGCAGAAGAACGAACCACCTCTCGCTTTCCCATTGTTAGCGACAGCACTCGGTTCTTAAAATTAACCCTTCAGGAACAATCCCTACCTCCTGTTTCCTCAGATCTCTATTTGTCTTGAAAATCATGAAACAAAAAACACATTTGATTCCACTATCAGCCCTTCGGTTCTTATGAAGTCCACAGGTACAAATCCAGTTCAGCAAGAACTGTTTGGTTTATTTTAAAAGAACGCATCAAATATTAGCTGAAAATTGATTGTAAATGGAGCCACTTCAGACTTCATGAAAAGGAATCGCGGGGGCTGGGGTGGAAAATTGCAGGAAGCCAAAAAGAAAATTGAGGAAGAGAAAATGATGACTGATGGTTTGGGTGCTATTATCTCTGAGAATACTAAGGACATTAAGGCTTTGAGGAAAAAGGCATGGGTAACCTTGAGAATAAGCGGAGACTTATTCTAAGTCTAAGCCTGCTTGGTATGGCCTCCTGAGGGGTGATATGGAGCAGACCCAGGGCCTTCATTTCAAAACGGATGATGAAGATAGTTCAGATAAACAGCTTGGATTTCCTTTTGCATGTGGAGCTAAAAGCTGCGTCTCCAAAAAGAACAAATGTCATGCCTTCCCTGTGACATGTGGCCTTTGTGGATTGAAACTCATGATGATCCCTGCGTGAACTTGGGACAGGAGACACTGGAGGTCAAAAATGGACTCTATCCACCATGACCCTCTTTGCGTTTTCTTCTGTCACTCTACACAGAACAGGAAATCCCAAGCCATCCAGGGGACCCAAACTAAGTTTCCTGAAACTACTCAAAACGAGACCTAGGATCAGATCTTAGACCCTGTGCTTGTAAGGAGTGCAAATTCTCACCCTACAGCTTGCTGCAAGATGCACTTGCTAACACGTTGCTTTAGATTAATTGATTAATCTCAGGATGCCTTTAACCTCAAAAATTACTGTGATTCCCAAGAGTTTTTGTTTACATAGGTCATACTAAGGAATATTACCATGTTATAAGTTAACACTAAGAAATGTTTAATATTTATTACTCCTCAAAATAATTTAAGACCCATTACTGTTAACACAATTGATATATTTTTTATGAACAATTGGATTTTTCCAAAACTGTTAGTGGCAAGAGTACTGCTGTACGCTAGTGGAGCATGTTTAGTGTGGGTCTTCACAGGCGGTAGCTGAGGTCTCCTACCTGCTGCAGCAATCTGTTGTGGTGTTTTCTTGGCTCGAAGTGCGTAAAGAAAACCTGTTCTTACCCAGATACGTAGATGGCAAATGGAGAAATCACAAAATAGCTTTGTAATTGTGGATGTTCTCTGCCTGATCCCCAACACTCCACAGTGTGGTAGTTTCTATAGGCACCTGAACAACTCTCAGTGAACTTTCCATACTCGGCTCTGTGAAAACCCATCGATCTATCACATGGATCCTTTGTCCACACGGGATTCTGGAACATGACTGATCATTAATAAAACATGGATTCCCTGAGTTGTACAGAGGCTCCAGATGAACAGTGCAACACTTCACTGTGATCTTGAGAGAGCAAGCGATGAAAAAGGCACACACTGTCCTATAACTATTATGAGGAGGTCTGACCATGAAGACCACCGAGGAGGTCACAGAGAGACCAGCTGTCTGTGAACAGCTTTGAGAATTACCATTAGCTTGTGCAGCTGCCTGCAAACAGGGTCTGAGAATATGCAGGCAGGTGTTTGCTGGGTCAGTAGGGATTATAAATTGTGGCCCAGGCTGGCTTTCTTCTAAACAGGCGTGACCTCCAGGGCTTCCAGACCTTTGGCCAGAAGGCAGAAACTCCTTGGATTTGACAAAGCCCTGCAGGACAAACCCACCTGAACTCTAGCAACCACCACCCCGAAGAGCCCAAAGCCAAACCCAAAAAGGGCTCAGGATGAGCAAGCCAGGGTTGTGTACTATTGGTATTTCACCTCTCTGCTCAATCCTGAGGGTAGGGACCCTGCCACATTCGTTTGTGGGTATCCCAACTGCTGTTGGAGAAGTTTAGGTTTCTTGTCTGGACTGTTCTCCTTCGTCTTCAAATGCCAACTCTGAGAGCAGGGACCCAACTTGTCCTGCTCATATTGCGTCCCCGTGCCTGCCAGCAGTGCCTGTCACCTGTCCAGAAATGAATGCTTTTTAGAAAAATGAATGAGTCAGTGGACATTTGAATACTGCCAAACAGGCTCCCGGCGAATGCAACCTCTGTGCCCGTTGAGAAATGGCACAGCCAGCAGCACTGCTCCCAGGGCGTGGTGACGCGGGAATAGAGAGAGGGGACAGATGAACTCTTTATTGGTAAGCTAAGTGGGCTTTAACTAGAACCATACAATCCATGATCATATTTTTAGTGAGGTCCTCATGCGCTTCAGAAACTCAGATTTCCAATTCAAACCCTGGTTAGTTATTTTTAATTCAATGAGATGCAGAAAGTCGCTGAAGAACAAAATCCTGCTGCAAACAGCCCGTTGTTGCAAAGCAACCTGATATTTAAGAAGAAAAATAATTTTTCTCCTAATCCTTTAAAGATCAGACTTCTGACTAAGCTGGGCAAGAAACCACACTTTGACTAAAATACTTCCAGAATGAGTGTGGCTGTGTGTAGTCCTGTGTGATTTGTGTGTGGCTATAGTTGTGTGTGGCTGTGTGTTTGGTCCCGTATGCAGACGTGTAGTTGTGTGTGTGGTTTGTGTAGTTGTGTGTGTGGTTGTGTGCATGCGTACGGCATGCCGCACCTGTTCTCACTGCTTGTTGGCTGAAGTACTCCCCCATTCCTTCGCCGACAGCAGCAGAGAGAGGTAGGTATGGAGAGGAGGCACGGAAGGTTGGCTTCACAAGTGGCCCAATATTTCAGAAGTTTTGATCGTTTGGATTATGTAGGTTATTTTTTTTTTATAGTCCTGCTTGGGGAAGAAATCTGCCTCCTCAGTGGGCAGAAGTGGCTGCTTGTGCAACGGAATTGATTATCTGCTCAGGATGGCTTATGCTGCAGGACTATAAAAAATCGCAGGTGGCTTTGGTTACAAGGGAGCTATCAGTCTTCCTGAACTATTGACATATTTTTATGTACTGTAGTCTCAAATCTCTTGCTAAGGTTATTTATTCATCCATGAAATCTAAAATTTGGAGCCCTACCCAAGGGAAAAGGAAAATTTTAACCTGAAAAGTCCACTCTCCCTCATATTACAACAGCATTAAGCTGGATGGAAAAAAAGTTGGATGGAAGGAAAGGCTCAGGGCCGGTAAGCAGCCACCCCAGGGTATCACCAATGTCCGGATGCCGCATTTGTTCAAATGATAACAGAGAGCCATGAATCCCTGGGATTAGGGGAAGCCACTTAAACTCTTTTCACAGCTTTGACTTATGATTGGCCCTGAACTAAGAAAAATTACAGTGAATATTTATTTTTCTTCAACAGCATGCTTGTAACCAGACAAACTGTAGATAAAATCAATTCCAGTCTGGTCCCAGGGGCTTAAAAATTATTAAGCACATGCTAACACTGCTGCCTTAGAGGTGACGTTCAAATCGGGACACACAATGCTGAGAGTGCACAGCTCCTTCCAGGAACAGAGAGACACTGCCACCACGGCCTTGTGGTTCCCCACAAAGCGGATCTCCGGAGCCGCCTGCCTGCTGGCTAATGGCCACAGGGCCAGCATGTTTTAAGCTCATGATGCTGAACTGGAGATGAGGCAGCCAACTGTTTTTATTAGCATTGTTTTCCCAGTATAAACACTCTCTATCTAGATCTAAATTCATGAATGTCATTACACCCCCTTTCCACGGTTCTCCTCTTAAGTCCAAGTTCTCCGCAATCCCATACTTCACCCATGTTTTAAACAGGCGGTTGTTCCCAAGGAACCCATTACCTTCAACCCCACCAAGTGAGCAAGTCATACAGGAAAGAGCTTCTGCTCCTTCCCTCCCTCCCCCTGCCTGATATTTGGGTATTTTAACTCATAGGAACATTATTCAAGCAAAACCTTAGTCAAGCAATATCTGGACAAGACATGATAGAATCAACTGTCAAAAGAAATGAAAAGTTATCACAGGGAATAGAAGAATCCATCAAGAATACTGCAGTCTATATTGTTGATTTTCTTTTTCTGAGTTCTTACTGTCTTCAAGTATACAGTCTATGGATTTGGTCATTGTTCTATGGAGTCATCAGAGATGAGATACACGGAAATCCACAAAGAATTTCATTTTGTAAAAGAGAAAGAGGAAGAACGTTACTGACAATAAAACTCAGCGGCAGCTGGCTTCCAGCCCTCTTGGCTTGGATTTTGCCATTTTTACCTGTTTCTGGCTGTGGACCTATGATCCCCCATGCACCTCATACATTCAGCCTGCAGTACTTGACAGACCTAGGCAGGGGCAGACGGGGTAGAAGGAAATCATCACCCCTGTACCCAAAGAGATGCATGTCCTGCTCAGTTTACATGTTTAAAGAGTCTTAAATCTCACATCCACCCACCTTTCCTCCTGCTGTTGCTCTGCTCCAGAACAGGACTTCTGTGCACCAGGCACTCCTGAAGTAGCCGGGCCAGGAGCCCTGACTCTCCAGCCAAGTCTTAGAATTAAACTTCTCAAGTACTCGCTCAGATGCAGATCCAGGACCCTGGTGACCTGCATGGATCTTAGTCAGCTTTATGCTCCCCCACCTGGCTCCACTGAAGGCAGTGGCTTCATTTCCTGACAGGTGGTCAGTGCTATGACAGAGGTACAGTGACTGTCATACAGGGTTAAAAACTAAGTAAGCACGTATGTACAAACACAGCAGCCGACCTGCCACAGAGCACACCTGCAACAGAGAGAGAAAGCGGGGTGGGGAAGGGAGGCAGAAGAGGAAGAAGGTGGGGCGACCACCTCCCCATTTAGGGTCTCCATCAAGACCGCCCTGCCTCTTCTTTTCTTCTCTTCCTCCTTAAAATGTGCAACAACTTCGACTCTGCCACAGAGCATTTAGCACACACTCTCTCTCTCCTTTCTGGAAGCATAATCCAGTACTAATATTCTCTGTTCATTATTAACCATCATGAAACTTCACTCTGCTAACAGAAAAGCAGAATCATTTCCTTAGTTTTCCCAGGCAAAAGAACCCCTCCCTCCTCGTTCTGCAATTAGTTGGTCACCAAACCCCTTCATCTAAACTCTAATCTTTTAAATTGTTCTATCATCCCCCTCTTCTCTTCATCGCCATTTTCCAGAATATTCATTTCATTATCAGGATATAAATTAATACAATTTATTCACTAAATAAAATTACAGGAAAGTCACCATGGAGCACTGAACTATAAACTTGAGCATCACGGTCCCATTGTTAAGATTAAAAGCAATGGTGTCAGTGAAATTTGTAAACTCCGTCTCTGAGCACAAACATACAACCTGACATTGAGGTGGTCTTAGTCTGGCTCTAGAAAACACTGCCACCAGCTTGATCAAGGGCATCCGGGAAGCAGGGGCTCAAGATGGCAGGCACGGTGAGGCTGATGTCATCTGAAATCACTGGAACCCAACCCCCAGGTATCCAAACAGGTAGGATCAGACTGCTTTCAAAAAGCACTTCAACTTCTACGTCAATGTAATGGACTGGATCAGATCAGACCAACCTTCCCAGCAGAGGACCGAAACAACCAGGAGAGAGAAGACTGCTAAAATAACCTCTGCTTGCAGCAGTGCAGCACTGCCGAGGCTCTGTGACAGGGTGGTGACTGCAGAGAAGTGACATCTGACCTCTCTTTAACCCACTGCCCACTGCACTGCAGATGGCAAGAACAAAGAAGTCACGAGGGCTTATTTCAGTCTCACAGGGCTGACCAGGCAAGAACTACAGCCCTTGGCCTGCTAAGGGAAAGGAACCCAGGCGACAACCCAGACTTTCAGCTGGGGTTCCAAAGGAGACACATAAGCAAAGCCAGAGAGGGGCTGGCCCTCACCAAGACTAGGAAAGTCATCTCAGGGACCCTTAATCCCTACAGTCAAGTGCTCTGACCTCACCTGCCTGCCTCCCAGGAGAAAGCAAACCTTCTACAGAGAAAGATATCCACAGCGGAATACTATCTGTACATTAAAAATGAGCATTCTTCAGAAATAGCCATGCTTACAAAAATAAGAATTAACCAAAAATCAAGAGAAAAGTCAGAAACAGCAGCCACACAGGGAATTGAGATATTATAGTTAACACGGGAGAACTTTAGAATCAACTGTGACCGACATGCTTAGTAAATCAGGCAGCACACTGAAGAATTCAGGGTAAAATGACTCAGAAGGGTGTGCTGTAATTTAACAGGCAATCACTGGTAGGAAAATATTCAGAAAATGGGCCTAACAGTATATTATACAGCTGAAGAGGTAAAAATGAATTGGATGGTGTATCAGACAAAAATAACCAGATTAAAGCATGCAGAGGGGGGAAAAATGACATATGGAACACAGTTTAATACACGTCATTGAAATCCCTGAAGAAGAAAGGAGAGAATGGATTGAGGCAACCTCTGAAGAGAATCTTCCAGAACCGATGAAGGCGATCAAGCCAGATTCAAGATGGGCTGCAAAATCAAGCCTGGTAAATACAAGGAAATTCATACCTAGAACATTATAGTAAAACTGCTAAAAGCCAAAGAAAAATGAAATCTTAAAACTGCAGGAAAACAAAAAGCTAAAGAGAACACTTTTAAAACTGCCAGATACATGGGGTTTTTATGGCAAGAGAGAATCTGTTTGAGTGACAAGAGCAAGACTACAGATTCCCAAAAGAAACATGGTAGCCAGAAGGCTCGACATCAGAAATACCTTTAATACGCTAAACGGAAATCAAATCCAAGGATTCCATAACCTCGGAAAACATCCTTGGAAAATAAAAGCAAAACAAAGCCCTATAAACAAAATCTGAAGGATCTCATCACCAGAATATCTGAACCAGGGAAATCCTAAAGGGGGCCCATGGGCAGAAGGAAGGCCATTCCAGAGGAAAGCGTGTCATGCAGAGTACAGGGACAGCCTGCAGAAAGGAGGGGTCTTGGCCACCTGTTCATGCCACAGAGGGTCAACCTCCAGAATTTCTAAAGAACTCAAAACACTCGACGATAAAAAAAAAAAAAGTAATCCAATTTAGAAATGGGAAAATGCTCTGGAATAGGCCCGTCTCAAAAGAAGAAATACACATGGCCAATACGCGAAAAGAGGTTCAATGTCATTAGCAAATGCAATCAACAAGATACCATCTCACCCCAGTCAGAATGAACAGTCACTATCAAAGAAAGAAGAAAGAAAAATAACAAATGCCAGCGAGGATGTGCGATGAGAACTCTACGGGTGGGATGATAAATTAAATGAACAGCCGTCATGGTAAACAGTTGCTTCAAGAAACTAAAACCTGCTTCCAGGCAATGCAGCTCCCCCACTCCTGGGGATGTACCTGAAAGAAAAGGAATCAGCATTCCAAAGGGATCCCCACAGACTGACGCCTCTGACAGCATTATTCCTGACAGCTGAAATGTGGACTCGGCTTAGGTGCCCATCAATAGAGGAAAGAAGACATCGTGGAAAATAAACCCAATGAGTGTTATTCAGCCATAAAGGAGAAAGAAATCCTTCCATGTTCTGCAAAACAGATGGACCTGGAGGACATTATGCAAAGTGAGGTAAGCCCCGCACCGAAAGACAAGTACCACGCGTCCTTTCTCATGTGTGGAAACTAAACATGTCAACCTGGCAGTGGAACAGTGAGTTCTGGGGACTGTGGGGGGCGGGCACTGGCGGGTTAGGGGAGGAGGGGTGGAGGAAGGGTAGTGGGACATAATCAACTCAGGCTGTGTATGTGTGTGGGACTATCACACTGAACCCCATTAACATGGAACTTTTGTGTGTGTGTGTACTGAGGATTAAACTCAGGGGCACTTGACCACTGAGCCACATCCCCAGCCCTATTTTGTGTTTTATGTAGAAACAGAGTCTCACTGAGGTACTTAGCGCCTCACCGTTGCTGAGGCTGGCTTTGAACTCACGATTCTCCTGTCTCAGCTTCCCAATAATAGAACTTTTTTTAAAAAGAAAATTCGCCGTACAACTTTTCTCAGTGAGTACTTTTAAGTAGATGTGGAAAAAACATTAAAGATCTGAAGATTGAAGGCAATCTCTCTCTGCTGATCTGTCCTGTTCAGTATTTGCTTTAGTAACCGGAATGGCATTCATTGAAAATAAATACAGAAAATATGAAATTCTAAATGCTCAATAATATTTAAGAATCAAAAATGTGCTCCCATGCACCATGAAAATGATTCTACATACTAAAAAAAGCCTTTATGATTTAGAGCTATATTGATCGATGCCTGCCCTTTAATATCCTGCATTCCCACTCCATCATTTCCAAACTATCAAAACCTTTCCTTCCTTGAAGCCCCATTGGCAAGTCCCTCCAGCTACCATTTACCTGCCATCTATTACATGGCTAGTTTTCCATTATTGCCAGGTACTTTCTAGGGCAGAAACATAGATTATATTCGTTGCCTTCCAAGGGTAGAGGTTTCCTATTTCTCTCCCCATCACACCTGAGTGCAGGCACCCACTGTCACAGGAACAACTCCAGAGTGCCCACGACCTTCATCTGGTCTCATCTGTCTGTCACTCCCTAAGACACACGCAGGAGTCGTCTAGCCAGGCCACAGCCCACGGGGCTCACCTCAACGCCTGCCCATAGAGAGCCACTGAATCAACTTGTCAGGGGAGCAAGGGCCCGACTGTCAGGATGGAGTTCAGTAGACAAAGACAGGCACCTTTAAGATTTCCAAAGTGAACTTCACAAGTCTCAGGTGGGAGGAGCCTGGCCTGTGATGGAAACCACATGAGCCAATAGAAAGCCTGGGGTAGTGCAAAGGTCTTTCGGTGGCATGCCATTCTTCATGGGTAGGAGAGGATTACCATGCAGGAAGCCCGCTGCCCAGCCAAACACCCACGGAAAGGAGCAGAACTGGCATTGCCCACGCAGCTTGGAAAGGGTCTCCGGAACCTTCTCAGCCCAGCCCAGAGAGCAACAGGGCCACTCATTCCCACAGTCCAGGAGGAGGGCTCCCATGTCAGGGTCCTCTGAGCAAAACGTCTATTAATTTCCAATTCTTGTGTTGTAAACCTGACTCTCGCATTTCTGCTACTTCGGGTCTGTCCTCCAGGTGGTGCTTCTCCCTGGGTCCCTCTTCTCACCTCCCTACTCTCCAGTCCCCTCCCCTAAGCATCCCCAGGTGCTGGCCTATAAGGTACTGCTGAAACGCCCTGAGAATACACATCCCTCCTGTTTCTTCCTGACACGACTTCCGTCTACACCCAGGACTCCCTCGATTTATAAGAAAGTGGTCAAAATTGTCATCCGCTCTGAGTATTTATTTGCAAAGACAGTTGTTCCTTTCCTATATCCTTTTTTCTCTACCAAATTGTCGGTGGTAACTCTCCTGTCATCTTACAAAAGCAAACTTATAGGGGGGTCATACTGAGCCAGCATGGGCCCTGTCATCTGTGAGGCATCTTGAACGGCATGGGGCGACGGGAGCTGTCAATCACAGGTCCCTTACCACCACCCCCAAGGACTCAGCCATCACCAAGAGAGAGGACTCAATAGTACCTAGAATCAGAAAATCAAGGGTAAATGTGGTCAAGTTGTGATCATGTGAATAAGAAAACTATTCACCAGGCTCAGTGATAGAACACACGTGAGCACATGCGAAGCCCTGGGCTCCATCCCCAGCACCAGAAAGAAAAAATATCTACTGCGTCCAGTAGCTATGAAAATAGCCACAATCCATCAATCATCAATTCAGAGGAGCAAATCACGACATATTTCTAAATAATTCCTCCAGAGCAGTGCTTCAATTAAAACTACAGAGTATTCTGAAACAGTCTATGAAGGGACATCTTGCATGTTTCTACCACCCGACGTGCTACAAAGGGAAAACCACTCTGGTTTAGCCGCTGATGAAATCCCAACCTTGTACACACTCAGGGCAGACAGAGTAAGACCAAACCACGCACAAGCCAAGCCTCACAGTCCACATCAATAAGCAATTACGTTCTTATACCCTGAAGTCTCTCTCAAAAGCCCTCATTGGTAACCCCTGAGGGATATACACGTTCTTGGGCAAAAAAAGGTCTTTTCAACTAGAGCAACTTTCATTTTTCTTGAGTGCTTATTACTCCATGCCAGGTCCAATTAGAAGCACTTTAGGTCCGTGAATGCATTAAAGCCACACACACACACACTTATGAGGCTGGTTGCCTCACCCCCAAATGACAGATAAGCAAAGCAAAACACAGACATTAACTAAAGATGGCTACGGGACACAGCTGGTAAACCACATATAGGCGCTCAGTGCCTGGCGCCCCTGCAACATGTTCCGTGGGGCCTTGAAGGTGATGTAGAAGCTGGTTACACCACCAGTGCGCCATGCACAACTCTGGGGACAGATCTAAACCCAGCCTCCAGGCACCATACCCGGGAGCATACCTAGGATGTGACCTGCCAGGACTCAAAGTTCCACTGAACT
This sequence comes from Xerus rutilus, assembly GCA_028644305.1. Lineage (NCBI taxonomy): Eukaryota > Metazoa > Chordata > Mammalia > Rodentia > Sciuridae > Xerus > Xerus rutilus. The sequence goes on along the minus strand of CM053406.1, from coordinate 126,338,031 downwards.
CCACTCCTCTGCCCACCTTCTACCCTGCTGGCTCCAGCCCTGTCAGGGATAGGAGAGACCTCCATTGCGTTCTCAAGCTCTAGAGCAGAACTGGAAACACTGGGGCTGCCCTATAGGAAGACACCGTCCCTGTTCTTCAGAACACGGAAGGAATACCCTCTGTCCCACCCTCTCCATTGCCGAGGCACTGTAAGTGCGAACTGTTACAAGTCAGGCTCCAGAGAGTTTGCCACCTCCTTGACTTGGTGAGAGTTCCATCTTAGGTCCACGTTGGGACAGTCCTTGTGGCCGTACAACTCTGTTATGTATTTTCCTGTACGTATGTTCTATTTTGACCATTTTTTAAAAAGTATACTTAAGTCTCAAAACCATATGCCAAAACATTTTTATAATACTTTGTCTTCCACTGAAAGCATCTGATACAGAAAATTTAATCCAGTAGATTTTGATCTCTCTTAATAATTAAGTATATTAGCTTCGCTGTGTGGTGCATGCCTGTAATTCCAGTGGCTCAGGAAGCTGAGGCAGGAGGATTGAGAGTTCAAAGCCAGCCTCAGAAACTCAGCGAGATCTTGAGCAACTCAGCGAGACCCTGTCTGAAAATAGAATATAAAAAAGGGCTGGGGCTGGGGCTCAGTGGTTAAGTACCCCTGGGTTAATGATTAAGCGTATTAACTGAGTCCACACATAAACGAGGTTCAGGTGTTCAGAGTGCCTCAAAACAGTTAATCTCTAGCCTCCCTCAGTTCACACAGCCCGGGACCTGGTGTACCTAGCTCCCTGCCATTCTCTGAACCTGCAATGCCCTTCATCTAATTCATTCAACAAATGATGATTTAGTCAAGAGCCAGAGTTGAACAAAGCAAGGCAGCCTCTGCCTAATGGAAGAACAGATCGCATTCAAATAGCCATGCAAATGATGCAGCTTGCAGCTGTGCCACCTGTGCAAAGGAGAGGGCCCTGATGAGTGAGCACAAAGAACCAAAGCAACTGACCCAGAGAAGTCAGGCCTTCCCAGGGAAGCAGCAGCAGGCGATCTGGTGCCTACCGGATCAGACCAGCTGAGATGGGTGGTGCTTTCCAGGCGGAAGGCATAGGGTTAACGGGAGGCAGGCAAATAAAGGGAGCAGAATGTGAATGAGTGTGTGCAAAGGCACTGGGGTACCAAAGAGCTGGTGAATAAGGGGGCCAAAACAAGGTGATATCCTTCTGCTTTCAAAACCCCTCCTCTTTCTTTGCATACTGCTCAAGTGCAGCTTCCACGCCGGAGGGGGGGGCCGGTGCTGGTCTCTCCTCTCCATTTGCACTGTAAACGGATACCCCTGATACCATTAAGGCACTCCTCTACCCTCTGCTAGCACTTAGCTCACTGTATTACAATTATCTGTTTATACATCTGTCTTCCCCACTAGACTGAGAATCCATGGTGGCCAGGAGCAAGTATTATCTTTGTATCTCTCAGCACACAGGGGCAAGCATATTTTAAATGCTCCCTGTGTGTTTATGAATGAAATAGGATCATCTGACCATGCCACACACGCCCAGACATAAACATATTACCCAGAAGGTGCATTACCTACTTTGTGAGTTGTCTCCATTTTTTTGTGAAGACTCAGCTGTAAAGGAGTAACTTTTTAGAAAGCTCTTTTCCCCCAACCTTAATGAATCATAAGGTGTTATTCACTTCAGCATCAGAACCATCTGCCCAGACTTCGTTAACACAACGTAATTCATTTTATAAATATCACACAATTATCTAATTTCTAAAAGTCTCTGCATGCTTTGAAAGGTGTTATTTTGGAAACAGGTCCTGGCTCGTCCTAGGGAAATTCCCAAACCAGCACAGTAATTGCTAAGTTTATCTACAGCACTGAAAGGCCCCAGAGGAAGCATAATCCCCGGTTCTGCCAGGGACACTCAGCAGGGGCACAACACACACAGCCTGGCCCAGCCCCGCCCAGCCACCTGGCCTGCCTGCCCTTTAAAGCAGTGGCCCCTGGAGCCCAGCCCAGCCCAGCCCAGCCCAGCATGGCTTCCCTTCCTCTGAACAGGGCCCCTCCAACAGGGCTGCAGACAGCAGCCGCTGGGGGACTAACAGTGGCAGTGTTGTTCCCTGGCCCTTTGGCTGAGCCCTCCAGACAGGAATGGCAGCCCTGAGATTTTCCTTGGGTTTGAGCAACTCCACTCAACTCTCCACCCACCTCCAAATCCAATCCCACCCTTTCAGGGAGAGGAAGCACAAAGAAATCAAGATTAGGGTGTTCCCGCTGCAACCCGATCCCCAGGCCTCTGGCTATTTGATCCCAGCCTGTGTGATAGGGCCCTGCCCCTACAGGTCTATCTACCTGCCATCTTTATAGGATTACGGGGAGAGCTGCAGTGGTCTGCTGGTAATTTAAAACCACGCCTCCTGGAGCTGTTTCTGAATAGGAGCAGATGCAGGTTTATCATTCCCACACTGCCAGCCCTCTCTGAGGCCTGGAACTAAGAAAGACCACGTCCCTGAGAAAGGCAGGCGCCCACTTCCTCCTTGGCCTGTCTCAGCTGTGCAGAGGCAGGATGTGGACTGCCTGGGAAAGCAGCCCTTGGCCAGCCCGGTCAGAAGGCTGCCCTTTGATCTCTTCCCTCCAGACGGGACCATTTTGTGGGCTGCTGGCTGTGTGTGCGCCTGTGTGCATGTGTGTGTGCGTGTGTGTGTGTGCGTGTGTGAGACAGTGTGCGCCTGTGTGTGTTTGTGTGTGACAGTGTGCGCCTGTGTGTGTGTGAGTGTGTGCTGTGATCGGGCACACATAGAAGTTAGTGCTGTATTACAGATTTCCTGCCTTTACCTCTGTTAATTATAAAATCTCCTGGGAAGAAGGAAAGGGTTCTATGAAATGCCAAAGAAAGGAGCAGAAGCCATTAGGGAAAGCCCAGCCGGGCTCCGAGGGAGGCGGGAGGGCTGAGGCCAGCCAAGCCTTGGGGTCTGCATGGGCCTCTGCAGAACGGTGGCCCTCAGGTTTGCTCCACACACAGTCCCATGAGACTCAACCTCCCTCCCTGTCAGGATGGAAGCCGTTCATTTCACACGGCTGGAGTCTCTTTTCTCTCCACCAGGACAGAGCTTGGGGACAGCTGTGAAGAAAGCAGGGGACACTGGGTGAGGGAGGCCCGGCCTCAGAGGCCTCTGCACACACCCTCCTCTCAAGGAAAAAACCATTACCAGTGTTGGTCCACTCCTGCTACTGTAGCAAAACCCCTCAGGCTGGGGAGTCTAACAATAAAAAAATTGATTCCTCACGGTTCTGGAGGCTGGGAGGCCCATGGCCAAGGAGCCCCAGGTATGAGCCTGGCAAGGGCTGGCACTCCACTCCACAGGTGGCACCTGCTGTCCTAGGGCAGGAGGAGCAGGGCAGCGCCCTTCAACCTCTTAACACTGATCCCACCCATGGGGACAGAGCCCCTTCCAACCTGTCATCTCTGAGCACAGTGGCACTGGAAATCAAGTCACACATGGCTGTGGAGGGACAGTAGCAGTAGCTACAGCAGGCAGGCTCCTTTCACAGGAATCTTTCCCAAGTGGCCCGTCTACTCTCTCCCCCAAATGTGCCCCCTCACACCATGGTCCCTTGCCCATCATCTGCCTGGGGGGTGGGGGCATTTCCTCGGCTGGCCTAGTCTGATGACATTGCCTTGAAGCTCGCTGCCTTGGGTCACTTTGACTTCTGCCTTCCTTCAGCCACACCCCAAACACAGGAGAACAGGAGGAGAAGGTGGAAACTACGGCCCTGAGGCCTTAGGCAGCTCTGAAATTTCATCTGAACCTTCCTCACCGCAGAAATGCCAAAAGCTAGGACCAATGTCCAACAAGATAGCAACACTTTGATGATAACTTAGGGTTAGACCAGCCACTGATGACTCCAGCTGTGGAAAGAGTTCTCCAAAAGGATAAAAACGGGGAGGCTTACTGCTACCAAATTCTGTTCTCTCCATAGCACGGAATCAGAAGTCACAAAGGCAGGCTCAACCCTCCCGGGCATACTGCAAGAATGACACAAAAACTGCTTCCTGAAGCAGCGCCACACATCTTAAAATCTAGAGAAGGGAACCCCAAGTTCTGCTAGTGCGTCCTATAACCCAGGTTCACAAACTGTCCCTGTAAAGGGCCAGACAGTCCCTGTCCCAGCTGCCCAACTGTGCCCTGAAGCCCACAAGCAGCACAGACAGAAAGTGCCACCACTGATGGGCCTGGCTGTTCCCTTAAAATTTTATTTATAAAAACAGACGACACAGGCAGGGGCTGAGCTCGCTGACTTACCAACATTAGACGGTGTGAGACGGGCTCCATTTGTCCCACCTGGAGCGTAGTTTGGTCTGCCAGCTCCACCTGGGCTGGTGGCTCAGTAAGGGACAACAGGGGCAATACTCTCCTGTGACTGAGGACTGTACTCGGCACTGTTTGAAATGTTTCCACCATGGGTGGAAACCCAGGCTCCCTCTTTAACCCAAGTCTTAGGAAACCACACGTCTGTCAGCCAGCTGAACAGGCTGGAGATACACAGTGGTGTCAACTCAGAAAAGGTAACTCATGGATTGGAAATCAAAGCTGCACGCCAAACTGATACAGACGTCGAGGCTGATCGACTGTCTCTGCACTGTCACTCACTCACTGGAGCAGCTGGCTGGGTCATGGAGACAAAAATATGTGAAAACGTCTATATCCAGAAAAAATTCGCACTAAATAGGATCTTACAGCTCTTCTGGAGAAACCCTTTAATTTATACAACAAACTTTAAGGAAGAAAGGAACTAACACTTGCCCAACATCACAGAGCTAGGGTGTGGGGCAGGTGTGACCAAGTGACAGTAAACTGTAAGCTCAACCAAGGAGCCACGACTGAGTCCTCAGCTTCCACCCTCATTCCTGGCACCTACCAGGAAATTAGGAAAGACTTGTTGAATAAAGGAATAAAGAATTAATGTCAGAGGGCAAAGGGGCCAGACCACTGTGCTTTCCCATCAAAAGTTTCATGGATAGAGTCAGCCACGGTGGCGCGCGCCTGTAATCCTAGCTTTTGGGAGACTGAAACAGGAGGACTGCAAGTTCAAAGCCAGCCTCAGCAAGGGCGAGGCGCTAAGCAACTCAGTGAGACCCTGTCTCTACATAAAACACAAAATAGGGCTGGGGATGTGGCTCAGTGGTCAAATACCCCTGAGTACCCCTGATGTACTCAAAAAAAAAGAAAAGAAAAAAAGTTGCATGGATGGATATATTCTTTGTTCAAAAAGAATATTCTATGCCTAACTTTTGTCCTGATGTTGAATTGTACATTTAGTACCTCAGACAACACAATAAACTGCTGAGCTACAGTGAGTGGCTAAAGGAGGGGAGGTACCACTCAAGGCAACAGATTCTGGCCTAAGGAATTATTAATGCACGATGAGGATCTGTGTGGAGCATCCAGGATGCCCTCATCTCTCACCACGACTCAAGGCGGACTCAGCCTAAATGTACTGATACCATCCGCCTAGGTTTTCCCAGGGCCTGCGGAAATATAAGCCTGATTGTTCAGAGAGCTTGTGGCTTATAGCAAATCTGCACCCGCTTATCCATCCCCCTGTGACTTCGTGGCATACGGAGCCACCCTTCACAGCAAGCGGCAGGGTACACTCCTGACTGCTCCTGCCTGTCTCCATGTTTTCCCTTCCAGGGTGCACAGGGGGCTCCTGGGAGATGCTGCTATGTAGAAGAGGGTCCTCCTCAGCCACAGTCACCCCTGAAGTACCCCGCCCAGCTCCCCAGTTGAAGGTCAAGTGGAATCAACCTGCATTCCTTTCACAGGTGTTGGCCTTTGAAAAGGAATGCAGACTTTGAGCTCCATTTGTTTTCAAAATACTGCTTTTTCTTTGAACTAGCATGGAATGTGTGACTTTATTCACAGACGGGGCAATTTCACAGCCACCCAATTTTTATATGACTGCAATATTTCAACTGTCAAAAAAAAAAGTCCTTAAAAATTCCCACTATAAATATCTAGAGATAAACTTCTTTGGAAAAGTCACATGTATACACATACATGAATACATGTACGTGTACGTGTGCATACTTATTTTTTCAAGAATGACAGCCTTAATTATGAGTGCCAGATTATTCAACAGCCACTCTAGCCCTCCTTTCTCAGCTCTATCAGTTACCATTCAGTAGCAGACCGTGAAAGAACTAGAAGCAGCAAGAAAAGGTCTTGCTCTTTAATCACTTAGCTTTGTAAAGAAAAACACGACCAAATGTGTTTGGCTAATGTATAGAATTTTTGCACATTTTGCCAACTGTTGCAATTTAATAAATGAGAGTAAGTTGATCATTTACAGAATAATTAAAAGGTTTTAAATATATGAACTCTGGAAACAAGTATCTTAGATAACACTTTCTCAGTTCTTATCTTATTGATATAATGCTCGTCTGAAAAAAATTAATACTGAACTCAATGAATTTTGAAATACTGAAAAGAAATACCAACACAAGTACTTTTCATTTTACTTCAGATATACATAATTTTCCAGGGTGAAACACACACACAAACGCCCCTTCATAGAACTGAAATGCTGGAATCAAAATAAATTCAAAACTTTCAAAAGATAAATTCAGACATCTGAAGGGGTTTTCCCACAATTAAATTTGCAGTGCTATCAGCAAAATCGGTTTATTTTAAGATTGCCTGCCCAATATATAAATTTCCCTTTGTGTTTGAAATACTTTTATCAGATAAGATAGCTTTTGTTTAAACTGCTATTTTCAGAATTTGCTTTGGGGGTTTTGAATGCACACAGCAGAGTAACTTGAGATTTCCTAGCCTGCTTTAAAATGTGTTTCTTCTGTCTGTTTGTATTTAGTAATTTCCTGTCAAATAACCTCACATAATTAACTTTCCTTGCTCCAACCTACTTTTTTTCCTATTCCTACTTCCTGAGGACCGTAATAAAATGCTGATTACATTGGGCTGTTATCTGCCTTTCCCCCTCCCTGCCCCTCCCTCCTCCCTTTGTCAAAGCCCACACGGTCTCAGCAGTTCCTGGGCAGGGCAAGACCTGACCAGGCAAGGTGCAGACCTGCCTGCGGGAATCCCCATTATCCGTGATTATGGGGCAGCCCTCTTGCCAAGCTGGGCTTCTAGTGGTAGGTGGTGTGTCCGGTTCTATTCCAAAGTTCCATAACTGAGACGGAGTGCTGCCTCCACTGTTCCTGCCGTGTGGGAATATCTCTTCTCCTTCCTCATCAAGGATGGCACTGGCTGGGAGCTGGGCCGTTCCAGGGGCACAGGAGAGGAAAAATGCCCACAGCAGTGATGAAGTTCTATTCACAGATACGAACAGAAATAAAACCAGGTGGTTTTCCATAGCACTGAGCCTGTCGGCACATGCTACGTCTTGACGACCAATCTTTCGTATCACATGGTCTGACTTTCCAAATGTTTGTGTGGGCTTCCAGAACATCCTGACCAGTCACCTTCACGAACACCATGGCCCACTCTGACTGTCATCGACACCTCAGATCACAAAATTCTTCCTTTCTGAAGGATATCCTCAACATCGCAGAGAAGTTTTAGCTTTCCATAATTCTTTTTTATCTTACCACTATGAACATACTGAGCTCCATAATTCTTTGCTGTGGCGGGCTGTGCTGGACATTGTCCTGTAGAAAGTCTGGCCACACTCAAGGCTTCAGTGCCCTGGAGGCCAGCAGCATCTTCAGCCTCTACTCCCCACCATAACAGACAAAAGCATCTCTGGACATTGGCAAGTACCCCCCAGGGGGATCACCTTTGATTAAAAACGCTGATATACATCAAACTCAGAATAGAAAGCTGCTTGTGTGCACATCACACGCACAAAATAACAAGTGGTTAAAAAAAAAAAAACAAAAAAAACAAGCCACTTTTCATCAAGCAGAAAATTCCATCTATAATTCCAGCAAGGGTCTCCACTCTGACCACCAACATAATGATGCTGCCTTCGTATCATGACAGTGGCTTGAGCTCACAAATGACATATGCTGCCACCATCCCCAAACGGCTGCAAAGACCGAAGGAGAAATCCCAAGACAGGGTCTTCAGGTCTCAGAAATGCCCTCTGGCAGGAGAGGCTCAGCCACAGGCTGTGGGGAACCAGGGCGGGAGCCAGAGGCTGTGGGTAACGGGGTCTAGGGACACAGCCCCCATCGCCAGGCTGCGCTACTCCAAGGTGGGTGCCCCAGAGTGCAGCCTGGATGTGAGTGTCCCTAACAGCACCGCTGACGGCACAAACGGGGAACCCAAACACCCACCGTAGAGAAGGGATCCATGTACGGGGCACATGGACCTGTGGCATCCAGTCAGCCACCTGCTCAGGGGCGCACTGCTGCTCTGGAAAAAGGACAGGTTTCAGAAGACAGTATAGAGCGAGAGTGTTTTTATCAAGTTCAAACACAAACAAATCTTAAACCTGTTATATTTGTGTTTAAAACCTATTGGAACCTGTTTTTAAAACCCCAATGGGTATGTTGGTTTCTGTTAATCAGAATCACCACTTATAATCAAGGTGGTAGGGCATCACCATCTGGAAATCCCAATGAAAGAGTACATTTGAGTAATGGCCACCAGTGGCTGCTAAAATCATACAAAGACAGACCTTAGGAGCCTCCTGAGGGGAAAGGGAGGGAGGACATCAATCAACCTATCCCAGAAAGCCTCCCTACCAGCACTGTGCAGCCACAGAATTCCCCATGACAATAGGAGTCTAATCTGTGCTGTCCTATACAGTAGTCACTCGTCACAAATGGCTAATAAGTTTCTGAAATGTTGCCGGTACAACTGAGGAACTACAATTTCAAGCTGATCTATTTTTAATTAGCTTAAAATAATCACATGGGGCCCGAGGCCATTTTATTGGACAGTGCAGTTTGACATCTAACTACCAATTTACAGGGCATACAGAGAATAAAAGAACAGGGTGCAATTAACAAATTCAAACAATGAGAAATTCTGTAGCACATTTTAACAAACTGAAAAAATGAACAAAGGCATGGGGAATGAGGGTTTATAAAAATCTAAGACACAGTAACTGACTGCAATACACAGACTTTATTTAGGTCCAGAATTTTTTAAAAAGTGTAAATAAAATCAACACCACCAGAAATGTGAACACTGACCAGATATTTGGTACTATTAAGAAATGCTGTTAATTTGAAAGATATGATAATGGTACTGTGTTTATGCTTCTGAAAACAAACTATCATTTTTAGATAACACATTAAAACACTTGTACATATTCCAGTTGTAGGAGGGGAACGGATATGAGTGTACCTGCCACTAGATGGACAATAAATTGACCATGACTGGGTGCAGGAGCACAGGAAGGCCACACAGTGGTCTCCCTGCTTTAGTGTATGACTTCTTTCCCATAACACACAGTTGTCTGTCCTAGTATACGGTCATCGTTCTACTCAAAGGCTTCACTTTTAGGAGTACTTTTACCTTAAAACATAAACCTGAAAATATATGAAGTGATTGACATTGCATTTAATTTGTACATCAATTCGAGTTAGTTTGTTTCAGCATGGTTTACAGATACAAAAAAAATAACAGTGTACTAATAGGTAAATGGTACATCTATACCATGGTGCATTACTCAGCCATAAAAAGAATGAAGAAATTCTTTAAATGTTCTAAGTTTCAGTTATTTCTATTGTTAAGTGGGATAAAAACAGAGTCATACGTGTATAAATATCGTATGTACCTTCAATCTCTGAATGTATACAGAGGAGAACAGACACAGCCACAAGAACTTGGAAAACAGGAAGAAACCAACAACATGTTTTAATGGTACTTCCCAGTAGAGGTTAGAAAATTTTGAGACACAATTGGACGCATACTCTTTTATATCTTCCACTACATTTAAAATTTACAATTTTTTAAAATATTTTTTAGTTGTAAATGGACACAATATCTTTATTTATTTATCTTTATGTGGTGCTGAGGATCAAACCCAGTGCCTCACGCATGCGAGGCAAGTGCTCTACCATTGAGCCACAATCCCAGCCCCTACAATTTTAATGTGAAAAATTATGGCAACATTATTGATAAAGCACAATAATGCAACCTTGTATGAAAAGTGTTA